>CM062814.1:899858663-900566519 GCA_031772625.1 Pinus tabuliformis
AAGTTCTATTTTTTATCATAGTGTGGATGATCACAGTGTGGATGATCATAGTGTGGATGATCACAGTGTGGGTGATCATAGTATGAGTGATCACAGTGTGGGTGACCACAGTGTGAGTGATCACAGTGTGAGTGATCAAAGTCTATTTTTAGACTGGCTGTCAAAAATAGAAAAGTCAAATATTATTGTCTCATAATAATATTTGGACTATAAACTTGATCTTATTCTCTTGGAGCACTTTAGGATGAGCTACGGATGTGGTACATGCAGATCCCAGAGGGAAATACGTGGTTACCTATGGGATGACTAATATTTTCATGCAGGACTTCAGTTAGAACTCAAGTGAGTTGAGTTTAGTGGACTGGAGGTGCAGTTGATGGAGTTGTGTTCAATTTAGCTTTGTTAAACTAGTTGTATTTAGTCTAAATGATCAATAGACTAGAGATGAGTTGGGTGAGTTAGTTATTAATTAATTCACAAGTTATTAACTCATAATGCAACTATAGAATACATCAGTTAACTCAGTTGCATGTCAGTGCATGTTCAGTTCAGCAGGGACAGGTGTTAGAGGATTAGATTGCTATCAGTTGTGACTATAGCATGCATGATGATTTTCACAATCAGAGGGATTGAGTGTGAGTGATTATTTGCAGGTCAAATATGAGTTTGGTAAACCATTCTCATCAGTTCTTGAGCAGGTATTGAGCAGTGGAGGCAGGCAAGCAGCGGGGGAGATTTGGAGATCAAATCTGAGCTGTATTGTGTGTAGCATGAGGAGATAGTACTGAGTACTTGGGATGAGTATTGTACTATGTATTGTTACATGATTCAATCAATATAATATACAGATAGTTGGGGTTTTTAGCAAGATGCTTTCCCCGGGAAAATACTGTGTTGATATGTGTGATTGATGCTTCTATGTGTGCCTGTGAATGTTTCTGCTTCTGTAAATTGATGATCAACGTAGAGGAGGTTATGTATTATGCATGTTCCGCTTATAAGTGTATAATCAGGATAATCTCTGTGAATATGTGTCATATTATTCAAAATTTCTGAAAGGCACACTTCCACCATTCAACCGTTTGATTTCTTTTGTGTCACCACCCTATTTTCTCCTTTTCTGTTCGTATGATGCAACCAATGACTTTGTTGCTTCTGAATTGTAAAGAATGAATTTGTTGATGGCTTCAGTTTCTGAATTCGTTGATGAAATCAAACTAAAATATATAGTACATATGAGAACAAAATACATTATGAATTTCAATGTGAATAGTTACTATGTAGAAATTTGATAAATGATAAGCCACTTGCTCTTTATCACATACATTTCTCCATTAATTTTGAGAATATCCCCTTCTCTTTTGTGTTCATCCCTTTCGTCGTCCCAAATCAATGAACCTGGTGTGTTTTCAATCTACTTGATGTACTCACTGGAATAATAGAAAGATTCATACAATATGTACCTCTTTGCCACAAACCCCTCGGGTTTTACCCTTTGTCGAATAAAACCTTTCAATTTCTTCATGTACCTCAATAATAAGAACATCTAAGGACAAGAAACCACCCTAACTGATTCAACCTCATCTACTAGGTGAATTAGAAGATGAACCTACAAGTCCATGAAACACATCAACAGTTCTTTCTTAAACATACAAACAATCTCATTATCTCTTGATGCCATTGTGGAATGCTAGCCATCTGAATATCCTTTGATGTGATCCAACGTAAAAATGCAGATAATTTAGATATGGAACGACGTAGGTATTGGGGAAATTCATGGTTCACATACCCATGTACGAGCAGAGGATAATTACACTGCAAAATAAACACATACGAAAAATATTATATTTTATCCCATGGAATAAAAATAATAACAAATAACAAAATCATGTTTTTGACATACATACTCTTAGAAAGTTTAAATGGTCATGTGATTTCAACCCTGGCAAATGGTCTTCCATAGTGAAGAAGCAATTTAGTGAATACCAATATAAATAAGGCACACTCACAACCATTATAACTTCCTTTTCCAAATAAAGATCATCATTCTTTAAAATCAATGGGACATCACCTTCTTTGAAAGACCAAGAGGGACCAACCTCTCCTATACTTTCTTGTCTTGTCCATTGTTTCTTTTTAGTTTTTGAAGAAATAAGATATCTCCTAATAGCCAATGTGTCATTTTATTTCAATGATATGTGCCTCCATAAAGAAGATGAAACATTTTTAAATATATGCATGAGATCTAGTAAGTGGGCAATCTTAAGATGCTCCCAATATGGGAGCTCATAAAAAATATATTTCCTTTCATCCCAATGGGAAATTTCTCAACATATGTGTTGAAGAATTCTGGATCATCGAACATAGGCTCCTCATTTGAATCAAACATTTTGTAATTTCCTTCTCCTTCTCTCTCTCATATGCTCTAAGCCATTAAAATAGTGTCATTATTGCAGGCCTTTGGGTTCTCTATGGTTTACCATTCAAAGTAGATGTTTCTCTTCTGTAAGGGTGTTCTTCTGGGAGGAATATATTGGAGTAGTCATACATTGGTTTTCGTAGGTGGTTGGACCACCTAGCCTTTAGAGACTGTGCACAACATTTACTTCCATGATACCCTTTTGTTAAAAGACCTGCAAAAATATTGTATACAGGGAACGTTAGCGATCATGAAGTTCATGAAAATTGGGAGGAATTAAATTAATATGTGAAACAATGTTTTATATATATAATAAATCAATAAACATGTAATTTACTAAACCAAACTCCTAATCCTAGATAATCATGTGTGGTGTAATAAAATATTCCATTTAATGTAAAAGTCCTCTCTATTGTGATGGGTCTAGATACATCATATACATGTGTCTCTTTCCATAATTCCTTCAATTTATATACCAACGGTTATAAGTAGACATCCATATTATTCACTTTCCTTTTTCCAAGGACCATGAGAGGAAACATAAGATGTTCATTTTTCACAGACAACCATGGGGGGATATTTTTATTGATCACTACTACCAACCAAACATAATAGTTGATGTTTTGGAGGTAATATGGGTTGACGCCATTCATGGATATGCTGATTCGTAGAATTCATACTTCATCCTTGAATATTCTGGGCCATGTATTGTCTATATGCTTCATGGCTATTGAATTTGATGTTATTTGCATAACTCCCTACTCACTTCCATGTGAGGCATGCCATCCCTACAATATAGCTAATTCTTTGCAATGAAAGAGAATTTGAATCCTTGGGATTATAGGCATGTGCCTCAATATATTATGAAGAGGACCATACAATTTACCCTTTTCTTTTTATTTATGGTACCTTTCATGCCCACATTTTAGGCATATCTCTTTATTTGTATATTATCCTCTAATAATACAATAATTCGGATGTGCATGATATGATATGTACTCAACACCCAACATTTTCAACAACTTCTTTGCCTCTTCGCAGCTACCTAGAAAGACATTATCACTCAGAAGAAACTTATCTTTGAATAACTTGCAGTTGGTGGAAAATATAAATGTAAATGCCAAGATTTAACATTCATAAACTTTCCCATTTTGAATGTTGATTATGTGACAAGATTTCTCAAAATATAAGGGACTTGATCATGGTTGATTACCTCAATATTGTCGAGAAACATGCATTCAACATGCCAAACTTTTCTTCCAAGTTGTACAATAACATCATTGTCCCTAGTTGGGTAGACTTTGACTAGTTTCCAGGTCCAAAGAGAGGGGCGGTGGAAGTAGATTTTAGGTTTTCATAAAAGGTAATAGTGATATGAGAATGATACCCTAGCTCATTGTTCTGGAATGCATTTAACAACATTGTATCCATGGTAGTTGTATCCAGTAAGTAATCATCCATACCAACCTTTATTTGGTTGCCTCCATTTCCAACTTTTGATGAAGAACTACTATTGTTGTAGTAATTCCTAATTGTTGAATCTGGACATAGTGGGAATTGAATAGGTGGTTGATTCAAATATTATTGGTATTCTTCCTCTCTGAGTCTTACTTATAATGCAACCTTCTCTTGATTTTACATTGTAGTGGGGTGCACACAAAGTTGGTAGGTGGGTCACTCATCATCACTAGAATCCTAATTTAAAAAAATATTGAACATTAGTACAACAATGACATTAGTAAGCATAATGCAATTGGTTTGTTGAAATTACATTATACCAAATAATTATTACAATCACTTACATAGGATTGCAGATGGAAGATGGCATGTTATAATCGGTATGGTAAAGCAACTATCCATTTTCATCTACCAACTGCTTGCAGTATGCTACTCCTAATAAGAGTTTTCGGTGTTTTTGAATAGATGGAATATTTTATGCATCTGGAGTCGATTCTGAATTAGGTTCCTACAAATTTGGATACACTTTTATTAAAATTGACATGGATAAAAAATGTTAGTTAGATAATCAAAATATTAATAAAATCTGAGCTTACCAGAGGAGAACTCTGCGAAGGACTTTGAGCAATATGGAACGAGCTAGAATTTGAAGAATTGGCCATTTGATATTATGAGATTTTCTCCCTGCATTTGAGAAAAATCAACAATATTTTTTTGTGTATATACTTAAAATTAATTTTGAGAACCATATAACCACAATCTAAATTTCAATATAGTTTTCAAACCATTTTTCAATAATAAGACGACTTTAAGTGGAAAATGTATACTATGAACTATTGTAACTCATGTGGATGCATCCTAAAGGATAATTTGAGATGAATATGCCATTTTATGTGAAAATAAAATTCAAATAACTTTTAAAGCATATCATTTCTCATGTAAAAATAATCGCACTGATGCATTTAAATAATAACAGCACCGATTCATTATAATAATCACACCAATTTATAGGATTTCAAAAATAAAAAAGGAATTCTATCATATTGGTGCATTAAAAACATTTAGCGCACCGATAAGTGATCTTAATCAGTGCACGTTAATATTGAATGTATTGATGCTTTTTATTATGAAACACACTGATGTTTGGAAAAACTGAAAAATAAAAAGGCATGATTTTGTTTTTTTTCAAATTAAAAAATGAGTGGTAATTTATTTTTTGAAATCTAATTTCATAAAGCCTTATACATAGTAAGAAGCTCTTCACTATTTCATTATTTTTTTCCAGAATTTCAAGTGAGAGATTTGCAAGAGAGACATACGGGAGCACCATGGAGTAGAAGAATAATTTGGAACAAGAAAACTATTCAAAAGATTAGAATTTGAAAGGTATGGTGATTCACTCAAAAGCCTGCATAGTAAAAATTTTAAATTTTACTGTTGATTTTATTAATATTTTTTTTACAATTTTTGTTAGATGTAATTAAAATCAGAAAAAAAAATAAAACCCTGCATAGTAAAAATTTAGTGATTGGTTTTACTAATAAATTTGTTTATAATCTCTATTCCTATTTAGATTTAATTTAAAAAAATAAAATAAAAAAATCAATGCTTACCTTAAACCCTTGATTTTTCTTGCTTTTGTGACTACAAAATTTCACCTTAGGGTTTAACTCAATCTACCACTTCACGATAGGGATTTTCGTTTTAGGCATTTTAGATTTAATGGGTTTGTGTTACTATATATAAGATATTTGACATGTAAAGTAGAGGGGGCACTTATTGAATCAGATCCAAACCTTGTTGGCCTTGTTTATTGGTGTGCCCTGTGTAATATAACACATAGGTGTGCCTCTGCCAAATAGCACCGTTAAGTCCAAAAAACTTGTGTTATTTTTATAAGTTTTCATTTTTTACTGTGATGACAATTATTTTATCATTACATATCAAATCGTCATAATTTAAATTTATTTAAAAAATAATAATTCTCATTTTTGATGCTAAGCAATTAAATGCCCCGCTGCATTTACTAAATTAAACGCATCAGTGCGTTTATGCACATAAATGCACCAATTACCAAACCTATTTTTGGCTAAAAATTATGTAATTTATTTATAAAGTATATTTAATGGCTTTTATATTGAATGGTATAGGTTGTATATTGATAAAAAAATTGTTTGATAAGTTGTCAAGTAACAAAAATATTGATCGAGACAATGATAGTACATCCAAAAGAGCAGAAACGACAAGTTCTTTGTAAATTATCTACAAAATTAATATGTTTGAACTATATGTAAGTATAACTAATATGTATTGGTTAGTGCGTGTCATGCAGAGACACACAATGAGGAAGCCCGATAAGATTATTTCTTATATAAGTGCAAAAGAGCGTAAAAGCCTGATCGGAAAATTGCATAAGGATGAATAAGGTGAATGAAAAAATACTATTCAATATGAGTTTTTTTTCATTAATAATATACTTAAGAATACTATATAACATGTTTCAAAAAATTTATTAATTCACATATGTTTAATGTTCTAAAGGGACGAACAATGAAGGAAAAAAATGTCATTCTAAGTAAATAAAAACTATAGTACATGTAAATGACGATGAATTGGTCCTTAACTCATGTAGAGTCATATTGGAAGTTAATGAAAGGCGGGGTCGGGGGGGGGCATTGTACAAAACTATGAGGGATATAATGGAACAAACATATAGACGTAATTTCCAATTAAAATACATAAATCAATCCAATGATTCCAAGAACCAAGTTATATTTAAACTATAGGAAGCGTTTCTAGAGCAATGGTCAACGAGACTTGTTAGAATTGAAATAGCGAAAACATACAACCAAAAAAAGAATCATTAAAAAAGAAATATTCCTAATTAAAATGATTTTCTAGAATTATATGTATATATTACTACAAAGTGTTCATTTATAGATATCAATTTTGTTATATTTAGTTTTCATATATCAATATAAAAATAGTTTACTACTTTTTTAGCAAGATTATGAAAATCCCAAAGGATCAATGACATGATATCTGAAACATGCTAGTAGGAATATCCAAAAACGATTACAAGATGGTCAAAGCAATGGACATAATTGCATCACGTTTAGGGCCATATCAACAACAACGTGCTTCAAATGTATATAATCATCATTTTTTTTAGGCACATATACACAAATAATTTATCATTAAATAATAATTTGTAGTATTTTCTTGCAGAAAAGAAAAACAAATGGAGATCATTCAGCACATAAAACACAATGAAAAGGAAGAAAAAGGTTGATATCAAATATTGTGAGTAATTGTTAATATTTAATTATAACAGCTTGAGATTTCATTTTTGTATATTTTAAGTTGTTTTACAACAACCATCCTTGAATGTCTTCAAATATGTGCTAACAGACAAAGAAGAGTCATTAAAAGAATTGATTGACATTGGGTTAAATATGAGTTATGAGTATATATGTTGGCATATCAAAAATTAATTGTGGAATTTATAAGTATCTACGTTGGTTTACTTCTTTGAGTTTATAATTAATAGAACAAAAAGATATTTTATATTAAGTCTATGATTTATTATGGGGTATAAAACTTGCAGGAAACAAAGTATGGAACTATGCCAACAAAAGGGTCGTCGAAATAAGGCATGAGATTTGGTTTTGAAATAATTTGTATAATTCATGACGCACTTCTTGCTATGGTAGATTTCTTTTTTATTTACATTGATGTATATTATTTATTTCAATTTGTGTTATTCTCACCAATTTAGATACACTCATTACATTTTATTTTTATGTTTGTAGATGGAACTTGAAGAAGATGAAAACACTCGATGCAATCAACAAAACATTTGTCCAAATAACCCAAGTCATGGAAGTAGCTTGAGTGCTGAAAATAGTTTTAGCGAAAAATGATGATCTATTTGGATATCAATGCAAGCCGTTTTATTTTTTTAAATAATTTTCTATGAAAATCAGACATTTTGTTTAATGTAATGGACATAGTGTCCCAATTCATGAAAGACAAGGGGTTACCAATAACTATCCCATTTTTTTTTTATGAAAAAGAGGCTCATATTCATATATATATTAAAAAATACATTTTAATTTATTCTATTGCGTTGTCCAATGTCACTATAAAATGTTACACTACTGATTAAATATATGGATGATTAAATATTATAATGAACAGATGTGAAATCTAATGATATAACAAATTAATCCCCTTACTTGGCCTGGTATTCCCCTTTGACTTTCTTTATTACTAACTTGGAGTTTCCATATACAAAAATATTCTTAGAACCTAGTTTCTTGAGTATTTTAAGATCGGCTATCAAAGCCTCATACTCTGCCTCATTGTTGGAACAATCAAATGCTAACTTATAGGAACAAAACTAGACATTACAAGGAATATTAGACAACTAATTCATAGGACCATGAATTCAAATCCCAATTCCAACTCCCTCTTTACCTAAGGCCCCATCAAAATCCATAGTCCATAAACCATTTTTTTCATCAATAAGCTCAATGTTGGATGACTGATTTTGATTATCTAGTTGAGAATGATTTGTTGTCTCAATAGGATCTATCTCATTTACTGTTTCAATTGTCTCTTAAACTACTAAACTTGGCTAGAAACTACTTGGTACCAGTTCCTGTTTTTCTACACTTGAAACTTCTTGAATATAATCTGAATTTTTTGGAATTTCTATTTTTTCTTCTATCTGATTTTCTAACTCAACTAAACAATCATCATTGTACAAAATAAAAGACTCTAAATATGTATGTACAACATGAATTGGGTGATTATTGAGTTTCTACTTGCTACTAATCATGTACTTCATCTTTTTCTCCCTAAATAACTCTCTGAGTTATCCAAAAGCTGGTATAGTAGCATAGGAAAAGTCTAGCTGCAAAGTTCCTTTAAGTTTGGCTCCCCAAGATTGGGAGAGAAGCATTACATATCTCGGGGGAATATCATCTATAACGACATCCATGAGAACATTCTTTGCTGGAATCTGATCTAAGGATAACACTAAATCTTTGATAAGACCAAGACACTTAAACCTTCCCGAGTCAAAAGAGTAAAGGTCACGGTATGGTCACGTAATATCCAATCCTAATTTATACATGATGGCATTGGGAATGAGATTATGGGAGGCCCCAAAGTCTAGCATAGCATTATGGAGGATGAAGTCATGAATTTTGAGACTGAGGTAAAAAGGCGGAACTTCACTGTCTTCTAAGTTACCATCTATAGCAGGTCCAAACAAAAGCTCAAGGTGGTCATTAGTAACATTCACCATATTAAACATTTGGTCAACCTTAAACATTTTGGCTACAAGGAACTTGTATTGGTCATTCTTAATTAATTCAGTCAATGGAATTGAGACTTTAAGTTTTGAAATTTCATTCTCAAGACTAAATAAAGTAGAATGCTTTTCTACCTCTTTAGATGGCATGTCCTTCTTCTCGAGTTGTTCTCTGACGGGGATCTCCTTTCTTTGTCCTCCAGCTTGAGTTTCTTTGTCTTTCTTCTGAGTGCTAGTGGAAGCTTCATTAATTTTTCCCTGATTAGTAGCAGCAACTTATTTTTCCTTATTCTGATTTGTAGAGGTCATCTCTTTATTATGAGTATCTATTTGAGAATTTTTCCTTTTCGGATTTGAAGTTATAAGCACATTTCTATTTCTCAGACTATATTGCCTTTGCACTTGGCTAAGGGAATTTTGATAACCTCTTTGATAATCCTCTGTCTGTACTGCCAACATATCATCATTAGAAAGAACATATTGTTGATCATCAGGTACATAAGGTTCTTTAGAAAATTCATCCTCCTCAGTCAAGAAAATGGGTTGTTGATCTTCCTCAAAAAAGTGAATTTGATCCTCTGAGATTTCTTCTTCCTCATCAAGGCCCTGTGTATAATTTTGCTGAAAAGGAGTATGGATCTACTATTGACCTTGTTGATCTTGACCCCTCTGCTCCCTTTGCTTAATCCTGAATTGGGGTTGTTGTTGTTGACCTCTGTAGTTGGGATTTCTGATTGGAGGTTCTACTTGTCTCTCTATGATAGTCATATTGTCCATCATCTTCTCCATTGTCTTAATCAAAGTATCAAGTTTACCCTCAGATGAAGTGGATGGCTCCTCCTTTATGGTAACCTTCTTTTCTGATTTCATCTTTGACTTCTTAATAAGCAGATTTTCCTCAACACTTACTGTGTTTCTTTTCATTTATTCAAGAGTGGAAGGACTTCTCTCCCTCAAATGGTAGGCCATATATGGATCAAAAACATCTAGATAATGAAGAAGTGCCAAGCCAGGAGGAGGCTTAACATTTTCTGAGATAGAGTTATATATTAGATTAAATCTGGCTGTGAAATCTTGCACAAATTCATTAATGTTTCTTTTAAAGGAATTGTACTTTGGAGAGGATTCCTTTTCTCTTTCCACTTTGCTAGGAATAGGTCCATTAATTGTTGGGAAGTGGTTATATAATGAGATGTTAAAGAACGAAACCATTTCTTGACTTTCCCTAAAAAACTCTGTTCTATAATGAGCATTTTGGCATCTTCATTATCAATTTCCCCAAGATCAATAAAATAAACCACTTTATCTATATGTTGAGTGGCTACGACTTCTGTTGTCCCATCAAACAAAGGGAATCTCTGACCATAACCTTAAGGCAAAGAAGTGAGTTGTGCAGGTAAAACTAAAGGAGAAAATCTTGCCATAACTATTACAGAAGGTAGTATAATAGTCACAACAGGAGGTGTTGATGGAGGAAATGATTTTGGAGGAAGTAATGGATTAACGGTGGAGGATAATGGTAGCTGTATGAGGAGGTGTAACAATAGATATAACAGCAGATAAAATCACTTGTTGGTACTAGATATAAGCCTTTTAAGAGGTCAATTGGAGCTCATTAACCAAATTCTGAAGTTTAAAGAATTGTGCCCAAAGTTTCTTATTAAACTCAATAGATGGAGACTTAGGAAATGGAAAGTCTCATTCAAACTTAGAGGGATAAAAAATTGTTTCCAAGAGGAAAGACTCTAACTTGGATTTGAATAAAGATAGCTCAAAATTGATATCAAAAGATAAATCTTGAAGAGAAACTGATTCTGCCGGCAAAGATGTAGATCTTACCAGTATAGGTGTACCTGTTTCAAGTTCTTGAGGCTGAGATATTTTCTTCCTCAATATCCTTTTAGGGTCATCAATTGGTGATGGATGATTTGGATCAGGATTGGATCTTGTATGCCTTTTGGGATCCAGTGTTCTTATGAATTTGTACTTTCGCTCTGAAAAATTGAATCAACCTTATTTAAAAGCTACGACCTATCACCCACGGGCCTAGGCCTCAACGAACTTGTAATAAAAATACCAGGGAAGATTTGAAAATTGTTCTCCGACAACGATGCCAGAATGTTAGCACTCCTTAGTTTTCCCAAGGTTGAGAAAGGAAGCCAAGGAGGTAACCTCAAACCAAAATTTGGACTTGGCAGCTAGCCCTGCCAAATTAGAGAGGGCTCTCTCTAAAAAAACCTCACAACCAATAGAAATGAATGGATAATATCTAGATTTTAGGCTAGGTATTTGGCACAGTAGGGTTTTATTAGAGTTTGTTGGATAAAGAGTACTAGGTTTAGGAACCAGGCCAAATAGATCAAAAGATGAGTTGCAATCATTTAAATGAGGCAAGATAGATGTAATCAATGACACAAATGGATCTGTCGTAGTAGTATGGTGATGAGAAAATCAGATTGAAGGAACTAAGTGAGCGTACATGCATGAATTCATTTGTTTGGAAGATAAAAAAACTTGAATGATAATCTCAAACAAAACTGGACATTTTTGGCACTGAATTTTGTTTAAAACTTAAGAGATTAACATGAGAAGAAATATGGATAGCTGTTGAAAACAACTAACAATCAAATTCATAATAATAACTGAAGAAAACAATCTCACTGACCACAACACATGAATTCGAGAAAAATAGCTGCAACAGTATATTAATTCTACCAAAATCCAGTACACTAGTTCAAGAGCATGAGTTTCCAATATCCAACCCTCTCCTTTGCTTGATTATGACTACATATAGATGAAAAACCAAATTCCCCCTCTAAGTGATCGAATCCTGCTTCCTAGGAATTGATTTCCTAATCCTACCTAACCACTACCACATCATTGGGGGTTGAAAACCACTTTCCTCCTTTACACTAACTACACGAGTTTGTTTCTCAAAGGCTTAATTACAATATACATTTACTATTTAGCTCCTAACAAGATTAATTGCATCATATGATCTCATGAAGTAACCATTTACATCACTCAAGTTTGACCTTTGACCATCACCAACAATAAAACAATGAATTTACAAAAACCCAGTTATTTAGCAAAAACGCAGCAAAAGTTTGGAGGGTGATTTGGAGGTATTCCCAAAGGAATGTTTCACTGAAAATGGTATGGTTGGAAAGTTGAAGATGTCTTCTACACCATGTATTCATCAAGCACTGAAAAAATCTACTCTAAACCCCTAAAAAAATGCCTTGAAGTCAAAATTTCTTAGAAGCGCAGTGAGTGGTCTGAAATAGTGGCAGAAAGGTAAAAAATGGGCACTATTTTGTCATTTCCTGAAAATTTATGCATCTCCAAGCCTCCCAAAGTACTTTTCTGACATCCTTGCATCATTAGCCATCTCCACATGCTTGCAAATTTGCATTTATACCTCTTGACAAAAAGCGCAGTGGACACTCACTGCGTTTCTGTAGGATGCTTTTGGATAGTGCACACAAAAACTCCAAAATTTCAAAAATTTGCTTCTTTGGTTTTGCTCTTTGTCCTGCATCAAACCACCAGATATGCTTTATATAAGAGGTCAAATTTATCCTTCTTTTTGAACTTCTTTAGGGTCTTCTTAAGCTTCTTCTTCATGTTATTAACCCTAATCTTGCACACCATGTTTCTTGTGTAATAGTGCCTTGCCATATGCCTCTGCATGGCAGTGTCTCTGGTTTCCTTCTTTAGTAGTTTCTCTAGGTGCACATTCACCTTCTCAAACCAATACTCCTTGTTCTCTTCAATTTTAGCAGCTATGGAGTTATCTAAGGTTTTTAGGGTTTGAGGAGGATAGGGATTTTCTGTTTGATGTCCCTTCTTGGCCATGGCTTTGGTTGTAGGTCTCCTTTGTTGTACCTGGATGTCTTTGTCTTCAAACTGCTCCACATCATTGACAGCCTTACCTTTGTCTTTAGATGCCAAAACCTACCTTGTTGGATGATGGATGATCTTCTTGTAGTTTTCTTTGCTGCACTAGGATTAGTTTCAACTGTCCATTCTCTTGATTCAAGAAAGCCACCATGATATTTGCCTTGGAAAGGTCATCTTTTAGCTCCCTAATTTGTGCCTCTTTCTCCTTGATTATATCATCTCCTGCCTTATCTCCATGTTCAACCATCTCTATCTCAGGAGGTACCTCTTCATGATGTTGCAAGAGTGAATCATCTCTGTCTCTAAGTGATTCCTCTCTCATAGTTTCAATCTACACCTCTTTAGTAACAACCTCCTGAGGTATTCTCTTTGCTTGAGACTTAGTTCTAGGTTTAGGTCTAGGCATCTCTTATATTTCAGGGGAAAGAACCAACCTCTTACCATTACTATATGTATTTGAAAACTCTGCTCTTGGTTGTGTTTTGGTGACTGATGGCTTGCTTGATGACCCAACCTCCTGTGGCCTGGATGATGCTAATGGAGTGTTTTGACTTTTTGGCTGCGTTGAGGCAGGTAGAAGAGAAACTGCGTCCAATAAAGTCTCCCATGGCATGTTGATCTGTGCTAGCTAGTGGAGAAATATGAATTTGATTAGAGCATGATGAAATAAACTTTCTTGATGATCTCTTCCCTTGGTTTGAACCTTCTTAGTCATTTTCACCAAGCTTCCAAACAAGTAATTAGGTAGGTTTAAGGGGTTTTGAGAAGTGAAATGCACCAACAACTTGATGTGATACTGATATAACCTGTTAAACCTGCCCTCACAAGTGAAGTACTTCATGATCATCCTCATCAAGGGGTTGTACTTTGCCAACAACTGTCCATTAGAAAAAATATGAGAAGGGGACTCCTTGTACTATGGTTTCAAAAATACTTTGTAGTTCTCTATGTCTAAATCCATCCCCTTGAACCAAATCTCACCTTGGTTAGGGATACCAGTTGCTGAAGCTATGATCTCTGCTAACACCATAAAGTTCACCCCTGCAATTGTGACATGATCTCTTTTGAAATTGATGGAAAATAAACTTGTTAGGTCATGATTATAACCCACCTCCTGCACTTTCTTACAAAACCCTAGGCAGCTTGCCTGCTCAAATGATCTTTTGATGAATTCTGATGCATTGATCTCTTGCATATGAGTTGGCTCATATCTTGAGATCTCTCCCCCCTTGAACTTCTTACTTTCACTGGCCATGCTTTTGGCTTTACTCAACAGAAAACCCTAGTTTGAAAAGAGAGGGGATAAGGGATTTAAACTACAAAACAGGGAAAAAACGCAACAAGTTTAGGGAAGGGGATGAAGGGGAAGGAAGTTAGGGAAAATTATAGGGAAATTTTAGGGGGTAGGGGTAGATGTTAGGGACACATTAGTGGTGGAATTTCTCAGAATGGGTGAGAAAGAAAGGGTAAAAAGTGGAAAACACAGTCACAACCCAGAAACATAGCAAAAGCACAACAAAACCTTGGGTGTTTTGGGGAAAAATGGTGGAATGAGGGAAATTGGTGTGGGAAATGATTGGGGAATGATCAATGAGGGTTTTTAGGGATGTATAAGTTTAGAAACAATGGGATTCCTTTGTCAAGTAAAGAAAAAGTCCATAAAATGAAAAGCGCAGCAAAATCCTAGGAGAGGGATTTAATCAATTTTTTGAAAGAAATGACTACATCGGTGAGTTGGTGAAGGCTTTAATTACTTGCTCAAGATTTTTTGAAGCATGTATAGAGAGAAATGAGCCCTCTCTTTTCTCCCTTCGACCTTCAAACCAAAAGCGCAACAACCCTGCCAGAAACGCAGCAAAAGTGCAACAACTGAAAAATTAAGCAATTGGTGATGGAATTCAAACTTCTAATGGTTGTGGAAAGTGTTACAATGGCAGAGAGGAGCTCTTGAAGCTTTGGAAGGATAGAATGAAGTCTTGAAAAATTGCTCCTTTATAACTCAAAAAACTCGATTTTGGCTTGATGAAAACATGAAATCATATGTACTTTTGAAAGAATAACTATTGATTGATGTGGCTGCAACATAATTTCTTCAAAAGGAAATGTTATCTTGTTTCACTTTATTCCCTAATTTGATGACTCCCATGATGGTGATCAAAATGATGACATGACTCCCTTGTTTACTTTTGATGACTGATCGAATGATGACAATCAAAGGTGAATATTAGACCATGACCTATATAATTACACATTAACTCTATTGATGACCTAGGACAGGGGATGATGACACGAACATGATGGGCCATGGTGACCTTTAGCAAGTGGAAGGAGTAGCAATGACCTAGATAGTAACCAATGACCATTTGACAACCAAAATGTATCAATTTTTTTTTTAAATATAACAATTTGACCTAATGGCCCGATCAACCACATGAAAAGAGTACATTTGATCACTGGTGACTTATAGACACTAACATTGGCTCCATATAGGGATGGTACCTCCTTTAGGAGGTTTCAAGAATGCCATAGACCAGGTAGACTCATCCATTGGGCAATGCAGTCAAAATAAAACACTTGACACTCAAATAACTGATTAACTAAACTTAGGTAAAATTGAAACTAACTTGACTAAAAAACTGACTTGAATTTACAACTTCAGAAAGGAAACAAAAACTGATCAGAGAAGCCTTATGGCCTTCTCCTCGGACTTCAAATTTCTTTGACAAATCCTTCACTCCTTGATAGCAAATAAATTTTTTATTTACAATGGAAATGAAAACTTTTCTTCAAGATCAAATTTTTGAGGAGTCTACCATTCACCAGTCCTCTTGGAAGTGCTTTCCCATCAAGATCTTATAACAAGAAAGCATTTTTCCCTCTGAATGCTACAATCTTGTAGGGTCCTTTCTAGATATTGTCAAACTTACCATGTTTTCCTTTATCCTCATTTCGGGCATCCAATCAAAGAAAAACATATCCCACATTGAAATCATCCACCTTTGTTTTCTTATCATAAATATTCTTAATATTCTCCCGGAGCTTTGATGTATTATGTAAAACTTCTTCCTTGGATTGCTGCAAGTGGATCATTTGATTTATTCTTCGTTGAATATCATTTGGCCCTACTATCAACCTCTTGTAGGATTTTCATCACCAGCACTACTAGGGAAGTTGGAAACACTGTATCTACACCATAGACTAGCTGAAAGGATGACATGTTGATAGATTTCTTTGTGCTCACTTTGTCGGCCCGTAGAGCATTATTTAACTTTTTATGCCAATTCCTTTTGTTCTCTTCCAACAAAATTTTCATTATGTTCACCAATGACTTGTTTTATGATTAATCCAACCCATTGCCTTGAGGGTAATATGTTGTTGAATGCCCGAGTATTATGTGATATTTATCACAAAAGTCTATAATCTTTTTGGATTTGAAAGCTGCTACATTTTCAGTAATGATTTTCTGTGGGGAACCAAAACGGGACAAAATATTACTCTCCATAAAATGTATAATCACCGTGTCTATAGCTTGTCTTGTGGGAATGGCCTCAATCCATTTTGTAAAATAGCCAATGGTAGTAAGTATCCACTTATGCTGAGGTATGGATGGAGGATGAATCTCACCGATGAAGTCAAGCCCCCACTGCTGAAAGGGTGCTTGGATTGAAATTGGTTACAAGGGCAGCGGTAACAACTTTCTCTTTCCCTGAAAAATTTGGCACTGATGACAACTCATGACTATTTTATATAGATTGGAAAAAAACTTGGCCAATAGAAACCAACCCTCAATACCTTATTTGCTGTAGTTTTCCAGAAAAGATGACCACCACAATCACCTTTATGGAAATCATTCATCACTTCTTTAGCTTCAATTTCTACCAAACAATTCAATAAAACCCCTCCTGGATCCTTCCAATATAAAGCATTATCAAGAATACAATACTTTAGAGCCTTCAATTTCAATGATCTACCTTTACTCTTGGACACACCTAGTGGAGGATTTAAATGTTGTAGCACATGAACTATATCTGAATACCATGGTGATGAAGTAAAAATTTGAGATACCTGAGGAAATGAATCAACCACTTGATCCTTGGAAAGTGCAACAATAATGTTGATGTCCAAGGTATGTAATTTAGATTCCGCCATAAGCTTAACCAAGCCCTATCCTTTGACTAGCTTTGTAGGTATGATTTCCAAGTCATATTCCAACATAATAGCTATCCACTTACCATGTCTTCCTTTAGGATCATTCTGCATTAACACATCTTTGACAACAACATTCAGAACATAGGCAAGAATATGGGAATGAAGGATATAAACTCGGAAGTCTTTCAAAGATTTAACTAGTGCCAATGCCTGATTTTCAATGATATTATATTTAAGAGCCCCATCCCTTATTGTTCTACTAAAGAAGGAAATCGGCTGCTCTGTTTTCTGATCTTTCTTCTGCATGAGGACAACAACCAATGTATGTTCAAAGGAAAAGGAAAAGATGATAAAATCTAGTGTATAATCTGGCTAATAAGGATAGGAGCATGGGACAATGCAAACTTGACTTGATTGAATGATTTTCTTGCCTCCTCGGACCATTTCACTTCGCTGCTTTTCTTCAACATATTAGTGATTTCCCTTAAATGTTCAGCAAGGTTAGGAATAAACCTCCTCAAAAAATTGATCTTACCATTGAAAGATTGAATTTCCTTCTTATTTCTAGGAAAATCCAGTTTTTGAATTGCCTCAATCCTTGAAGGATCTACTCGGATGCCATCTTTAGATATAATATGACCGAGCAATTTTCCCTCCTCCATAGAAAATAAACTTTTCTTTGGATTCAGTGATATGCCAAATTTTCTGCACCTTTGGAAGACTATCCTTAAATGCTGCAAGTTCTCTTCATCCATCTTGGAAAAAATTGTTATGTCATCGAGATAAATGACCAAAAATACATCCTTCTCATTGGCAAACGCGATATCCATTGCTCGTTGAAAAGTTGCTCCTGCGTTCTTCAACCCAAAGGGCATCTTAATGTACATAAAAGTACCCCAGGGTGTCATGAAAGCTGTCTTTTCTTGGTCATCTGGATGAACCAAGATCTGATTGTACCCTGAATATCCATCTAGTAATGACATCCTAGAAGAACCAACCACCCTCTATAGGATATGATCCATCTTTGGAATTGGATAGTTGTCCTTCAATGACACTTTATTTAAATTGTGGAAATCAATACACAACCGGATCTCACCTGTCTTCTTTCTTACCAGTACTAAATTTGACATCCAATTTGAGAAATAGAGAGGGAAAATAATACCAGCAGTATACAACCTATTTACTTCCTTTTCAATAGAGGGCAACAACTTTAGATTCATCCTTTTGAGATTCTGATGGAAAGGCTTCTGATCGGGCTTTATGGGAATGGTATGCTGAATTATGCTCTTGTCATAAACCTTCAGATCAGTGTAATCCCATGCAAAAACATCAACAAATTCAGTCATGAGTGTTGCATATTTACCTTTCATTTCTGGACTCAAAGACTTTGATATCTTAACCATTCTTGGCTTCTCAAGCGTGCCAATATTAAGGTCTTCTACTCCTACTTTAGTTGGCATCATTGTTGGTTTCTATGCAACATCATCATGATCAAAAAGCTCCTCCAAGGGTACAATACCTCTTGGAATTGAGTTATACTTCAATTGTAGTACCTCTAATTCTGCTACATGCATTTCCTGATCATCTTCATAAAACAGATCATCAATTTGAGAACTAGCAAACTCTTCTTCCATCTGTAGGAAATTGTTAATTTGTTTGTCATCCTAAAAGAATTGCCAATACTGAAGATTTTCTGGAACAACAGGGCAATGTTTGACATTGATCTCATACTTCTTGTTGGGATATACCAGAATTTTAAACATACTGGCTGAAGTGGAAAGGGAATCAGCAATGAGGTTTTTGTTCCTTGGGATCAATGATAAAGTATATTCAGGAAAGGTCTTAAAAATGTCTAATACTGCATTGCGGTATGCTCACATTCTAGGATACTTGGCCTGGTATTCCCCTTTGACTTGCTTTATTACTTACTCGGAGTCGCCATATACATAAATCTTCTTAGAACCTAGTTTCTTGAGTATTTTAAGACCTGCTATCAAAGCCTCATACTCTACCTCATTATTGGAACAATCAAATGCTAACTTATAGGAACACAACCAGACATTACGAGGAAGATTAGACAACTGATTCATAGGACCATGAATTCAAATCCCAATTTTAGCTCCCTCTTTACCTAAGGCTCCATCAAAATCCATGGTCCATAGACCATTTTCTTCATCAATAAGCTCAATGTTGGATAAATGATTTTGATTAGTTGTTTGAGAATGATCTGTTGTCTCAATAGGCTCTATCTCATTTACTGTTTCAACTTCTCTTCAACTGTTGCTCTTGGCTAGAAACTGCTTGGTATCGATTCCTATTTTTCTACACTTGAAACTTCTTGAACACAATCTGAAATTTTTGGAATTATGTTTTTTCTTCTATCTAATTTTCTAACTCAACTGAACAATCATCATTGTACAAAATAAAAGACTCTAAATCTATATGTACAACATGAATTGGGTGATTATTGGGTTTCTCCTTGCTACTAATCATGTACTTCATCTTTTTCTCCCTATATAATTTTTTGAGTTGTCCAAAAACTGGTATAGTAGCATAGGAAAAGTCTAGCTGCAAAGTTCCTTTAAGTTTGGCTCCCCATGATCGGGAGAGAAGCATTCCATATCTCGAGGGAATGTCAGCTACAACAACATCCATGAGAACATTCTTTGCTGGAATTTGATCTAAGGATACCACTAAATCTTTGATAAGACCAAGACACTTAACCCTTCCCGAGTCAAAAGAGTAAAGGTCATGGTATGGTCTAGTAATATCCAATCCTAATTTATCCATGATGGCTTTGGGCATGAGATTATGGGAGGCCCCAGAGTCTAACATATCATTATGGCAAATAAAGTCATGAATTTTGAGACCGAGCTAAAAAGGCAAAACTTCATTGTCTTTTAAGTTACCATCTACAGCAGGTCCAAACAAAAGCTTGGGGTGGTCATCAGTAACATTCACCATATCAGACATTTGGTCAACCTTAAGCATTTTGGCTACAAGGAACTTGTATTGATCATTCTTAATTAATTCAGTCAATGGAATTGAGACTTTAAAATTTGAAATTTCATTTTAAATGCTAAATAAAGTAGAATGATTTTCTACCTCTTTAGATGGCATGTCCTTCTCGAGATATTCTCTGACAGGAATCTCCTTTCTTTATCCTCTAGCTTGAGTTTCTTTGTCTTTCTTTTGAGTGCTAGTGGAAGCTTCATTAATTTTTCCCTGATTAGTAGAAACAACTTCTTTTTCCTTATTCTGATTTGTAGAGGTCATCTCTTTATTATGAGTATCCATTTGAGAATTTTTCCTTTTCAGATTTGAAGTTATAAGCACATTTCTATTTCTCGGACTACATTGCCTTTGCACTTGACTAAGGGCATTTTGATGACCTCTTTGATAATCCTCTGTATGTAATGCCGACATATCATCATTAGAAAGAACATATTGTTGATCATCAGGTACATAAGGTTTTTTAGAAAATTCATCCTCCTTAGTCAAGAAAATGGGTTGCTGATCTTCCTCAAAAAAGTGAATTTGATCCTCTGAGATTTATTCTTCCTCATCAGGGCCCTATGTATAATTTTTTTGAAAAGGAGTATGGATCTGCTGCTGACTTTGTTGATCTTGACCCCTCTTCTCCCTTTGCTTAATCCTGAATTGGGGTTGCTTTTGTTGACCTCTGTAGTTGGGATTTCTGATTGGAGGTTCTTCTTGTCTCTCTGTGATAGTCATCTTGTCAATAATCTTATCCATTTTCTTAATCAAAGTATCAAGTTTACCCTTAGGTGAAGTGGATGGATCCTCCTTTACGGTAACCTTCTTTTCTAATTTCATCTTTGACTTCTTAATAAGCAAGTTTTCCTCAACACTTACTACGTTTCTTTGCATTTATTCAAGTGTGGAAGGACTTCTCTCCCTCAATTGGTAGGCCATATCTAGATCAAAAGCATCTGGATAATGAAGAAGTTCCAAGCCAAGAGAAGGCTTAATATTTTCCGGGATAGAGTTATATATCAGATTAAATATGGTTGTGAAATCTTGCACATATTCATTAGTGTTTCTTTTCAAGGCATTGTAATCGGCCAAAATTTGGAGAGGATTCTTTTTCTCTTCCCGCTTTGCTAGGAATACGTCTGTAAATTGTTGGGAAGTGGTTATATAATCAAATGTTAAAGAACAAAAATATTTCTTGACTTCCCCTAAAAAACTCTGTGCTATAATGCATATTTTGGCATCTTCATTATCAATTTCCTCAAGATCAATAAAATCAACCACTTTATCTATATGTTTCTTGGCTATGACTTTTGTTGTCCCATCAAACAAAGGCAATATATAACCATAATCATTAGGCAAAGAAGTGAGTTTTGTAGGTAAAACTAAACGAGAAAATCTTTCCATAACTACTATAAAAGGTAGTATAACAGTCACAACAAGAGGTGTTGATGGAGGAAATGATTTTGGAGGAAGAAATGGATTGACAGTGGAGGATGATGGAGCAACTGTATGAGGAGGTGTAACAGTAGATATAGCAGCAGATAAAATCTCTTGTTGGTACTAGATATAAGCCTTTTCAGAGGTTAATTGGAGCTGATTAACCAAATTATGAAGTTTATATAATTGTGTCAAAGTTTCTTATCAAACTCAACAGATGGAGACTCAGGAGATGGAAAGTATGATTCAAACTTAGAGGGATAAAAAACTATTTCTGAGAGGAAAGACTTTGACTTGGATTTGAATAAATACAACTCAAAATTGATATCAAAAGATAAATCTTGAAGAGAAACCAATTATGCAGGCAAAGATGTAGATCTTACCAGTATAGGTGTACTTGTTTCAACTTCTTGAGGGTGAGATCTTTGCTTCCTCAATATCCTTTCAGGGTCATCAACTGGTGATGGAGGATTTGGATTAGGATTGGACCTCATATGCCTTTTGGGAGCCAGTGTTCTTATGAATCTGCACTTTGGCTCTGAAAAACTGAATCAACCTTCTTTGAAAGCTAGGACTTGTCACCCACAGGCCTAGACCTCAATGAACTTGTAAGAAAAATCCCAGGGAAGATTTGAAACTCGTTCCCCAACAACAGCGCCAAAATGGTAGCACTCCTTAGTTTTCCCAAGGCTGAGAAAGGAAGCTAAGGAGGTAACCTCAAACCAAACTTTGGACTTGGCAGCTAGCCCTGCCAAATTAGAGAGGGCTCTCTCTAAAAAAACCTCACAACCAATAGAAATGACTGGAGAATATGTAGATTTTAGGCTAGGTATTTTGCACAGTAGGGTTTCATTAGGGTTTGCTAGATAAAGAGCACTAGGTTTAAGAATAGGGCCAAATAGATCGAAAGATCAGTTGCAGTAATTTAAATGAGGCAAAATAGATGTAATCAATGACACAAATGGATCTTTCGTAGTAGTATGGTGATGAGGAAATCATATAGAAGGAACTAAGTGAGCATACATGCATGAATTCAATTGTTTGGAAGATAAAAACACTTAAATGATAATTTCAAACAAAACAGAACATTTCTGGCATTGAATTCTGTTTAAAATTAAGAGATTAACAAGAGTAGAAATATAGATAGATGCTAGAAACATCTAAAAATCAAATGCATAAGAATAAATCAAGAAAACAATGTCATTTACCACAACACTTGAATCCCAGAAAAATAGCTGCAACAGTATATTAATTATACCAATATCAAGTACACTAGTTCAAGAGCATGTGTTTCCAATATCCAACCCTCTCCTTTGCTTGATTCTAACTACATATAGGTGAAAAATCAAATTTCTCCTCTAAGGGGTCGAATCCTGCTTCCTAGGAACCAATTTCCTAATCGTACCTAACCACTGCCACATCATTGGGGGTTAGAAACCACTTTCCTCCTTTACAGTAACTACATGGGTTTATTTCTCAAAGCCATAATTACAATATTATTTTACTATTTAACTCCTAACAAGCTTAATTACATCATATGATGTCATGAAGTAACCATTTACATCACTCAAGTTTGACCTTTGACCATCACCAACAATAAAATAGTGAATTTCAGAAAAACACAGTAATTTAGTAGAAATGCATCAGAAGTGTATCAAAAGTTTGGAGGGTGATTTAGAGGCCTTCCCATAATATTTTTTTGCTGAAAATGGTATGGTTGGAAAGATGAAGATGCCTACTACACCATGGAGTCATCGAGCACTAGAAAACTTTGCTCCAAACCCATAAAAAAATGCCTTGAAGTCAAACGTTCCTATAAGCGCAGTGAGTGGTATGAAATAGTGGCAGAGAGGTAAAAAAATGGGAACTATTTTATCATTTCCTAAAAATTTATGCATCTCCAAGCCCCCCCAAAGTACTTTTCTGACATCCTTGCATCATTAGCCATATCCACATGCTTGCAATTTTTCATTTAGAGCTCCTGAGAAAAGGTGCATTGAACACTCGCTGCATTTCTGTAGCATGCTTTTTTCCAGTGCACACAAAAACTCCAAAATTTTAAAAATTTGCTTCTTTTCTTTTGCTCTTTGTCCTGCATCATGCCAATAGATATTCTCCAGCTAAGAGGTCAAGGTTATCCTTATTTTTGAGCTTCTTTAGGGTCTTCTTAATCTTCTTCTTCATGTTCTTAACCATAATCTTGCACACCATGTTTCTTGTGTAATAGTGCCTTGCCAAATGCCTCTGCATGGTAGTGTCTTTGTTTGCCTTCTTCAATAGTTTCTCTAGGTGCACATTCACTTCTCAAACCAATATGCCTTGTTCTATTCAATTCCAACGGCTATGGAGTCATCTAAGGTTTTTAGGGTTTGAGGAGGAGAGGGATTTTCTGTTTGTTGTCCCTTCTTGGCCATGGCTCTAGTTGTAGGTCTCCTTTGCTATACCTGGATGTCTTTGTATTCAAATTGCTCCACATCAATGATAACCTTACCTTTGTCTTTAGATGCCAAAACATTTTCCTTGCTAGATGATGGATGATCTTCTTGTAGTTTGCTTTGTTGCACTAGGCTTAGTTTCAATTGTCTATTCTCTTGCTTCAAGAAAGCCACCATGAAATTTTCCTTGGTAAGGTCATCTTTTAGATCCCTAATATGTGCCTCTTTCTCCTTGATTATATCATCTACTACCTTATCTCCATAGTCAGCGATCTCTATCTCAGGAGGTACTTCTTCATGATGTTGCAAGGGTGAATCATCTCTATCTATAAGTGATTCCTCTCTCATAGTTTCAATCTGCACCTCTTTAGTAACAACCTCCTAAGGTATTCTCTTTGCTTGAGACCTAGTTCTAGGTTTAGGTCTAGGCATCTCTTCTATTTAAGGGGAAAAAACTAGCCTCTTACCTCTGCTATATGTCTTTGAAATCTCTGCTCTTGGATGTGTTTTGATGACTGATGGCTTGCTTGATGACCCAACCTCCTATGGCCTGGATGCTACTAAGGGAGTGTTTTGATTCGTTGGCTAAGTTGAGGTAGGTAAAAGAGTATCTTCCTCCAAGAAAGTTTCCCATGGCATGTTGTTCTATGTTAGCTGGTGGAGAACTATGACTTTGATTAGAGCATGATGAAATAAACTTGCTTGATGATCTCTTCCCTTGGTTTGAACCTTCTCAGTCATTTTCACCAAGCTTCTAAACAAGTAATTAGGTAGGTTTAAGGGCTTTTGAGAAGTGAAATGCATCAACAACCTGATGTGATACTGATATAACCTACTAAACCTGCCCTCACAAGTGAAGTACTTCATGATCATCCTCATCAAGGGGTTGTACTTGTCCAACAACTATCTGCTAGGAAAAATATGAGAAGGGGACTCCTTGTACTATGGTTTCAAAAACACTTTGTAGTTCTCTATGTCTAAATCCATCCCCTTGAACCAAATCTTGCCTTGATTAGGGATAACATTTGCTGAAGCTATGATCTTTGCTGACACCATAAAGTTCACCCCTGCAATTGTGACATGATATCTTTTGAAATCTATGGCAAATAAACTTGTTAGGTCATGATTATAACCCACCTCTTGCACTTTCTTACAAAACCCTAGGCAGCTTGCCTGCTCAAATGATCTTTTGATGAATTATGATGCATTGATCTCTTGCATATGATTTGGCTCATACCTTGAGATATTACCCCCTTTAACTTCTTACTTTCACTGTCTATGATTTTGGATTTACTCAACAGAAAACCCTAGTTTGAAAAGAGAGGGGATGAGGGATTTAAACTGCAAAACAAGGAAAAAGCGCAACAAGTTTAGGAAAGGGGATGAAGGGGAAGGAAGTTAGGGAAACTTATAGGGAAATTTTAGGGGGTAGGGGTAGATGTTAGGGAAACATTAGTGGTAGAATTTCTCAGAATGGGTGAGAAAGAAAGGGTAAAAAGTGGAAAACACAGTCACAACCCAGAAACGCAGCAAAAGCATAACAAAACCTTAGGTTTTTTGGGGAAAATTGGTGGAATGAGGGAATTGGTGTGGGAAATGATTGGGGAATTCTCAATGAGGGTTTTTAGGGATGTATAATCTTATAAACAAAAGGATTCCTCTGTCAAGTAAAGAAAAAGCCCATAAAATGAAAAGCGCAGCAAAACCCTAGGAGAGGGATTTAATCACTTTTTGAAAGAAATGACTGCATCAGTGAGTTGGTGAAGGCTTTACTTACTTGCTCAAGAGTCTTTGAAGCTTGTAGAGTGAGAAATGAGCCCTTTCTTTTCTCCCTTCGACCTTCAAACCAAAAGCACAGTAACCCTGCCAGAAACACAACAAAAGCACAACGCTAACAAACTAAGCAATTGGTGATGGAATTCGAACTTTTGATGGCTGTGGCAAGTGTTACAATGGCAGAGAGGAGCTCTTGAAGCTTTGGAAGGATAGAATAAAGTCTTGAAATGATTTATTGCTCCTTTATAACTGAAAAAACACGATTTTAGCTTGATGAAAACATGACATCATATGTACTTTTGAAAGAATGACTATTGACTTATGTGACTCCAACATAATTTCTTCAGAAGGAAATTTTATCTTGTTTCACTTTATTCCCTAATTTGCTAACTCCCATGATGGTGATCAAAATGATGAGATGAATCCCTTGTTTTCTTTTGATGACTGATCTAATGATGACAATCAAAGGTGAATGCTAGACCATGACCTATATAATGACACATTGACTCTATTGATGACTTAGGACAGGGGATGATGACATGACCATGATGGGTGATGGTGACCTTGAGAAAGTGGAGGGAGTATCAATGACCTAGACATTAACCAATGACCATTTGAAAACCAAAAGGTATCAAATTTTATTTGAAAATATAGAAATTTTACCTAATGGCCCTATCAACGACATGGAAAGAGTACATTTGATCACTAGTGACTCATAGACACTAACATATCTATTTAAGGAGGGTGAGTGTGAATGTGTACAAATTATGCATGTGTGTAGTTATGCTATCTTTGAAAGTTTGAAAGTATGTGTAACAATATTTACTATATTTTGTTTCATTCAATATTTAAAGGCTATAGTTTTAGAGTATCCCTCAATTACTATTGAACAAAGAATATTGGATCTGCAAAATTTAATCCCCATTGACCATATAATCATTTCTACTATGTTATTTTTTACCTTCCCATTTGAATTTTAGATAATCGAAACTAATTTGGCCTTCATTATTTCTAATGATACCACCACCAACACCTTTCCTTATGTTTTGCTTATAAGCATTATCAAAATTTAGTTTATATCTCTTTAATACAGGTGGGTTCCAAGGAGACTATGGACTACTTGTTCGAAAATATTTGTCCATTAATCAAAAAACAATTAGATATTCTTGGAGTAGTAGATAATACTCTATTGAAAAGGAGAAATAGACCATAGGATATCTTACGGGTTGTGCTCCTTTTGAAATTATTGGATGGATATCATATGATTTGGCTCAAATTTGGGTTGGATCGTTTTTATTTTTATTTTTTTAGTTTTGGGGTTTGGCTTTTGTTCTCTTTTAATTTTTAAGTTGGTCATAAATTAAATGACATGATTCTAATTATGCTTGATTGGATCCTTCTTCATTCTTGGGGTCATTCTCAATCAATTTGGTGATGTTGAGGCCCTCCTAGCCTCTATCCTTCATTTTGTGACAGTAAATGGTGACTTTGTTGGGCCCTTGAAGGCTACTATAGGAAACAAAGTTTCTTGTAGTAGTCACAAAGACTCCATAAACTCAATATTTCTTGGAGTTGTGACCATTGTGGATACTTCATGGGGAATAACTAAGAGTGTTTTGTAGGTGGACATGGTGTAAAATGGAAAGGTCGAGTCATGGCTTGGGCAAGGAGGCAAGAAACTAGCCCATACAAAAATGCCAATTTTGAAAGTGTTGGGATTTCAATTATGCTTGATTGGATCAATGAGGATGATAATTAGAGACATGGTGGTGGCTTCCTTTTCCTCAAAAAGTGAAAAAAGTCAAAGATGATTTTTTTTTTTTTTGTAAAATAAGCTCAAATGTATGGGTTTTTTAAGGCCATTTTTTGAAAGTGCTTAGATCTTGGTTTTGAATTGGAGGATTGATGAGGTATTAAATTAGAATCATAATGACACATTTCCTAACCAAATAGGTGAAAAAAACTTGTTACTATAGTTTTTCCTAAAATAATTATGTAAATAAGACCATAGTGATGTTGTAGAGGTAATGCAAAGTGACGGGACCCACTTTTTGACACTTGGAGGTGGTGTAGGATTTTTTTTTTTTTGAAGATATGGGTACCTTTCTCCATAAAAAAGGTGAAAAAAAGAATGATCATTAGTTTTTTTTTTTTCTAAAAAATCAGGTTTTTTTGTATTTGCAGAGAGTAAAAGAAGTGAATTGGCCAGGGAAGAAAACAATGCATACTTTGACTCCTACTTTTCATTCTAGCTACTAGGGGTAGTGATTTGTTCTTCTACATTCGTAATTTATTCCTTATTTTATCAATACAATTTCTCTCAATACTTTGCAGCATCTTCAATCTACTATAGGGAAGCCCAGATAAATCGCATGCAAAATATCTTCTTTTAAGTTCCAACATTGTTAGGATTTTATTTTTAGTCTTAGAAAAAAATTGATTTGTCTATGTTAATGGTATATAGTTTGGCCTATGGGTCTCTTAAATATTTTGATGTAATTTTTTATTGCTTTGGCTTCTTTTAGACTGGAATATCCTAGAAGTAGTACACCAACTTCAAATTGTAAATGGGAAATAGGGCTAGGAGTAGATGATATTCTTAATCCTTCCAACTGTTGTGATGGTGGGGCATGAGAGATGATTTTTCTAAGGATTGTAATTTTAATAACCCAAACTACTAGCAATTTATTATCTAGCAAATCACTTGTCTCAGCTAAAATGACCATGCAATGGAGTTAACCTTAGCTAACTATCCATGCATAAGTGAAACTTTCATGCATGCATAGCAATTGCATCCTATTAGCCTCACATATTTGAAGCAAACATTTCTTAGTGATGACTCTAAGGTTTCCATGCATGAGTGGACTGATGAGCTAGTGGTGCATATGTCATATGGAAACCTGAGTTGTTGATATGAGGTTGTAGGAGGGCTCAACATGCAGGAGTAGTTGTCTCATTTATCACTCGAAATTTAAAATTAAAATCATGAGATTATGAGATCATTAGATTGTGTCACCTCACCACATAAGTAAATAGACACCTTTTTGCATGATATTTCGTATTTTGTCTCTTGTTGTCCCCTCATGTGCGATTTGAGGTAGATAGAAACTTTTTTTAGATGAGAAATGAACCCCGATACTTAGACACACATAAGAGAAATTACATAATGTTTCATTGAATCCAAAGGGTTTATTTTTCATACCTTTCTTACCTATGGAGCTCTAGTGTTGATGCTTTGGATTTGAAGACTTATTTTGTAGGTGTTTCATGGAGGCAAAGACTGCATCTTCATGGTTGGCTATTGTTATAGATATGTTTCTTTCATTACTGCCCAACCTTCTTTTCATTGTTGGGGTCCTTCAATCAATTTGGTGATGTTGAGGCCCTCCTAGCCTCTGTCCTTCAATTTGTGATGGTAAATGGTGGCTTTGTTGGGACCTTGAAGGTTGCTACAAGAGAAATCACAAATACTACATAAAATCACTATTTCTTGGAGTTTGAACCAATGTGGATACTTAATGGGGATCATATAAGAGTGTTTTACAGGTGGACATGGTGGAAAATGGAAAGGTCAAGTCATGGCTTGGGAAAGGAGGCAAGAAACTAGCCCATACATAAATGCCAATTTTTGAAAGTGTTGGGATTTCAATTTTTCTTGATTGGATTGATGAGGATGATAATTAGAGACATGGTGGTGGCTTGATTTTCCTAAAAAAGTGAAAAAAAGTCAGATCTAAATTCTTTTTGTAAAATAGGCTAAAATGTATGGGGTCTTTTAGGCCATTTTTTGAAAGTGCTCAGATCTTGGTTTTGACTTGGGGGATTGATGAGGTATTAAATTAGAAGCCTAATGACACATTTCCTAGCCAAATAGGTGAAAAAAACTTCTTGTTGTAGCTTTTTCCAACATTGTCAGGATTTGTCTTTTTAGTCCTAGAAAAAAATTGATTTGTCTATGTTAATGGTAGATGGTATGGCCTATGGGTCTCTTAAAAAAATATAGTGGAATTTTTTATTGCTTTGGCTTACTTTGGACTAGTATATCCTAGAAATGGTACATAAAATTCAAATTGTAAATGGGAAATAGGTTCAGAAGTAGATGAGATTCTTAATCCTTCCAAATATTGTGTTGATGGGGCATGAGAGATGATTTTTCTAAGGGTGTTAATTTTAATAGCTGAAACTACTAGAAATATATTATCTAGCAAATCACTTGTCTCAGTTAAACTAACCATGTGATGGAGTTAACCTTAAATAACTAGCCTCACTACTACACATCATCCTAGGTGGCATCCACTGTTAAAAATAGACTTACTAAAAATAGAAAAAAATTAAAAATAAAGGATGATAACTAATGGTAAGGAATGTATAGTAGATGAAGAAAAGTGGTCATATGTGGACCTAATGTTGAAGAAATATTTTGGGCTACAATTTTGGCATTTTTGCAGAGGAGAACCTTACAAAAGGGTATCGTGCAAGAAGGTATACCAAGGGTCAGCACATGGAAATACATGGAATAAGGAAAGTTGTTAGCCATATTTTGTGAACAAATATTGAACAACATAAAATAATTAGAAGGAAATTCATGTGTAAAATTTTTAAATTAGTAATTAAGTAGTATACAATTTGAAACAATTAGAAAATAAAAAGAAATACAAACAATAAGGAAGGTCATTAGCCTTATTTTGTGAACCGTTTATGAACAAAAAAAACTTACTGGAAGCAAACTAGTGAATAAAATTAGTAATAAAATAGTATATAATTTGAATCAAACATATTGTCCAAGAAATGAGGCCTAGGTGTTCATTTTAGTGAAGCAAGCAATTTTGGTCTGCTTCACAAAAATACACACCCAACGTTCATTTCAAGGCCAACTTTAAAGATTCAACTTGGAGAGTATTTTTTTACTGATAGGTAACATTAATAAAATTAAAGTTTTATAATTTAGTGATTTGAAGGTTGAAGTTAATGTAAATGAAAGTCCTACAACAATCGCAGTTCACAGTGTCCCTCCAAAGGTGTCAACAATTTGTGAATAACACAAACTTACTGGAAACAAATTAGTTTGTAAAATTACTAATTAAATAGTATACAATTTGAATCAATTAGATTGTCCAAGAAATGAAGCTTGGGTGGGCACTTTAATGAAGCAAGTAAATTTTGGCATACTTCACAAAAATCACGCCCAACCTTCATTTCAGGGTGAAATTGAATGATTAAACTCGGAGAGTATTTTTTTGCTCATAAGTATCATTGATACAATTAAATTTTTCTAATTTAGTGATCTAAAGGTTGAGGTTAATGTAAATGAAAGTGTTGCAGCAATCACAATTCATGGTGTCCCCCTAAAAGTGTTAATAGTTTGTGAACAACATAAACATATTGGAAGAAAATTAATGTGTAAAATTAATAATTAAATAGTATACAATTTGAATCAATCATATTGGCCAATAAATGAAGCCTTCATGTGCATTTTAGTGAAGTAAGGAAAATTTGGCTGGCTTCACAAAAATGCACGTGCAACCTTCATTTCAAGGCCAAATTGAATGATTAACTTGGAGAGTATTATTTTACTTATTAGTAACATTAATACAATTTAATTTTTCTAATTTAGTGATCTGAAGGTCGAATTTAATGTGAAATTGTTGCAACAATCACAGTTCACGATATCCTCCACCAAACCGTGCCCCCCACCCAACACCCCACCCCCACAAAAAAAAAAGTGTCAACAGTTTGTGAATACCATAACCTTATTGGAAGCAAATTAGTGTGTAAAATTACTAATTAAAAAATATACAACTTGAATCAACCAGATTGGTCAAGAAATGAAGCATGGGCATGCATTTTAGTGAATCAATGTTGGCATGAGTAAAAAAAATGCACTCCCAACCTTCATTTAAAGGCCAAATTGAATGATTCAGCGTGGAGAATATTTTTTTACTCATAAGTAACATTAATGAAATTAAAGTTTTATAATTTAGTGATTTGAAGGTTGAAGTTAATGTAAATGAAAGTGCTGAGGCAACCATAGTTCACGGTGTCCCCCGAAAAGTGTCAATAGTTTGTGAACAATATAAACTTACTGGAAGAAAATTTATGTGTAAAACTACTAATTAAACAATATACAAGTTGAACCAATCATATTGGCAAAGAAGTGAAGCATGGGCATGTATTTTAGTGAAGCAAGGAAATTTTAGCCCACTTCACAAAAATGCACATCCAACCTTCATTTCAAGGCGAAATTGAATGATTCAACTTGAAGAGTATTTTTTTACTCATAAGTTACATTAATATAATTAAAGTTTTCTAATTTAGTGATCTGGATATCGAAGTTAATATAAATGAAAGTGTTGCAACAATCACAGTTCATATTGTCCCCCCAAAAGTGTTAATAGTTTGTGAAAATCATTAACTTATTGGAAGCATATTAGTGTGTAAAATTAATAATTAAGTAGTATAAAATTTGAATCAATCGTATTGGCCAAGAAATGAAGCCCGAGCATGCATTTTAGTGAAGCAAGGAAATTTTGGGTTGCTTCACAAAAATGCACTCCTAGCCTTCATTTCAAGGCCAAATTGAAAACTTCAACTTGGAGAGTATTTTTTTATTCATAAGTAACATTAATGCAATTAAAGTTTTCTAATTTAGTGATTTGAAGGTCAAATTTAATGTAAATGAAAGTGTTGCAACAATCACATTTCATGATGTGCCCCCCAAAAGTGTCAACAATTTGTGAACAATAAAAACTTATTGGAAGAAAATTAGTATGTAAAATTACTAATTAAATATTATACACTTTGAATCAATCAGATTGACTCATAAATGAATCTTGGGCATTCATTTTAGTGAAGCAAGTCAATTTTGGCCTACTTCACAAAAATACAAGCCTATAATAGCCCCAAGTTAAAACCTCATGTAATAAAAGTTAATAAAGGTAAAATAAGACCATGGGTAAGGGACACTTATTCCAAGATGAATGTTGGGAAAATATCCTATTGGGAATCATTTGTTCTGTTTTATGGCTAAGTGAAATTGGGAGAGTAAATGGCTAAGGCTTTGGAAATGAAAAAAGGTATTTTTGGCACATTATTTATGAAAATAATAGAAATTAGGAGAAAAGGAAGGTGAAAGGCCACAGGTTGCATGTGAGGAGGAAAATGAAGGAAAATAAGGGAAAATTGAAGAAATTAGAGGCCTCATCAATAAAAATACCTTAGAGCATCAGTGGGTAGTTTTTTTTCGACTTATTTTTAGTTAGTGCTATAATTTGTCTCAAGAGGAGAAGTCGCCAAGAGGAGAAAGAAAGTAAGAAAGCAAGGAAATGAAAGTAAAAGAAAGGAAAGGAAAGGAAAGGAAAAGCAAAAGAAGGACAAGGAAAGTAAAGTAAGGCAAGGATCAAGCAACTCCAGTAGGAATACTTGCAGGTAACAGTTTGCATGTGTGATTTCCTAGCTAGTTTTGACATGCATGGTATGTGCATGTTGGTAATGGTTCTTTTTTTGTCATTGGCATGGATTTTTTCAAGATTTGATAATGGAATTTAGCCTAATCTTGTGATTTCCAAAAAGCCATGTTGTGATGGGATTGTTCTCTATTTAAGATTTGGATTGCTAGATGGTTTTGGAATCCGGGGTGAAGTGGTCTTAGAAAATTTTCCAAAGGCCTAAGAATCCCTTGACTGGTAATGACAGGATACATGGTAAATCCTCGGGGTGGAGACAAGAAAATTCCTCAAGAATGGTGAAGAAATTTTGAGGCATCCAAGCTCAGTTCGATTTTGTGATCTCGACACCGGTTCAGGTGTGATCACGGTATGGAGAGGGTGGAGGTGGTTTAGCCTTTGGATTCCCTTGGTTGTCTTTGGATTGGTTTATCCCATGAGATCCCACATTCATGCTTAGAATATGAAACAAGGGTGATTGACTGAAAGAAAGAGATGGTTCAACTAATCTATGGTTGGGTAGAATGTGGAAGTCCCAAACCCGGTTGGAAATTGCCTATGGTTAATAAAAGCTAAGTTTCTCTTGATTTTGGTAAGTAAATATACTGGATATTATGTGGATTTAATGGTTGTTCTCTTATGGTTATTTATTTGATTGGATGTTGGTTATAAGCATGGTTATATGACAGTTCTCATTCATTTCTCTTTTCATATTTTAACTCATAACTTAATAAATAATGGATGCAATACCTAATTGACATTATGACAACTAATGTGAGAAGGTAGAGAACATTCTTTTTAAACCTTAGACAAGTTTTCATTCCCTTATGTTCAGACTTGCATTCATGACCTATAAGTGGCATATCTACCAAGTGTTTGATAAAATGTTAGTCCTAGTTGGGGATGGTGAGATCAATTCCTAGTTCCATTTTTGGTTTGTAATCATTGTCTTCATGTCTATTAGGAGTTCTAGAAGTTCCATGGATTTCTGGGCGGAGGCTTAGCCCCAACCCTAGAAAGTAGCCTTAATTCTCACAGTCATTGGTACAAGACTGGAAGAAAAAAGCTACAGCCATACAGATGTAGGTCTATTAGAGCAATTGGGAACCCATAGTCATATGGACGCCTTGACAAGGGAGTGACTAGGGCTCTAGGTAAGGAAAAAGGTGAGTTTTCTTAGGGGTTGGACACCTGGAGGGTTGGGTTACTCCTAGAGGTCCTGTGGCACCTAAGGGAAGTCAGTAAAGTCTTGTTGTGTTGACTTCATTTCCTTAAGGTCATCTAGGAGGTTGATTCATATCATAGTAACCCATCATCTCATGTTTACCTTGGGTAAGCCAGTGAAAGTGGGTAGATGTGAGAGGAGGTGACGTTACAGGGTGATATCAATGTGGGTTGCGCTCTCTTTGGGTCATATCTAATACCACAAGGTGGTAATAGAGAATTGTTTCTCTCTCTTTGGATAAGTTTAATGTTGTCAAGGTTATGGTTGTCACACTTGGGATCAAGTTATACAATTGGTATGATCATGATGATGTTGTGATGATGTTATGTTATTACACAAATATGTCTATGATTATACATGTACATGATAATGTGGACTGATCTTTTGTAGATGAGATAAGCCTCTCCTAAACATCACTAAGGTATGGATTTTATTTTGGTATATATTTGGTTTATCTAACATGGTATACCTGCAGGAAGAAGAGAGTTCAATATGATAAGTAAATTGGTAGACTATAGTTCAAGGAGAGGAGTATTCTCTTGGTATAGTAGATACATTAAGGAGCTTGAGGGCAGAGATTAGAAGTTTTAAAGTAGACAATGACAGGTTGATTGAGGCTCAGGAAAGACTTGCAATGGCTTAGGAGAAGCAGGTATAGGTTAATGCAACAATCCTTCATATCTTGTCAGAGTTACAGAGACAGGGACAACTAAGAATCAATCAAGAGGAGGAAGAGGAAACTAATGGAGCCTATGGTAGCATGTCTCGGTCTGAATACAGGTTGGATAGAGGGGACATCGTTAGAGGTGGTCTCAGGAAAATTCCCAAAGGCATAGGAATCCCTTGACTGGTAATGGAGGGATACACAGTAAAGCTTGAGGGTGATATCGATACTGGTTTAGGTGTGATCACGGTATGGAGAGGGTGGAGGTGGCTTGACATCTAGATTCCCTTGGTTGTCTTTGGATTAGTTTATCCCATGGGATCCCACATTCATGCTTGGAATATGGCACGGGGTTGGTTGGTTGAAAGAAAGATATGGTTCAGCCAATCTATGGTTAGGTGGAATGTGGAAGTCCCAAAATTGATTTGTAATTCCCTATGGATAATAAAAGTTATGTTTCTCTTGCTTTTGGTAAGGAAATTTACTAGTTACTACATGGATTTAATGGTTGTTCTATTATTTTTATTTATCTGGTTATATGTTGGTTATAAGCATTGTTATATGACAATTATCAGTCATGGATATCTTCATGTTTTCACTCATAACCAAATAAATAATGAATGCAAGGCCTAATTCATATTATGACAACTAATGTGAGAAGGTAAAGACCCTTCTTGTTAAACCTCAGACAAGTTTGCAGTCCCTTATGTTTAGAATTGCATTCATGACCTATAGGTGCCATATCTACCAAGTGTTGGACAAAATTTCATTCCTAGTTGGGGATGTTTAGGTCAAATCCTGGTTCCAATGTTGGTTTATAAGCATTGTCTTCATGTCTTTTATGAGTTCTAGAAGTTCCATGGATTTTTGGGCAAAGGCTTAGCCCCAGCCCTGGAAAGTAACCTTAATTCTCACAATCGCTGGCACAACATTGACAGAAAAAGCCTACAGTCACATTGATGTAGGCCTATGGAAGCGACTGGGAACCCATAGTCACATGGGGGCCTTGGAAAGGGAGAGACTAAGGCTCTAGGATAGGGAAAAGGTGAGTTGTCTCAAGGGTTGGACACCTGGAGGGGTTGGGTTACTCCTAGAGGTCATGTGGCACCTAATGTAAGTTAGTAAAGTCTTTTGTGTCGACTCCATTTCCTTAAGGTCATATAGGAGGTTGAGTCATATCATAGTAATCCCTCATCTCATGTTTACCCCAGGTAAGCTGGTGAAAGTGGGTAGATGTGAGAGGAGGCAATGTTATGATGTCCAAACTTGATTTTAAGGCCATATTGAATGATTCAACTTGAAGCGTATTTTTTACTCATAAGTAACATTAATGTAATTACATTTTTCTAATTTAGTGATATAAAAATTGAAGTTAATGTAAATGAAACCACTGCAAAAATCGCAACTCACGATGTCCCCCCAAAAGTTTCAACAGTTTGTGAACAATAGAAGCTTATAGGAAGAAAATTACTGTGAAAAAATACTAATTAAATAGTATACAATTTGAATCAATCAAATTGGCAAAGAAATGAATCCCGGGCATGCATTTTAGTGAAGCAAGGCAATTTTGGCCTGCTTCACAAAAATGCACACCCAACCTTCATTTCAAAGCCAAATTGAATGATTCAACTTGGAGAATATTTTTTTATTCATAGGTAACATTAATACAATTAATTTTTTCTAATTTAGTGATTTGAAGGTTGAGGTTAATGTAAATGAAAGTGTTGTAGTAATCACAGTTCATGGTGTCCCCTAAAAGGTGTCAACGATTTGTGAATAGTAGAAACTTACTGGAAGCAAATTAGTGTGTAAAATTACTGAATTAAATAGGATACAATTTGAATAAATTAGATTGGCCAAGAAATGAACCGTGGGCGTGTATTTTAGTGAAGACAAGCAATTTTGGCCTACTTCACAAAAATGCACTCCCAACCTTCATTTCAAGGCCAAATTGAATGATTCAACTTGGAGAGTATTTTTTTCTCATAAGTAACAATAATGCAATTAAATTTTTCTAATTTAGTGAGTTGAAGGTCAAAGTTAATGTAAATGAAAGTGTTGCAGCAATTGCAGCTCACGGTCTCTCCCCAAAATATGCATTACCAATAAAGGGCACCCTTTAGGTATATGTAATGGATTTCTACAAGGCATGGTGTTCCTGGGTTGGGCCGCCATCTCAGGAATGAAATTGACTATACTCGTATGCGCCTCACCCCGAGCAGGTAATATTGAGCCAAAAGCAACACTGAGCCGTAAGAGACTTTGGGTGCAAAAAATAGTACGTCACACCTTTAAAAAGGGCCTCAACACCCCTATGCCTTGTCCTTGAATCACTAAGGAACTGAGTCGATGTGCAGCCTTTAAGGAAACTCTCCCTTAGTTTATAGTGAATATGTTAGACTAAGTGTTCTGTAGTCAAACATAGCTTTGGGCCTTAGCGATTTCGAGGTGTATTTTCCATAAGTGTATAAATGTGTCTAGTGTCTGGTGTCTGGTGTCTGCCACCCTGCTGGTGTCAGCTATATGAAGGAGTACGGTTTTTGTTGGTTATGAGTCAGTTTTTATTGGTCAGGAGTTTTTGTCCATATATATATATGATGCCAAATCTTTAGGAGGCATTGTCAGAATTGGTTGTGCTGAAGTCTACATCCTTTGGAAAAGATAAAAGGTTGTTGGAGGGCTGAGGGATGTTTGGTTGGAAGGTGGGGTGATGGGGCACCATCAAGGCTGGCCGAAGGCTCATTTGAGCCTGCCTTGCCGGGTGATGGAGGTTTGCGGATGACCCAAACCTCATTTGAAAGCAAGGATGTGAACAACAAAAACTTACTGGAAGAAAATTAGTGCGTAAAATTACTAATTATATAGCATACAATTTGAATCAATCAGGTTGGGAAAGAAATAAAGCATGGGCATGCATTTTAGTGAAGCAAGGAAATTTTTTCCTGCTTCACAAAAATGCACGTCCAACCTTCATTTCAAGGTAAAATTGAATGGTTCAACTTAGAGAATATTTTTTTACTTATAAGTAACATTAATACAATTAAATCTTTCTAATTTATGTATCTTAAGGTTCCAGTTAATGTAAATTAAAGTGCTATAACAATCAAAGTTCATGGTGTCCCCCCAAAAGTGTCAACAATTTTTGAACAACATAAACTTATTGGAAGAGAACTAGTGTGTAAAAGTACTAATTAAATACTATACAAATTGAATCAATTAGATTGGCCAAGAAATGAAGTCTGGGTGTGCATATTAGTGAAGCAACAAAATTTTGGTATGTCTCATAAAAATGCACTCACAACCTTCATTTCAATGCGAAATTGAATGATTCAACATGGAGAGTATTTTTTCACTCATAAGTAACATTAATGCAATTAAAGTTTTCGAATTTAGTGATTTGAAGGTCGAATTTAATGTAAATGAAAGTGCTACAACAATCGCAATTCACAGTGTCCCCCCAAAAGTGTCAACAGTTTGTGAACAACATAAAATTACTAGAAGCAAATTAGTGTGTAAAATTACTAAGTTAATAGTATACAATTTGAAACAATCATATTGGCCAAGAAATGAAACGTAGGCATGCATTTTAGTGAAGAACGGAAAATTTTAGGGGCTAATATTTGTAGGTGAGCTAATTTTCCATGTTTTTACCAAAAAATAGATTCACCATTTTCCATTTTTTCTAAAAATGATTCGCCTACATTTTATAGTATAAAATTATTTTATCTTAAAAATCACAAAAATTTTATGTAGACTAATATATATCATTAGAACTATATTTTTTTACATAAATTTTTCCAAACATTTTACAATTTGCATATTATGGACTAGTAAGATCCGCCAAGGTTTCTATACTTTAAGATAAACTTCCATCTTTAAAAATTTTCTTGTATTGAAGCAAGTCAATTTTGGCCTACTTCACAAAAATGGATGCCCAACCTTCATTTCAAGGCCAAATTGAATGATTCAACATGGAGAGTATTTTTTTCTCACAGGTAATATCAATGTAATTATTTTTTTCTAATTTAGTAATTTGAAGGTCGAGGTTAATGTAAATTAAAGCGCTGCAACAATTGCAGTTCATTGTGAGTCCCCAAAAGTGTCAAACGTTTGTGAACAACAGAAACTTACTTGAAGCAAATTAGTGTATAAAATTACTAATTAAATAGTATACAATTTGAATCAATCATATTGCCCAAAAAATGAAGCTTGTGCATAAATTTTAGTGAAGCAAGGCAATTTTCTCCTGCTTCACAAAAATGCATGCCCAACCTTCATTTCAAGGCCAAATTGAATGATTCAACTTGGAGAGTAATATTTTACTCATAAGTAACATTAATACAATTAAAATCTTCTAATTTAGTGATCCAAAGGTTGAAGTTGATGTAAATGAAAGTGCTACAACAATCATAGTTCACAACATCCCCCTAAAAGTGTCAAGAGTTTGTGAATAGTAAAAACTTACTAGAAGCAAATTAGTATGTAAAATTACTAATTAAATCGTATACAATTTGAATCAATCACATTGGCCAAAAAGTGAAGCCCGAGCGTGCATTTAGTGAACTAAGGCAATTTTATCCTGCTTCACAAAAATGCACTCCTAACCTTCATTTTAAGGCCAAATTGAATGATTCCAATTGGTGGGTATTTTGTCATTCATATGTACCATTAATGCAATCAAATTTCTCTAATTTAGTGATATAAATGTCAAATTTAATGTAAATGAAAGTGTTGCAACAATCGCAGTTAACGATCTCCCCCAAAAAGTGTGAATAGTTTGTGCACAACATAAACTTACTGGAAGCAAATTAGTGTGTAATATTACTCATTAAATAGTATACAATTTGAATCAATCAGATTGGCCAAGAAATTAAGCCTAGGCCTGCATTTTAGTGAAGCAAGGAAATTTTGGCCTGCTTCACAAAAATGCATGCCCAACCTTCATTTCAATGCCAAATTGAATGATTCAACTTGAAGAATTTTTTTCTTCAAAAGTAAATTAATACATTTAAAGTTTTCTAATTTATATACCTTAAGGTTGAAGTTAATGTAAATGAAAGGGCTACAACAATCGCAGCTCACAGTGTCCCCCCAAAAGTGTCAATGGTTTATGAACAATAAAAACTTATTGGAAGAAAATTAGTGTGTAAAATTAATATTTAAATAGTATACAATCCGAATCAATTATATTGGCTAGTAATTGAAGTCTGGGAGTGCATTTTAGTGAAACAACAAAATTTCGGTCTACATCATAAAATTGCACTCGTAGCCTTTAGTTCAAGGCCAAATTGAATGATTCGACTTGAAGAGTATTTGTTTACTCATAAGTAACATTAATACAATTATATGTTTTTTTCTTTCCGAATTTAGGCTTTTGTGATCCATAATTATGATCATTGGGACATTTTTCGTCACTATAGAAAGATGTCCAACAATCACAATCATATGTTTCTAATTTAGTGAGCTGAATGTCGAAGTTAATGTAAATGAAAGCGCTGCAACAATCAAAATTCATGGTGTCGCCCTAAAAGTGCTAACAGTTTGTGAACAACAGAAACTTACTGGAAGCAAATTAGTGTGCAAAATTATTAATTAAATAGTATACAATTTGAATCAATCATATTGGCCAAGAAACGAAGCGTGGGCATGCATTTTAGTGAAGTGAGGCAATTTTGGCCTGCTTCACAAAAATTCACTTCCAATCTTCCTTTAAAGATAAAATTGAATGATTCAACTTGGAGAGTATTGTTTTACTCATAAGTAACATTAATTCAATTAACTATTTTTTATTTTTCACATATGTATTTTTGTCATTCAAGTATACTCCAAATTGCATGGGTTTCATAGGGTAAAAGGTAGGGTTTGTGCCTCAAATAAATGCACACCAGGACCTGTAATTAATTGGAAATGATATAATGATCATTCCATCCTATGGGTCTGTGATATTCTACCTTAGTCATGTGGTGTAACAACACCCTAATGGTCCTCAGTCTTGAGTTGTATTAACGCCCTAATGGGGCTCAGTTTTGTGGTGTAACAATGTCTTGATGGGCCTCAGTTCGACTCTGATGTAAATTGATACAACTATTATTAATTTCATGGTGATACTTTAAACTTACAGTACTAGTAAATTCTAAGAACATCATAATAGAGGAGTAGGTAAAAAAATATGCAATACTCAAGCATACAAATTGTCTAAACGTATTTTTAAATAGTGAAGTCAAAATTCTGTTGATTATCATTACTAGTTAGAACTATTCACATTCACTAGAGCACTTGTAAAGAAAAGATACACCACCTTATTGACAACATTAGGTGATTATTCTTACGCGTGGATTTTTTTCTAATATGCTGAAATTAACCTCCAACATCATAGTACTATTGGTTGGTTTCTAATCCAGATTTGAACTTTACATCTATGAGTTCATTTTGCATCACTTTTTGTCTTGAAAATCCATCTTTAAATAATATGGACATCGGTGATTACAAATATTCAAACACATATTGATATGAAATAAGTGGGGAGATCATTCAATTTCATTGGGTGACAATGCCTTAAATATTATCAATGAACTATAATTATTGGTAATCCCAAATCATGTTGAAAAATGCATCAAGAAATTCTCAATTTGATTTTGCCTTGAATAAATTGAGAAAATTCAAATTTCCAAATTAGCAGACAACTTGGATGACGTTAACTTGTGTGACATGGTTTGTGTCACCTAGCTTATTTAGTAAATTCGAGTTGGAAGAGTTAGAGTTCAGTTAAGCATGTATGATTGCTAATTTGTAGAAATCAAGGTCAGTTATCTAAGGTTGTTTTAAGTTAAACTAGTTCCAACTGTTGGAGGAACCAGTTGAGGATCAAGTTGTGAAGTGGGAATTCAGTCAAACTCAGTGATCATCTAGTTAACTGATCAATCAACCCAAAATAGCTAGTAGATGCAAAGAATACGAGTTACCCAGGCTTGGTGGAGATTCCAAAGTAGTTTAACATCAGTTGTAGACTAGTCTTGAGTGTACAAGTGTTGCATGCAATTAGATAATACCCTTAAGGAATTGCAAATTTCAATTTGAAAAAATTCCTAAATAATAGGAGCCTAATTCCTCAAGGAACAGTGCAAGGAAATTGGAGTTTAATCAGAGGTAAATTTTGACTAAGTCTAGGTCAGAGGCCTTTGATGAGCAAAGAGATAGGTTATGCACTTGCAAGGTGTGCTCAATTGAGAAAAGCAATTGTAATACATCTCTATTCATTTTATTAATGCAAGTAAGAATTGGGTTTTTTAGCATATTTCTTTCCCTAGATAAAAATACTTGTTGCATGTGTATTGTTTCTTCTTGCATGTCTAAGATTTTTTTTTCTAAATTGAGAATTAATGTCCTTAGAGTAGTAGAGTAGGTTTGTGTCTTGTGAATTTGATCAAAAAATCATGATTAGTGGCAAATATACAGACTAATTTCTACATGGTATCAGAGTTAGATTCACATCAGAACTGGAAATTTGAAGTTTTTTCTCATAGGTTTGAATTTGAAGATCAATGTAGCAGGATTTCTTCATAGTCGAGAAGATGACCTTCAACGGACTAAGGCTAGAGTATGCCTAGGAGGAACCTCAAATTTGGTTGCATGGAAGGACCGCATGGAGGTAGTATTGGATGAAAATGGATTGCTTGAATATGTCAAGACAAATATTCCAAGACCACCAACAGTTGATGTCCAAGATCTTGCATAATGGAAGAAAGATGTAGCCAAGGAGTGGAGATAATCTTGGAGGGAGTATGGGATCATAATGTCTCGAATCTTGACGGAAAATAAACTTTGTTCATTATGTGGAAATCACTAACAGAATTGTTCAAGAATAGTAGTGAACACATGAAGTTGACACTCAAGGATAAACTTTGGAGTATCAATATGCAGAAGAATGACACTATACCACACTACCTGAGAAATTTCATACAATGTCATGATGAAATGGGTAGGGTCGGTGTTGTTGTCCCTAAAGATGACTTGGTAATTGTAACCCTTTTGGGACATCCCAAGAGATGACATAGCTATCAATATTCGGTGAACGGGAGGGAGAAACTACCGAATTGGGAGTGCTTACGGTCAGATTTTGTACAAGATGAAATAAGGCGGAATACCATAGATGGGACTTCATTAAAGGGCGAGGATGAAGAAAACTTTGGATTGGCTGGAAAGGCAAAGAAGGGAAAAGGGAATAAATCCCAATCCAAACCATAATCTAGTCAAAGGGGCAAGAAGAAATATTTGCCAAAAATTAAATGCTTCCATTATCGTCAATTCAGGCATTATTCCATGAAGTATCCACACAAGAAGAAAAGAAATAAGACCTCAGGAGGAGAAACAGGTGAATCTTTGGCTTCGCAATCCAAGCTTCACTTTACCCTCATTGCATGCATGTCCAACATAGTGATGGGGAGTGTGTGGCACTTGGACGTAGGTGCATCATTCCACATGACAGGTTGTAGAGATTTTTTCAGTGGCCTAGAGGAGAAATATTTTCAGATGCACATCGAGATGGGGGACGATGGAAGGTATAACATGACCGGGATTGGTATAGTCACCTTTCAGAGGGAGTTGGGCTCCCCCTTTAGGCCCAAGGATTTCATGTTCGTTTCGGGCCTAAAGCAAAATATCATCTATGTTGCAGTTTTGGAAGAACATGGTTATGATGTGATATTCAATAAAGGAAATGCATTCTTGAGACACATAACCATGGGACATGTGAAGCATGTAACAACCCTGGTTAAAAATCCATGTAAAAAAATATAAGACCAAGGTCATGGGACACGTATTCCAAGCTGAATGGTGGGAAAAACATCCTAGTGGGTGTTCATTTGGTTTATTATGGCTAAAGGAAAATGGCAAAGGCAATGGAAAAGGCTTTGGAAAGGCATGAGGCATTTATTGGCATTTTATTTATGAAAATAATGGAAATTGGGAGAAAAGGAAGGTGAAAGGTCAGAGGTTGCATGTGAGGAGGAAATTTAAGGAAAATAGTGGAAAATGAAGAAAGTAGAGACCTCACTAATAGAAAGGCTTCTGAGGATCAATTGGCAAGCCTTTGTCAGGCTTTTGATTAGTTTAATTTTGCAGCTCTCTTTTTATTCTCTCTCTCTCATACTCTTGGACACTTAGAGTTTTCTTGGAGCACTCTTGGAGGAGTGTGGCATACTTGGAGTTTTGGAGCAAGAAGGAAAATAAAGATCAAGAAAGCACAAGAGGACATTGGGATCAACAACTACAACAGGTTTTACTTGTAGGTAACCAGTGGAATGTATGTTTTCCTCACTTGATTTGGCATGCATGGCATATGCATGTGGTTTCTTGGTTATGATTTTTCATTGGTATGGAGGATTGCCTGGAATGACAATGATTTTTCCTAGCCTTTCCATTTATTGGATATCCATGGTGTTATGGGTTTATTTCATTTTGTTTTTTGGTTGGTTCTCATGTTCCTTTGGTTGTAGGTTGAGTTATTAGTTCCTGGAAGCCTTTGTTGGAAAAACACTCAGGAAGCCCTGTAACAACACGGGGGAAGTTACTAGTCCTGGAATCCTTGGTTGGATAAATGATTTGGAAGCCCTTGGTGGGTTTATTTACTAGTCCCAGAAGCCCTGGTTGGACAAATTCTTTGGAAGCCCAACATCAGCTGTGGGTTGACTTACTAGTCCTAGAAGCACTGGTTGGAACAAACACTTTGGATTCCTTGAAGGCTTGGGTAGAGACCAATCTAGTGACGTATAGTGATGTCTGATCATGTGGTGGAATCATTGGTTAAGTGTTGAGGTGGTTTTTCCTCTAAAATCCATGAATGGTTTTGATTGATGTGTTTTATGAGATCCCACATTCATGCTTGGAATACGACACAAGGGTGACTAGATGAAAGAAAGATTTGGTTCAACCTAGTCTACGGTAGGGTGGTTTGTTGAAGTCCCATACCTGGTCAGCTTATGCAATCATGAATAATATCTCTCTTTCTCCTTGGTATTTTATGGGTAAATATACTTGTTTATATGTGGGTTATATCACTTTTATATCCTTGATATTTTTGTTGGTTATATGCTAGTTATGAATGAGTTTTATGACAGTGAAAACGTATGGCTCTCATCATGTCTTGGTTAATCATTGAATGAATAATGAATATATGGCTTAATAGATGGTAATGAAATTATTGTGATGAGGCATAAATGCTTCTTAGTGATTCTCATATAAGTATGAGACCCCTATGTTGAGATATGTTGTTTAAACTTGTAGAATGCATATTTGTGACATGTTTGATAAAATTCATGTCATGGCTAGTAGGAGTCCAGTCAAGTCCTTGTTCAATTAATTGCACTTGTATCATTCGTTCGATGCTATCTTTCATTTTTTGAAGTTTCATGGAGACTAGGGCAGTGACCTAAGTCCCGGCCCTTAAAAAGTGGCATAAAATTCAAATTCATGGGCATAAAACTACATGGGAAAGTCCCCAATCACATGTATTCTCATGTTGTGGGAGAGACTATAGGGTTCCAGTCGCACTCATGACCATGTTATGGGAGCAATTGAGGGTTTGATGTAGTAAAAGGTTAGTTGTCTTAGGGGCTAGTCACCTAGAAGGTTTGGATGGCTCCTGGGGGTTTCGCAGTATGTTTGGAAGGTCTATGTAGGATGTTTTGTCAGTTCCATTTCCTTAACTTACACATGTGGGGTTGAATCATATCATTGTAACTCTTCATCACATGGTTACGCTAGTTGGTTGGTTACTTGTGTAGATGTGGGAGGAGGGTGTTACATAGTGGTATTAGAGTGGGTTTTGTTCTGTTTGGGTGGTTTCTGGTTTCTATTCTCCTTGTGTCATATCCGATACCACAAAGTGGTATCAGAGCATGGTTCAACAATTGCACTAGATGGGCAGTCATGTGTTGGTCATGCATACATGTCAGTTGCATATGTGTTCTTCATACTTGTGGTCTATGTGCTTGTTATGCATGAATGGTGGTAGTCATTGTTGAAGTTGTTTGTCCAAGTAGGATTTAATGATGTTGTTGTTGGGATGCTTTAGTCATGAATGCATGTCAGTTGTATATGCATTTGTCGTGAATGTGAGTGTCCACGTGTTGTTATGCATGCATTTTCATGCTTATAGTTATGCATGTATAGTAGGTTAGAGATGCATTGTGATGGTCATTATTATGATCTTGTGTCATCATGATGCTATTTGTTGTTATGATGCTAATGTGTTGGCTGAGATAGAGAAGGAGATGCAGACTATTAGAGTGATGTTGCAACACTAGACTTTGGGGTAAGAGAAGATCATCATACAAGTATTGTATTTTTGGCATGCACGTATGTTAGTAATGGATTGTTATATGCATGTCTGTCATTTTACTGTTGTTGTGGTTACATGCATGATAGATTCTAGTGAATTAGCGTGGTCATATGCACATGTGTTGAATAGTCATGAATGATAGTAACTTATTGACTATTATATGTTAGTTAACTTGATGATTATGTTATATGTTGTTGATGAGTACGTTATATGTTAACTTCTTGTTGTTTTATGTTAGTTAACTTGATGATTATGGTTATTTCATTTAAGATCTTGATGTTATATGTATCATGCTAATTTGTATTAGCCTATGCAGATGGGTAGGGTTATGACATTCAAGTATGAGTCAACCTAATTATGATAGTGTGTAGTACTAATCTAGATTGAATATGCATATATGATTGTTATGCATGAATGGCAATTGTTTATGAGTTATGATGTGAACATGTTAGCTAGTTACTGTTATGGACATCATGACCTTATTTTTTCTTGAGTTGATATGTTGTGAAGTTATATCGTGCTAATCTAGATTGATTGTGTAGACAAGATAGCCTCCCCTGAGATATATTAAGGTATGATTTTTATTATGTCATCCACTTGGTGCTTGAATGTTTGGTATCTATTATGTCGTCTATTGGTTGTTTGAATGTTTTATTAGTTACATGATATGAGTTTGTATCTATAAGATTGCATGACGAAATGATCGTGTTTTAAGATGGTTGTACTAATACATATGTGTTGAGACAATTGAAATGCACTCGAGTGCAAGTGAGTGCTAGTTGCAGTATTATGATTTATGACTATGAGATCACTGTTGATTATGACATGGTCGTTAGTCTTGTTAAAGGTTGATTTCAAATTAATAGATATGTTTTCTTGATCTTTGGAACGTTTGTCTAATATGTGTGAGAAATTGCAGGGAAACATGCTTGGTATTAGCATGACAAGGTAACAGTTGATTTGTTATATAGCTAATAGTTGGTCGATGTGACAATACATAGTAAGACTCGATTGCGACAATGTAAAAAGGTAAAAGAAAGGAATTGGGTGAGAATTCATTTGGGATATGTTTGGAACCACAATTGCAAATGAATGAGTGATTTTCATACATGAAGTCTTCTTAACCCTAATTTGTCTGAAACTATGTGGATATGTCATATATTCATGGACATGTATTTGACAGGTATATTATCTAGTTTCTAGTTATAGCTAGATCCATCAAGGGAATTAGAGTCCCTTGAGAGATGGAATGGATGTATCTAGTTAACTGGTATATTGTTATATTTATTTATGCACTGATAGTTACGTGTTTATGGTAGTATGATGCAGGGGATTGCATGACAAAAGGAACTGCCATGGAATATTGAAGAAGGCTCAGGTTGAGCTTTCCCTTGGAAGCACTACGAACCATGGGGATTGAGTCATGGTGTTTGTTTCCAGTCTTGTGCTTTGGTCTTTTGTGATTGTTGCGCTTTATTTGTAGCTTTGTGTTATGTCTAGTGTATGGCCATGCCACTTTGTTTTTTGTGTCATATTGTTATGGGTTTTTCATGGTTTTCTTCTTGTTTGTTTCTTGTTCTTTCCTTTTATGTTTTAAGTCTTGGCAATTGGTTGGGAAAGGAGGAAATTTGATAGAGCTCAAGGATAGATGTATGATACCCGACAGGTAATGTAAGGCCAGGATGAAGCTCGATGCATGTGTAAGGAAGTTGAGGGTAAGAATATGATAGTTAGTTGGATTCGTTGGGTCCACTGGGACAAATGGATAGTAGCGGGATAGTCATGAGAAAGATAAACAGACAGTTAAAGTAAATGGATTTGAGGTGTCAGATGCCTTGGCTATGTTGAGAACAGTTGTTCTCAATATTATGCATGTGAGGCATGGATAAAGGGAGTTATATTAACCTTGACCTTGTGGTATCTGGTAATTATGTTGTGATCATGATTATTTTGATGCCTATATATGTATGTATTTCATTTCTGATGGGAACATGATTATTTTATGATAATTTCTATATATATGTATGTATATATGTATATATGTCATTTTATGGCAAGTTTTTCAAAGATCATTCTTGTGGAGAAATGCTTGTTTATGTAGATGAATGACATGAAGAGGTTCCTGGCTTATGAGGAATCAAGTGCAAAGAGTAGACTTGAAAAATCTACGAGGTTAGTATCATGTGGATATGAATTGATATTATATGCTTCTACTATGCCTATGTTTATGTTATAGATAGGTTGTGTTGAGGGATACATCAACAGAATGGAAGAAGTACTATCTGTGGCATGCTAGGACAAGCATGAATGGTCGAAAGACACTAGAAGCAAGGTTGCTCGATAGAAACAATGTGGTTTTGGATGTGCAATGCTACTGCTGTGTATATTGTATATTCAATTATTGTACGTATGGTGTTGTGTGTATATTGCATATGTAGTGTTGGGCATAGATGGTGCTATGTACATGACGTATATGCAATGTTATGTACATATTGTACTATGTGCATGATGGATATGTGGTGTTGTGCATATACGGTGATGTGCGCAAGTTGGGTATGCAGTGTTGTGTAAATATGGTTCTATGTACATGTTGTATATGCAGTGCTATGTACATATGGTGTCGTGTGCATGTTGTACATGTGGTTCTATGTACATATGGTGTTGTATGCATGATTGTGCATGTGGTGTTGTGTACATGTTGTGCATGTGGCATTTCTTACATGTAGTGTTGTGTACATGTCGAGTATGTGGTTTTGTGTACATGTGATATTGTGTACATGTTATGCAAGTATGTGGCATTATGTACTCATTATGAAGGTGGTTTCGTGTACATGTGATGATGTGCACATGTTGTGAAGGTGGTGTGGTGTACATGTGGCGTTGTGTACGCATTGTGCAGGTGGTGCCATGTACATGTGATGATGTGCACATGTTGTGCAGGTGGTGTTGTGTACAGGTGGTACTATGTACATGTTGTACATATGTTACTAGTGTACATGTGGTATTGTGTGCATGTCGTACATGCTATGTTGCAGGCATGTGGTACTATGTATGTGCATTGTGTAGTCATGGTATCATGACCTGTGTATTCATTGTGTTGTACTCTGTGTACATATATGTATTGTGTTGTACATAGGATGCAGGTGTATGTGTTGTGTTGTACACTAGGTGTAGGTGTATGTATTGTGTGGTGTCGCACATTGTGTGTGGATGTATGTGTTTTGATGTACATTATGTATGTGTAAATGGTTAAAGATAAGAAAGGGAATGGATACTTTTTGGTTGTGGCAACTGAATTCAGTGTGTACGGAAAGGACAAAAGTAGAAGAAAATGATCAAATGAAGGATAAGTATCGGTATTTTATTTCGGTTTTATTATGCATGTGATCTATGGTTCTAGTTTATGATGATTACATGTGATCTATGACTCTGATTTATGATAGTTACATGTGATATATGATTTTTATTATGGTATTTGTGTTTCAAGCTAAACAGATGTAATATGTTTGTACATGATGATTTGATCAAAGAGCTAGTTTGGCTTGTTGTGATAGGAAATGAACAAAATTGCAAGTGTACCTTGTCGACGAGCCACCAATGAGGTATAATGTGAATTTGTTTTAATTCATTTTGAGTTTAATGGAAATTATGTGCTTGGTTCAGAAAAGCATGAAAATTCCTAGTTTGGGATGGTTGAAACCAACTGCAAGAAATAGCAGCTTCAACAGTGAAAGGATTTGGAACATGCGGCAGTATGCTAGTAAAGCACTTCATGAGCAGGGCCATTGTGGGAAACTGGTACCCAATAGTGTCCATTGATTTCCATAAACATGCTATGACCAATCTGATGGTTTTGAGGCAGGGGTATTCCTTAGTTTTGGACTTTCAATGCGAAGAAACCTTGCCAAGGGATGCACTGTTGGGATGGGGGTGATAGCGGAACTTGGAAGGTGTGTGACTACACAGAAGGGGGTGACTAGATTACCCGAGAGACTACGTAGCAGAGAAGGGAAGGTCAAGAATGGATTTTTTTTTTTGTGATTAGCATTGACATATGGAATCAGATGCACAATGGGAGTGTGCCTTGGAACAATGAGTTGGTAAATGTTCACGAAGAGGACAAGTGGCACAGGATTGTAGCACTGGACTTTAGATGCAACTTTCAATTTGGCAGTGGATTCTAGACTTTCTGGGAGGGAGGTGAATCCTGGTATTAATTTGAGGGTGAAGGTGTGAGCCTCTGGACTCCCATTTTGCGGATGCAGGCATTGTATCCTTTTATTTGCAGGTTGAGGAAATGTGCATATGCGTATATTATTACAAATACTATATCAATATGGATTTATAAAGCTCCATAGATAGTCTCGCTATGTGTTGGTTGAAGTAAATGTTCATGAGTATATGTGATTTTTATTTTAAATGCCATCATGAGTTGTGTTATAAAGCTCCAATAAGTGGTATGTTGTTATGTTTTTAGCAGGATGTCATTGTAAATATTGCAACGAGCTATGTTATAAAGCTCCATAGGAAGTATGTTTTGTTTTCAATGGTCTTGTTGGTTGCAGGTATCATTGAACACTGAGGATAGTGTTCCCCCAAGGAGGAGGGTTATGTGACAACCCTCGTTAAAAATCCGTGTAAAAAAATATAAGACCAAGGTCATGGGACACGCATTCCAAGTTGAATGGTGGGAAAAACATCCTAGCGCGTGCCCATTTGGTTTATTATGGATAAAGGAAAATGACAAAGGCAATGGCAAAGGATTTGGAAAGGCATGAGGCATTTATTGGCATTTTATTTATGAAAATAATGGAAATTAGGAGAAAAGGAAGGTGAAAGGTCACAGGTTGCATGTGAGGAGGAAATTAAAGGAAAATAATGGAAAATAAACAAAATAGAGGCCTCATTAATAAAAAGGCTTATGTGGATTAGTTGGCAAGCTTTTGTCAGGCTTTTGACTAGTTCAATTTTGGAGCTCACTCTCTATTCTCTCTCTCTCTCTCATACTCTATTCTCTCTCTCTCTCATACTCTTGGACACTTAGATTTTTCTTGGAGCACTCTTGGAGGAGTTTGGCATACTTGGAGTTTTGGATAAATAAGGAAAAGGAAGTGCAGGAAATCACAAGAGGACATTGGGATCAGAAAATACAACAAGTTTTTCTTGCAGGTACTAATTTGCATGTATGTTTTCCTCACTAGTTTTGGCATCTTGGTCATGATCCGTCACTAGCATGGAGGATTGCCTGGATTGACAATGGCTTTTCCTAGCCTTGCAATTTCCTAGATAGCCATGGTGTTATGGGTTTCTTTCGTTTTATTTCTTGGTTGGTTCTCATGTTCCATTGGTTGTGGGTTCAATTATTATTTCGTAGAATCCTTGGTTGGAAAAATTCTCTAGAAGCCCTATAACAACTTGGGTTGAGCTACTAGTCCTAGAAGCCTTGGTTGGACAAATGAAACGGAATCCCTTGGTAGGTTGAGCTACTAATCCTGGAAGCCCTAGTTGGACAAACGTTCTGGAAGACTGATAGCAGTTGTGGATTAAGTTGTTAGTATTGGAAGTCCTGGTTGAGACAAATGCTTTGGAGCCCTGGACAACTTGGGTAGAGACCAATATGGTGATGGTTAGTGATGTACGACTGTGAGGTGGAATCACTAGTTGAGGGTTGAGGTGGTTTTGCCTCCAGAAGCCATGGATGGTTTTGATTGATGTTTTTTATGATATCCCACATTCATGCTTGGAATATGGCATGGGGGTAACTTGCTGAAAGAAATATTTGGTTAAGCCTAGTGTACGATTGGGTGGTTCATGGAGGTCCCATACCTGGTCAGATTATGTGATCATTAAAAAAGAGATATCTTTCTCCTTGGTATTTTATGGGTAAATATACTTTTTTATATGTGGCTTATATGGCTATTATATCCTTGATATTTTTGTTGGTTATATGATGGTTATGAATGAGTTTTATGGCAATGAAAATATATAGCTCTCATCATATCTTGGTTAATCACTAAATGAACAATGAATATATGGCTTAATAGATGGTAATGTAGTTATTGTGATGAGGAATGGATCCTTCTTAGTGATTCTTAGATAAGTATGAGACCCCTATGCTCAGATTTGTTGTTTAAACCTGTAGAATGCATATTTGTGACATCTTTGACGAAATCCTTGTCATGGCTAGTAGGGGTCCAGTCAATTCCTTGTTCAATTAATTTCACTTGTATCATTATTTTGATGTTATCTTTTATTTTTGGAAGTTTCATGGAGTTTTGGGCAGTGACCTGATCCCTAGGCTTAAAAAGTAGCACACAATTCACAATCACAAGCACAAGACTACGTGGGAAAGTCCCCAGTCACATGTACCCATACTGTGGGAGAGACTATAGGGTTTCATTTGCACTCATTATGATGTTATGGGAGAGAATGAGGGTTTAATGTAGTAGAAGGTTAGTTGTCTCATGGAATAGTCACTTAGAAGGGTTGGATGGTTCCTGCAGTATGTATGGAAGGTTTGTGTGGTGTTTTTAGTTAGTTCCTCTTCCTTAACTAACACATGGGGAGTTGAATCATATCATAGCAACTCTTCATCACATGTTTACCCAGGTTGCCTGGTTACTTGGATAGATGTGGGAGGAGGGTGTTACAAAGCAAATTGGGGTTCGTGTGAAGAACTTGTATAAGCTAGATGTTGAGGATTATGTTGCATTGAGGAAAAAGGAAGAGAAGGTGCAGATCTGTGATATTGATGAAATTTGGCATAGAAGAATTGGCCATTTGCATCATGGTGCTTTGAAGATCATGCAATTGATAACCACAGGCCTCCATAAAGGAGAACTTGAGAAGCAAGATGTATGAAAAGGATGTACTTTGGGAAAGTACACAAAATTCACATTCCATGATCAAGACAACAAAGCACATGCAGTCCTGGAAAGGATCCACTCTGGTTCCTGTGGACCTTTATCGATAGCCTCCACTGGCAAGAACAAATATTTCGCCATTTTTTTAAATGACTTCTCATGGAAGTGTTGGATCTTCTTCATGCGGAAAAAGGATGAGACATTCTCCAAGTTCATAGAATTCAAGGCTCTGGTTGAGAAAGAAATTGGAAAGAAGGTGAAGTCTCTCAAGAACGATAATGAAGGTTATTACATGTTTAATGAATATAAAAAAAAATTGTAAAAGAAGACATTCGATGAGATTTGACAACACCCGAAAACCCATAGAAGAATGAGGTGGTTGAGAGAAATAGTCGTAGCATTGTGGGAGTAGTGAGGGTGATGTTGCATGGTCATGTCCTACCTCTGCATTTGTGGGTCAAGGAATGTAACACAAAATTATATTTGTAGAACCAAAGTCCTCATTAGATTATGGGCATGATTATACTGGAGGAAGCTTTCTCAAGGAGAAAGTTGGATGTGTTGCACTTTAGGATTTTTGGAGCCTTCATTTACTGCCACGTCTCCAAAGAATCAAGGAAGAAGATAAATCCAACAACAGAATTGGGAGTATTTATGGGTTACACTTAAACTCCCCACAACTATCGTGTGTACCTTCCATCCCTCAAAATTAAATTTATGTGAATGGATGTAAAATTTTATGAAGATAAAGTGATGTGGTTCTCTCTTGAGAGGGAGATTTAGGTCCCACCAGAAGAGGAGATTTTATCTCCAAAAGGAAGAGCCTTAAGAAGTTATGGAGTAGCCACAAATTGAGGAGTAGAGGGTGGAGTCAGCCACTCAAGTAGAACCATCCAAAGACTAAAAGAATAGGACCAGGGAAGATGAGTGACTTGTGTAGGACGCTAGGGAGAATGTGGGTGCTCCTTCAAATTAGAGTAGGAAGAGAAGGTCACCAGATTGGTACACTGGCTATATGGCTCTAATGACTGAGCTTGTAGAGAGTGAGCCATCCTCTTTTGAGGAAGAAGTAGAGAAACATGTATGGGTTTATGCAATGGTGGAGGAATTGGAATCCATTGTAAAGAATAGTGTTTGGGAAGTGGTCCCAAGGCTAGCAGACAAATATGTTGTGGATTTGAGATGGATATTAAAGTTAAAGCATGTAGCATATGGAAGCATAGAAAAGTATAAGACCAAATTTGTGGCCAAGGGGTGATCTCAAGCTGAGGGGATTGACTATGAGGAAACCTTTGCTCTTGTAGAAAGGTACTCATCCATTAGATCAATTCTTACTCTGACACACATATGGGGTGGAAGATCCACCAGATTGATGTGAAAAAACATTCCTTAATGGAGTTATTGAGGAGGAGGTGTATATAAAGCAACCAAAAGGCTTTGAGACTTTTTATAGAGAGATCACGTGTGTAGACTCAAGTGAGCATTGTACAGTCTCAAGAAATCACCCCCTTCTTGGTACACCAAGATCGATAACTATCTCACTGGTTTTGGCTTCACCAAAATTGAAGTGAATGAAAGCCTGTATCATATCTTGTTAGAAGGTAAATTGTTGATTATTGTCTTATATGTTTATGATTTTATTTTAACTGGTGATGAGAAAATGATCATATCTTGCAAGGAGGACCTTGCAAGAGAGTTTGAAATGAATGACATGGGTCTCATGCACTACTTCCTCAGATTGGAAGGATGGAAAGGTGATGGGGAACTGTTTGTCTCTCAGGGAAAGTATGCCAACGAGATACTTCAAAGGTTCCACATTGAAAATTGCAAACCCATGGAGACACCTCTAACGACCAACAGGAGGAAAGAAGATGCTACTTTAGGTGAGGAAGTGGATGTTATTGTTTACCAATAGTTGGTGGGTTCACTAATGTATCTTATAAACACACGACCAAATATGTACTAGTCATTCATCCAACTAAACCAATCTATAGTTAGGCATGTTCTATGATACCTCAGAGGCACTACCTAGTTTCGTTTATGGTATAGACGGATAGAGGGAGTGAAGTTATACGGCTTCACAGATGCAAATTGGGTAGGGTGTCCATCAGACCGAAATAGTACATCAGGTGGAATTTATAGTGTTAGGTCCATAGAGGTTTCTTGGTACAACAAGAAGGAAAGATCTGTGGAACTCAACTCAGCAGAAGCAAAATACATGGCTACTAGTCAAGCAACATGTGAGGTGATCTGGATGAGAAAGATACTTGTTGGATTTTTTGGTTAGATTATGGATCCAACTGTGATCTACTGTGATAATTAGAGTTGCATCAATCTCTCTGAAAATCCTATTTGGCATGATTGATCCAAGCATATATTTGGTATAACCATTTATGGGATTGTGTGTAGAGGTAAATAATGTTGTTGCAGTACATTCCGACAAAGGAACACGATGTTGACATTTTGAAAAAGGCCTTGTCAAGAGGGAAGTTTTAGTTCCATATGTGTAGGATAGGGGTGGTTGATAATCCCTTTCATGCAAACAGGGAGTGTTGAAAAATTCAACTAGAAATTCTCAATTTGATTTTGCCTTGATTAAATTGAGAAAAATTGAATTTCCACATCAACAGACAACTTGGATGATGCTAACTTGTGTGACATGCCTTGTCTCACCCATTTTACTCAGTAAATTCGAGTTGGAGGATTTAGATTTCAGTTAATCATGTGTGATTTCTAACTTGTAGCAATTAAGGTCAATTATCTACGATTGTTTTCAGTTAAACTAGTTCCAACTAGTGGAGGGTCAAGTTGTGTAGTGGGACTTCAGTAAAACTCAATGATCATCAAGTTAACTGATCAATTAGCCCAATATAGCTAGTGCATGTAGAGGATTTGAGTTCCCCAGGCTTGGTGGAGATTCTAAGGCAGTGTAACATTAGTTGTAGACTAGTCCTGAGTGTACAAGTGTTGCATGTAGTGAGATGATTAGCCTAAGGAATTGTACAATTCAATTTTAGGAATTTCCCAAATAATAAGATCCTAATTCCTCAAGGCGCAAGGAAATATTAGCTCAATTAGAGGAAAAATATGACTAAGTCTGGGCCAGAGGCCTTTAGTGAGGAGAGAGATAGGTTATGCACCTACAAGCTGTGCTCAGTTGAGCAAGGGAATTGTAATACATCTCTATTCATTTGATTAATGTAATTAGACATTGGGGTTTTTATCAAATTTCTTTCCCCAGATAAAAATACTTGTTGAATGTGTTTTATTTTTTCTTGCATGTCTAATATTATTGTTCTAGATTGTGAATTAATGTCCTTAGAATAGAAGAGTAGGTTTGTGTCTTGTGATTTTGATTAAAACTTCATGAGTAGTTGCAAATCTACAACCTAATTTCTAAACATCTCAGTGAGCTCCTCATCTCATAACATGCATGAGAAATTGTCCCTAGTATCACTATGCCATGCATAATTATTGACAACTCATAATCAACATAATATGTTATCACTTAGTAGTGCCTTTACTGTTGGAAGTTATGGAGAAGTATGTAGATTTACCATCATCTTTCAAGTTTCCACCTCAATTTCTTATACCTATGTACAATCACAATATGTATTGCATCTACTTTTTGGAATTTGTTAAGGGACTGTGCAAATGAAACATAGACAAGGAAACACTTGTAGAGTCACTAGTGGATTTCAAGCTTCAACCTTAGAAACTTTGACAACAACCCTTAGTTATCTTGTAAATTTCAGAATTGAAATTTAATGCCTCAGAATAGGTGCTTACTAGTAATATTACAATTCAATATATCTATATATATATATATAGATGATGGGACTTATTAAAATTATATATATATATATATATATATATATATATATATATATATATATATATATATATATATATATATATATATATATATATATATATATATATATAAGTGGCCCCATTCTCATTGCTACATCTTGGGAGTCGGGTCTAATTATCAACCACCTCCTCAGAACTCAATAAAGTAAGGGGGGCTTTTATAATTGCATAATATATACTCATTCTTGTTTACTTTTTGGCATGCAAATAAGTGCTTTGGAGGCTAATTTTTATGTTGTCACAACAAATTTACATGATTCACAAGGTGAGAAATCAATCTTTGGTGTAATTCTAGATTTTAGGTTTGATAATTCTAGTCTTTTATAGGTTATAAATGTATTCGATTTTTCACTTCTAATTGAGTATTTTCTAGGTCCCACAATTGTCATATTTAATGCATCTTTTTGTCTCCGCGATGCCTTATTTCTCCCCCTTGTTTTACCAATTTGTGACCCCTTTACCACGATTTCCTCACATTTTTTATGCAAAAATGAAGAATTGAGTTTATTGTTATTTAATCCAAATTTATTCATTTATGTATGATTTCTATTGTTTATGAATCACTAATATAAGTTATGCAGTTCCTACACTAATAATACAATTCTTGCACCCATTTAGGGTTTAACATATTAGCGCACTTCTAGGATAAAACTGAGACACAATTTGTGTTCAAAATGATGTTTTAATGCTCCCACAAGAGTTAAAACACACCTGGGTCATACAGATGGATTTCTAGAAGCTAATTAATGCTTCAACCCAAATTCGCAACAACTTTCAAACAACTAACTTCCTCCTCAATTTGTGTGAATGTGAGGTTGAATTTGAAAATTCTCGGATATGGGTTTTGTTCCCAGTATAGAAAATTTCGTAAGAGGTCATCCATTTTCCAAAATTCGCCATGGTATGGGAGATACAAAGAGTGCTTTGGGGCCAATTTGTTAAAAATGCACAATTTTTTCAGAATTTATGAATCATGCTCAGATTTGAAAAGATGGGTTGTTACAGCCTAAATTCATACTATAACATATATAAAATATTAATAATGGCCTTGTTCTAGGGATAGGATGTTATTATATTCTTGTATTGTTAGTTTGAACCTGGAGCAGATGGCCTCAAATATAAAATATTCAGCATATTTTAATACAATACTCATGCCAAGTTTCTTTTCTATCTTCTGGTGTATTCAATAAACAATTGCATCTTGTGATTTAAGTTTTTCCTAGAGGGTGTGAGTTGGTTGGTTTGGGCCCGACCAATCGAGCTCATCGCCACTCTTGTACATTATCCTATTGTAATAGCATATTGATATGTCGAGGTGTGCATGTGATTTCTCATTAAGGAGTGTTAACTGTCAATATTTATTTTCAAACTTAATAATCATGTGTGTATGGTTTATGCTTTGTCTTATCTAAGATATGCACAACTTATTAATCTATATCTATTTTGTATTTATTTCATGCTAAAGATTTGTAAATTTTGTTTTGAATATTGGAAAGAAATTTTATATGTACCTCTAGTATGAGCAGTGACCATAAGTTATAGTAGTCACCTCGTATTTTTCTCTGAGGAAAGTCATTTATTTTATAAACTATTGCAAGTTGTGGTTTAAGGTTTGAAGCATTGTTGTTGAAGTATTGATACAGAGGTCAATTGAAATACGAGTTAGAATAACAACTCTAGATCTCTTCATACTTATATAAGATAATGTATTTATGGACCTTTGAAACTTCTGTAACTTGGATCTTGAGTTATATTGCAAGACCTATGGTTGTTGTTAGATCCCTTTACAACTTCTTAGAAATTGGAAGGAATTATAACCTGATTAAGGCCTAAGAAGTTTTGTATTTGATATTTAATACACTAAGTGACCTAGAACTATTCAAATCTTCTAGTAATACAAACTCTATAACATTATCATTTGAACTCTTCTGATAAGAAACAAATTCAATGAATTTAATCATTACAATTGCATAGTTTGTCTATTGTTGTTACTTAACCCACAGAGTTTGAAATATTAAACATTCCAATCATATATTTAAACTTATGACTTGCACTTATAACTATTGATCAACCTTTATTGAAATAAGGAGTATTGTAATATAAAATTCTGATATTTGAGGCAAGACATCTGGAGTCTTTTAAGTTATCTACAGGTCGATTCACTATTTTGCACTTGTAATTCATTCAGGCACTTATGAAAAATAATCTTCTAATGTCATCATTTAATTGCAGGTGTTGACTTGTATTCCTTTTATGCCTGTAGCATTTAAGAGTGATTATTTACTGAGTATTGGCTCATGATCTTAGAATTACATAGTGATTTATGTTTGGTTTCATTCTTGCACTAGTTTTGATGAAATAGTGTTTCTAGATCTATCATTTATTTTGAGGAGGTGAAACATTTTTTGAGGGTATGTATGGTTGTGATTAGAGAAAGGTTATTTTTATTCATGTATGCAACACTTACAATTAATTAATTTTATTAACACCTTAGACAAATTTGTACCTATTTCCTTGTTTTCTTGATTAAACAAAGGTTGAGTGAAGATAGAATAAGAGTGTAGGATTGATATTAGGGTTTTATTATTCATTGTGAGCTTTTCTTGGTTTGAGGAGTAATTATAATTGTCTTTTCCTTAGCTCAATAAGACATTTTTTTTTGGCTTACTCAGTTAAATAAGGGTATAGTGATTAGGTTTCCAGTTAATTAGTGGTTAGGGATTTGGTTTCCAACAATTAGGGTTTTCTCCTTAATTAGGGTTTTACTTTTCAGTGATTGATAGTTAGGGTTTGCTTCTAATTGTTGGTAGACTGCAGGATTAATTTTTGTAGTAATTAGGGTTTTTTTCTAATGAATGTCTTTGATTGCAGGATTGTCTAGTGTTTGCAACAATTCGAAGATTTGAGAAAATAACTTCTAGAAAAATTATGGTTTTGTTTTGTAGCTTCCTAAAGTCTTTCTATGGCATTTACAGTGTTGTACCTCGAAGTCCACGAACCTCGGATTGAAATTAAATGTTGGTCCATTAATCTACTCCATACTACACCCAACAATATTCAACTGAACATATTGAGTATCTTACATGTAACTATTTTTAAGTTCACCCACTTTTCATAACTTCCATAACCATTAGGAAGAGACCTGTAGATTCAAAGATATTTTGCTTGTTTAGTAAAATATTTTCCAAGACTTTAGAAAGTTTTATAATTTATTGAAAGTTGTAGAATTTATAATTTATAAAGTTTCAAGGCATACATTTTTAAAGTCTAGTTCTTTAAAGGGTGCTAGCTCAACGAAAGAGAACCTACTTTAGAAGTGGGAGGTTGGTGGTTCTATTCCAGCGTGCCCTGATATTCATATGGAATGTAAACGATCATTTTTTGGTGACAGAGGAAGCAACAATGGAAGACAAAATAGAATCATGCCAAAAGAAATCTTAGAAGAAAAAATTGGCGTTACCTAAGAAGGAAAAAAATAAGAAATTTAGGTAGCAAACAAAGAAGTAATAAAGAAAGAAATACTAGAAGCCAAATTTGGCATTACTTGAGAAGCAAAAAAAAAGCGATTTAGGTAGCAAACAAAGAAGCCATTTAAGTATTAAATCAAGAAGTAATAATGGAAGAAATATTAGAAGCAACAAAAGATACTGTAATGGACTCATATTATAAGCTAAAGAATATGCCATAATGGAAGCAAAGCTAGATGCAACAAGCGATGTCATATTCGAAGAAAAACTCGAAGCAAAAACAATGTTATTATGGAAGCACTATTCCTAGTGTTATTCCCAACCCTATTCGCGACACTATTCCTAGAGCTTTTCCAACATTTAAGTGAAGACGCCATTTTGCACCAAGTTTCTCATCGCTAGTTCAAGCAAATTCATAGTCTCAAAAACACAAATTCCAGTGCTAATGGCATGATTTGTTGTAGTGGTCCTAGGTTAAGGCTCACAATTATGTGAGAATCCACAAGAAGTGTGAGCCTTTTGTCCATAGATTTTTACTACATATTTTCTTCCATATCTCTTCCTTTAGGAGGGTGTTGTTGCATGCAAATATATGGTAGGCCTCTTTGATCGTAAATGATCCCTTTGTCCTATATCTCCAATGAAGGGTTCCCATCTCTTGTAATATGGAAATAAGGTACTTTTGTAGGAGAGACTAAAAGTATGAACCTACTATAAAATCGAGTGGGGGTTTCAAATTAGGTTTCGAAAGCAAAGAATGTGTTTCCAAATAGATAATCATTAGAAAAATAATCAACTACCATAAACTTTTTCTTAAAGATCATAGTGTTTCAGAACAAGAGGCTTGAAGACTAAGCTTGGGAATTGATTCCAAGATTCATCCTGAAAGAGATTTATATGATTGTTCTTAATTTCCAATAATAATGTTGTTGGATGCTGTGCTTGGTGTTACTTTCTAGGTTTCAGATGGAAGAGCCCAAGATTAGGCGTTGTTATTACAAATCTTCTTGATTTATGGAACCATGGCTATATTTCTTGTCCTAGATTTGACTCCAAAGTTCTTTTACTTGTTGGAGCCATTACCACCAAATTTTAGCTGCCAATACTCTGCTCAGAAGAGCTTGATACCTTAGCCCCAAGCCTCGTATTTTAGGAGTGAAAAATATTGTCCAAAGCTACCAAGGCCCATTTCTTTTTCCCTAGCAGCACCTCCTAAAAAGGAAGGAGCATTAGAGACTACAGATGGATGAGAGAACATATTTGGGAGTGGAAAGAGTGGAGAAGATGTAAATAGAAAGAGATTAGAGAAATGGTTTGTGAAGGGTGAGGTAGCTAGCAATATTTAGGGACCTAAAAGTTTAGTTTTCCAGCTTTCCATCCATATTTTGCAACAATAGGGACCAATGCCAAACTTGTAGAGAATTGACCACAAGGGGTGCTCCTCGTTAAAATTATTGAGAGAAAATAACTAAGAAAGATAAATTTACCAACAAAAAAAAACATACATTAACACATAATGTTATCTTGGAAAACCCTCATTGAAGGGAAAAGCTAACATAATATTTTTTTAATTTCCCTTGCCCAAACCTAGCCAAGTTGGACAAGTGAGCCTTCACCACTCACATCTTTGGCACATTACATTGAAGTATTCCCAAGCCTTTTAAAGGAATCATTACATGTAATCTATGGGAATGAAAACATGGGAAAGAAGAACCATGTGCCTAAACCCACCATTGTTTTATTGAGCAATTTTGACTCTTTCATCGAGTTAATTTTACCAAAAAATCCTCCCTTAAACCTTTACTTGGGGTTTTCCTTTACCAAATTCAACCAAATCGGCCAAGTGAAGAAACACTTCTTACCTCTAGGCTGTACCCCCCTCAAAGTTTATATCAAGGGTATTTGGTAATTTTGCATATTCCCCTATCAGTTAGGCCTAACTTCAGAACTTATTGGAAATTTCCTAGGGGTACATATGCCTTGATATATCTTACAAACATATTCCCATTTACATGTAACTAAAAAAATTTCAACTCCATCATAGTAATTTTTTTTAAATTTATGTTGGATTTTTGTCATGGCTATTATTCACATAGCTACAATAACTATGAAACATAGTCTATCCTTCCATTGTCATTTTTGTAGATTTGTTTAAGCTCTGAATCCATTCTAAATGTAGCATTGTCGCATTTTCACATCCCCATTTATTTAAAATCAATCGAGATTGTCTATAACTGCCACTTCCTTCTTTCCCCATCACAAGTTTTCTCGATCACTTCATTCATACTAAAATTATGATCTGCTATAGAAAAACCACTATGCTAGACTAGTTCTCAATTTCTAACATCTCTGACATCCATTAGGAAAAATAAATTCTTAGGAGAAAAGGAAACCCCTTGAAGCCAAAACTTGGCTCTAATACCATGTTAAACTTACCAGAGAGAAATATAAATTTAGTAATAGAAGAATAATAATAACTAGAAAGAAATAAAAAATCACATAAACACACAATGTTTATCCTAGAAAGCCCAAATTTATGGAAAATAATTCTAATAGAATATTCTATTGATGTCCCTTCAAAAAACATAGGTAAGACAACCAAGTGAGTCTTCACAACTCACATCCCTATAACATTATAATGAAGTATTCCAAAGCCTTTTAAAGGATTAATTACATGCAATACATGGGCATGAAACCATGGGAAATAAAATCATGTGCCCAAAACCACCATTATTTGATCGATCAACTTTGAATCATTCATCATGTCAATTTTAGCTAGAACTCCTAAATAAATGGTTGATAAAGAATAGATTTGGAACCTCAATAAACAAGAAATGTGACTTTTAATTGTGGGGGGGGGGGGGGGGGGGTGTATCAAAAATGAATATATGTGATTTTGAGTGATTGAGGGAAGTGCATAATGCGTCCATGAAGTCATTGAGAACCTTGGAGAATGCTTTTCCTTGTTGAATAAAGGGCATCCCCATCAGCATAGTGTCGTCATCAAATTGTTGATGTGAGGTTGGAATATTAGTATAAAAAATGATACATTGAGATATTGCCATCTTCAAGGCTCAACCCACTCTGTAGACCACTAAAATTAACAAAAAGGGGAGAGAGGATCACCTTGACAGATACCTTGAGAAGGGTTGAAAGTGGAGGAGGGGGAACTATTAAAAAGGATGGAAAAGAAAGAGGATGAGATAGTGGAGCTAACCCACTTCAACAAATCTTTGAAAAACCAAATTCTAGTAGTACATGATGAATGCAGGACCAACTAACACTATTGAAATATTTTTAGAGATCCATCTTGAGAAGCATACCTAGTTTTTTAAGTCACTTTAGGGAGTGAAGAACTTTGCAGGCCACCATGATGCCATCTAAAATTTGGTTTCCTTCCACATAACCTATTTTCTCTTCAAATAATATGGAGGAGAGCAGAGGTTGTAATATTTTGGAAATGACCTTAGTGATGGATTTATATATTACATTGCATAGAGATGTAGGTCTAAAGCCAAAAGGATCATCCAACTTGTCATATTTAGGAATGAAAGTCAAAAAAATTGCTATCAAGGCAAGTTGAATGCATGTTGATTATCTAGATTTTTACACATGAGAGAGGACCTCCTACCCTAGGAAGGGCCAGCATGCTAGAAATATTTCAATTGGAACTCATCTACTTGCTCAATGGATTTGATTTTAGGCATTTCTTTGACCACATGCTCAAATTCCTCCAATATAATAGGCCTCATCAGAGATTCATTTATTTTTGGTTAATTAGTTCAGGTATATGTTGGTTAATGTTCTATATAACTTCTAAATGGTTTGGGTAGGGTTCAATTAGAAGTAAGGAGTAGTAGTGGGTCAACTACTTCCATGTATTGAGGGTCTGTGATTTTGTTGCCACTTCCATCCTTGATAGATATTATGTGGCTTTTACGCCCACATTGGATTACTAATTTATGAAAAACAAATCATATTCCATTCTCCCCTCCTTGAGCCATTGAACTCGGGATTTTTTCCTCCACAAAATATCCTTATGATTTCTATGATCCTATAGGTTCATTAAAAGGGTTGTTGCTTCAAGTTTCATCTCTTTCAAGGGACCCTCTATGATTGTTATTTTTTTTATATTTTCCATGCATTATTCTAGAACTCTTTTTGCTTTGAAATGTCTCTGATCCAGGTGGATCTCCAGACACCAGTGGCATGGAAAAGGCTCAAAATTCAAAGTGGTGGAAACACAATTAACTTGACATCAGATCAAAGTGCTTGTCGCCTTGATTTCAATGGTGTGAATGACACTCCAATCCACGTCCGGATGAGGAAGATAGAGGTAGTCAAAGTTGGGTTGACTTTTATTGACTGGGCAGGATTAACAAAGACACAATTTGAACTTTTCTGGCCAACTCCAACCAGATTCCAGGCGAAATTGTCATCTAGTTAAAACTAATCCTTCGGTCAAAAATCTGATTTTTCAAAAAGGAGCATATCCTTTTATTTAACAAAAAAAATATTAAAAAAGGGTGGCAGGGCACCAACCCCGCCACCCCAATCTTATCCACGTATATATATGTGGAGGGGCGGGCCACTACCCCCGACCCCTCCCACGTAACATTTGAAATGGCGCAGGAAAGGTGGGACGGCCCTTGGGGCGTGGACCCAACCTTCCACCCACCAACCTTTTTTTTAATTAACAAATTTTTGTTATGTAAAAAAGGAGGAGGCGGGGTTTCACTACCCAACCTCCTTCGTAACAATCTGATCTCAAACCAACTCCGCCAACGAGATTCTTGTAAAATCCATCCAATTTTTTATTTAAAAACTCAATTCACTAGTGCACCCAGGTAGATGGAGGAACCAGGAGCGGGAATGGAAAATGAGGCAGAGTTAATATTTAATTAATTTTTATGTAGGTGGAACCATGACTGAGCAAAATTTCCAGGAGGGTGAAATTTTCGCAGTGTCCAAATTGGACAAAATTTATGTTGATCTTACACCTCTCAGTGACATGAACTCAATGGCGTAGTCAATTTCCTGATCTGAGCAGCCGATTTGCATAGGACCTAGAGGAGGGAATATTTAAGGAATCTAGGGGGAATCTAAAAGATTCCTTAAGCCCCAGATTCTCACTTTCTTAGAATTCAGAAATTTAATAGTTGATTTTTCATTATTCGACACCACAAATCTGATGGTGCATTCAGATTTTCCATTTTCTCATTCTATTTTTCAACCACTTTTCTAAGTGGAGTGTAGGTGTGAGCATTCATGTGCAAGCAACCATTTCCATGAGATACGACGCCGCGAGATTCGACGTGCGATCAACTTGAATAGTTTGACATCCACTTCTTCAGATGACCCCTGTATGTGAGGTATATGCAGTGTATTCATGTACTTCTTTTGTTATGCATTGTGCTGCACAAATCCATGTTTGATGCTTGATGTGGGATCTTGTTTCTTACTTGTTTTCATGATTCCTGCTTCATGTGATGCGGAATCATCTGTGTGATGTACTTGTTGTCATGATTTGTCATGTTGTGTTTTGAGATCCCTTTGTTATGGCATACTCATGTTTTCATCATGCATGTTTGCATTGAGATCCCTTTTATGCCATGTTGGCGGGATGATCATCATGCATGAGTTTTGTGTCATATTGATAGGATTTTTTCATGGAGAGTTCCTATAGCAGAACATCTCTTGGAGCCCCTCCTACGTGAGGGCATTTTCCTTATATGATAGCAACATCACCTCTTATGTACATCATCACTATTGACAGCACTTAATGTAGCGGCCTACACCATCTTGACACCGGGGCCTGAAGATGTAGTCCCTCCTGGACGAACTCCATTATCAACGTATTGTGTTTTATGTTGCTGATGATTGTCATGTTCCTCTTCTTTACATCATGCACATGTATTCATTTATGTTCTTTTAAAAATGAAATTTAACACATCACGAAAGCAAAAGGTCTTGGAAGGGTCCTTTGTCACACCCGGACCTGGATCAAGTGGTATCAGAGTGGTCTTTGCATGGATGTGAATTGCAAGTGTGAACAATGGAACGTGCAGCGACAAAGGATTAAAAAGTGATGTACGAGACCATGCTTAACATTTCCTAAAGGGTGGAGATAATGTATAAAACTCTACAGAAAGAGACAGAAGAAAAGGAGCAAATACAGCTTCAGTTGCAAGCCACAAAAGAGGCCCTGGAAGAACTGAAGCACAACAACCAGCATCTTCAGATAGATAACGCTAAATTGAAGATGCATCGACATGAAGAAAAAGAGGAGAAACATAGTTTGCTATGACAGTTGCAAGCAAAGGACAAGGCCTTGGAAAAGCTGCAGCATGACCCATGTGAGGTAAAAAGTAGTTCTCCATATTCATGTATGTTTCCTGATGATGATTTTGCTGTTTTTGAGAATCATACCAAAGGAATTTGCTCCAAATTGTTGAGAAAAATGGGGTATGAAGGAAAATGCTTAGGCGTTAATGGCCAAGGAATTGTCAACCCCATCAAAGTAGAAGAATTACCCTGTCAGGAAGGACTTGGGTATGTGAGAAAATAAGTTGGGGAATTCGCCGAGACAGCAAGCGAATCACCAGCAACAGATGATGAGAAGCCCTCATCAGTTCTTTCCAAATCGACAGAGGAAGTAAAAGATGTTGATTTCCTTTCAGTTTTTTCTTCACATAGTATGATTTCTGTTGGATGTTTGGAGATCCAAATTACAGGGACAAACATGAAGCTCCTTACCAGGACGATGCATGAGGAGGAAAAAGAACTTGATGTTAATAACCAAGGCATAACTCCACCATTGGAGGTTGTGTAGAGACCTCAATTTGCAGGCTCGAGATACACCAAAGGAGAATGCTCGAAAGTGTCAGATTCTTCCAAGAAATTGTCAAAATCGTCGAGGAAAGAGAATGATGGGAACACATCCCCATCATCCCATGGAAGTTTCCATGGCAAGGAGAGAGCTGATGCAAGCTCTCATCGCCATAATGACATCAGAGACAACAAGGAAAGGTATAACCACTCTTGACATTTGAATGTTCATTTCAATTCTAATCATGTTTTTAATGATGGACATAAATCAAGACATCGAAAAACATGTACCTTCTATGGATTACATAATGATACATTTTCTAAGTGTTGGAAAAGAATGGCAGCACACAAAAGGATGAAGCATGAAAGACCCTCCCAACAGTAGGTTAAACAAATATGGAGAAAGAATATGTATTGCAGTCATTGCGACAGAAGTGGCCATCAAAGAGCCACTTGTTGGAGGCTCCATCCAGAACAATGCCTTAAAGACAGAGTGTCGGTGCATGAACCAGGTGAAACGATTGTTCGGCAAGCAAAACCACCACAAGGAGGCAACCCATTCACATTGATAAGTGAAAAATGGTTTCTAGATATGTTGTCTTCTCATGGTTGTGCTTTTGTAAATCATTTGTTGCATTTCAAAATGTAAAAGTGATGATGTGTTTTCCATCACTTGTTTAGCAACAATGATGTCTGGTCTTATTTTGAGTTGCATGATAAACTGTGAAAGTGATGTCGTGTTTCCATCACTTGTCAAAGAAAAATTAGTGTTTGGCCTTATTGTTGTAAAACATGTGTTGCAGTGATGATGTGTTTTCCATCACTTGTTGGAGCAACAATGATATGTTGGCCTTGTTTTCGTAGCTGGGATATTATTTCCATTTTGATGTAAACTTGAACACCGAGTATGTGTTATAAACTCGGGGCAAGTATGGGATGATTGGGTCATTAGTTGGTCATGTAAGTCAATCAAGTAATCTGCAAAACAATGTACTACAGGTTGCAGAGGTTACATGTGTTGGCTCATCGCTTAAGGCTCTAAAGAACAAAGGTGAAGGAGATGGAAGCGAGGCCTTTTAGGACGCTTGTGATGTAGACAAGGTACAAAGAATTTGCAGGTTATTTTTCATGCTTTTGGAGGACCAAAGCTCCTCAGTGGGGAGGATTGATCTAGGTGGATCTCCAGGCACTAGTGGCATGGAAAAGGCTCAAAATTCAAAGTGGCGGAAAGACAATTAACTTGACATTAGATCGAAGTGTTCATCGCCCTGATTCCAACAGTGTGAACAACACTCCAATCTGAGTCTGGATGAGGAAGATAGAGGTAGTCAATGTTGGGTTGACTTTTGCTAACTGGGCATGATTAACGAAGACACAATTTGAACTTTTCCAGCGGATGGAATTCGGCCAACTCCAACCAAATTCCAGGTGAAATTGTCACCTGGTTAAAACGACTCCGGTCAAAAATCTGACTTTTCAAAAAGGGGAATATCATTTTATTTAACGAAAAAAAAAATATTAAAAAAAGGGTGGCATGCCACCAACCCCACCACCCCAATCTTATCCATGTATATATATGTGGAAGGGCAGGCCACTACCCTCGGTCCCTCCCACAAAACATTTGAAACGGTATGGGAAAGGTGGGCCAGCCCTTGGGGCACGAACCCAACCTTCCACCCACCAATCTTTTTTTTAATTAAAGAATTTTCGTTATGTAAAAAAGGAGGAGGTGGGGTTTGACTGCCCGACCTCCTCCGTAACAATATGATCTCAAACCAACTCCACCAACGGGATTCTTATAAAATATGTCCAATTTTTTATTTAAAAACTCAGTTCACCAGTGTGCCCAGGTAGATGGAGGAACCAAGAGCGAGCACGGAAAATGAGGCAGAGTTAATTTTTAATTAATTTTTACGCAAGTGGAACCATGATTGGGCAAAATTTCGAGGAGGGTGAAATTTTAGTAGTGTCCAAATTGGACAAACTTTATGCCAATCTTACACCTCTCAGCGACATGAACTCGATGGTGTAGTCATTTTCCTGATCTGAGCAGCCAATTTGCAGAGGACCCAGAGGAGGGAATCTTCGAGGAATCTAGGGGTAATCTAAAAGATTCCTTAAGCCCCATATTATAACTTTCTCAGGATTCAGAAATTTGACAGTCGATTTTGCACTATTTGATACCACAAATCTAATGGTGCGTTCAGATTTTCCATTTTCTCATTCTATTTTTCAACCACTTTTCTAAGTGGAGTGCAGGTGTCAGCGTTCATGTGCAAGCAGCCATTTCCATGAGATTCGACGCTGCGAGATTCGACGTGCGACCAGCTTCAACAGTTTGACATCCGCTTCTTCAGATGGCCCCTGGATATGAGATATATGCAGTGTATTCATGTAATTATTTTGCTATGCATTGTGCTGCACAGACCCTTGTTTGATGTTTGATGTGGGATCTTGTTTCTTACTCGTTTTCATGATTCCTGTTTGATGTGATGCGGAATCATCTGTGTGATGTACTTGTTGTCATGATTCGTCATGTTGTGTTTTGAGATCCCTTTGTTGTATGTTGATGGGATATTTATGTTGTCATCATGCATGTTTGCATTGAGATCCCTTTTATGCCATGTTGGAGGGATGATCATCATGCATGAGTTTTGTGTCATACTGATAGGAGTTGTTGACTGAGGGTTCCTGTAGCAGAACATCTCTTGGAGCCACTCCTGCATGAGGGAATTTTCCTTGTATGATAGTGACATGACCTCTTATGTACATCATCACTATTGACAACACTTAATGCAATGGCCTACACCATCTTGATACTGGGGCCCGGAGACGTAGTTCTTCCTGGACGAACTCCGTTATCAGCATCTTGAGTTTTATGTTGCTGATGATTGTCATGTTCCTCTTCTTTACATCATGCAAATGTATACATTTATGTTCTTTTAAAAATGCATTTTAACACCACAAAAGTAAAAGGTCTTGGAAGGATCCTTTGTCACACCTGGACCTGGATCAATCTCTAATTTCTTGTATGCTCCATTGTTTGTTTTTAGATTTGAAAATTTTAAGTTATGATTAGAATTTGTACATGGTTGTACCTTTAAGAAGTTGGATTCCTACCACCATTCTTGAGATCTATCTAGAAAATTAAAATTTGAGAGCCAAAAGCTTTCAAATTTTAATGGTCCATTTTTTGGTTTCTTGTACTGATGTCCAAATTGAGGCATATTGGCTAGTTATTTGATCCTCCCCTGGGGAATATGCATACTTCAATGAATATGTCCTTGGCCAACAAATCTTCTATAACTAACAAAAGATCAATTCATGAGGAAATATAATGTCACCCTCCACTCCAATTGTTCCACATGAAGATTCCATTGGTGGTGTCCACATCCACCTAATAAAATGGGTGAATGTGTCCTTAAATTGGGTTGCATATGAATCCAATTTTCCTTTTTCTCCATTGTTTTCATCTATCATTTTTATCATGTTAAAATCCCCACTATTATCCAAAGGTGGACAGCAATCATGGTCCCCAAATTGCTTAAATTATAAAGAAATTGTTGCTAGTCTCTCTACTACATGTTGTCCATATACATTAGATATGATGGCTATCTCTATTAATCCTATCAATTGAAATTTGGACGATACTATTACAAGTGCTAGAAATATGTCTAAGATTATCACTTCTTCTAGATTCCATACCATAGATAAGCCTCCTACACTACCTATGGCATCTAACTTTTTTGTCTTAGAATTAGGTGAGCAATGTGAGGCAATTTCAAGGACCTTTTCACTACTACAGTTAGATTCTTGCAACATGATGATGGTTGGTTGTAATTTTTTCATTTATCTTTTAGGAGTCTATGTTTTCCTTCGCATATGGGACCCTTAATTCTTCATGGGGGATTTTTTGGTTCAAAGGATAATTCCTCTATAACTATTACAACTTTGCTTGGGATGATTAGATCTTCACACAACTCTTCTAGTAATTGTTTGTTGGAAATGTTTTCCTTGATTTTTATCATGTTTAGGAAATTTCATAATATATTTATATGATAAAGTATGAAAAACTAAAGAGAAAGTGGTTGAGTTGTGACCTAGGGTTTCATACTAACTATATTTCTTGACTTTAAGGAGGGTTTCGTGAATTAATCAGACTTTTGACTCTAAAGTTGAAAGTGGATATTTCCATGCCAAGTGGTTGTTATCTCTTCCTGATGCAAATCATCTAAATCCATCTCGTTTGGTGTTTCTTTTCTTCCCATAATGCTAAAATATTCCACCCTGGGATCAAAATTTCCAATTTCTTTGCATTATATTATGAGGTTCCTTGGGTGGAATCCTAGGGCTATTACTGCCTAGTGTATTCCTTACATTTTGGATCATGTTCCTACTTTTCGGAAGAGGGTATTTCCTAATCTTGATTGTTCAGATTTTCCAACACTTCATAGTTATTTATAGTACTAGGGATTTCATTTATGTCCATTGATGATGGAATTTGATCATTGTGTCACCTAGGGGTAATGTTGGTGAACCCTTCTTGATATGTTTGGAGGTTCATAGAAGGGGTGGGATCTTTAGGGGTTGGGGGAAAATCCATGAAGAGGTGACCATACTCATGGAAACAACTGTAATGAAAAGGAACATTTTCATAATCTAGAGGTTGATTCCAAATCGAGTCCTAAAAGGAGATATCAGTATGAGTTAGAAGAGGTTTCAAAATATTCATGTAGAGACACATTCTAGCATATGATATATATCTTCCTCTCTTGGTGATATCCAAGATTTTGAAGAACTATCCTACAAGATTTCCTATTTATTCTAGTGTTTCTTCCTCCCAAAATTCCTTTGAGAGGGAAAAAAGGCAGATCCATACTAGAGTTGCTTGGACATTTTTCTTATCTTGGCTAAAACATTTTGTTCAAAATTGGAGGTATATACCTGTTGAATGGAAGAAATAAGTCCCATTTTCAAATACTATATTTCTATCCTCCAAGTTAGAAAAGTTACTATGAGGAAATCCTTGGTCCCCTATTCTAGATTGACTTCTCCATTTGGATTCCATTTATTCTAGATCCATTACATTTGAGACATTTTTAAAGGCCACAACCATAGGAATTTGTGAATCAAAGCATTATGATACATATATTGAATGCATGTAGTAATTTTGTTAGATTTTACCTTAAATTTAGGGTCTTTCACAACCTTTGGAAGACATAAATCTTGATTCCTCCTCTACTAGGCAGAGTCAGTTGGTGTATCTAGAGAAGTCGTTAAATCTATAGTTTGATCCTAAACCTTATTATTGGGGGTTTGATAGGCATGTTTATTTTTCTCAGGGAGGGAGTGATTTGATGACATGTTATACACCGATAATATGATATGAAATTAAAGAAGGATGGAGTTTCCCCCTACCCCCAACCCCCATATGATGTGTGAAAACAAGAAAAATAAACTGGCGACGCAGAAACCTTTAACTATTTTTTGGACTGGGGTCCTTTTTGTTGGGTGTAGAGCCTGATTATATTCTAGATTTAGAGGTCTTTTTTTAGTCGGATTTTGATCAAAATCCATAACGGGGGTGTAGGGGGACATTCTCTTCCACTATTATTTCCAGGGGGTCAAGGGGGGGAAGCAAAACACTTTTAGCCCCCCCTAGTAGGGGTTCAAGGCCAGTGCCCCCAAAAGAAAATTTTTGAAAAACAATTCCTTGTAAAATATTGTAATTTCATAGTCAATCTAGGTCGTTCATTACGTGGAATATCTAATAATAGAAGTTATTTCAATTTGGGTTCTTTTCCCTAGAAGGAAACCCTTGGTTTACATGAGGGAATTGTATTATGGTTGTGTATTATTCTGTAAGAGAAAAATTGAGGTGATTGTGTGAAAGTGAAGAGGAAGTTATAGAGGTTGTGTTATAGGTTATATCCCTTCAGTTTGATGGATAATATAAAACGAATGATTGGTTGTTTCTCCATGGACATAGGCTAAATTGGGTGAACCACGTATATTTGTGTCTCTCTTGTTTTATGTTTTTCTGTGTTTTTGTTTTCATAATAATTTATGTGTTCCATCACTTTGTTATTTAATTTCCAAAAACTAGTATGTAACTGCCTCCTCCCACTTTCATCGATTTTCCGAGGGTAAACATTAGCTTATGATCACTATGATAATACTGAACCTCCTATATGATCTTATGGAAATGGAGTTGACAAAGTAAGACCTTACTGACTTCCCTCGGGTGCTACAGGACCTCTAGGAGCAACCCAACCCCTCAAGGTGTCTAACCCTTGATATAAATCTCTTTTTCATTGACCTAGAGCCTCAACCTGTCATGCCTCTTCCCAGAACTCAGTGAAACTTCCAAAATGATAAATGACATAAAAACAAAGGTTATAAACCAAAACCTAAATCGAGACTTGACCTGACCCCTCCCAACCGGGACTGACATTTCTTCAAACACATGATGAACATGTAACATATAGGTCATGAATTCATATCTGAACATAAGGATCTAAAAATGTATATGAGGTTAAACAAGAAGGACCAATGTATTCTCATAATAGCTATCATAACACCAATTAGGTCATGCATTCATTAACCATATATTCATTAATGGAAATGTGATAAGATCCATACTTAAATCTATCAATTAATCATGCTTATAACCATCATATAACTAGATAAATAACAATGATAGAACAACCATTAAATCCACATAATAACAAGTACATTTAATCATCAAAAGAAAGAGGAACTTAGCTCTTATTAGCCATATGAAAAAGCCAACCAAGTTAGGGACTTCCATGTACCACCTGACCATAGATTGCGCTGAACCAAATCTTTCTTTCAGCTAATCACCCTCATGCCATATTCCAAGCATGAATGTGGGATATCATGGGATAAAGAAAAAACTCTTTTAGCCCCCCCTGGTAGGGGTTCGGGGCCAGTTCCCCCAAAATAAAAAATTTGAAAAACAATTCCTTGTAAAATATTGTAATTTCATAGTCAATCTAGGTCGTTCATTACGTGGAAGATCTAATAGTAGAAGTTATTTCAATTTGGATTTTTTTCCCTAGAAGGCAACCCTGGGTTTATATGAGGGAATTGTATTATTGTTTTGTATTATTCCATGAGAGAAAAATAGAGGTGATTGTGTGAAAGTGAAGGGGAAGTTATAGAGGATGTGTTATAGGTTGCATCCCTTCAATTTGATGGATAATATAAAAGGAATGATTGGTTGTTTCTCCATGGACATAGACCAAATTGGGTGAACCACGTATATTTATGTCTCTCTTGTTTTATGTTTTTATGTTTTTGTGTTTTCATAATAATTTATGTGTTCCATCGATTTGTTACTTAATTTTGAAAAACTAGTATCTAACTGCCTCCTCCCACATTTACCCACTTTCATCAATTTTCATGGGGTAAACATTAGTTGAGGGTCACTATGATAAGACCAAACCTCCTATATGATCTTAAGGAAATGGACATGACAACTTAAGACCTTACTGACTTCCCTCGGGTGCTACAGGACCTCCAGGAGCAACCAAACCCCTCCAGGTGTTCAACCCCTGATATAAATCTCTTTTTCATTGACCTAGAGCCTCAACCGCTCCCTTACCAAGGCATGCAAGTGAATGTAAGCCTCATGTTGCTCCCATAGTATTTCTTTCCAATGACTATGGATTTTTCCAGTCAGTTCTATGCCAGTGACCTTGAATTCCGAGCCAATTTTTCAAGGCCATGACTCATGCCTCTTCCCAGAACTCAGTGAAACTTCCAAAATGATAAATGACATAAAAACAAAGGTTGTAAACCAAAACCTAAATTGAGACTTGACCTCACCCCTCCCAACCAGGACTGACATTTCTTCAAACACATGATGAACATGTAACCTATAGGTCATGAATGCATATATGAACATAAGGATATGAAAACGTATATGAGGTTAAACAAGAAGGACCAATGTATTCTTACCATAGTTGTCATAACACCAATTAGGTTATGCATTCATTAACCATATATTCATTAATGGAAATGTGATAAGATCCATACTTAAATCTATCAATTAATCATGCTTATAACTAGCATATAACTAGATAAATAACAATGATAGAACAACCATTAAATCCACATAATAACAAGTACATTTAATCATCAAAAGCAAGAGGAACTTAGCTTTTATTAACCATATGCAAAATCCAACCAAGTTAGGGACTTCCATGTACCACCTGACCATAGATTGGGTTAAACCAAATCTTTCTTTCAGCTAATCACCCTCGTGCCATATTCTAAGCATGAATGTGGGATCTCATGGGATAAACCAATCCATAAAAAATTAAGGGAATCCAGAGGTTACACCACCTCCACCCTCACCATATCTTAATCTCACCTAAACCCATCCCAAGATCACAAAACCAAATTGAGCTTGGATGCCTTAGAATTCCTTTGCAATCACTTGAGGAATTTTCTTGTCTCCACTCATCTATTGAGGGCTTCTTGGAGAAACCAATATCCACCCCCAACCCTTGGGATTTTCCTGAGGCCACCTCACCTGGATCCAAAACTTTACGGAAATCCAAAGCTCAACTAAGAAAGAATCCAATCGCACCATGGATATCTGGAAATGGAAAGGAAGGGCTAAAGCCATTGTCAAAACTCGACAAAATTCATGCCATCGACAACAAAGAAACCAAAATACACACATGCATATGCCATGCATGCCAAAACCAGCTAGGTAATCATACATACAATCTACTACCTGCAAGTATTCCTAATAAAGCTGCCTGATCCAACCTTTCCTTTCTTTATCCTTGCTTCCTTTGCCTTGTCCTTCCTTTTCTTTCCTTTTCCTTCCTTTGCTTCCTTAATTTCCTTATCCTCTTGGTGTTATTCTCCTCTCTGAGACTAACTCGAAAAATGTACTGACAAAAAGCTACAAACCTATCCTTTGATGCCTTTTTATTCTTGATTCCTCTAATTTCTTCATTTTTTCCTTATTTTCCTTCAATTTCCTCATCTCATGCAAATTGTGACCTTTCACCTCCCTTTTCTCCTATTTTCATTTATTTTTATAAATAATATACCAATAATTTCTTTTATCCTTTTCAAAACATTTTCCATTGCCTTTGCCAATTCCCCCTTAGCCATAAACACAACAAGTGATGCGCACTAGGATATTTTTCCCAACATTAAATTTGGAATAAGTGTCCCATGACATTTTTCTTATTTTTCCTTTGTTAACTTGTATTACATGAACTTTTGACCTGGGGTTGTTACAGACCCCTCCCCCTTAGGGGAACACCATCCTTGGTGTTATATGACACCTTGAATCAACAAAACAACTAAAAAGCACTGCATACTACCCATGGTGCTTTATAACGTAGCTCGTTGCAGTATTCACAATGAACATCCTACCCAAAAACAAAACTATCATGACAAACATGACAACCATGCCACTTATTGGAGCTTTATAACACAACTTATTGTTGTATTTACAATAACAACCATACATGAATATGTCCATATACCAAAACTGCATTGCCTCAACCAGAAAATAATGAAGTATACATAAGCCACATCTGATCATCCATCTCCCATGTAGCTTCATCGGGCCCAAAGTTATTCTACTACACTTTAACTTGCTCGATTGCTCTATTCCAAGGCATGATTTGTTTCTGCTACAATATACACTAAGGTTTAGGCTGGAATTCTCCTTCTGGCTCCACCTGCAATACAAAACAATCAATAGCATGATCAACATCCTTTACATATATTTTAAGTAATGAAACATGGAAAACATCATGGACTTTCACTTTCAAAGGTAGTACAAGTCTGTAGGCCACTAGCCCAATCGTCTCAAGGATCTCAAAAGGCTTGCAATATGGTGGTGCCAACTTGGCACATTATCCAATCCTCAAGGAGCTCTTCTTGGGCTTGGTGTGCAAATACACATGCTCCCCAACCTGAAACTCCTTAAATGCCCTATGTTGGCCTGCATAACTCTTCTACCAGTCTTGTGATGCCTTTAGATTATTCTTTATAACCTGTATTTCCTGTTCCATCTCTGCCAACATATCTGGTCCAATAAGTTCCCTATTCATTGGATCACTCCAGATAATGGGAGTACTACAACTCCACCCATACAATGCCTCAAACGGACTCATCCCTAGTGACTCTTGATAATAATTGTTGTAAGAAAACTCAACCAATGGAAGGTTCTCCTCCCATATCCTATGTTGATGCATCACATACATCCTCAGCATATCCTCCAAAATCTTGTTGGCCCTCTTTATTTTTCCATCTGTCTATGGATGATAGGTTGTACTCAAGGCAAACTTCGTCCCCAAACCTGCAAACAACTCCTTAAAAAACTTGGAAGTGTACTTAGCATCCCTGTTTGACACAATATTCTTTGGAACACCATGCAATCTCATGATCTCCCCAATGAATACTTGTTCCACCTCACTAGCTAAATAAGTAGTTTTCATTGGAATGAAGTGGGTTACCTTTCCCAACTTGTCAACCACAACCATGACAGAATCATGCTTCCTTGATGTCGTAGGAATACCTGTAATGAAGTCCATGTAAATGACCTTCCATTTCCATTCTAGAGTTGGAATAGGTCAAAGCAATCCACCTGGATACTTACACTCTGCTTTCACCTACTAACAGTCCAAACATCTAGCTACAAACTCTTCCACTTCCTTCTTTAGATTCAACCAATAGTAGAACTTCTTCATTTATTTCAATGTATTTTGATACCCTGGGTGATCTGAATATGGCTTGCTATGAAATTACCTCAAGATAAGCTTCTTGAGCCTATTATCATCTGGCACATAAATCCTGTCCCTGAATCTCACAAAACCATCTATCGTGAGGTGATTGTCCACATCCTGATCACCCATACCCTGCTACTGTAGCTTGTGCCTAAGCTCCCTATACCTATCATCATGTTATCCTTCCTGTAAGATCTGATCCTGTAAATCTGTCCCATAAAATCTCACTACTGTAACATGGTTCATCTGCACTCTCTTGTTGAGAGCATCTGTAACCCTGTTCTCCTTACCCTTGATGTATCTGATCTCAACATCAAATTCACTGAGGGTGGCCAACCATCTAGCTTGCCTAGAATTTAGATTCAGTTGGTCAAATAGGTACCTCAATCCACTATGGTCTCTCATTAATACGAACCTCTTTCCAAGAAGATAGTGTCTCCACATCTTCAATGCATGGACAATAGCTGCCAACTCAATATCATGAGTCCCATAGTTCTGCTCATGCTCATTCAGTTTCCTGGACTCATAGCATACCACCTATCCCGTCCACATCAAGTCTCCGCCAAGTCCTCTCTTGTAGGCATCTATACACACCACTAAATATTTATCTGTCTCTGCAATCTTAAGAATTGGAGAATTTGTCAACGACTGCTTCACTAAAAAATTGCTACACATTCCTCTTTCCATTGAAATTTCTTTCATTTCCTCTGCAAAGATGTAATGGGATATGCAATTCATGAGAATTTCCAGATGAACCTCTTTTAATAACCTACTAACCCCATGAATGATCTAAATTCATCCACATTCTTAGGAGTTTCCCACTCCATGATAGCCCTTATATTTTTTGGATCTACTGTTATGCCTTCCTTGGAAACAACATGTCCCAAGTAATGCACCTTTGTCTGAATGAAATTGGACTTGCTAAGCTTGGCATACAATTTATTCTCTCTTAGAAATCTCAACACACATGCTAAATTATCAACATGCTCTTCCTCATTCTTATAATATATCAAGATGTCATCAATAAATACAATAACAAACTTGTCCAGATCACAAAAAAGTAGTTGGATCATTAGTCAAACCAAAAGAAACTACAACAAAATCATAATGCCCATACCTGGTCATGAAAGAAGTCTTGTAGATGTCCTCTTCTTTGATGTGTACATGATGATCCTGATCTCAGATCAATCTTCAAGAATACTTCTTCTCCATTCAGCTAATCAAACAAATCATCAATCCTCGACAATGGGTACATGTCCTTGATGGTCGACTTGTTCAACTACCTATAATCAATGAACAACCTAAAAGTGCCATTATTCTTCTTCATGAAAAATACTGGTGCACCCCAAGGTGATACACTTGGCCTAATGTATCCCTTATAAAGAATTTTCTTCAACTGCAACATCAACTCTACCAACTCTGGAGTGCTCATCCTGTAAGGTGCTTTTGATGTTGGTGCTGGTACCAACTCAATAGAAAATTCCACTTCCTTATGGAGAGGAAACTCTAGAATCTTTGCTGGAAACACATTCTGAAACTACTGTAATACATGTTACTTCTTGAATATTTCTACATCCTTACCCTTGTCACTAGAAATATGAACTACGAACATCACACATCCTTTCCTACAACTGCACTTAGCCTGCATAGCGGTGACCATCCTAATTGGTGTGGCATTCTTCTTTCCCTAGAAGATTCTATTTTCTCCATTATCATCCAGGCACTCAATAGCCTTGTCATAACAATCTACTTTGGTCATATGAATGTACAACCAATACATACCCAAAAGCATACTATTTGATCTAAATGGTAGTACATTCAGATGGGTTTCTATAGGCATACCATTTAGCTCAAATGCACAATATCTTACCTAATGATGAACTCTTTTATTTGTACCTGTAGCGAACTACACCAACAAAGACTATGCATGCACATCTTTTCTCAAGCCACACTTATCCACCAGGTCAAGCATAACATAGCTATAATTAGATTGAGTATCAATCAAAATAGATACAACTTGACCATAGAGCTTACCTTCCACCTCAATAATGATGCCTAGTGATATTCCTGCTTGTTGTCCACAACTACATAAATCCAAGGAATGATATGACCAAAATCCCCAATTGCCTAGGCCTCCTGAGAAATATAGATCTGAGGCCTACAACCCTGATACAATGGACAATCCTTCTTGTGGTGATCTTTGCCACATATCCAACACTACAAGGGTCCCCTACCATCACCTATGTTCTTATTCTCTCTAAGTTGTGACCCATGTTCGCTTCTTAACTGCATTGAACTTATTGTAAGGAACCACATTTTCTTTCTCACCTACATCCTGAGCTCTTCCCTACTTCGGTGGCTACTTCCCATTAATTTTCTCATTTCCTTTTAATTCATGTTTAGGCTTAGATTTACGCTTTGATTGCTCATAAAAATGATTTAGTTTCCTGAAGGCTTCCTCCAATGATCTAGGCTCATCAAACTCAATCCGGTCTCTATATGTTGTTGGCATCCCACTGATGAATCTTAGTATCTTAGACTTCTCATCCTTGAGATAAAGCACATACCTCAACAACTCTAGGAACCTGCTAGTATACTCATCAGCTATCATAAAATCCATCTACATGTCATAAACTACCTAAGCTCTATCATCATAGTACCTCTCAGACAAGAACTTCTTCTTGAAGATTCTCTCAAACTCATCCCAAATCAACTCTTCTTCTTGAATGCCCTTGATATTTTTCACATCTTCCCACCAAATATCTTCTTTCCCTTTGAGACTGAAGGTGTCTATCTTGGATTTCATGTTTTTTGAATAGCTATGCAATCTAAATAATTTATTCATCCCAAGAAACCATGCATCTACATCTTTTGATGTCTTCATCTCTCCATCGAATGTAGGTGACTTGACTTTCTTGAACTCCTCAGGCATGTAACAACCCTGGATAAAAATCCATGTAAAAGTTAATAAAGGAAAAATAATAACCATAGTTGATGGGACATGTATTCCAACCTGAATGTTGGGCAAGACATCCGAGTGTTGGTGTTCATTAGTTTATTATGGCTAAGGAAATTGGCAAAGGCATTAAAAAGGAAAAAAGGTATTTTGGCACATTTATTTATGAAAATAATGGAAATTAGGAGGAAAAGAAGGTGAAAGTTCACAGGTTGTATGTGAGGAGGAAAATGAAGGAAAATAATGGAAATTGAAGAAAATAGAGGCCTCATTAATAAAAAGGCTTCTAAGGATTAGTTGGCAAGATCTTCGTAAGGCTTGGTCAGTGTAACCTTTTGCCAGTTCAGTTTTGGAGCTCTCTTATTATTCTCTCTCTCTCACACTCTTAGACACTTAGAGTTTTCTTGGAGCATTTTGTCATTAGAGCAACGAAGGGAAAAGAAAGAAAAGGAAGGACAAGGAAAGGAAATGAAATAAAAGAGCAAGCAAGGAAGAGCAGGATCAAGCCACTTTAATAGGAATACTTGCAAGTAACATATTGCATATGTGATTTCCTAGCGGGTTTTGACATGCATGGCTTTGCATGTTGGTATTATGGCTCTATGGATATCGATGGCATGGTTTTCTTGGGTTATTACAGTGGTTTTTAGCCTCCCTTGACTTTTTCCTAATAGCCATGGTGTGATGGGATTGTTTCTTCGTTATGAGCTTTGGAATTGCTAGATGGTTTCGGAATCCAGGGCAAAGGTGGTCTTAGGAAAATTTGCAAAGGCCTAGGAATCCCTTGATCAGTTTTGGTGGGATACACGGTAAAGATGAGGGTGGAATCTCTGTTTATGGTCTACTGATACTGTGTGGATTGCGGTAAAGCCTAAGAGGCAAGGAGATGAAGGCATTCCAAGCTCGATTTTGTTTTGTGATCTTCGTGCCGGTTTTGGTGAGATCGCGGTTTGGTGAGGGTGGAGGTGGTTTAACCTCTCAATTCCCTTAGTTGTTTTCATATTGGTTTATCCATGATATCCCACATTCATGCTTGGAATATGGCACGGGGATTACTGGTTGAAAGAAATATTTGGTTCAACCATGTCTATGGTCGTGTGGTATGTGGAAGTCCCGAACCTGGTTGGGTCTTGCCTATGTTTAATAAAATCTAAGTGATCTGAAATGGAGTAGATTAGTAATGATGTGCTAATTCTCCATTCAGAATAAAACCCAAGATGCTTATCATTTTCTTATCAAGTGCTTAAGGATTCACCATTTTTTCTTAATTAATCGATTCCCATGAGAGTTTCTTATGTAAATGTTATAAACAATTTAAATTAAAACTTATGATGAATAACATCAAAATACAACACACAACACAGAGATTTCATGAATAGTTCACCCCTCTTGGGCTACGTCTCGTTGGTCCAGCTTCCAATGCTTGAGCCTCTCTATTATGCTCAAATGTACAACAAAAGTGTGTTCACAATGCTCAAATGCCTCTAAAATCTGTCTCAATGAGTTTAGAATGGCCAAAACTGCTAGAATTTACTCTTTTTTCACCTAATTTGGATAAGAACTAAAGAAGTTATGACCTCTCCCAGTTCTCCCACAATTTTCTCAACAAATTCCCCTTTTTCGGCCACTAACCATCAAATTCGACCTAAAATCTACCAAATTTGCCACATTTCGGACATCGAAGCCATATTTCCCAGTGGGATCAGAAATCTCAATTGGTAGGGACCAGCGGGCTTAATATTTGTGAACGCGGCGGGGATTGTGTGACTGCAATGTGGTGGACTCGATGGAATTATAAGCTAGAATCCATAAACAAATCGCATCAGGAATATCGCAATCAGTGGAGTTTCGTTGGTCTTAAGGTCTGTGGGACTCTACCCTATTGTGATTTTCGATTCCGATATCACATCACAACCCAGTACCTGCGGGGGGCTGATTTTCCATAATACCTTCCCTGTTGCGATGTGTGATTGCGATTTATCGGATAAATCACAACCCTGGCCTTGCTTGGGGCCAATTTTTTAACACGACATGCTCGCAACATGTGAATTGTGATATGTAGGGGCCAAATGCGGACAACCACTTGGTGCCTTCTCATTTGCTGAAGGACCTTGCCACATCGTCCAATCCTGCCATGTAAGCAAGTCAAATCTGAATCTTGACTTGCTCTAACTTCTGCATATGATCTCGAATTTGGGTGTCGTTCGCACCGTTGGAATTAGAATGATGAGCTATTCGATCTGAAGCTAAGTTTAACAAAATTCTAATGCTTTTACTTTTGAGCATAAACTTGAGCTCCTGATCACTCCTCCCCACTGGAAGCTTTTGCACCCCAAAAAATTATATTTGGTTATTGAAAAGATGAGGGTATTGTTCCCTCACCTTCCCCTATTTATTCCATTTGGCCTATGATGGATTTGTACGTTTGAGACCCACTCAAAAATAATCAACATTTCCCCTCTTTGATGACCTTGTTCTTCTATCAAGTGTGGTGTCTTGCTGAAGCTCATCAAAAAATTATGGAGAAAACCTTCAATTGATGGAATCTACACACTTTCTCCTTGATCTTCAATCAAAGGAGGCTCATACAATCTCAAATTTTCAACATTAACAACATAATAAACTTCCATATATGAAGGAAAATCAAGCTTGAATGCATTATTACCAAATTCTTTTCTAGAATTTTAAATGGACCATAATGGATTGGTTTAAGCTTTTTACCTTCACCTTGAAGCCTTTCCTTGCTAATTTAAAGCCAAACTTCATTGCCTACTTGAAACTGATGATCCACACGATGCTTATCATGCCTTCCCTTATACTTTCCTTGACTCTTTTCTAGTTGTTCTTGAACTGTTTGGTGAATCAACTGAATTTTCTCAATGAATTTACTTGCTTTGTCTATGTCACTATGTCCATCTATAGCTACATCTTTCTCAAAGATGAAATCCAAAGGCGATTTAGGAAAATAACCAAGACATGCCTTAAAAGGCGAAGTTAGAGTAGTAGAGTGTTTTGCTCAGTTGTAAGCATGTTGAATATAATGCAACTGTTCATCCCACAACTTAGGATGTTTGCTGTAATATCCTCTTAGAAAATGAATATTTGTTCTGTTAACCACTTTAGTTTGACCATATTTTTGCCGATGGAAGGCTATACTTTTCTTCAACTTGGTGTCCATCAAGTTCCATAAATTTAACCAAAAATTCCCACCAAATCGAGAATCACGATCACTTATAATAGAAGTAGGTAATCCAAAATGAACCCATACATTTTGAAAGAAAAGTTGAGCTATTTATTCAACTGTAATTTTTTTATACAAGGCATTAATATGCACATCTTGTTGAACCTATCCATAACTACGTACAAATAATCATGACCTTTTCTTGAAAAAGGAAGGCCTCCTACAAAATCCATAGAAACACTCTCCCATGGACGTGAAGGCACTAGAAGTGATGTCTACAATCCTAGTTTCCTATTATTAGGCTTGCTGACTGCACATAATGAACAACCTCTGATAAAACATGACACACTTTCAAGCATACAAGACCAGTAAAAATACCTCTGAAGATTTGCCGTTGTTTTACTTACACCAAAATGTCCAGCAATAAGAGAAGTGTGCACTTCCCTTGTGACATTTACACTCTCTCCTTGTGGAACACACATTTTTCCCAAATGGTACAACAAATTATCATGTACATGGTAGTCTAATTCCTCAACTTGGTGGCCTTAACTCAAGTTTGAATATACCTATTGAAAGGCAGCATCATTTGTGTATTGTTCAACATAACTTTCAGGCAAAACAAAATGATTCTTCAGTAAAATGGTTACATTAACAACTAGTCTAGAAAGCATATCATCAACTCTGTTATAAATACCTTTCTTGTACCAGATTACCAAGTGGAATTTCTGTAAGAATCCCATCCAACAAAAGTGCCTTGATTGTTGCAATTTTCTTTGAGATTGCAGATATTGAAAAGGTTGATGATCGGTGTGAATAATCGTTTCTTTTCCCATTAAATAATACTTCAATTTCTTCACACTTTGCACCAATGCGTACATCTCTTTATCATATGTAGGACAATTAATAGCAGAACCATTAAAAATCTCAGAATGAAATAAAATGGGCTTCCCATGCTATAAAAGAACTGGATCATAAGGAGCACGAGATTCTTATTGGAATTAACCAGTCGTTTCATTTGCCCCGCACTTTTTAAGGAAAGATTAAGCTTTCTACGATGGGTTCTCACAATATCCTCCACTCCATCTTTGAAAAAATAATATTTGTTCTCAAATATATGGAAAACAACTTTTTGGTCATATAGATACGAGCTTCCCAACACAATTCAAGAAATATCTAGCGGCACTACATCTAATTTGACTTCATCAACGAAATTGGCAATAATAGAAAACTTGAAAACACATTTCCTTGTTACTTGAATATTTACATCCTTGGTTATCCAACCCAACGGATACAGTTTATGATGAGGCATGGTTTCCAGATTCAACTTCTTTACCAAGTTTGTAGAAATTAAATTTTCCTGGGATCCACTGCCAAATAGCGTATCAATCTTGGTGTGTTTGGAAATAACTCTAATATGGAATAACTCAATTCTGTTTCCTTCATTTGAAGCTTTGTTGGAGTTATTTGTTGCGCTGGTGCTTGCCACGACTTCCTCTTTGCTTGTTTTTGCCACGGATTTTCCTTTAGTGACTGTGGCTGCAATCTTTGTTTTGTCACCTGAGTCGGAACCCAAGTCTTGTTGTACAACAATGTTTGTCTTTTGTTTCCATTTATTGTTAAATTTCTTCGACCTTAATTCGGGATGAAGATTCCAACAATACACTTCATGATGGACCTCCTTGGAACAATTCTTGCACATGGGTTTCTCCCCTTCTTTCTTAACAGAAGCATTTTTCTTTTGCTTTCCTTTAGATTTATTTCCTTTTTCACCACTCTAGAATGGCTTCTTCTTACCGTCTTCTTGTACATTTTTCCCTCTTGCTTCAAGGTGTGTAGCTTGAACATAGCCCTCATCAAGATTCGTGGGACTAAACATAAGAATGGTGTGTTAAAGATAGCTATGCAAACCTCCTATGTATTTCAACAAAGTATCTTGTGACGTAAGTCTACTCCTAGTGTAAGAGCTCTTGTCCTAAACTCCTGAGTATACTCTTGTACATTTTGACCTTTTAACTATCTGAAATTTTGCCAATTCATGATAACCTTTTGCATACGAGCTAAAGGGTAAAATTGTATTTTTATAGAAGCAATGAAATCATTCCAAGAAATTGAGATCTTACCATGTTTTTTGATCTCGTATTGAGTCCTTGCTTCCCACCAAATGAGTGTTGCATCCTCCATTCTCAAGGAAGCTAACTGAATCTTTATGTCATCCTCTTGCAGTTTTTGAATCCTACAATAGACCTCCAACTGACGAATCCAATTAGAAAGCTTCTCTGCATTCACTTCAACATTATACATGGGAAACTTGAATTTTAACATTAGGTTTTAGAAAAGGTGATTTACCAGTTCCTTTTGAAGAATGATGATGAGTATGAGTAAGGGTTGTATTGGTGGAAGAGTGTGATGATGATTGTGAAGAAGAAGATGAAGAAGATGGTGGAGAGGGTGGAGGTTTGTCTCCATTCCCATTACCTCCTTTTCCATTACCTCCTCTTGAAGAGCCTTCTCCTTTGGGAGGTTTGGAACTTTCTCCTTGCAACCTCCTATTCCTCTCTTCATAGAGGACCTTCACCATCTATTTCATATCAAAGAAATCCTTTTTGAACGTCTTCTCATCTTCTGTCATGTTTGTAGGTTCTCCTTCATGAGACATGATCTCTGGAGTCTCAACTGCAACTTGAGGATCTACTAGTGTAGAAGACTTTGGCAACCTTTCTCTTCTTCCACTTGACCCAACTTTAGGGCTTCCAACTAGCTTTCCTTCACCTCTTTTGAGTTTTAACCTTGTTAGCATGACACAAAACTAGAAAAAAATACTCCTTCTTTGCACAATAAAATCTAGTAAGAAAAAAACAGTGCTCTGATACCAACTTGATCTGAAATGGAGCAGATTCGTAATGTTGTGCTAATTCCCCATTCAGAAAAAAAAAATCCCAATATGCTTATCGTTTCCGTATCAAATGCTTAAGGATTCACCATTTTTGCTTAATTAACTAATTCCCATGAGAGTTTATTATGTAAATGTTATAAAAATTTAACATAAAACCTATGATGAACAACAACAAAATAGCAACAAAGAACATCACAATACAACACACAACACAAAGATTTGATGAGGAGTTCACCCCTCCTGGGCTACTCTCCTCGGTCCAGCTTCCAATGCTTAGGCCTCTCTATTATGCTCAAAATTACAACTAAAGTGTGCTTACAATGCTCAAATGCTTCTGAAACCTGTCTCAATGAGTTTAGAATGGCCAAAACTGCTAGAATTAACTCTTTTTTCACCTAATTTGGATAAGAATTGAAGAAGTTATGACCTCTCCTAATTCTCCCACAATATTCTCAACAAATTCCCCTTTTGTGGCCACTAACCATCAAATTCGGCCTAAAATCCACCAAATTTTCCACATTTCAGCCATCGAAGCCATACTTCCTGGAAGGTTTAGAAATCGCAATGAGTAGGGACCAGTGGGCTTAAGATTTGTGAATGCAGATGCGATTGTGCAACTGTGATGTGGCAAACCCGATGGAATTATAAATTGGAATCCATAAAAAAATCGCATCTAAGATATCACAATCGACGGAGTTTTTGTGGTCTTAAGGTCTATGGGACTCTTCCCTATTGCGATTTTCAATTGCGATATCGCATCGTAACCCAGTACCTGCCGATCACCGATTTTTCGTAATACCTTCCCTGTTGCGAAGTGCGATTGCGATTTATCGCATCGAAACCCTGGCCTTGCTTGGGGCTGATTCTTTAACATGACCGACCCGTGACATGTGATTTGTAATATGTGAGGCCAATGGTGGACTTCCACTTGGTGCCTTATCATTCGCTGAAGGACCTTGCCACATCATCCAATCCTGCAATGTAAGAAAGTCAAATCTAAACTTAGACTTGCTCTAACTTCTGCATACGAGCTCAGATTTGAGTGTCATTCGCACCGTTGCAATTAGAATGACGAGCTCTTCAATCTAAATATAAGTTTAAAAAAGTTCTGACACTTTGATTTTTGAGCATAAACTTGAGCACCTGATCACAAAAATTCTATTGCTTTTTTACTTGCTATTATGTGGCCTTAATGGTTTTTACCTCATTTTTATCTACATGGTTTAATTTTAGTTATAAGCATGGTTATATGACTGGTTATAGTCATGGTTATTTCATGTATTTACTTGTAACTCAAAGGATAATGGATGCAAGACCTAATTCATGTCAAAACAGTTAAAGGAAGAGGGTGGTGATCCTTCTTATCAAGTCTCATATGATTTATTGGTCATGTATTCTTTGTCTTGTTTTCATGTCCTATAGATTGCATTGATGCAAAGTGTTTGAAAAAATGTCAGTCCTGCTTGGGGATGGTCAAGCCTAGTCCTAGAGCCATTTTTTGGCTTGCAAGTCTTGTTGTCATGTAACTTATGGATTCTAAAAGCTACAAGGGTTTCTTGGAAGTGATTGGGATTATAGGCTTGAAAAGTGCCACAAATCCTGGAGTCACAGACACAACACTGGGGAAAAATGTATCCATAAGCTCCCTTGCCCTTGCTGTGGGATCTTCGAGAGCCTCCTAGACGCACCCTTGTCCATATCAAGGGAGCGTCCAGGTGTTTCATGCACCAAAAATTCAGTTGGTCTTAGGGACTGGTCATGGGGATGACTAGGAAGGCTTTTAGGAGTCTTTTAGTGGGTATAGAAGATCTATGTTGTGGGTATCCATCGATTCCACTTCCTTAAGGTCACCTAGGAGGTCGAGTCTTGTCATAGTAGCCCCTTATCTCATGTTTACCCCATGTAAGTTGGTGATAGTGGGTAGATATGAGGGGAGGCTTCATTACAGGGTGATATCAGAGCAGGTTCCGTTCTCTTTGGGTGATGTCTGGTTTCCATTCTCTTTGGGCTATATCTGATGCCACAACGTGGTGTCAGGGCATGGTTCACTCCTCAGACTAGATGGAAGGTGTGTTGTTCATGCATTCATGTCAGTTTCATATGTGTTCCTTATGCTTGTAGTCCATGTGCTTATTTCATTTTCATAGTTTTGATCATGGTTGTATTGACGTCGCCATGTGAAGGTTGATGGTGTTGTTGTGGAATGTGTTGTCATGAGTGTATGGTTGTATATGCATTTGTTATGCATGTTAATGTCTATATGTTGTTATGCATGCATTGTCATGGTGAAGGTTGTGGTTCATTAGGTCATTGTTTGAAATTAGGTCATCATGATGCTATTGGTATGTTATGATGCTAATGTGTTGGCTGAGATAGAGCAAGAGATGCAGATCATCAGAATGAGGTTGCGACATTAGACTTTGGAGTAAGATAAAATCATCATACAGGTATTGTATGCTTGGCATACATGTATGTTAGTTAATGGATTGTTATATGCATTAGGGTTATATACATGTTTCTCATTTATTTTTGTTATGGTTACATGCATGGTAGATTCTAGTGAATCAGTGTGGTCATATGAACATGTGTCGAATAGTCATGAATTATAGTAACTTCTTGTTATATGCATTCTTGTTGTTGTTATATGATAGTTAGCTTTATTATTATGTTATATGTTAACTTGTTGTTGTTATATGTTATTTAACTTGATGATTAGGGTTATTTCATTAAGATATTGATGTTATATGTACCATACTAATTTGGATTGGTCTATGAAAATGGTTAAGGTTATGACATTCAGATATGAGGTAATATGTTGTGATATTATGTCATACTAATCTAGACTAACTGTGCAGATGTGATTTTTATGCATGACTGAAACTTATTTATGAGTTTATGATGTGAACATGTTAATTAGTTATTGTTATGGATATCATGACCTTTTTTATGGTTGAGTTGATATGTTGTGAAGTTATATCGTGCTAATATAGCTTGATTGGGCATAAAAGATAACCTCCCATGAGATACAATAAGGTATGAGTTTTCTTATGTCGTATATTTGGTGCTTGATTTTTTTATTATGTTGTTTATTTGTGTTTGAGTGTTTTTTGTCTATTATGCTGTCTATTTGATTTATCTAACATGGCACATTTATAGTTTGTTTGAATGTTTGATTAATTGGAGTATGTGTTTGTAAGATTGCATGAAGAAATGATCTTGTTTTAAGATGGTCGTACTAAGACATATGTGTTGAGACAACTGATATCTACTTGAGTGTAACATTATGTATTATGCCTGATGAATGTGAGTTGATTTTGATTATGACATGGTTGTTAGACTTGGTGAAGGTTGATTTCCAAGTAATAGATATGATTGTCTTGATATTTGGAACATGTGGTTGACATGTGTGAGCATTTTCAGGGTAACATGCTCAGAATTAGTATGACAAGGTAAGGTAACCAGTATGTTGTTATGTTTATTTATGCACTGACAATTATTTGTTTATGGAAATATGATGCAGGGGATTGCATGGAAAAATAGATTGCCATGAAATATTAAAGAAGGCTTGGTTTGAGCTTTCACTTGGAAGCATTGGGAACCATGGGGATGGAGTCATGGTGTCTATTGCTAGTCTTGTTCTTTTGGTCTTTTGTGATTTGTTGAGCTTGATTCGTGATTTTGTTTACATCTAGTGTATGGCCATACCGATTTGTTTGTAGTGTCATATTTTTATTAGTTTTTATGTTTTTTTCTTGCTTACTTCTTGGTATTTCCTTTTATGTTTTGAGGGTCTTGGGAATTGGTTGGGAAAGAAGAAATTTGATGGAGTTTGGGGAGAGATGTGTGGTACCTAACAGGTGATGTAAGGTTTGGATGAAACTCAGTGCATGTATAAGGGTAGATGAAGGCAAGCGTATGAAAACTATTTGGATTGGTTGGGTCCATTGATCTAATGGAAAGGGATAGGAACATCATGAGAAAGGTAACATACATGGTAAAGTAAATGGATTTGAGGTTTCAGATGCCTTGGATATGCTAGGAACTGTTGTTCTCAATATTGTGCATGAATAAAGGAAGATTGTTAGGTCCCTATAATACTAGTGATTACCCCATTACTATTGTAGTTGTATCCCTTATTAATATTTTTGTGCCCCTATTGTCCCCATATTGTTATTACTGTGCCCCATAGAACCCCTCTATTGTTATTTTTGTGGCTTTATATTATTATTGTTAGGTCGCCTGGGTTATATTGTGACTCCTTAGACTTCTATATATAGAAAGGAGGTTTTGTCATTTGAATCATCCAAGAATTGTTCATTTATGTAATGTAAAGGAGGTTTCCCCCTTGAAGAGGTTGAATTCTAAGGCGTTGATCTATCTTTCTATCTTTTGTGAGTTGGTTTCATAACATTTGGTATCAGAGCTTTGGATTCTAGGGTTTTGCTGCTCCAAATAGGTCATCGTGGCATTTTCGTTATAACTTTTTTTCTGCAACGTTTCAGAAGCTAAAAAAAAACCCATTTGAGAAAAAATCGCACTAAACATTGGGTCGGAATTTCAGAGCTTTTCGCACTATATTTGCAGAGATATGATCTGAGGAAGTTGGTCTTTTTACAGAATCCTGAATTAGATTCCAAACAGGTGACCTGGGGAAAATGGTCATAACTTTCTCTCTGAGCAATGGATTGAAATTTCGTAAGAAGGTATAGAAAGAGAACAAACTATAGTTTATTGTATATATTTTTTAGAGCCAAAGGTCGAAACAGTGACTCGTGGCATGTCATACAAGTTCGCTCTACTGAACTAGTCTATAATCAGGTCACTGTGGGAGATTTGGCATAACTCTTCCCTGGGGAATCCAATTTGGATCAGACTAGTGGCATTGGAAAGAGGATGTAGAGGGATACTGTAGGTCGCAATTTCAGAACTGGATGATCTGAAATTATAGAGATACATCAGATTCAATATCAAGCTCCTACAAAGTGAAAAAAGGTGTGTAGTTTTTTTTACATTTTAGTATAAGCTTGGTTTGAAAAATTAGTTTGAAGGAATTCGAAGGGCATAGTAAAGCATTATTATCAGTAATTGATGCCCCGGGGAAAGAAAATTAAAACACCTAGAAAGCAACCTGAAAGCTTTAGCATGACTCATGAAGTAGAGGAAGAAATGCAACATGATATATCAAAATTACGAGACCAAGTGCAACAAGTGTCACTTGCACAAAAAGTAACAGAATCTAAGATGGATGGTTTAAAGAAAGATGTAGAAGCTAAGATGGATGTTTAAAGAAAGGCGTAGAAGCTAAGATGCATTGTTTAAAGAAAGGCGTAGAAGCTAAGATGAATGACGTGGAAGCTAAGATGGACAATTTGAAGATAGATTTGAAGACAGGCATGTAAGATTTGAAGACAGATTTGACAAAGTTTCTACAAGAAATGCTTACTAATGGTGAAATGGTAGTAAAGGAAACTCATGATGAGAACAAAAGAAATGTTAATCACGATTTCATAGACTCTAATGTTGGATCAAAGACCCACCATATTCCAAAAATCAATATGAGGAAGTTTGATGGCAAGGATCCCGCAACATGGATATTACATATGGAGCAATTTTTCGATTTCAATAATGTGCAAAACACACAACAGGTATGTATTGCAAATTTATATTTGGAACCAAATCAATTTATATGGTATCAATGGCTTTGCTCTCGTAAACAAATTATCACTTGGGTAATTTTTATGGAAGAATTGACAACACATTATGAGGATACAAAAAGCAACAATTTTTTTGGCCAATTGATAAGTCTCAAACAAAAGGGTTCAATAATGGAGCACATTGAGGAGTTCCAAAAATTGAACATAAGGCTAAAAAATATTCCAGAGGAGCATAGGATTGATGTGTTCATAGGGACTTTAAAGGATAATATCCAACATGATGTTCGCCTTTGGGAACCTGATTCATTAGAAAAGGCATTCAGGTTAGCAAGAAAAATGGAAAGCAAAATTATGGCAACCAGGAAACATACCATTCACAACTATAAAAATGGAAGTGTTGTTGCCCCTAGTCTTCTACAACCTATAAGGTTGACACCACAACAATTGGAAGAAAAAAGAGCAAAAGGGCTTTCTTACAGTTGTGATAGCAAATACACTAAAGGTCGTAAGTGTGTTGAGAAGAAATTATTCTACATAGATTGTGAAGAGGAAGAAGAAAAGGAGCAAGAAAGGTCAAAAGAAGAGGATATACTCCAGGAACAAAGCCTAGATAAAGAATAAATGAATCCAACCATATCTTGTAATGCATTGGCTGGAATTACCACTCCTCAAACCATCAAGATAGAAGGAAAAATCAAGAAGAAAAGGGTAATAGTGTTGATTGATTCAGGAAGTACCTACAATTTTATTAATTGTAAGATAGCAGAAGAATTGAATTGCTTCCTATATTCAACACCAGAGTGTCAAGTGATGGTTGCAAATGGAGGAACGATAAATTGCTTTGGAAAGTGCCATAATATCAAACTATCCATGGGAGAATATGTATTGGCTAGCCCAATGCTTTCCATTCCAATGGGAGGTGTTGATGTTGTACTAGGAGTCCAATGGCTATAATCCTTGGGTACAATAGCTTTTAATTTTCAAGAACTTTTCATGAAATTTTCTGTGGAAGGAAAGGAAGTTGAATTAAGGGGTATTGCAGGGAAACTAGGAAAGATAATCAGCTCTAACGGTATGACAAAGCTTCTAAAAAAGGAACAAAGAGGTGTAATTGCACAATTATGTTCGCTAGATATTTCCACATCGGAATCATCTATTTCTCTAGATCTCCAAAAAGTCTTGGACAATCATTCCAAGGTATTTGAGACTCCCAAAGGTCTCCCACCCATTTGTGATCATGATCATGCTATTCATTTGATTTCAGGAAGTGTTCCTCCAAACATCAAGCCGTATAGATATCCCTTTGCCCAAAAGAGTGAAATTGAACGTATGGTTGCAGAAATGCTAGAGGCTGGTATAATTCAACCTAGTCAAAGTTATTTCTCTGCTTCAGTAGTATTGGTGCACAAGAAGGGTGGATCATGGTGCATGTGTCCGGATTATAGGGTGCTCAACAAGCTCACTATTAAATATAAGTTTCCCATTCCTGTCATTGATGAATTACTGGATGAATTGCATGGATCAATTTACTTCACCAAGTTGGATCTTTGTTCAGGATATCATCAAATCAGAATGAAGACTGAAGACATTCTGAAAACAACATTTAGAACTCATGAGGATCATTATGAATTGTTGGTCATGCCTTTTGGCCTTACCAATGCACCTTCTACATTTCAAGGTTTTATGAATTCCATTTGCAAACCCTTCCTTAGAAAATTTGTGTTAGTATTTTTGGATGATACACTAATCTACAACAAGTCTTGGAAGGATCATGTTGAACATGTTGACAGGGTGCTACAACTATTGGAGGAGAAACAATTATATGCAAAAAGATCCAAATGTTTCTTTGGAGTAGAAGAGGTGAAATATCTGGGTCATATTGTATCTCATGAAGGAGTTAAGGTAGGCCCTGCCAAAATTAAAGTCATTAAGGAATGGAAAATCCCCACATCCATAAAGCATCTATGAGGATTTCTCGGGTTGACAGGGCATTATCGCAAGTTTGTTAAGAATTATGGGAGAATAGCAACACCTCTAACAACATTATTGAAGAAAGATGCATTTTCATGGACTCCAGAAGCAACAAAGGCCTTCGAACATCTTAAAGAGGCAATGTGCCAAGAACTGGTCTTAGCTACACCGAACTTCACAAAAACCTTTATTGGGGAATGTAATGCTTCAAGAAATGGAATTGGTGCTATTTTAATGAAAGATGAAAGACCCATTGCTTTCGAAAGTCATCCAATCAAGGGAAATTTTTTACACAAAGCTATTTATGAGAAGGAAATGTTGGCGATACTACATGCACTTAAGAAATGGCGACCCTACCTAATGGGAAGACACTTCAAGGTAAAAACGGATCATGATAGCCTTAAATACTTTTTAGAACAAAGATTATCCTCTGAAGAGCAACAAAAGTGGGTTACAAAGATGTTGGGTTATGACTTTGAAATCATCTACAAAAAAGGGAAGCAAAATGTGGTGGAAGATGCACTCTCAAGAAAGGATGAGGATGTGGAAGCGTTGTTGTGCACCATTTCTATTATACAACTAGATTGGATAAACAAAGCAAGGGAGGAATGGAAGAATGATGAAGAAGTGTGGGCACTTATTCGAAAGTTACAACAAGATTCCAGTACATCTGATACATTTAGCTGGAAAAATGATTCATTATGGTACAAAGATCGCTTATACCTCTGTAAGAATTCCCAACTCAAACAAAAGATTCTTATGGAATTGCACACTTCTCCCTTAGGAGGGCACTCAAGATTTTTGAAAACTTACCACAGGGTTAAGAAGGAATCTTTTTGGGATGGCCTTAAATCGGATATTCAAAAGTTTGTGGCAGAATTTTTGGTTTGCCAACAAAATAAAGTTGAAAAAATTAAGACCCTGGGTCTATTACAACCTTTATCCATCCCAAGCCAACGTTGGGAGGAGGTTTCAATGGATTTTATCACAGCTTTACGCAAGTCTGAGGGAAAGTTGTCATCATGGTGGTAGTCGACAGACTTACCAAGTATGCACACTTTTGTGCATTATCACATCCATTTAAAGCCATTACAGTTTCTACTGCATTTATGGAAACAATTCAAAAGCTACATGGAAAGCCAAAGACTATTGTAAGTGACAAAGATCCCATTTTCACTGGAAATTTTTGGACAGAATTATTTTCTTGTCTTGGTACTCAGTTAGCTCATATCTCATCTTTTCATCCTCAATCTGATGGGAAAACTAAGATAGTAAAAAAATGTTTGGAAGGATATCTTCGTTGCTTTGTATCTGATAAATAGACACAATGGGTCAAATGGTTGCCTCTGGCTAAATGGTGGTATAACACTTCCTTCCATACAGCAACAAAAATGACCCCATTTATGGAACTTTATGGATATCAGCCACCATCCATCACATCATATTTAAGAGAAAATTCTAAGGTTCAAGCAGTGGAACATCACATTGAACATCAACAACAAGTCCTCCAACTCTTAAAGGATAACCTAGTGTTGGCATAGAATAGAATGAAACAATAGGAAAATCAACATCACAGCGAAAGAAGTTTTGATGTAGGTGATTGGGTATTCCTACGGCTACAACCATATAAACAAATGTCCCTCAAGCAAGCTAAGAAGGATAATAAATTATCACCAAAGTATTATGGTTCGTACAAGGTGTTGCAAAATATTGGTACTATGGCATACAAATTGGAGCTTCCTACAGCTTCTCGAGTGCACCCAGTTTTCCATGTTTCATGTTTAAAGAAGGTTATAGGCGACAAGCTCCCAGTTCAAACAATATTTCCAGAACTTGATGAGGAAGGAAAAATTATATTGGAATCAGAAGCAGTCACAGAAACAAGAACTCGAGAGCTACGAAATTGATCAATTTCGGAGTATCTCATCAAGTGGAAAAACTTATCCGCTGAAGATTCCACATGGGAGGATGAGAATTTTATACAGAAGCATCCAGAACTACTCAAGCGTTGACAACAACACTTTTTTGAAGGAGAGGGGCATGTTAGGTCCCTATAATACTAGTGATTACCCCATTACTATTGTAGTTGTATCCCTCATTAATATTGTTGTGCCCCTATTCTCCCCATATTTTTATTATTGTGCCCCATAGAATCCCTCTATTGTTATTTTTGTGGCTTTATATTATTATTGTTAGGTCGGCTAGGTTATATTGTGACTCCTTAGACTCCTATATATAGAAAGGAGGTTTTGTCATTTGAATCATCCAAGAATTGTTCATTTATGTAATGTAAAGGATGTTGCCCCCTCAAAGAGTCTGAATTCTAAGGCGTTGATCTATCTTTTCTATCTTTTGTGAGATGGTTTCATAACAAAGATCTCTTAACCTTGGCCTTATGATATCTAGTAATTATGTTGTGATAATGATTACTTTATGCTAATGTTTATATGCATATATGTATGTATGTACAATGTTATCTGACAAGGTCATCAGGGATCATGACTATTTTATGTTGATGTTTATATGTATACATGTATGTATGTATGTCATTGTCTGTCGGGGTCACCAGGGATCATTTTTGTGGAGTAGTGATTTCTTATGCAGGTGAATGGCATGAAGAGGTTCTTGGTTTATGAGGAATTATGTGGGAAGAGTAGTCATGAAAAATACATGAGGTCAGTATCATGTGGATATGAATTGATATTGTATGCTTGTATTGTGCATATATTTATGTTATGAAAGGTGAAGCTGAAGGATACATCAGTAGAATGAAAACAATGTGCTTTGCAACATGCTAGGATAAGCATGGATAACCAAGAGACACTGGAAGTAAGGTTTCTTGGTAGAGGTAGTATGGTTTTGGATGTGCAGTGCTATTGTTGTGGATATATTGTGGATGTTGTATATTTAGTGATTGTACCTATGGTGATATTTAATGTTGTATATGTAGTATTGTGTACATATTATGTTGTATGCTTGTTATATATATGGTGATGTGTGTATATTACATATGCAGTGATGGGTATAGATGGTGTTATAAATATGTTGGATATTTGGTGTTGTGTACATATCGTACTGTGTGCATGTTGGATATATGGTGTTGTGTGCATATGGTGCTATGTACATATGATGCTATGTACATGTTGTATATGTAGTTCTATGTACATATGGTGTTGTGTGCATGACGTACAGATGGTGTTATGTACATATGGTGTAGTGTGCATGACTGTACATGTGGTGTTGCATGCATGTGGTGTTGTGTACATGTTGTACATGTGGTGTTGCGTGCAGGTGGTGTTGTGTGCATGTCGTGTATGTGGCGCTATGTACATGTGGTGTTGTTTACATGTTTTGTATGTGGTGTTGTGTACATGTGGTATTGTGTACACATTGTACAGGTGGTGCGATGTAGATATGGCGTTGTGTACACGTTGTGCAGGTGGTTTCGTGTACATGTGATGTTGTGCACACGTTGCGTAGGTGGTGCAGTGTACATGTAGTATATATGGTACTAGTTTACATGTGGTATTGTGTGCATGTCATACATGTTGTGTTACGGTTATGCGGTACTATGTATGTTCATTGTGTAGTCGTGGTATCATGACATATGTATTTATTGTGCTATACTTTGTGTACGTATTTGTGTTGTGTTGTACACCGAGTATAGTTGTATGTATTGTGTTTTGGTGTACACCAAATGTAGGAGTATGTATTTTTTTGTGTTGTACACTAGGTGTACGTGTATGTGTTGTATGTTAGGTGTATGTGCTTGTATTGCATGGTGTTGTATGTCGTGTGTGGTTGTATGTGTGTGATTCACACTATGTGTATGTGCACATGGTTGAGGGGAAGGCACTGGGTGTTTGTTAGATGTGGAAACTGACCAGGTGTGTGTATGGAATAAGGGCAAAGGTAGAAGCTAATGATTAATTAAAGGATAAGTATTAGTATTTTACTTAAGTTTTATTATGCATGTGATTTATGATTTTGGTCTATGATGATTAGATGTGATCTATGATTATGGTATACGATGGTTACATACAATTTATGATTTTGATCTATCATGGTTATGTTTTGACCTAACTTGATGTGATATGTTTATACATGATGCTTTGGTCAAAGATGCTACTTTGACTTGTTTTGACAAGAAGCAAACATAATTGCAAGTGTACCTTATTGACAGGCCACCTATGAGGTATGAATTGAAGTGATTCAATTTATTTTGAATCTAATGGAAATTATGTTCTTGATAATGGAAAGCATGAAATGCCCGATTAGGTGTTCGAAACAAACAATAAGCATTAGCAACAACAACAATAAAAGGAATTGGAACAAGAAACAGTATGATAGTAAAGTATTAAGGAGCAGGGCCATTGTGGGACACTGGTACCCAATAATGCCCATTGATTTCCCTGAGCATAATATGATTGGTATGATGGTTTTGAGGTGGGTATATACCTTGGTTGTTTGACCTTCTGATGCAAGGAATCCTTGCAAAGGGATGGAACACCCGTGATAGGCGATGCCAAGGAACTTGGAAGGTGAGTGACTACACTGAAGGGGTGAAAAAATTTCCCGAGGGACTATGTGGTAGAGAAGGGAAGGTTGGGGATGGATTTGTTTTGGTCATTAGAATTTCTAGATGTAGTCAGATGCACATTGGGAATGCACCCTGGAACAATGAACCAGAAACTATTCGTTGAGAGGACAAGTGGCACGGGATTGTAGTGTTGGACATTAGATGAAAATTTGACCTTGGAGTGGATTGTAAACTTCCTGGGAAGGAGGTGAATCCTGGTGTTACGTTGATGGTTGAGGTGTGAGCCTATGGATTCCCTTGTTTCCGATATAAGCGTTGTATCCTTCTATTTGTTGGTTGAGAAAATGTGCATATGTGTATATGTGTGTATTATTTAAAATATTTTATTGCGCTGAATTTATAAAGCTCCATAGACAATATGATAATTTTCTACAGTGGTCATTGTAAATACTGCAATGAGCCAGGTTATAAATCTCTATAGACATTATGTTTTATTTTAAGTGGTTTTTTGGTTTATAGGTGTCATTGAACACCAAGGATGGTGTTCCCCCAAGGGGGAGGGTTCTATAACAACCCTGGTCAAAAAAACATATAGAATCTAATAAAGGCAAGAATAGTAACCATGGTTGATGGGACATGTATTCCAAGATGAATGTTGGGTAAGACATCCTAGTGTGGGTGTTCATTGGTTTATTATGGCTAAGGAAATTGACAAAGGCATTAAAATGACAAAAGCTATTTTAGCACATTTATTTATGAAAATAATGGAAATTAGGAGGAAAAGAAGGTGAAAGGTCACAGGTTGCATGTGAGGAGAAAAATGAAGGAAAATAATGGAAATTGAAGAAAATAGAGGCCTGATTAGAAAAAGGCTTCTAAGGATCAGTTACCGAGATTTTTCTCAATCTTGATCAATGTAACCTTTTTTTAGTTTAATTTTGGAGCTCTCTCATTATTCTCTCTCTCTCACACTCTTGGAAACTTAGATTTTTCTTGGAGCATTCTAGCTTTGGAGCAAGGAAGGGAAAATAAAGAAAAGGAAGGACAAAGAAAGGAAAGAAAAGAAAAGAGAAAGAAAGGAAGAGAAGGATCAAGTAGCTTTAGCAGGAATACTTGTAGGTAACACATTGCATGTGTTATTTCCTAGTTGGTTTTGACATGCATGACTTTGCATGTTGGTATCTAGTCCTCTGGTTGTTGGTGGCATGGTATTTCCAGGTTATGACAATGGTTTTTAGCCTTGCCTTTCCTTTTTCCAGATAGACATGGTGTGATGGGATTGTTTCTCAATTTTGAGCTTTGGAATTTCTAGATGGTTTCGGAATCAGGGGCAAAGGTGATCTTAGGAAAATTCCCAAAGGCCTAGGAATCCCTTAACCATTTTTTGCGGGATACATGGTAAATCTTGATGGTGGAGTCTTGATATAGCACCTAGTGATTCGGTGTGGATTGTGGTAAAGCCTGAGAGACAAGGAGACAGAAACTTCCTCAAGGATAGTGATGGAGTCTTGAGACATTCCAAGATCAATTTGGTTTTGTGATCTCGATGCCAGTTTTGGTGTGAGCATGGTTTGGTGAGGGTGGAGGTGGTTTCACCTCTAAATTCCCTTGGTTTTTTTTGGATTGATTTATCCATGAGATCCCACATTCATGCTTGGAATATAGCATGGTGGTGACTTTCTGAAAGAAAGATTTGGTCCAGCCATATCTATGCTCAGGTGGTACATGGAAGTCCTGAACTTGGTTGGCTCTTGCCTATGTTTAATAAAAGGTAATTTCTCTCACTTTTGTAGTTATTATTATGTGGCCTTAATGGTTGTTATCTCATTGTTATTTACATGGCTTAATGATGGTTATATGACTGGCTATAGCCATGGTTATTTCATGTATTTACTTGTAACTAAAAGGATAATGGATTCAAGACCTAATTGATGTCAAAATAGTTAAAGGAAGACGGTGGTAATACTTCTTGTCAAGTTTCATATGAGTTATCAGTCATTTATGCTCTGTCTTGTATTCATGTCATGTAGATTTCATTGATGCCAAGTGTTTGACAGAATGTCAGTTCTTGTTGGGGATGGTCAGGCCTAGTCCTTAAGCCAGGTTTTGGCTTGCAAGTCTTGTTGTCATGTAAATTATGGATTCTGAAAGCTACAGGGGTTTCTGGGTAGTGACTGAAATTATGGGCTGCGCAGAGTTGTAGGCACAACACTGGGGAAAAAATTCCCTGGAAGCTCCCTTGCTCTTTTCGTGGCAGCTTTTGGAGCCTCCCATATGCACCCTTGTCCATATAAAGGGAGCGTACATGGGTTTGGTGCACTAAAACTTCAGTTGGTCTTAGGACTGGTCATGGGGATGACTAGGAAGGCTTCTGGGAGTACAGTAGAAGGTATAAAAGTTTTTTGTTGTGGACTTTTGTCGATTCCACTTCCTTAAGGTCACCTAGGAGTTCGAGTCTTGTCATAGTAGCCCCTCATCTCATTTTTGCCTCGGGTAAGCCGGTGAAAGTGGGTAGATATGAGGGGAGCCGTCGTTACAAGGCAAGTAGTCAACGCTCCTATAAAGATGATGATGTTGATGACTATGATGATGTCTCATGGATGAGGAACTAGAATGATGCCCATACATACCAATCCTCCTTTAAGGTGTATCCATTGATTTTCCACCTCTAACTGTATCCCCTTTATCCAACCTGTATCTTGACCAAGACCTGCTACCATAGGCTCCATTAGTTTTTCTCTTCCTAATCTTGACTGGTCCTGAATTGTCCTTGTCTCTGCAAGTCTAACACGCTCTAAAGAATTGTTGCATTGAATTCTACCTGCTTCTCCTAAGCCCTTGAAAGTCTTTCTTGAGCCTTAACCAACCTATCATTTTTCACTTTACAACTTCTGATCTCTTCCCTCAAACTCCTCAACGTATCTGCTATACCAAGAGAATACAATCCTCCTTGTTTCCCAACTAATCTATAGGGAGAGTCACAATAGCTGTAGTCTACCATTTTGCCCATAATCTTTTCTTCTCTTCTTCCAACATGTAGTGTTAAGAAATTTACTGCATAACATAGGAATAAATATAAAAATAACCAGCTACAACCATAAACACATAAACACAAATGTTTATCCGGGAAAACCCCAAATCTGGGGAAAAACCCAACCTAATAAGATCTCATTAGCATTGGCCAAAACCCTGGCCAATCTGACCAGGTGAGCCTTCACTGCTCACCTCCAGGTCTTGCACTACAATGAAGTCCTTCCAGCCTTTTATAAGCTCCATTACATATAATACCATGGGCAGAATACTATGGGTGCACAATACCATGTGCCCCAAAACCATCACTTTTTAACCTGGTAAACTTTGACTCTATCCTGGGTCAAGTTTACCTAAAAATCCCCCCCTTAAACTTGACTTGGGGTTCCTTGACTAACTCCAGCCAAACTTGCTAAGTGAGACAATCCCGCTCACTCTAGCTCTTACCCCCCTCAGAGTTTTTTACCCGGGGTATTGTTAACCCAACATCCCCCCTATCACCTAGGTCTAACCCATTCTTTACTAGTGATCATCGAGGGGTACACATGCCTTACCAGGTCTTACAGTAGATGCCCATTTACATGCAATAATTTTGAATTCATTAATTATTATTATTTTTAATTGCTGCTATGATTCTGATCCATATTCTCTCAATTTGATTTGCTCAAAAACTTCTATCAAACCGCTCCAACTGCGAGCCCAAGAACCTCGTAGATTCTAGCACCGGTGGCCTAACGTAGCAGAAAATGAATAATTTTCGAAGCCGCATGAACAATTCTCTTCTGCTGACTTGCATGCAGCCCATGCCTACTGTGATCCCTAGCAGTTACGGCACTATCTTCCGCACATTCTCCTCAAGGTTCTTCCGCATACGATTGTTCCACTATTATTTTCAGACCCAGATCTGTAAAAAGGCTGCATTGATCTCATCAAGCACTATAAACCCCTGGCATCAAAGAATCCCTTTGAAGCCAATATCGGGCTCTGATACGAGATGTTAAGAAATTTATTGCATAACATAAATCATTACTTAGAGGAATATATATAAGAAATACCTTGTTTGAGGCCGAGGGTTTTTCATATAGTTTTGACAATGCCTGAATCAAACCCTCTGTCATTGTTTCCTTTGAAATGTTGAAGGTGATTGATGCAGCGAGGCACAACCGTATTGTTTCGAGTGCCTTTCTATTGAGAAGGTTCCATTCTTCATCTGTCATAGCCATCGGCTTCTTTGTTTTTCCGCTCAATGGTAGGTACAGATCTTTTTGATATAGATAATCTTCCATCTGCATCTTCCATAGCGAGAATTTTTGGCCATTAAATTTCTCGACCCTAAACTTACCATCTTCCGCCATTGCTCCCACTCGAACAAGGAACCCTTCTTTCCTTCGAGTTTATCAGCCAAATAGACCTTCGGCTCTGATACTAGTTGTTAGAAATTTACTGCATAACATAGGAACAAATATAAAAATAACCAACAACAACCATAAACACATAAACACAAATGTTTATCTAGGAAAACCCCAAATCTGGAGAAAAACCCAACCTAATAAGATCTCATTAGCATTGGCCAAAACCTTGGCCAATCCGACCAGGTGAGCCTTCACCGCTCACCTCCAGGTCTTGCATTACAATGAAGTCCTTCCAGCCTTTTATAAGCTCCATTACATATAATACCACGGGCAGAATACTATGGGTGCACAATACCATGTGCCCCAAAACCATCACTGTTTAACCTGGTCAACTTTGACTCTATCGCGAGTCAAGTTTACCTAACATGTAGGCCATGTTAGATAAACCAAATAGATAAAAAAATCAAATCCATACCTCAATGATGTTTAGAGGAGGCTTATCTCATCTACAAGATCAATCCACATTAGCATGATACATATATAATCATAATCATGTCAATATAACAACATCATGCATGAACATACCAAATGTATATACCATGACCCCATACATGATAACCATAACCATTACAACATCAGACTTTCCCAAAGAGAGTGTAACCCGCTCTCATACCACCCTGTAACTGCCTCCTCATACATTTGCCCACTTTCACTAGTTTTCTCGGGGTAAACATGAGCTTAGGGTCATTATGATAAGACTCAACCTCCTATATGACCTTAAGGAAATAGATTCGACAACTTAAGGCCTTATTGATTTCCCTCAAGTGCTATAGGACCTCCAGGAGCAACCCAACCCCTCCAAGTGTCCAACCCCTGAAATAACTCTCTTTTTCACTAACCTAGAGCCTCGACTGCTCCCTTGCTAAATGTAAGCCTCCAGTCACTCCCATAGACCTGCTTGCAAGTGACTGTGGAATTTTCTAATTAGTTCTATGTCATCAAACACGAACTATGAGCCACATTTTCAGGGCAAGGACTCATGCCTCTTCCCAGAAATCAGTGAAACTTCTATAAACGATAAATGACATAGAAACAAAGCTTATAAACTAAAACATTAACCGGGACTTCACTTGACCCCTCCCAACTGGGACTAACATTTCGTCGAACATGTGATGAACATGAAACCTACAGGTCATGAATGCATATCTGAACATATGGATCTGAAAACTTATCCGAGGTTAAACACAAAGAACCAATGTCTTCTCACAGTAACTGCTATAACACCAATTAGGTAATGCATTCCTTAACCATACATTCATTAATAGAAATTTGATAAGAGCCATACTTAGACATGTCAATTAACCATGCTTATAACCAACATATAACCAGATAAATTACAATGATAGAACAAACATTTAAGCCACATAATAACAAGTACATTTACTCATCAAAATCAAGAGGAACTTAGCTCTTATTAACCATATGTAAAATCCAACCAAGTCAGGGACTTCCACGTACCACCAGACCATATATTGGGCTAAACCAAATCTTTCTTTTAACCAATCACCCCTATGGTATATTCCAAGCATGAATGTGGGATTTCATGGGATAAACCAATCCAAACAGCCCAGGGAATCCAAAGGTTAAACCACCTACACCCTCATCATATCGTGATCTCACCTAAATCGGGCCCGAGACCACAAAAACAAATCGAGCTTGGATGCCTCAAAATTCCTTCACCATCCCTTGAGGAATTTTCCTGTCTCCACCCACCTGTTTAGGGCTTCATTGAGAAAACCATCTCCACCCCCAACCCTTCGGATTTTACTAAGACCACCTAACCTAGATCTGAAACCTTCAAGAAATCTAAAGCTCAACCGAGAAAGAATCCCATCACACCATGGCTATCTCAAAATGACAAGGCAAGGCTAAAACCACTATCAAAACCCAACAAAATCCATGCCGCTAACAAAAAAGAAACCAAAATACACACATGTATATTCCATGCATGCCAAAACTAGCTAGGATATCATAAATGTTATATGTTACCTGCAAGTATTCCTGCTAAAGTTGTCTGATCCAACCTTTCCTTGCTTGATCCTTGCTTCCTTTTCCTTCCTTATCCTTCCTTTGCTTTTCTTGTCCTTCCTTTGCTTGCTTGCTTTCTTTATCCTCTTGGTGATCTTCTTCTCTCTGAGACTAACTGCAAAACTAAACTGAAAAAAAGCTACAAACTAATCCGCTGATGTCTTTTTATTATTGATGCCCCTAATTTCTTCATTTTCCCCCTATTTTCCCTCAATTTCTTCCTCACGTGCAACAAGTGACCTTTCACCTCCATTTTCTACTATTTTCCTTTATTTTCATAAATAATATACCAATAATGCCTTTTTTCCTTTTCAAAGCCTTTGTCATTTCCATTGCCAATTTCCTCTTAGCCATAAATGCAACAAGGGATGCCCACTAGGATATTTTTCCCAACATTTGGCTTGGAACAAGTGTTCTGTGACCTTGGTCATATTTTTCCTTTATTAACTTTTATTACATGAACTTTTGACTTGGGGTTGTTACATAGTATCAGAGCCGAAGGTCCATTTGGTTGATAAACTTGCAAGAAAGAAGGGCTCCTAGTTCAACTGGGTGTAATGGAAAAAAATGGTAGGTTTAGGGTTGAGAAATTCAATGGCCAAAATTACCAACTATGGAAGATGAAAATAGAGGATTATTTATATAAAAAATATATTTACTTGCCATTGAGTGGAAAATAAAAGAAGTTGATGAGTATGACAGACAAAGAATGGGAGGTTGAAGACAAAAAGGCACTAAGAACAATATGATTATGCCTAACAACGCCAGTGGCCTTCAATATTTCAAAGGAAATGATAACGAAAGATCTAATGAAGGCATTGGCCAAACTATATGAAAATCCCTCAACCTCAAACAAGGTATTTCTTATGAAGCACTTATTTAATATGAAGATGTTAGAAGGTGGATCTATTGTAGATCATTTAAATGAATTTAATACAGTTACCAGTCACCTAAGTTTAGTAGGAGTAAAATTTGATGGTGAAGGTAGGAATTTTTTTTCTATGCTTATTATTAGAAATTTCGAATGGCTTAGTCATGGCTATCAGGAATTTTGTCTCTGATTCTAGTACTTTAAAGTTTTATTACGTTGTTGGTGTTATCCTTAGCAAGGAAATGCAATGGAAAAGCTCAGGTGAGACATCAGGGAATTCTTTGACTATAAAGACTATGGGAAGGAAAGAGCCTAGAATATCATTGTAATTCAAGGAAGGGAATATCCAAATATAGATCGGGCATAGTATGCTAGAAATGTAGAGAGAAAGGACACCTGAAGAAAGACTATAAATCTCGGAAGGGAAAAGAAGGAGATGGACAACAAGAGAACAATCAAGAAGAAAATGTAACAGGTGATGTGTTGTAATATTGTCTGCTTCTTTCATTAGAAAATGTCATTGATTCCTAGGTGGTTGATTTAGGGGCTTCATTCCATGCCACACCCTATAACAAACATTTTCAGGACTATGTTCAAGGAGATTTTGGACAGGTTCATCTAGGTGATGATAAACCCTGTAAAATTATTGGAATGGGTAAGGTACTTATATGAAATAGGGTAACTGGGAAGTAAAGCTTGTGTAACAAAATTTACGGACAAAACTTGGAATGTCACTAAAGGATCCCTGGTAATAGAAAAAGGAGAGAAGGTTGGTACATTGTATTTATGAAATGGTATCTCCGAGTCTACTAATTCTTTAACTTCCACAATAAAATATACAACCCTATGGCATCATAGGCTTGGGCACATGAGTGATAAGGGGATGCATATTATTCACTCAACAAATTTGTTGCCAAGTTTGAAGCATGTTAATATGGATTTCTATGAGAATAACGTTTATGGAAAATAGAAGAGAGTCATACTTCTTAGAGTTTAGAAAGAAAAGAAGAGTGAAAAAAATAGAGATTTCACATACAGACATATCAGGATTGATTTAGGTATCATCTCTCGGTAGCTTTCGTTATTATGTTAATTTTATTGGTGATGCACTAAGAAAACCTAGGTGTATTGTATTCAAAATAAATATGATGTCTTTGATAATTTTATGACATGGAAATATTTGGTTGAGAATGAGATAGGAAAGAATTTGAAGTGTCTTGGATCAGATAGTGGAGGTGAATACTAAAACAAGGAGATTGATATTTACTATTCATACCATGGAATTCATAGAGAGAAGACAGTTCTAGTAAACCCACAAGAAAATGGTGTGTCTGAAAGGATGAACAAGACCATCATGGAGCATGAAAGTTGTATGAGATTGCACGCAGGATTTCCCTTACAATTTTGGGAATATGTTGTAGATATTGTTATTTATCTGGTAAATAGAGGGCCTTCAAGTTCCTTGGATGGTGGTATTCCATAAGGGTCGTGGATAGGTAAGAAGATAAACTAATCATTTTTAAATACTTTCATTTGTGAAGAATTCACCAACTTAATAAGAAAAACAAAACAAATATTGAGGAAAAATCAAAGAAGTGCACCTTTATTGGATATGGTGTTAATGATTTTGGTTCTCGCTTAGCTAATTATAAAAACCATAAAATAATTAGGAGTAGAGATGTGGTATTCAATGAAAGGGTCTTGTATAAAGATCAATTGCAGAGAAAGAAACATGAAAAGGAAAACAAAAACTACACAATGGTTGATGATATCACAAAAAATGAAAAGTCAAAGGTGACAAAAAATCATAATGAACAATAGGAACAATAGCAACAACAATGAGGACAATAATAGAAAGCACCTCAAACTCCTAACCCAATGAAAGATACTCTCCTTCATTATATTACATATTGCTGAATGATTTTGGTGAACTGGAAGGATATGAAGAATCAATGCAAGTAGAAACCAGAAAGAAGTGGGAGCAAGCCATGAAAGAAGAGATGGACTCCTTGGTACATAACCAGAATTGAGACTTAGTCAAGTTGCTTACAGGTAAAAAAACATTGTAGAATAAATGATTTTATAGGTTGAAGGAAGAATATTTATGAATGGAATAAATGAAATAAAAATATAAACAGAAAAATAGAGCTACATAGAAAACAAAATTTCAATTCATTAATAACAAAGTACTAAAAATTGTTTACATGTTGAATGGAAGTAGAAAAGCTTCGGTGATGGTAGCTTATCGCTGATAAGATATGTGCAGCTACATGTCTTCTGAATTGTGTTAGAATGAGGCTCAAAGGCCTATTTGTTATTGAGAAATCATGGAAAACCATAAATACCCAAAAACCTAACCCTGGGAGATGAAGCGCCAAACATTTGTGGGCCTTGTTGGGGTAAATTGGTACATCAATCTCCCGGGGTCATAAATTTGGTATATGATATTCGTTTGTTGCCTATGATACCTCGTTAGAAATATCTATCCGAAGACTACAACTTTTAACTGCAAACCCTATTGAAGGTTTTGGGTTTTCCCATTTTCCAAAAAAAGCGTTGTTTAGGGCCTCAAAATAGCTTTGACAGTGTAGGACTCAAAAAACTACCAAAAATAGTAAATTGTGCTACAGTTAAGGAAACTGCAAGAAACAATGTTGTGGGTCCAAGTGGAATAGGCGAGTGGCCACCGATATCCACCTAGATCAGGTCTCCCCCCTTAGGAAGTAATGGTCCCCATTGCGTTGAGTGCCTCCATGTGATGGAGAAACTTCTGGTGGACTTAGTCCTTGCTGAGATACTTGCCCTAGTGTAGGATCTAGCTAGCTTTGGCAACTTGATACAGTTGGATATTTTGTTTTCTTGATATGTGTTTCCATGATCCAATCAATTATGGTTTGTTCCATGCAGTCTAGGCTAAGCTATGTTGGTGTTAGTTGTTCTGCAATGTCTGATGTGTCCAGGAATGGTGGAAAGTATGGTCGAAGGTGGTCCACATTAAACACTGGGTGCAGGCTGAGGAATGTGGGAATGCTAATATCGAAGGAATTGTCTCCCAAATCCTTGGTGAGGGTGCTAATGCCATTATGGGAGTGGTTGGAGTTTCTGATGGGTTACGACAAGACATTATTTCTGCAAATGCACCTAAACTTTATTGCCCACTTGAAATGTATGTGGCACCTGATGTTGATCATGTTGCTTCTTGTACTTGGCATTCGAATTATCCAAGATGGTGTGCACCTATTGTCAGATGCACTAGATGAGTTTAATAAACTTGGTTTCTTTATCATCCTCGAACTGCGCATGTGTAGATTCTCTTTGTGTAGTCGCATGAGCATGGAAACATCAATAAAAAACAATGGTTGAAATCCCAGACCCACTTGAAAGGGTCTATAGTTATTCGAGCTATGGAGAACCCAGTTATAACTGTGTTACACATAAGGAAGTCGTTGATCCCACGTTTTTGGAGGGTTGGAGTTGTACATGCGTAGTATGTGCACTATCATCCTGTTGACGACCTCTATCTGGCCATCAGTCTGGGGATGGAATGCAGTCGATTTGGTGAGATTGGTGTCCAATAATTTCTAGAGGCTTGACCAAAATGTGCTTAAGAGCCTTCTATCCTGATCTAATATAATGGTCTACAAGATCCCAAAATGTACCCACACTCGTTCAACAAAGAGTTTGGTAGTGTCCTCTATAGTGATACTCTTCTTGCGAGCCACCAATATAGTTATCTTAGAAATTCTTTCCACGACCACAAATACACAGTCATTACCATGTTTGGTAAAGGGGTGGCCAGATAGATAATCCATGGAGATGGATTCCAAGGGCCGACTAGAAGTAAGAAGAGGAGTGTACAGGCCTTGCTTCTTGATGTTTGGCTTCATATGGCACATGCAGTGCATGATATGATATATTTTCTAACATCTTGTCAAAGTATTCGCCAATAAAAGTACTTCTATAGTATGACCACAATTTTCTCCACACCAAAGTTTCCTATGACTCGACTATAGTGCACCTCCCAAATAAGTTTGGCACGGTCACTTGAAGGAATGAAAAAGTCGCATAGATAGCATAATAATGCATCCTAGAGGTGGAAATCTTGAATGTGCTTGACATCCACTAGTTTCTGATATGCGTTGGCGAACTTTGGATCATTCTTGTACAGTTGCATCCATCCAAAGGTCTCATGGCCACAAGAGTTGAGAACAGTAGTTAGTGCTGCAACTGGGGATCGACTGAGGTAATTTTCAACATGATTGGTGTTTCCCTTACTATATTTAATGGTCAAGTGGAAATGTTGCATATATGTAGACCACTTCTGATGGTGATCATTATGCAACTTCCCTCATGTTTGTATAAATTGAGGGTTTGTTGATCAGTGTGGATGACTGTATCCTTCCCCAGAATGTAATGCTTACATTTTTGGAAAGCTCACACGATAGAATACATCTCTTTATAATAGGTGGGGTACTTATCAATTGTAACAAAAAGTGTCTCACTGTGATAGGCCACTAGATTCCCTTGCTGAGTGAGAACTACACTAATAGCATAGCTGAAGGTGTCTGTCTTGATTTCAAATGGTTGTTGCAGCTTTGCCAATGTGAGTAAAAGTACAGAGTAGAGGCAGTGCAATAACTCAGCAAACATATTTTTGTTGGAAATTAGAACAAGAAAAATTTTCCTTTTCTCCATGCTTGGTAACTTGACTCAAAGTCCAAGTGATATGGGAGAAACCCAATACAAACCTCCGATAAGAATTGGCAAGGCCCAAAATGCTACAAACCTTTGTTAGAGTGATTAGGTCTAGTGAATCTTGAATGACTTGGATATTAGCTAGATCCACATGCACACCTTGCTCATCTATGATGTAACCAAGATATTGGACATGGCTCATGCCAATGGTGCATTTCTCAATGTTGGCACATAGTTTGTGATGTCATAGGGTTTGAAGGACTTATCGAATGTGTTGCAAGTGATATTCCCAACCCTTTTTGAAGATAAGAATATCATCTATATATACAATGACGAACGAGTGGGTGAAGGGTCATAAGATGTCATCCATTAGCCTCATAAAAATTTTACAGGAATTTGTCAACCCGAAAGGCATGAGCAACCATTCAAAAATGCCTTCCTTGGATTTGAAGGTGGTCTTCCATGCATTTGTGGGCTCTATTGGAACCTAGTGATAGTTAGACTTTAGATCGATCTTGCTAAAATACTTGGCCCCCTTGCGCTGGTTACGAAGGTCATCAATCTGCGGGATCAGATACCTGTTCCTGATGGTGATTTTGTTCAGTTCCTGATAATCAATGAAAAACCTATAGGTCCCATCCTTCTTTTGTACAAGTATGATCGAGCTCCCACAAGGTGAGGAAATTGGCCAGATGTGCCCTTTTTATAGCATCTCCTAAATATGCCACTTGATCTCTTCATCTTCCAGAATGGATCAGTGATACATCAGCATGTTGGTGATTCAAATTTAAATAGGAACACAACAAATTATAGATATAACCATAAATACATAGATTCAACAGAAATAACACTTCCTTCCATTAATATCAAATAATAAAATATGCTTACAAACATAATGGAAATGAGACTAGCTCGGGTGATGGTAGCTAATCTCTGAGAAGAGATGTGGTGGCTACATGCCTCTGAACTAAGTTACAATGAGGCTCAAAAGCCTTTTTATTATTGAACAATAATAAAAAACCCTAAACAACGAAAACCCTAACCTGAGGAGATGTAACAACAAGAGTTTATGGGCCCCGTTGGGGGTTAGTTGGGTAGTCAACTTCCTGGGGTCGTAGCTTGGTTATATTATCTCCGTTTGACACACATGATACCTTGTTGGAAAGATATCTCTAAGTAATACAACTAAAAACATGCTTTTAATGAAAATACCTAGAGGAATATTGCCAAAAAATGTCATTTAGGGCCTCAAAATGGCTCTAGAAGTTCAGGACCCGAAAAACTACCAAAAATAGTAAACTGTGTTACAATTAAGGAAACTGGAAAAATGAAAGGAACAATGGTGGGGGTCCAAGTGGAATAGCCGGGTGGCCACCAATATTCACCTAGATCATTCCTCCCTCCTTAGGAAGCAATGGTATCCATTGCGTTGAGTTCCTCTATGAGATGAGGAAACTTTTGTTGAACTTGGTCCCTAGTGAGCCATTTTCCTTGGTATAGGAGTTGGTTGGCTTTGAAAACTCGATATAGTTGGATATTCTACTAGAAAGTGTTCTTGATCTGCATGTCCATGATCCTATTGGTTTCATCTTGTTCCATGCAGTTTAGATTTAACTCTGTTGGTATGAGTTGTTCTGCAATGTCGAATGTGTCCAGTAATGGTGGAAAGTATGGCCAAAGGCGATCCACATTGAACACTGGCTGCAGGCCAAGGAATGGGGGAATGTTGAGCTCAAAAGAATTATCTCCCACAGCCTTGGTGATGGTGTATGACCCATATTGAAGCAGGTGAATCTTGCTATGGGGTCTAGCGAGGCGCTCCTTCTACAAACGTAGCCAAATTTTGTCGCCCTCCTGGAACTTGTGTGGCACCCGATGCTGATCATGCCGCTGCTTGTACTTAGCATTGGATTTGTCCAATATTTCATGGACCTATTGGTGAATGTGTTGAATGTGCTCAATGAGGCTATTTTCCTTGTCGGATTCGGACTAGACATGAGCCAAATCGGCCTGAGTCGCTACAAATGGTATGGCCACATCAATGGGACATAATGGCTGGAATCCCAAGCCTGCCTGAAAAGGGTTGTAGCCAGTCGAGCTGTGGAGAGCCCTGTTGTAGCTTTGTGGGATATAGGGGAGTCTCTCATCCCATGTGCGTGGATGCTTTGAGTTGTACATGCATAGAATGTGTATGATCATCCTGTTGATGACCTCTTTCTGGCCATCAGTTTGGGGATGGAAAGCTGTGGACTTAATGAGCTTGGTGTCCAGCATCGACCAAAGACTAGACCAAAATGTACTAAGGAACTTGCTGTCCCAATCTAAGATGATAGACTGTGGGATCCTAAAATGTACCCACACTCATTCAAAGAATAGTTTAGCAGTGGCTTCTGTTGTGATACTGTTCTTGCAGGTCGCCATAATTGCCATCTTCAAGAATCTTTCGAAGACCACAAAAACATGTTCATTGTCATGCTTTGTAGAAGAAAGGCCTGATATGTAATCCATGGAGATGGATTCCCAAGGTTGACTAGGGGTAGGCAACGAAGTATAGAGACCTTTCTTCTTGATGGTCATTTTGGCAATGAAACAGGCAATGCAGGATTTGATGTACTTCTTGACATCCAGTCAAAGATTCGGCCAATAGAAATACTTTTGCAGTACTGCCACCATTTTCTCAACCCCGAAATGCCCAGCGGTTCGCCTGTCGTGCAGTTCCCAAATCACCCTTCGCACACTCTCTTGAAGGAACACAAAGGTGTCCTAGGTGGCATAATAGATCATCCTGGAGGTGAAAATCTGGAACTTGTTGACCCTCCAAGAGTGTATGGTATGTGTGGCCGAATCCTTGGTTGCTTTTGTAGAGAAGTGGCCAATCAGAAGTCTCATTCCCACAAGAGTTGAGCACGGTGGTTAACGCCATGATCGCTGGTCGGATGAGGTAGTCTGCAACATTATTTGAGCTACCCTTCTTGTACTTGATATTCAAATGGAACTGTTGCAAGTATGTGGACCACTTCTGATAGCGATCATTCTGAAACTTCCCTTCCATTTGTATGATTGCAGGGGTCGATGGTCTGTGTGGATGAGCATTTCCTTCCCCAAAATGTAATGCTTCCATTATCAACAGGTCTGCACAATGGAATACATCTCTTTTTCATAAGTGGGATACTTTCGGACTGTGTTTGAAATTGTCTCACTTTGATATGCCACTGGATGCCCCTGTTGAGTAAGGACTGCCCCAATAGCATAGTCAAAGGCATCAGTCTCAATCTCAAATGGTTGTTGCAAGTCTAGTAATGTGAGCACTAGTGAAGAGAAGAGGTGATGTTTCAACTCTTTGAATGCCTTCTGTTGAGATTCAAACCAAAATAATTTTGCTTCTACTCCTCCTTTGGTGAATTGACTCAATGGCCAAGTGATATGAGAGAACCCCAACACGAACCTGTGGTAGAAATTGGCAAGACCCAGAAAGGTGTGGAGCTCTGTTAGAGTGGTTGGGGCTGGCCAATCCCGAATGACTTGGATCTTGGCTGGATATAGATGCACCCCCCGTTCATCAATAATGTATCCCAGATACTAAACCTAGGCCCTGCAAAAAGTGCATTTCTCCAAATTAGCACACAGCTTGTGTTACCACAGTGTTTAGAGATCCTGTCGAACGTGTTGGAGGTTCTCTTCCCAACTCTGGTTGAAGATCAGGATGTCATCCAAGTATACCACTACAAATGAGTTGGTGAATGGCTGCAAGATGTCATCCATCAGCCCCATGAAGGTTGCAGGAGCATTCGTCAACCCGAAAGTCATAACCAACCATTCAAAAAGGCCCTCCTTGGCTTTTAAGGCAGTCTTCCACACATCGGTGGGTTCGATTGGTACCTGGTGATATCCAGACTTCAAGTTGATCTTGGTGATATATTTTCCCCACTTGAGTTGGTCCAGAAGGTCATCAATCCATGGGATTGGGTACCTATTCCAGACAATGATCTTGTTCAACACTCGATAGTCAATACATAGCCTCCAAGTCCCATCCTTCTTCTGTACCAACACAATTGGGCTCCCAAAGGGTGATGAACTTGACCAAATATGACCTTTCTACAGCAACTCTTGAATTTTCCTCTTTATTTCATCGTTCTCCAGAACGGAGTGCCGATAGATTGGTCCATTGGGTAATGGCACACCTAGGGTCAGATCGATGAAGTTCTTAACCAGACAGTGTAGAGGCACCCCTGTGGGGGAGGTGAAGATGTCCTCGTATGCCTTCACGACCTTGTCCATCTATTTTTGTGGTGCGGAGGGGCCCTGTCTGGAGGTCGTGGCCACCGTATTCTTCTTTCCTTGAGGTCGTATCATCAGGAAAACAAATTTCCTAGTTTTTGAAATTAGCTTACTGCATTGTTTTCCAATAACTAGAGAGATGGCGGTAGGTGGTACTACCTCTGGTATCCTGTACAACTTATTTCCAAATGTAAAAATAACAACGCAAGGTCTTGACTCATATACAACATGTCTCTTCCACAAGTATGGTTGGCCTAATAATACTTCACAAACATCAAGGGGAACAACGTCACATAATACCTCATCCGTGAAGGGCTTGATGCTATATGGAAGGCGACATTGTTGGTTCACGCACAAATAATATCCTTGATGAAGCCACCCGATGGTGTACGGTTGTGGGTGTGTTGTGATATGTAAGCCCAATCACTTCATGACCTCTACTGCAATGAGGTTCTTTTGGCTCCCACTGTCGACAATGAATTGTAGCAGGGAACCCTTTACCCACATCTGGGAGTGGAAGAGATGCTGCTCCTCCTCTGGATCTTCAGGTTCCTCCTTCTGGATCTTTGTGGTGGAAACGATGGCGTTGGGATCTGCATTAATAATATGCTTCCCTTTGTCATTCCCTTTTTCGGGTTCTAACTCTGAGTTGGAACATGTATATGATTCTGAAGCCTTCAGTTCAGCCACCAGTGATTGCTTGGCCCGATACTCACTTGTGTTGTGGGTGGAGCTCTTATGGAACACACACCACTTTCCCATGTCCTTCTTCGGCTTCACAGTGTTTTCCTTTTCTTGTGTCCTTAGCGGGTTGTACTGGTCCATCCCGCCTTACCTTTGTCCTTTTTTCTGTGGTTTGGGGGCACCTTTCTCTTGCTTCAGCTTCGCAGATTCAAAGTCTCGCTTCTTCGGTTTAAATTTCTGCTCAACCTTGATGGCGTATCGGTATGTCTTGTCGAGCGAGGAGATGTCCAGGAACTCCGTCACATCCTGGATGTATCTATGTAGGCAGATGTGATACTTGAGTACCAAATGTTTCTCAGAATCCTTGATACCCAACTTCATGCGAAGGGTAGGGAGAATATTGGTAAACATCGACACATCTTGGTCCCTTCCCTGCCGCAGTGTGTTCCACTTTATGTATTTGTCCTCATAGCTTTCGATAGGGTAGTAATGCTCCTTGATGGTGTTATCACTTAAGAAAAAATATTTTAAATTCTGAACATCAATTTTTTAAATTTGTTAAAGGGTTGGTTTTAGTTTTGGGTCTAGTCTTTTCATCTTATTTTAGAGTTTAAAGAGTTGAATAGGAGTCTTGTTAAGAGTCTTGTTGGTATGTCAAAAGGGGTAAATTCTCTGCTTTAGTCTATTGTTGGTCTCATATCTCACATGAATATCATATGTCGAAACTCGTTTCAAAGTTCTTATGCACAGAAACCCTGTCTAGGTGATTTCATAGCGCAAAACCCAGATTTTGAACTGGCTGCGCTACGAAATCAGAGATTCGTTATGATCCATAGCAAATTTCACCCAGCTGTCATATTTATCAAAATCCGTTGTGTTTACATCAACAGTTGTCAGCTTATACACTTCGTCTATCATATCCAACCGCTTATCCTCATCATTAGGTCGTTAGGTGTCTTGGTACTGGCACATGTTTGCAGTTATACTTTGCTCTGTGGTTTTGGTCGTTCAACTAGGCTTTTCGAAATGGTATCACAACAATCGGGGAAATTCCCTTCTAGATTTTGCATCTATTCTTTGGATTTGGGGCAGTCTGAAACTATTCCTTGTAAACAGTCTTGAGCTCAGTTTTTAGGGATATTTTCATTATACTGGATATTCTGTTTTCTGAGATTTTTCGCCCAGCTGAAAGACACACTTGAGATCCGCGATTTTTATAAGAACAGCCTCAAAATTACAGATTGGGAAATGCAAACTATCTCCTGGTCATCTGTGTTGGAAAAAACCGTTCAATTTCAAAGCATTCAACGACTCTATGTTGTCAAAGATCTTTCAAGTCATGATGTTGTAATGTGTATCATGCGCAAAGACAATTTCTTAACCGGGATTTTGAACAAGGGTGTGCTTGTCATGCCTATTCCTCGGTGGGTTCCTGGTGTAGGTCCTATGGTTCATAAAGCCAATGGCGCTGAGAATCGCCTGATGTTGACAAAGACTCTGGAATGGACCCTAAACTGGTGTATATTGCAAAACATGTTTGACAGGAATTTTTCTATTCGAATGGATTTCATCTTAGTTTTCCAGTGGTCTTGATCCAGTGCATTTTCACGAGTATCCTGTATCGTGTTCCATTCTGCATACACATATTCTCAAGAGCGCTTGGTATGGGAATGCAAATTTTTGCCATCTTGGCAAAAGGTAGCAATAGTGAAGCGTTGTTTCTTCTTCTGTTACTTTTCGTTGGTCACACAGTTCGGATGCTTATTACTTTTGTTTAAGACCGAGAAGGTGGATATAGCTTCTTCAACTCACTGTCCCAACTGCTCCTGAATGACGTAACTCAAAGTGGTCCACGTGAGCAGTTATTGAGGCTGCCTTTACTTAAACAAGCGCCAAATCTCATAAACATCTTATCAGGTATCCTGAATTTGAAAGTCACTAAGAAAAAGGAACTTGATGAAACTATCTATCAGAAGGTTGTTCTAAATAATGCTCCCCGCAGAGCTCTTGGTGGTTTCGCTGGTGGATTTTGTGGTGTTTCTGGCCTGAAATCCAATCGGCCTCCTGTTATAACAAACACCACCATATCTGCCAACAACTCATCCAGCAAAATTGGATTCTCAGATACTTCATTTGCTGACTCTTGGCCATATAGCTTAGGTGTTTTCATATCCCCCAGTGCAGACAACAATGTGGATAATATACTAAGTACAAGCGTTGGATCCTGTTCATGTGTGAATTATATTCGAATCTGCACAATCAAATCCATTCTAGGGCCATTTGAGCTTTCAGCGTTGTCTGTTACTGAGTAGATTATTTTCTATTTAGAGCTTCAACTGCAAGTGTTCTCTTGTGGGTTTCTCTTACCCTATGAAAATATGTGGAGAGAGGGGGTCCTCTAATAGAGTATGAAAGGCGGATAGCAGCAGGAGAACTCATGGCAGGTGACACATGTCAGGAAGAGACCCTCAGAGCTTCCCAGATATTATATGATGAGCTGGTAGATGCAGCTGAATCTTGTGGATTGGAAAGATCTGCACCTTCTAATAAATCCAATAGCTGGTTCTCATTCATAAAGCCACAAGCTTCTTTGTTACCTGTTCGTGGTTTGTACATATATGGTGGGGTAGGCACAGGCAAAACAATGTTAATGGACATGTTCTATGAGCAACTGCATGAATCTTGGAGGAAGAAGAGAATTCACTTCCATGATTTTATTTTGGATGTACATAGCCTTCTTCAAAAGAAAAGAGGTCTAAGTGATCCTTTGGATGTTGTTGCTAATGATATTTCAAGTGAAGCAATTATGTTGTGCATTGATGAGTTCATGGTAACAGATGTGGCAGATGCATTGATCCTGAATCAGATGTTTAGATATTTATTTAACAAAGGAATTATCTTGGTTTCCACTTCCAACAGGGCTCCTGATAATTTATATGAAGGTGGTCTTCAGAGGAATCTATTCTTGCCTTTCATCTCACTTTTGAAGGAGCGATGTGTTGTTCATGAGATTGGATCTTCCACTGACTATCGAAAGCTCACTTCAGCTCAGAAAGGATTGTATTTTTGTGGCAAAGATTCTTCTCATTTGCTCAAAGAAAAATTTCAAGAATTGATAAGTGGATATATGGCCACTCCAACAACTGTTGAAGTTGTCATGAGACGGACATTACAGATTCCTTTTGGAGCCAATGGTTGTGCTTATTTCCAGTTTGAAGACCTCTGTCAGAAACCTTTGGGTGCAGCAGATTATTTTGGGCTTTTCAAGCATTTTCCATACTCTTGCACTGGAAGGTGTACCTACTTTTGGAGTACACAACAGGACATCAGCATATCGTTTTGTCATATTAGTTGATGTAATGTATGAGAACAAGGCAAAGCTACTTTGTGCAGCATAGGCATCACCAGTGACAATCTGTTCAAGCAGCTTCGAAGAGGTTTTGTCTTCACACAGGTATATGGGAAAGGTCTATAGCACATGAGGAACGTGGCACTCCAATACATTTTTGTGATCAAAGAAGAACAACGTGGTGAATTGGTTTCGAATATCATTAAGGAAACCTAAAGCAGAAAAACAGGGGCAGCTTCCTACTTTTCAGGAGCAGTAAAGAGATGATACATTAAGGACCAGCAAGGAGTTTTAAAAACATCCACCAAAGCTAAACTGAAGGAGACCACTTGTCAGAGAACGAGATTTGATTGTAATCAATGCTATTACCAGCATGATGTAGAGTTAGACTCCTAATTGTCTTAGGTTTCTAAAACTTCTAGTTAGCAGTTTATTGCATTCAATAGTTAGTTAAAGTTTGAATAGGTGTCATAGCAAGCAGAATTCGAGTTCCCCTCATGCTGGAGGAGGAATCTCAGCTATGTAAATAATTCTATAAATAAGAGAGAGAGAAATGCACCAAGGGTTGGAAAATTTCAGAGAAATTGGAACTATTGTGCTATGTATATGACTCTGTTTTAGTAATACAAGACTTGGCTTTACTTCTCAGGAATCAGAAGGAGTTTACTGTTCAGAATGTTGTGTATTATCTTCTCTTCAATATTTGCAGTGGTATAGATGTGTGATTACTTAGAAATCACTGATTGTGCTCTAATTTCCTTCACATATTTATAAACTGTGTTGCCCTATATGTTTCTAGTGTGTTCTGAATGGTAGAAATCTAAATTCCCTGACTTCTATGTAAGGTTGATATCATTGTTATACTGAAACGATTGTGACTCCATAAGCCCAATGGATACCTTCTAATTGTGTTTCAACCACTCTCATTTTTCTATCTTTGTTTCACAAGAGTTAGCCATCTTAATCATAATCAAAAACATTAATCCTTTGAGAGAGCCCTCTCAGGTTGGGGAGGCTAAGCCTCAGCCTAAAGTAGGTTTGAAATAGTTACTTAAGGTCTTCCTGGTCAGCAGCCTTCTAGGGTCTGATTTTGAGATAACAGATGTCATCCTAGAATTAATTCCAAGTGGGAGTGACTAAAAACAGTGAGGTCATACTTTCATCCTTCTGCTCACAATAGGTTTCCCACCAGTCCTTAACTTGGGGGGCAGCTTTGAGAAGAGAAAAAGTAATCGTTTCTTGGCTGGAAAAATCATGAATAGAAAAATATCCTTCTAGTAGATTCAACCATTTATCTACAGTGTCTACATCTATTTGGCCCTCAAATATGGGAATTTCAAATTTTACTTGTACCTTAAAAGGTGTGGAGCCTCCAGAGTGGCTGTTGGATGTGGATGCACTGTTGGTGGGCAACTATTGAAGGATCTGGGAAAAGTTATCCATCATTGCGTTCCTTTGTTTCTCGAGGGCCTCCTCGAGAAATATTTTGATAGGATCTCCTGCGCCCTCGTCTTTGTTTTCTCCCCCCATGGGAGGCCGTTGGGCTTTATGAGGCTAGTCTTGCAAAAGTTCGACCAGTTCGAGCCCTAAATCCTTATATCTCGACCTCGTTGGGGACATGAAAAGAAAAATAGAGAAAGAGTAGACTACTATGATACCACTGATCCAAATTTAAATAGGAATGCAACAAATTACAAATATAACCATAAATACAAAGATGCAACATAAAGAACACTGCCTTTCATTAATATCAAATAATGAAATATGCTTACAAACATAATGGAAATGAGACTAGCTCGGGTGATGGTAGCTTATCTCTAAGAAGAGATGTGGTAGATACATGGCTTTGAACTGATTTACGATGAGGCTCAAAGGCTTTTTTATTATTGAACAATAAGAAAAAAACCCTAAAAAACCAAAATCCTAACCCGAGGAGATGTAACACCAAGAGTTTATGGGCCCCGTTGGGGTTAGTTGGGCAACCAACTTCCCAGGGTCGTAACTTGGTCATATTATCTTTGTTTGACGCACATGATACCTCATTGGAAAGATCACTCTAAGGATTACAACCAAAAACACGATTTCAATGAAATTGCCTATAGGGATATTGCCAAGAAAACATTGTTTAGGGCCTCAAAACAGCTCTGGAAGTTCAGGACCCGAAAAAACTCCCAAAAATAGTAAATTGTGCTATAATTAAGGAAACTGAAAAACTAAAAGAAACAATGGTGGGAGTCCAAGAGGAATAGGCAGGTGGCCACCAATATCCACCTAGATCAGTTGGGTAGAGGTGCTCTAGAGGTCAGATCAATCGAATTCTTGACCTAACAGTGCAAGGGCACCCTTGTGGGTGAGGAGAAGATGTCCCTGTATTCTTCCACGACCTTATCCACATGCTTTTGCTACATGAAGGAATGCCTCTGGGTGGCCATGGATATGACCACGATCTTCCCCTTACTTTGAGAATGAATATAAAAAAAAAAAAAACAAATTTCCTATTTTGGGAGATGATCTTGTTGCATTTCTTAGCAGATATCAAAGAGATGGAAGTAGGCAGGGCTACCTCTGGTATCATATATAATTTTTCCCCCAAGGTAATAATAAAAGTGTGAGGCCTAGACTCATAGACAACATAATGCTTCCACAAGTATAGTTGACCTAATAATACATCATAAACTTCAAGAGGAGAAATGTCACATAATACCTCATATGTGAAGGGTTTGATGTTGTAGGGAAGATGGCACTGCTAGCGGATGCAGAGATCTCATCCTTGGTGGAGCCACCTGATGGTCTATGGTTGTGGGTGTAGCATGGTCGGTCGGCCTAATTGCTTCATCACCTCTATTGAGATGAGGTTCTTTTGCCTCCTGATGCCAACAATGAACTGCAACGGAGACCCCTTCACCCACATTTGTGAGTGGAAGAGACGCTCCATTTCCTTTGAATCTTCGGGCTCAATATTTTGCACCTTGGTTGTGGAAACAGTGGAGTTGGTCTCTACATCAATAATTTGCTTCCCTTTGTAATTCCCCTTATCAGATTTTGACTCTGAGTGGGAACATGCATCTGATTGTTAAACCTTTAGCTCGAGGACTAGGGACTGCTTGGCGTGACACTCACTTACGTCGTGAGTGGGTCTCTTGTGGAAATCACACTACTTCTCTGTGTCCTTCTTCATCTTCATGGTGTTATTATATGCTAGCAATTTCGATGGGTTGTCTTGGGTTACCCCACCTTGGATTTTTCCTTTGTTCTATGGTTTCGGGGTGCCTTTTCATTTCTTCGGATTTTCAGATCCAAAGTCTCACTTCTTCTATTTAAATTTCTACTCGATCTTGACAGTGTATTGATATGCTACCCCAAGTGAGGAAATTTCCAAGAACTCCATAACCTCCTTGATGTATTTATTTAGATAGTCATGGTACTTGAGTACCATATGTTGCTCAAAATCTTTGATACCCAACTTTGTGCGAACAGTATGAAAGATGTTTTTGAACATCAACACATCTTGGCCCCTTCCCCGCTCCAATGTGGTCCATTTTATGTACTTATCTTCATAGCTCCTGACATGTTAATATTGTTCCTTGATTGTGTCCTAGAAATAATTCCAAGTGGATGCAACTGCAAATAGTGAGTGTTCCCTCACGTCCCTCTACTCATATTAGGTTTCCCACTAGTCCTTGATGTGGGGGTCAGCTTTGAGGAGTGAAAAAGTGATATTTTCCCTATTGGAAAATTCATGAACTGAAAAGTATCATTCCAATAGATTTAGCCATTTATATATGACATCTGCATCTCTATGGCCTTTAAATATGGGAATTTCAAAGTTGAATTGTACCTTAAAGGGAGTGGAACCTCCAAGGTGGTTGTTGGAGGAAGATGTGTCACCTGTGGGCATTCACCAAAGGATGTGGGAAAATTATCCATCATCTTGTTCCTTTATCGCTCAAGGGATTCTTCAAGCGACATTTTGAAAGGATCTCCTTCTCCTTCATATTTATTTATTCTAACATTGGAGGCCGTCGGGGTCGACGAGGTCGGGCTTTCAAAGGTGAATCCAATTCAAGCCCTAACTCCTTCCCCGACCTTATTGGGGACATGCACAAAAAAATAGAGAAATAGTAGACTTCTCTAATATCACTAATCTAGATTTATGAAGGAATGAAATGAAACATAGAGCTACTGTGAAAACATAACTTCAATTCATTAATAACAAAGTACTAAAAAATGTTTACATGCAAAATTGAAATAGACTAGCTCGGGTTATCGTAACTTAACTCTGAGAAGAGATGTGCAGCTACATGCCTTCTGAACTATATTACAATGAGACTCGGACACCTATTTATTATTGAGAAACAATGTGAAACCCTAAACATCCAAAAAACTAACCAGAGGAGATGAAGCACAAAACGTTTGTGGGTCCCGTTGGGGTAAATTGGTACATCAACTCCCTGGGGTCGTAACTTTTGCATACGATATCCATTGCATGAATATGATACCTCGTTAGGAATATCTATCCAAGGACTACAACTTTTTCCTGTTAACCCTTATGAAAAGCTACAATTTTACCCGTTCTCCAAAGAAACATCATTTATGGCCTCAAAACGGCTTCAGAAGTTCACAACTTGAAAAAATACTTAAAATTGTAAACTATGCTACAATTAAGGAAACTGAAAGAAACAATGTTGGGGGTCCAAGTGGAATAGGTGGGTGGCCATCAATATCCACTTGGATCAAAGATGGAGGAAAAAGTGGGTATAAGGGTAAAATTATTATGAAGGGGTTTGCACAAAAAAATGTATGGACTTTGATGAAATATTTTCTCCTATTATTAAAGTGACTTCAATTAGAACTATTTTAAGTCTAGTGGAAATAGAATATTTGCATCTTAAATAGTTAGACGTAAATACAACCCTTTCTCCATGGGGATTTGGAGGAATATATCTATATGCAGAAGCCACAAGGGTATGAGGTCAAAGAGAAGGAGAAATTAGTGTGGAAGTTGAAGAAGAACCTGTATGGCTTAAAACAAGCTCCAAGGCAGTGGTATCTAAATTTGACAAGTTTATGTCTAAAGAGGGTTATACTAGATGTCATTCTGACCACTATCTTTATATTCAGAAAAAAATGATGGAAGCTATATTATATTTCTATTGTATGTAGATGACATGCTTGTTGTAAGGTCTAACATGCAAGAAATAAATGTTCTCATAAGAAAATTGGCCAATTCATTTACAATGAAGGATTTGGATGTTTCTATTAGTTTCCAACCCTAACCCATTTATTTATGTATTAATCCCAAGGGGCGTAGTCAGAGTCATAGTTAGTTGAGTCAATAAATCTCGTTAGCAGTTATCCAAAATAATAATAATTGCAAGTGGTTGACCCACATTATAGAAAAGGGACCACAATTACTTATAAATGGGCCACAGTTAATAAATAATGTGGTTAACCCGTTTTATGCAAGGGACCACTAGTAGTTAGGGTTTTGGATGTCACTAAGCTATAAATATTCTTAGATAGTAAGGGAAGAATCATCAAGTCTTATTGTAATCAAGCTCTGCTCTATTGGAGGTTGCCCCCTCGAAGAGGCAAGTGAACATTGTTATCTGCTTCTAAATAATAAAATATCTTTGCAACTTGTCTCAATTCATGTGATATTTCTATGTTTATGGAAATATTGTTTCGTATTTTTTGGCATTTTGTTATACTCGCAGGTCAAGTGCATAACAAGTGGTATCAAAGCACTTTCAGGGGCCAATTGTACCTCCAATATTTGCATATTTTTTTTAGGCTAGAGACGTTCTCATACATCTTTAAACCATTAGATTTGTTGTTGAGTGCATAAACCTACTAATTTGGGGAGGCATGCATGCAGGAAATACAATAGGTAGTCACACTTGTTGGACTCCCTTGTAACCCCTATCAGTACCCCTCAAGTAGTACCACATTAGATAGAACTACACACAGACTACACTTCCATGTACCCTTGGGTACATTGGAAGCCCCCTACAATAACCTGAAACCTCACCTTAGATAAGCTTCCAGTCATCTTTCTACTACAGTACACTGAGAACAACCCTCAAGGAGATTACTTGCACATACAATAGGGTAGTCGGGTAGTATGACTAAGGGTACGGTCGATCCTCCTTAGTTAGTGGTTTGAAAGATTGGGCTGAGTACTATTGTTGGACTCCTACGTATATTGTGATCTATAGCACTTGACACTCCTTTGTGACCATAGTTCCCTCCATATTACCCCCTAACTTGTCGTCTAGATTAGATCCAAAAGTTTGGGTTCGTCCTCCATCAGATCCAGTAGTTAGGGTTTTTCCGTTGTGGTACATATCATATTCAACAGCTGGGGTTTTACAACATATATTAGACTCTTTTTGCAATTAGGGTTTTGGCTACCATAGTCCAGATTAAATTTTTGCAACACATTTTGCAGTTCCAAAAAATTGGGGTTTCGCTTACTACAGTCAAAGCCCAATTTTTGTAGGATATTTGGAAATATCAACCATTATGGATTTCAACCACCGCAATATTGATCAGCTGGGAGTAAAACTCCTTTTGGAGTTTAAAAAAAGTCTAGGGCCATCACGGGATTCTTGTAAGAGACCTAGCCCATAATATTCAGGATGACGAGCTAATCGCAAGAGTACCATTCACCTATAAGCCCTCAACTTTCGTGCGGTCCCAATTTTTTTCCCGACGAGGCTTCAAGTGACCCACACCACTAGAATCCTTAACTTGCCATCTTTCTAACCATACTACTCTTAAGTAAGCTAAAAAATTGACTGGAGCTAGTGTATGTATAGTACTTGGTCTCAAGTTATGGTTGTAGAGAAGGTAGTGGAGAGAGTGAAATCTATTGAGAAAAGATTTGATTTCATCCAGGCATCCATTGACAAACTCACAAATGCATTGACTTCCTTGTATATGATTTGAAAATCCATAAATAAAGAACATAGTTTTGATGCAAAATTAGAAGGAGAATCCAACCATCACATTCATTTCCATGGAGGTCACAAATACTCGAGCCACCAAAAACCTAAGCTAGACATGTACAAATTTGATGGCTCTAACCTGAAAATATGGGTGGCACAAATGGAACAATATTTCCACCTTAACAATATCTAGGAAGAGGAAACTAAACTACATGTGGGAGCACTTTACTTAGACCAAGAGCGATGGCAGTGACATCAAAAATGCTATCTAGGGAGGCCAACTTGGAACATGTTCTTAAATGCCATGTGTGACCACTTTGGTTAGGAATTTCACTTTTTGGGTCGTCTCACTAAGCTCAACAAGACGGGTACAATAATGGACTACATTGGAGCTTTTGAACAATTGGTCATCCAGATTGAAGTATCAGGAGATGCCTTTTACTTGGAATATTTAATTAATGGCTTAAAGGAAGCTGTCCAAGCCCATGTCAGATTACATCACTCATCTGCTTGGTTTGAAGCTTGCAACAAGGCATTAGAGGTAGAATTTTCTTTAAATTCTCAATCCAATCATCAAAATTTCATCGCACGGGCACATTCGACCCCGACTATGGGCCCCACCCAAACACTTAAGATTCAAAAAGTGTCATCGACAGAAATAGATGAAAGAAGGAAACATGGACTCTAATATTATTGTGATAAAAAATACTCCTCGAGACATAAATGCAAGGAACCAAAATTATTTCAACTAGAAGCTTTTGAAAACAGCTTCGTCGATGGATCTCCAACCACTGAAGTGACTGAGGAGGAAGAGGGTGAACCCCTAACATCCCCAGACACTAATATTCTAGTTACACTGGATGATTCAGTTATCTCACTCCATGCCCTAACCAACATATCTTCTTGCCAAACTCTCAAAATCCAAGGTTTTATTCAACATCGACTAGTACTAGTGTTGATTGATAGTGGAAGCACACGTAATTTTGTCCATAAGAAAGTAGCAAAATCAGTTCATTGTTTTGTCAGGGAAATATCTAATTTATGAATCCTTATCGCTGATAAGAGAACCATGAAATGTGAAGGCTGCTGTGAACATATTAAGCTTCAAATGGGGGATTATAACCTTGAAACCCATATGTTTTCCATTGAAATTGGCAGTTGTGACATTGTCCTTGGTGCTGAATGGATCTGCACATTGGGCCCTATCACAATGGACTTCCAAGAGTTATATATGATATTTAAGCAGAATGGCCACACTCATACATTGAGGGGACTCCAAGAAGGTGCTCCTACTATCATGAGATTGCATCGAATGGAGAATATTTTTAAAAAGGGTCATCATGGGATAGTCGCACAATTTAATGCTATTCATGTCATTGACTCCACTCCTCCACCTATTCATCCTGAGATGAAAGAAGTATGAGATGACCACCAACGGGTCTTCAAAAAACCTAAGTATCTCCCACCCTCTAGAGGTGAACATGATCATAACATCCCTTTGCTACCAAGTACCCAACCACCAAATATCTACCCCTATCGATATCCTTTTTCCTAAAAGAATGAAATTGAAAAAATCATCAAGGAACTCCTCGAAGTAGGTGTTATTCATCCTAACACCAACCCTTATTCATCTTTGATGGTCATGTTTATAAATAAATATGTTGAATGGTGCATGTTTCCAGACTTTAGGGCCCTTAACAAGCTCACTATTAAGGACAAATTTCTTATCTCAGTAGTTATGATATGCTTGATGAACTGCATGGTGCCAAATTTTTTACCAAGTTGGACCTCTACTCTGGCTATCACCAAATATGGATGAAGGAAGTTGAGATTCCCAAGACAACCTTCCAAACTCATTAAGGCCATTATGAATTCCTGGTCATGGCATTTGGTCTCTGTAATTCCCCATCCCATTTTCAAAGCCCATGAAACACCTTCTGAAACAGTATCTCAGAAAAATAAAATAAAAAAATCCTGGTCTATTTTGATGACATTCTCATCAATAGCATAACATGGAACACTCACCTTTAGCATGTTGACTAGGTATTGCAATTGCTCCAAGATCATACACTATTTTTCAAATTATCCAAGTGTTCCTTTGGCATGGAAGAAGTAGAGTATTTGGGACATATTGTGGGTTGTAAAGGAGTGAGGGTTGATCAAAAAAAGATTCAAGAAATGCAAGATTGGCCCCAACCAAAAACCTTGAAGAGTTTAAGGTGATTCTAGGGTCTCATGGGCTATTATCACAACTTTTTCCACAATTATGGATGCATTTTCTAATCCCTCGCTAATCTTATCAAGAAAAATTCATTTCTTTGGACTGATGTAGCTCAATAGACCATGTGCTCCACTCCAGTATTGGCCCTACTAGACTTAACAAAACCTTTTGTGATTGAATGTGATGCTTCAGGTACAGGCATTGGTACAATATTAATGCAGGAAGGTAGACCATTGGCTTTCAAATTTCAACAACTCAGTGGAAAGAATATGGGTCACTATACATATGAGTAAGAAATGATGGCCATCTTACATGTAATAGACACTTAACGACCATACTTATTGGGGCATTGTTTATAAATATGCACTGACCATCATAGCCTAAAATATTTCCTTGAGAAGCATCTATCATCACCACAACAAAATAAATGGCTCACAAAAATGTTGGGATATGCTTATGAGATAATTTACAAGAAGTGGCATGACAATGTAGTGGATGATTCCTTATTGCACCAATTTGAGGATGAGGGTACCCTTTTATCCCTCTCTCTACCCATACCAGATTGGATTGAAGAGGCATGCCATGAATGGTTCTCCCACCCTTCTCTATCCTAGCTCATTAATAACTTAAGAAAAGATCCTAATTCCTCAAAGGACTACTCTTGGAAAGATGAGGTTCTTCGCTACAAGGATCAGGTAGTGCTATCCTCGACCTCCACCCTCCAAACCTGTATCTTGGAAGAGTTACACTCCTCTCCAGTTGTAGGACATTTAGGATTTTAGAATACTTATGCATGAGCATGATGCTCTTTTTTTTGGACTGAATGAAGAAAAACATTCTTAATTTTGTAGCTGAATGTGATGTATGTCATTGCAACAAAGGGGAAACGATCAAGCTATCGGGAACCTTACAACCATTGCCATTCACTTCTTCCATATGGATGGATGTTTCAATGGATTTCATTACAGGTCTCCCAAAGTAAAGCAAAAAAAAAAATCACCATGGTGGTTGTTGATAGAATTTCCAAATATGCTCATTTTTGCACTCTACCACAACCATTTACCCCAACATTGGTGGCTCAATTTTTCATGGACCAAATCTTCAAACTGCATGGCATGCCGACCTTCATTGTGTCTGATTGAGACCCCACTTTCACCAACAAATTTTGGCATTCAACTCCAATTGAATACAACTTATCATCCCCAAAATCGATGTTCAAACAAAAGAAGTGAGTAGATGTTTGGAGACCTATTTGCGATGCTTCACTTCAGACAAGCGGCATCAATGGGTATAGTGGACTCCTTAAGATGAATGGTGATATAATACTAACTATCATGAAGCCACCAAGATGATGCCCTATGAGTCAGTGTATGGAAAACTCCCACCTTCACCAGCTTCTTATATCCCACGATGTTCCAAAGTACATGCAATTGATCATCTCCTATAGAATCGTGCCACCATAATCGCTCATCTTAAAGATAATCTACATCAAGCTCGAAACTGAATAAAGCAACAGGTCGACCAACATTGTTTTGAGAGGTAATTTCAAGTATTTGATCAAGTTTTCTTGCGATTCCAACTGTATAAGAAGACTTCTCTCAAAGAAGAGGGCTGCCAAAAACTAGTACCAAAATTATGTGGGCCTTATCAGGTAATTCAATGTATAAGAGTAGTTGCTTATAAACTAGCCATGTCGACTGCTTCAAAAATACACCTGGTCTTCCATGTACCGTATCTCAAGAAAGTTATGGGGAATAATTGTAGGGTTCAAATAAGTCTACCAGAATTGGATGAGGAAGGCTCACTTTAGCTTAGACCAAAACAATTCCTCGACACTCACGAAAGGCATCTTCGTGGTCGCACGATCAAGGAAGTCCTCACCAAGTGGAAAGAAACCTCTCCAGAAGATGCAACATGGGAACCAACCACTATTCTTCAACAATTTATGTAGCTTCAACCTTGAGGACAAGGCTAATTTTGATGGGGGAGGGCATGTTAGGGTCCAACCCTAACTCCTTTATTTATGTAATAAGACCAAGGGGCCTAGTCAGAGTCATAGTTAGTTAGTTGAGTCAATAAAGCTCGTAAGTGGTTATCCGCAATAATAATAATTGTAAGTGGTTGACCCACATTATAGAAAAGGTACCACAATTAATTATAAACATGCCATAGTTAATAAATAAAGTGGTTAACCCATGTTATGCAAGGGACAACTAGTAGTTAGGGTTTTGGATGTCATTAAGCTATAAATAGCCTTAGATAGTAAGGGAAGAATTGTTGAGTCTTACTGTAATCGAACTCTGCTCTGTTGGAGGTTGTCTCCTCAAAGAGGCAAGTGAACATTGTAATCTACTTCTGAGTAATAAAAGATCTTTGTAACTTGTCTTAATTCATGTGATAATTTTGTGTTTTTGGAAATATTGTTTCGTATTTATGTCATTTTGTTATTCTCATAGGCCAAGTGCATAAAAGTTGCAAAGCAAATCCTTGGTATGAGAATAACTAGAAACATGAAAAATCACAAATTAACATTGTCTATGGGAGAGCAACATAGAAAAGGTGTTGGAAAGATTTAATATGCACAATGTTAAACTAGTTAGTACACCTTTGACTAGCCATTTCAAACTAAGTAAGGAGATGTGTCTCAAGATTCAAGAAGAGATAGATTTTATATCTAAAGTTCCTTATGCATTAATAGTTGGAAGCTTAATGCATGTAATGGTGTGTATAAGGCCAAATATTGCACATGTAATGGGAGTTGTGAGCAGGTATATGAACAATCCAAGAAAATAGCGTTGGATGGTAGTGAAGTGGATTCTCAGGTATTTGAGATGTACCATTAATAAAGCATTTTGTTTTGGAGGTTCAAAATTGTTCTATAGGGATATGTCGATTTAGATATCGAAGGTGATAGAGATAATAGGAGGAGCACCACAGGGTATGTGTTTACTATAGGTGGAATAATAGTCAATTGGGTTTCTAAAATGCAAACCATTGTTTCACTTTCAAAAATAGAAGGAATTATGTTAATGCTACAAAGGCTAGTAAAGAAATGATTTGGTTACAAAGGTTTATGGATGAATTGGGCAAGAAGCAAGATATTGACATGTTATATAGTGACAACCATGGTGCAATCCATCTTGCAAAGAACTTAGCATTTCATTCTAAGACTAAACATATATAGCTCAAGTACCATTTCATACGGTCAGTTTTAAAAGATGGAAATTTGAAGCTCGAAAAGATACACACTAGCCATAATACTACAACTATGTTAACAAAGGTTGTAACTGGGGAGAAACTGAGATTTTGCTCATTTTTAATTGGCCTTCAAGTATGATGGTAAAGATGAGAAACAACCAGGTCCAAGTGGAAGCAACGGTGGAATTGCTATAATCAGTGTCCAAGTGGGAGATTGTTGGGTGTGGAGCCTAATTATCTTCCTAATTCAAAGGTATTATTTTAGTCACATTTGGATTGTAGTCCCTGACGGGGGGTGAGGGGTTGGGGGAGGGGCTTTCCCCCTCACTATTTTCATCGCAAAAAAATTGCCTTATAAAATATTGTAATTTCATAGTCAATATGGGCATTCTTTAGGTAGAATATTTGATGATAGAAGTTATGTTATTTTAGGGATTTTTCCCCTAGAAGGAAACCCCTAGTTTATATGAGGGAACTATATTGCGCTTGTGTATTATTTTGTGAGCTAAAAATAGAGGAGACTGTGTGAGAGCAAAGAAGAAGTTACAACGGATGTGTCGTAGGTTGTTTCCCTTTAGTTTGCTAGATATTATAAAAGGAAGCACTGACTGTTTCTCTATGGACATAGCCCAGAATAGGTGAACCACATATATTTGTGTCTCTCTCGTTTTATATGCTTTTTATGTTTATATTTTCACAATACTTTATGTGTTTTATTGCTTTGTTATTTAATTTTTAACATTTTTATATAAAACATAATTTAATTTTTTAGTGATATTATTATGGAGATATTATCTATATAAAAAGTTTAAGCTTTATTTAATAATATAATTTTTTTAAATAAATATAATATTTAAAATAAATTATTTATGTAGTCAAATATTATTATGTAAAATATGATGTTTCAGCATTCTCTAATAGTATATGTATATGTATAAGTATAAGTATAAGTATATATATATATATATATATATATATATATATAATATTACAATTGTTTTTTTTTTAATTTCACATTAAATGAATCGTAATTTCCAGATATTCATTATAATATGAATAAATATAAATTTCTTTAGAGCTAGTAAAGTTCTTTTCATGAGTCCAAAGATCGAGGCTCCAGTGTCCATCTTCTTTTTATCAAAAATATGATGGACAAAATTGCTAGGATCTTGAGAAAGCATAAGGTTCCCTCTACTTTTAGGCCCCTTAACACCATTTGTAGCTCCCTAAGGTTTGTTAAAGACCTTGTGGACCCTAAGAATATGAAAGGTGTGTATGAAATTCCATGTTCTTGCAGGACACCCTATATTGGCGAAACTGACCGCTCGATAAATCAAAGGGTTCATGAGCACGCGGCTAACATAAAACTTGGGAGGACCCGCTCCTCATCCTTGGCAGAACATGCAAAGAAGACAAAACATCACATCTGCATTGAAAAAGCCCAAGTCATTGCAAGAGTGAATCATTTATTTCATCGAAAGTTTAGGGAGACCATCGAGATAAAAAAAGGTCTAATAATCTAAATAAGAACAATAACTAGTCGATTAATAATTGTTGGATCCCAAACCTTTACTTTTAAATATTTTATTTATTTATTTATTTAGTAATATTTTTATTAATACTATATATATGTGTGTGTGTAAAATGGGTTGGGTTGATTTTAGTCATAAGGAAAAATTTCTAAAATTAATTTCTTTTGTATTTAGATATATAATTTAATTAATTAATTAAATTAAATTAAATTAAATTATAAAAATTATATATTTTAGGTCAATTCTTTTTTTCATTTTGTTTTTTTTGGCCTTTTCTTTTGATTTAGTCTCATTTTTAATTGATCTTAATTGATTCTTTGACTCCATTTATTTAATTTTGACTATTATTGGTTTGACATTTAACAGTTAGATTCTAGTTGTTAGTAGTAATTTTTTCTTCATCACTCTACTTATTTAATCTGATGCCCAGATATAATTCTTCATCTTATCCTAGCGATGAACCAAATGCGTCAACAAAACTTTCTCTAATATAATTATCTTCAAAAAAATTATAAACCTAATTTTTTTTAACAATTTATTACTTATTATATTTAATAAATTTAATTCAATTTTAATAAAGATCGATTACCATTATCATTATAATTATTATATATAATTTAATAAATAAAAAACTCCGTATGTTATAAAAAGTACTCTACTTATAACGATTTTACAACTATTTAAAAACATCTATATATAAAATATGTAATTTTTATTTTTTATTTTAATTATTCAAAAACATTGTTTACTATATATATTTTTTAACTTGTTCATATTTAGGTTGATTTTTAAACTATTTTTATGGTACCAAATTATAATAGTAAAAGTGATAAATAACACTGCAATTATATATATATATATATATATATTTATTTATTTATTTATTTATTTTGATGAAGTAAGTGTGAATCTTTCCATTAAACTGAACAAAATACATAATTGTACAACCCGGCTCTGTAATGTTTCAACAGAAACCAGGGATGGCAGAACCCCGAACTAAATTACAAACAAGATTACAAAAGAATCAAGGGCAAGATGATCAGCCCTACAATGAGTGCCCAATAACTAAGCAAAACCCAAACAGTTTGCCCTAAAGGACCATCGGACTAAAAACCTGCTTAATGACCCTTGAGGGACCAAAGACCCAAAACTATGCCACAATGCAATATCCTTAAATTTCAAATAACAATCAAACTCAAAGACCATGCGATCCTGCCCTTGAGGATCAAATGGTCCTGATTTATTTCGGGCCAAAAAGAATAAAAGCCTCCACACTAAACTATTTCGGGTCCGAAAGACGAATTAACCGTCAATCAATTTCTCCGCCCGAAATCCACAGGATGGGGGATTACCAAAGCGATCCCTCCAACCAGCCCACTTGTTAACCTGTCTTACGGACCCGAAAAGTTAAAAGTCGCCACACAATAAATTTTCGGGTCCGTTTCGGGAATTATGTCTCGTGCAGCTTTTCACCTGAAATCCAAGGGATGAAGGATTTCTTACTAGATCTCGTTAAACTTGCACACTTTTTACCGTTTCTAATGGACTCAAAAATTACATAGGCCACCGCTTTATAGTAGTTCGGGTCCATTTGGGAGATTATCCTTCATGCATTTTCCCACCCGAAGTGCATAGGATGAAGGATTTCAAAGGACTCTTTGGTTATTCGCCTTCCAACCTTACCACAAATTAACACTTTCTTCTGTCCTGTGTTTGATCCATTGCGTGTTGTTTTCATTGGTCTTCTCTCTGTTTAGTTCTCATTTTTTGAAAGTGCTCCCTATCTTTGATAGCCTGCCTGTGGCAGTCCTCACGCAATTGCCCTAAAGGCATCCTCATCCAGGCATATCTTCTATTGTTCTTTGAACATAGTACTCCTTCGTTTGCCAGCCGATCCGCTAACCTGTTAGCTGTTCTGTGAACATGAACAAACTAGAGTGTTCTCAGGGTTCTCAGGTGGGATTGAATCCGTTGATAGACCTGCAATAACTGCCAGTGTATTAACACTTTTTCCGGCATTGTACCATTTCATATCTTCTTGACCGAGTTAATTATCAGTTCAGAGTTTGCTTCTACAATGGCATTGTGTGAGTCTGACTCAATCAATATTTCTAGGCATTGCTCTAAGGCCATGAGTTTCGCCATATTGTTAGTGGCATTCCTCCAATGGATGTGAAAGATAGTTTGTTTGTATCCCTTCTCATCTCTTATGACTCTGCCATAACCAACCACTCCAGGGTTTCCTTTAGAGGCTCCATCTATATTGAATTTCAGAAAACCATGTGGAGGAGGTTGCTAGAAATCCTTGCCCGTTGTTATATAGCTTGTGTTCTTGCTTGTGCCCTGGGGGACCATCAACTGGAGACCTAATTGCACAACTATATGTGCATCCATGTTTAGAGGAGGGTTTTCGGGGGGCTTCTTAAGACAGGTACTTACAGTTTCTTTGAGTTGTCTTTTAATATGATCTATGATGCTCTGTGTCGAACCAATTCTGTTCTTGAAAATCCTGTTATTGCGTTCTTTCCAGACATCCCAGATCAAGAAACCAGGGATTAGAGTCCATGCTTTGTTGACAATTTCATTTTCTTAGAAATCTTTCCGCCAATTCTTTAAAGTGCCAATAATGTTGGATTCGTTCCTATCAGTTTTTTTGAAGATTGAGGCTACCCAATTCCACAAGATAGAGGTGAAAGAGGAAATGTTAAGTAGATGATCCATCATTTCTTCTTGTAAACCACATAACTAGAATCTAGAAGGACCAACTAGACCTCTTTTCCGAAGATTCTCCCAAGTTAGAATTTTTTTATGTTGCACCAACCACATGAATAGTTTAATTTTCATCCAGTGCGAGTTCTGCCATAGGTCCTTCCATATTTTATCAGGGTTTGGAAAGTATAGCCCAATGGAAATTCTTTTGGCTTCTTTGAGGTTGAAGTTGCCTTCATTGTTTCTTCCCCATCTTAGCTGGTCAGACAATGTAGATGTTAATATCTTTCTTTGTCCCAAGATGACTGCAAGAGTCTCTGCTTGGGCTTTCAAAGGGTTTTCTTCATTGTATCCCAGGTTCTTCCATGTTCTCCATTTGTCCTTGTATCTTGTTTGATCCCAGAAATCCCTTACCCTGAATAACCCTTTATTATCTATGTCATCCTTAAGATTGGCTAATTCTTCTCTACACAGGTTAGGTTCATGTTGCTAGTTATCCTCCCAAAACCATGCTAGGTTTCCATCTTGGATCTCCCAGAAACTATGCTTCTGAACTATAGCTCTATTCTCCCAAGCACTGTTCCAAATGTGGGAGCCTTTAATGTGCCCAGACATCCGAACATGATCCCTTTCTTGCCAATTGTTTGCATACTTTTGTTTCCAGAGCTTGGCCCATGGGGTTTCCGACTCCTTTAGCCATCTCCACCAAAGTTTTGCCCCCATGACTTTGCTAAGGGTTTCACGGTCATGAAGTCCCAAACTCCCATGGTTCTTAGGTTTACATAGATTTTCCCAAGCTACCAAAGCCCATTTCTTTTTCTCTTCCCCTTTTCCCCAAAGAAAATCTCTTTGAACATTTCTGATTAGTTGTAAAACTCCTTTCAGAGTAGGAAGAGCTGAGAACATGAAGGTGGGAATAGTTTGTAAGACAGCCTTTGTAAGCACTAGTTGTCTAGCCAAATTCAAAGACCTGCTTTTCCATTTCCTGATTTTATCCTGCAATTTGTTAGTCATTGGCTCCCAAACTTCCTTGCTTAGAGGTTTATCAGTGAGAGGTATTCCCAGATATTTGGATGGTAGCTGATCTCTTTGAAAGCCGAGAATTCTGGAGAGGTTTCTCTAAACAACAATGTCAGTGTTAAAAAAGAAAAATTTTGATTTGGTGAGGCTTACCTCTATACCAGCTGCCATAGCAAATTCGTTCAGGATTTGTTTGAACGCTTTAGCTTCCTTGACCGTGGGTGTAACCTGCAGCATAGTGTCATCCACAAATTGTTGATGAGTCCAGGCGTCCCCATTCGAGGTGAGTTTGAGACCCTGGATTCTTCCTTCTATGTTGGCAGATTTAATGGCTCTGACTAATCCTTCCATCATGAGAATAAAGAGGAAGGGGGAGAGAGGATCTCCTTGTCGTAGGCCTCTTGAAGGCCTAAAGGTTCTGGATGGAGAGCCATTAAGCAAGATTGAGAAATTAGTTGTAGTAACCAGGGCCATTATCCATCTTATCCAGTTGTGGTCGAAGCCATATGCTATTAGTACTTCCCTTATGTATGACCAGTTAAGCTTGTCATAAGCTTTCACTAGGTTAAGCTGTATGATCATCCCTGCTTGCTTATTGCTCTTCAGAGAATGAACCACCTCGTTAGCTTGAATTATGTTGTTTAGAATCTGCCTTCCTTCCACATAACCAGTTTGCTCCTTAGACACAAGCGTTGGATGTAGGGGCTTGTGTCTGTTTGCAATTACTTTAGAAATGATTTTGTACACCACATTGCATAAAGCTATGGGTCTAAATCTGTCTGGTGTCATAGATTTTTCCTCCTTTGGAATCAAAGCTGTGAAAGAAGTATTAAGCGCCCTCAAAACAGCTTTGGAACTTCTAGAGTCCTCCACAACTTCAAGGATATCTTGTTTGACTATTTCCTAGCAAGCTTTAAAGAAGTCAACATTGAACCCATCCGGTCTTGGAGCTTTCCCATTTTGCATTTCTTTAATAACTTCAGAAACTTCCTCTTTAGTCACAGGCCTGTTAAGATTGAAATTGTCTTCCCTGGTTACAAGATTTGGAATATACTTTGTGAATTTGTTGATAAATTGTGATTTGTTTACGAGCGGCTCCTCTGCAATGCTTTGGAAATGTTGTACCAGAGCACATTCCATTTCTTTGTGGGTGCTGAGCAGTTTCCATTGAGTGTCTCTGAGCTTTGAAATCCTGTTATGTGCCCTGTGATCCAAGGTTGACTTGTGAAAAAACTTGGTGTTTCGGTCCCCTTCTTTAAGCCATTGCACTCTCGATTTTTGCCTCCAGAAGATCTCCTCTTGCTGGCATCTGTCATCCCATTCCTATTGTAGAGTGTCAGCCTGCTTTTTTCTTTCCTAGGTAAAGCCATCCATGATATGGATCTAATTGATTCCTTGTCGTTTGTGTTCAACATCTCTTTTAGCTTTGAAAATGTTGCCAAACTCCTTTTTGTTCCATTCTTTAAGCCTGATTTTTATATGTTTCAGTCTCTGTTGTAGGAGAAACATCTTAGTGCCTTGAACGGGAAAATTTTCCATCCACCATTCACCAATATTACTAATGAAGTCAAGGTGAGTGAGCTAGACATTTTCAAACCTGAAAGGTCTATTCCTCGGAGTGCCTATACACGAAGCTTCAAATTGGATAGGACAGTGATCTGAGCCTCCAAAAGGAAGGATTGATATAGTCAAGTCAGGGCCAGTGAGGAAGAGGTCCTCCGAGATTATAAATCTATCTAGTTTAGAGGCAACTTGAGAAGCCCTTCCCCTCTTATTGTTCCATGTGAAAGTACCATTTATTGTCTCCATATCCACTTGCCTCATGTCGATTAGGAAGTTCTGGAAGGAAATGGAGTCTTTACCTAGTGTTCTGGTGTTACAAGGAAAAGTGTCTATACAGAACTGCTTATCCCACTAAGGTGTGGTAGCTACCTTAGAAACAAACAAAGTAAAGCTACTTTCGTTTTTCCTTTATGAAAGATAGATGAGAGAAGAATAGAGGAGACCAACCTTTGTCTTGCGCTTGGCTCCTAAGTCGATTCCTCTCTCTTCTAATAGTCCTTTTCTACTTGCTCCCTTGTACGCCCAGCTTCACAGAGTACCTGTAGAATCAGAGTAGCAAAACACTATACAAGAACATGGATCTATAATCATAAACAATCTAGGATTAGATGTAAATTGACCATACAAATGCATAAAACATAAATGACACAAGAGTATGGAGGAAAACTTGAATAGCTTTTATTGATAATCAAGAAAGAGCCAAGGGAGTTACAACCAGTTGTTCTGACCCAGCATCATCCTCTCAGCAAGTAAGCCCTTCTTCACCTCATACAAAGCTTAGATCACCCAACACTATGATGTTGTCTCAAGAAACCAACAGCAATTCCTTACAAGATGCAAAATTCCATCCTCTGGATCTCTGGGATGAGGGATCCATATATAGATATCTGTAAGGGAGATGAGTCAGCTTGTGATTTGATTAGTGTCTTCCCTCTGATAGTTCTTGCTTCCACTTGGAGATTGATGATCTCTTACTCATCCTTGGTCGAATTCAGAGAGGCAAGTGTCACAGGAGAAGTTTCTGGAAGATTCCATGCCTCTCCACCTCGCGGATTGACACTGCCATTTGTCACTTCTCGCCCATCGCACCCCATAGAAGGGCTTTCTGAAATGCAACGCACCCACACAGTGTACTTAGGTGAGATGCAATGCACTTTGCCTATGGAGCAGCTGAAATGATCATGTTTTGACCAGTTCTGAGCAGTTTTTCATGGAGAACTTCTGGGAGAAGCTGTAATCAGTTGACCTTGTTCCTTTAGGGGTTAGAACAACACTTTTAGGGACTTAGGAGCCCTTGGTTTATGGACATTTTATGCTTGGGGTTGCAGTGCCCAAAAATGTCTATAACAGTTGCCCCCTAAAGCATGAGGTCGTTAATCTTTTGATGTCGGGTGAAATGCTTTATTATGAGGATCCGAAGTTCTTTCAAGCTGGGAGGAGACCTGTAATAAGATACAATACAATACATTATCTTCATAATTTTTTCATGATCTAGCTGAGGCGGGCATTCCCATGCTCAGCTTTATAAATTCATTTTCATGTACATAGGACAGACAATCGTCTGAGTGTAGACTGATGATTCTGGTAGAGCCATCATCCCTTTGATTGGATGATTATCTATGCAGCAATGATGTACATTTGATGTCTTTATTTCCCTGAATATATATCGCAGCTCGAATGGATGAAACTAGATCCGGGGTCTTCAAATCTCGTTCGATCTTCACTCGAAGTACAAGTCTATCCATGTGAGAGATGTTTTGGAGTTGAACATGGAAAGACATCGCCTGATTACCAGCCAATGATGTAAGCTGTTAACAAGCGCGAGAGGAATCACTGATAATGATAATGACCCTCAAGGTACTGCAGTACAATTCACGTGGTGTGAATAAAGGACTTGGCGTCGAACACCACGCAAAATCTTTCGGTCGAAGGTCATTGATGTAAACCTGTCGCCGGTAGTGAGAAACTTGCCATTGAGGCATGCAAGCTTCAAAGTACTGAACGGGGTGTTCCTAGATCAACTTCTTGGATAATGAGCTAATGTCGACAAGAAGCGATCTGTCATAGGAGGGCCTTAATGAATCCCACATCAATGACACGGAACGGAGCAAATGATTTTAATGGAGGTGAAAACGATCTAGTGATATAAGGTTCAGGGTGGCGGTCATGAAAGAATGGAGTGTAAATGTATTGTAGCGGGTGAGACACATGTGAATTCTCTGAATGACTTCTCTTGAACATATCGGTGACACTGACGTGATGGATTGGTAGCATTAACCCCAAATGTGGATGGTGTGATGGGACCATGGTGATGTGACCGGTGAATGAAACAACCCAACCTGACTTGGATGCGGAGTGAAAGTGTCATGTTCGAGAGCAACTTGCTACCAACAAAGTTTCTTCAAGTTTTCTTCCCAATTTTTCCCCAGTCATTGCTGACCAGTACCTCTTTATTTTTGTCAAGCTTGAGGAGGATAACATATGCTTTTTCTATAATTTTCCCTTCGGGCAAACCCATCGCTATGTTTTAATGAGCCTAGCGATAGTGAAACTCGTTCTTGTCTGCTATGGACAAGTTTGTCGCTATTAAGTTTTAACGAGTTTAACGACAAAGATAACTCGATCCTTTTCAATTTTAGAGAGTCTGAAAAGGGACGTAAAGGAAACTCCAAAATTCCTTTTTCGTCATCTAATCCCTTAAGTCCAAAAAAGTATAAAACAATACAAAAGGGATGAATTTTCGATACTTTTAACGAGCCGAACAAAACAAGCGCTCGATCTTTTTTGTGTAATAATCCCTCAGGTCCAAAAATATTAAAATCTAAAGGAGGGATAGCACTTCCGGTCCCTTTAACGAGATGGAGAGGCCAATGGCTCGGCAATATTTTCATATTTTACGAGTCAGTTGAAAAGAGCTTAAAGGAGACTCATCTTTTGGGGAACGAGTGATAAAATTGGGTAGCAGCTGATTCCAGGTAAGGTTTGGAATTTTCCAATCACGGCAGTGTTACAAGGATGGCTAGTGGGATCACTCTTCCCAACTATTCCTCAAAAAGGGTAAACAATAAAATGGAGGTGAATGATCGACCAATACAGAGTGGAGGTGATGATGAGAACACGACCAAGCCTTTAAAGGCTGAAGTACTACATTCACGATGGTTATTTACCGGAAATTGGTTCATTTTTTATTGAGCTTAAATGCTGGGGGAAACATTTGCTCATTGCTTATGTTTATTTTTAACGAGCATGAAGTCCGCGTTAAAACTGCTCGGTGCGGGTTTATTTTTTTTTTAACGAGCTTGAACCCTGTAGTAACACTGCTCGTGGCGGGTTTATTTTTTAACGAGCTTGAACCCTGCAGTAACACTGCTCGTGATAAGTTTGCATGCCCCCAGCATAATAACACAAATCGAGGTGCATGCCCCCCAAGCTTCATTGCATTCATCTTGGTGGTTGGAATGAAGGTTTACCTTCGAGATCTTCGAAAGACTCGACTTTGATTTTACGAGATCGTAATCAAAGACTCGATTTGGAAAGGGAGTCGTTTCATTTTTTAATGAGGTTGACACAGTAAAAGAACTATCCTCATAATCCACTATACAAATGCATAAAACATAAATGACACAAGAGTATGGAGGAAAACTTGAATAGCTTTTATTGATAATCAAGAAAGAGCCAAGGGAGTTACAACCAGTTGTTCTAACCCAGCATTATCCTCTCAGCAAGTAAGCCCTTCTTCACCTCATACAAAGCTTAGATCACCCAACACTATGATGTTGTCTCAAGAAACCAACAGCAATTCCTTACAAGATGCAAAATTCCAGCCTCTGGATCTCTGGGATGAGGGATCCATATATAGATATCTGTAAGGGAGATGAGTCAGCTTGTGATTTGATTAGTGTCTTCCCTCTGATAGTTCTTTCTTCCACTTGGAGATTGATGATCTCTTACTCATCCTTGGTCGAATTCAGAGAGGCAAGTGTCACAGGAGAAGTTTCTGGAAGATTCCATGCCTCTCCACCTCGCGGATTGACACTGCCATTTGTCACTTCTCGCCCATCGCACCCCATAGAAGGGATTTTTGAAATTCAACGCACCCACACAGTGTACTTAGGTGAGATGCAACACACTTTGCCTATGGAGCAGCTGAAATGATCCTGTTTTGACCAGTTCTGAGCAGTTTTTCATGGAGAACTTCTGGGAGAAGCTGTAATCAGTTGACCTTGTTCCTTTAGGGGTTAGAACAACACTTTTAGGGACTTAGGAGCCCTTGGTTTATGGACATTTTATGCTTGGGGTTGCAGTGCCCAAAAATGTCTATAACATCTGGTCCTACCTTTTTTTTCTGTAAGAGATCTGATCATGTTAAAATCCCCTCCTAGAATCCATGGCATAATAGGATGTCTCCCTCTCAACTCCTCCAGTGAGGTGAGAAGCCTGAGTTTGTCTTCTAGTTTTTGAGGACCATATACATTTGTGATCATATATATTTCCTTATCACCCAAAGGTTGGATCACCATTGAAAGGTAGTTCCTTGATGCCTCAGCATCCAGGATTCCAAATTTCTGGGGATTCCAGAAAGTGAGAATCCCTCCTGCTGTATTGTCTGCTTTAACTTCTAGATACTCATACTTAATAAGCCATTTGCTATGAATCTCTCTGATTTTATCTATTGAACATTTTGTCTCCTGAATAAACACCATGTTTGGTTTTTCTTCCTTTATTATATTGCTAAGATTTCTTTGTTTCCTTTTGCTTCCTAGGCCCCTAATGTTCCAAGTTGTGAGCTTCATTATGAAACATTAGTAAATGAGTAACTAGTAAGATATTTCATCTTACCTGAGTTAATCATGAGTGTCCCACACTCTGTCATCAGCTCATTCTATCTTTTACTTCCTCTTTTCCTACCTGGGTTCTTGGAAGTGTGTCCTGATGTTGCCTCCATCATTTTAACCCCTCTGTTTTCCTGGCTATCATGGTTTCTTTTGATTCCAGAACCCTTTGCTTGAGATCTCCATAGGAAGAGTTGTTGTACTCTGTCAAACTCCTCTTATGATAGAGAATCAACCCTTTTGGTAGTTCCCTGCTCCAAGATCTTTTCTAGATCGAGGTTCTCCCTTTCAAGAATCTCCTGTAGTTCGTGGTCCTTTGTTCCCACTTCACTTGGGGTCATCTCATGGTACCTGCCACATTACATGATGTTTGGCATATTTTCCTTAAGTTTGCTATTCTTCGGTACATCCTCCATGCTGGTATCTTTTTCCTTCTCTGCAAGATTATCCTCTGATGCTTGGTTCATCACATTGTTCTCATCTTCTTCTTCTAAAATCTTGAAACTATTATGACTTGGGTTTTTATCCTCACTATTTTTCCTTTGGTACTTTTTTCCTCCTTTCCCTTTGCCTCTCATCTTGGTAAAGGCTTTGGTGTCTTTGCCTTTGTTGGTTTTCATATTGTCCTCCAGTTTGTTTAAAGGGAAATCTCTGAAGAGGTGTCCATACTCATGACATTTGCAACATCTGAATGGGACATGTTCATAGTCCACCACCTGCACCCATTCTTCATCATACACTTCTAGGATGATTTCATCCGAAAGTTCTCCTGATAGGTCCATTTCTACACATATGCGCACAAAGGAGGTATATTTTCCTCGTAGAGTTGCCTCTGAAATTTTTTAAAAATGACCTAATTTATTGCCTATGGCCTTTAAGGATTCAAGCAGCCAGTAATCTAAAGGTAGGGAATAGAGTCGTATCTATACCAGTACTAATGTGAATGTTTCTTTCTGGGACAAAATTCATCACCCATGGTCGCATGTAGAGGCCAGCCGCCGCATAGAAGTATGGTCCTCCTTCAAACACTCTATCTTTGTCCTCTAGGTTTGTGAATACCACTGTGAAGAAACCCTTGGACCCAAGGTGGAGGGTTATTTCCCCCTTAGGTTTCCATTGGTTTCTTATCCACACCTGCAACGCCTTCTCCGTTGGCCATATTCCCATAAATTTACATATAACTGCATATATCTCCATATGATCCCTGTGCTGCTGTAATGTCGGATTATTTAATACAACCCGAGGTTTAATGGCTAACCTGGGTTTGCAGAGCCCTATCACATCCTGTTCTCAGCTTTTTGACTATTGCTTTCTGTCCTCTTCTCTCCTCTAACCTCCTCATGATTCTTTTCATGTTCATGAGACCTGTTGCTTTCCAGTTTTTCCGTGTTGATTCTCTCCATTCCTTCCTCCATTGGCTTTTTGAAGTGATTCGTGCCCGCTTCCTTGTTTTTGTTCGCCACTATGTGGCTGTAGGAGGGAGAAGAACTCCCCCTTCTCATCCTTCCATGGTAACCAACAATCCCCTGTTGTTCCAAACCCTAGCTCTGTGCTTTCTCCTGCAACGCTCCAGGTTCAATTCTCAAATATGAATCACATATATATATATATATATATATATATTCAAATTAATAAAATATATAATTATAACAATATAAAAAGGTGATAAGTTTTATTTGTTCAAAATAAATTATATATTTCATTTATTTTTTGGTAAAAATGAGAAGTGATTTTAGTAAATTTGTGTTCGGTCACAAAAAATATTCAAGGAATTCATTATATTGTCATTTTCAATGGGATCTTCTATTGGGGAAATGACAAAATTTATGGAAGACATATCTGAGTATTTTCCACAAAATTCTGCTACTGAGTCATTCTACATGTTTACTAGAGTAAATTCTTACATATTGTGAGCATAAGAGAATGAAAAAATAATACATTATGTTATTTGGAAGGATTTTGGAGTAGAGAATCCACGCAGAGTTGGGATCCTGAGGCCAAGTTAGAATTTGTTTCGTGTTCTCATTTTTCTTTATTGGATTTCCTACCTCTTGTGAGAGGTGGTTCCACTTCCTTTGAGGAGATGGAGTTTTTAGCTCTACCTCCAATGCAATATTTTCATGAGAAACTCTAATTTCAATAACTTTTTGGTAAATCTTTGGGGAAATTTTCTTCATCACTGCAAGGGCAGAGGGCATAAATTTCAATACTCTTTTGTCAAAATAGTACTTTGGACCTAAAGAATCGACCCGTGAAGGGGTTTTCTCTTCATCATCCACCGAATTCTTGTATCTTATTGATCCTAATTTGGGGTTTCATGCATAGGAATATTTTCTTCTTGTTCTGGATCCATAAGAGCCTTAAAAGCATTTTTGTTGATGGAAGGTTCTATGTCTAGATTTGCTTCAACAAGTTTCTTTAGAGCTGCAGTCTTGTTTTGTTTATTCTTTCTTTACTTTTGTGCTGGCTAGAAACTAGCTTCTTTAGCAATAGGGCCTTGGGCCTCCTCGTCTTCTTTCTATTGGGGGGGATTTTTGGCAAAGTTCCCATAAGAATGAAAATTGATGCACTTGAAAGGAATTTACTCATAGTCTAATTCCTGGATATGACTCCATTCTCCTATATTTATCTTTAGGGCCTCTGGTAAAATTTCGTTGAGGTTGAATTCCACACATATATGAGCACAAGAAAATTGACCTCCTTTTGGTTATGCTTTATCCAAATATATAGAGATCCAACTTGTTTCCAATGTATTTTAGTGCATCTAACCCCCAAAGATGAAGAGGGAGGTGTGGCAATTGAACCCACACCAACATAGCAGTAATCTCATCATTTGGGTTGAAATCCAGAGCCCATAGAATAATAAAGAGACCTCTAGACCCCATGAAATGCATGCCTAATCTAAAAATAAAATCTCTTTCCATTTTATTGAGAAATAAAAAGACACAAAAGCCCCTTCCTACTACAAAGAAAGTTACTTGGACTTGAAGCTTAGGGGCCCATTGTTCTGTGATCCAGGATTCCATAGATATTGGGTTCAACCACAACCCCATAAAATTGTTGACTAACACTTTTTCTACGAGGGCTAAGGCTCTCTTGCATATATCTAAAGGAGAGAGTTCCATGATAGAGATCTCAACTAATTTCTTCACAAATTATTTGTGGGGGAAAGAAGACCCATAAGGTGTTTGGGCTTGCACTAGGGCTCTTAATGCAACCTATTTATCCATTGCACAAACACACCAACAAAGCGCAAATGGGTCTACAAAAATCCTACAACGGCTAGTGTACAGCTAACACATACCAGATCTACATACCCACACAGGATGCTAAAAGGAAATTAGATTAAATTTTCAATGCTATGTGATATGTTCAAATTATCTGTTTACTGATAGGGCTCATCAAAATAAAAAATGACATATTGACCTACCCATTGAGAAAATAGGGGTCACTTATTAACATCATAGAATAATAGTTAAAAATATAACATAATATTAGGTAGGTTTTTGAATATAATAAACTAGAACTACCTTATCCTGAGAGCTAATAACATAAATAGAGCTAAACATGAACCTCAAACTGATAAAAAAATAGATAAAATCCAAGGCATAGAACCAAGAATTATGGGCGAGAGTGGGTCTCCTTTGCATCTTAAGCATAAAATATCTCAATAGGATTGTCTTTTTGGCATCCTATCAATTTTGAGATGAGAACCCCACCATGCTTCCTTGCTAACCATAAGTAAGTAGTAACTATAAGTTAGCTTCACTTCTAAAAAGTCTCCAATCATTTCCTAAGTTTGAGGTAATCCAGTTCTTGAGAAGGAAAAGCATGAGACACAAAAAAAAAAAAAATTGTTAGTAGAGCTCAATAATCTTAAAAAATTTACTCTCATGTGACTAGTTAATCCAAGATGTGACACAAAGTCCTTAACCAATAAATCAACATCCACCTCCTCTTTTTATGCACGTTATAGTTTGACAATGTCCTCCAAGGTTTTGATCTTCTTCTTAATAGAAGATAGAAATGAATGATGAAATTGAAAAGCAATAGTGACAAAAACAATCTCCTCTTTGTTACGGGACATGGGGTTTACACTAGTGGTAGAGACTCATAGTAACTAGAGAAAGTAGTAAATTGTAAATAGGGAGACCCAAAGAGAGATCTAGACTACAATTAGCATTAATAGAATCCATCATTTTGTGAGGGATTCAAATCCATAATACAAGACACATTCTTGGTGCATTCATAACACTGGTTTTCAACATAATTATCATGAAGATAGACTACATCATTCAAGCACCTTTGCATCCACAAAATCCCCATTCCGTAGTGAGCCCAATAAAATCTGTAAATGACATCATCTAAATTCACATGCATTGACATGGTGTTGGACCAACATGTAATTGGAGACAAGAAAAAGCCATCACCTGTAAATGAATCTTATCTATCCTCTCCATCAATCACCTGATATAGGGAAATGTGAATTAAAAAATTAATAAAAATTTATTAATGATTTAAAAATCATATAAAGTTATCTAGATTGGATCATGGTATTATTTTTCATCCATCTCAATTCTTTAAGAGTGCAAAAAGTGGAGGAATCAACTTACATGACCAATTTCACCAATGGGACCGGGTTGGCAAATTGGGGTCTGAAACCTTCCAGGAGCATTTTTAGGCATCAAACAACATTTTTTTGGGGGTAAAGCTTTTTTTCTTTAGTTATACACATTTTTTCTTATTCTACACACAAATACCTTTCCAACAACACAAAAATCACATCAATCAAAGTCAATATGCAAAAGTTATCCCACTAGGAAGTTGGCATTCCTATTTTCACCACCATAACTCGAGAGAATGCCATGTCAACCCTGATTGTCCATGGAAAAGGGGCTATATATGTGATCATAATGAGAAAGACTCTATAAGAGTCCATTTTGTAACCCTAGTTAAGAGTTGAGGGATAAAACCTAAACACTAGTAGGTTATCAAGTTGTGTTATAACCAAGCCACTAGGAGGAAAATCCGTTCCATTCTTTTCAAGCGCATTTATTTCATAGAAAAGTAGAGTATCTGAGAGGGATAGGGAGAGAGAACATAAATAAAATTTGTGCATTATAGTAGCCTCTTGCCACAAGTCTTACTTCTTGGTACTCGCATCCATTTTATATTCAAAGGAAGAGAACATAGCAGCCTCACCTTCCAACTGAGTTTTCTCCTGAAAGGTTTTCCTAGCTTATATCTTGTGTCAAATTCTGGTTTGTGATTTTTATTTTGTTGTTCTATATTTTCTGCATAACTATAATTTGCATGCATACACAATAAAAATTAATTTATAGAACCATAAATCTAAAAAGAAATAAACCCTCATGGTGTAGACTTTGGATTTTTAAGTATAATTTTATCAAATCTGTTGTGATGAACTATCCAGTGGAATATCCACAACAATTTACTGATCATAAATAATAATAATAATAAAATCCAATTTGAAATATATTTTCATGGAAATACAACATAAGCACTATTATTGTATATTACTAAAAAAAATTCAGCTTGGTTAAGAGCTCATCTTTCATGAATGCAATAAAATAAGCAATAGCCTAAGAACTACGGGCATTTTCAAGAGTGGAATAGCACCACCTTACAAACCACAAATAGATTATTCTAAGTGACATGGTCTTCCTTGATTAATAGTGATGAGCCAACTCAAATTTACAAATAGTAACTAATAATAATTATCTCCACTAAAAGTTCACAACTAAACTATGATAAATTTCTCATTATTTAAAAAAATACAAAAACAAAAGACATTATAATACAATAATCATAATAATAATAATAATAATTCTTGTTTAAATCCTTTGATAAACATAACATGATTTCACAAGAGGTGACAAAGACTTTATTAGAAGGGACAAAATTGACAATCTCCTACCGATAATATTGTTCTTTAGAAGAGAATGGAGAAGATAATTGTTTATAGATGGAGATCACATCTCAAACTCTTGCCTTCTAATAATGAAGCAAATGATTTGTAAAAATTTACCTAAGACAACTTATGGGTAATGAATTCCTCCACCTAGACTTCCTACAACCAAAGTGGTTATTGTAAGAAAACTAATAAAATATGGATGGGCCACTAGTTTTAAAAATGTAATATGTTTAAAACCGTTGTATGACATATGATGATTCGTTAACTTGTTTATACATTTTTCTACTAGGTTAGGAAACTCAACTTTCCCCTTAAACCCACCAACTATGGATGTTATAGTCCTATTTTCTAAACAACTTGTTATGAGAAGGCTTAGCTTTCTTGGACTAAATCAAATACCAACAATACTTTGAATCCCCAACACTACAATTCCATACAACTAACTAAGACATTAACCATGAGGACACATCAATCATAACACATATTACAATTTTCTTTATGCATATCCCTAACTAACCTCACTAGAGATTAGCTAATTAGTAGGTTTTAGAAGATGTGGGATATCTAGGATAGATTTTATTAGTTTCCTATATATCTAGGTTTTTGTTATGAGTGTTATTGAAGTTGAATATTGGATATAGAGGGAATTTTTACATTATTGGTGGGAAAAAATGCCTGGTATAAGACATCTATATTTCTAATAAAATCAAATATGTAATCCACATTGTTGTCTGGCATGTCTCTTATCACCTACTAAATATTTTTTCTTCTCATGAGCTTTGGAGCTAATATGTGTTAGATATAATGACATTATGTATAGGCATAACCTTAAGTAGTAGTACCTCATGAATGGCCTTTTTGTGCTCTTTCAAGGTGGTTCCATTTATCAATATGAGGGCCTTAGATGTAGTCTAAGTAATAGAAATGGTGATCCTTGATAACATTTATCTTGGGGATGAGAATTATATATATATTGTGGTATATCTAATTGATGGGGAATACTATGCCTTATTAAATTTCATAGGAATCTATATCCATCTTACTATCCTAGCACGTTAGGATTAACAATTTTTGAATGTGATTAAGGTCCCATTGAAAAATAAAATAATCTAGGTAACTTGCCTCAAAAATATGCTTGACTAATCAGGGCCAATATTTCACCTTAAGCTTGTGCACAACATTTCAAGACTACCCTTTTACTAGGAATTTCCAACCCATCAGGACCAACCTTTGACATAGTATTGATACCTTACCCTTGCAAAGCTAGGGCCATTTAAGACCGAATTGGCACTAGAGATAAAAATAAGTAACTCAACAATGCTTTGAAATTGCTACTACAACCTTTTTGAAGAGGATGAGAACCTACCAATTAAATTTTATGTCAATAATGTCAATCACATGAGAAAAACAACATCTATGTTTAGAAAATTTGTTTGGGTTTATGTTAATATAATTATCTTCAATTCTCTTTATATCCCCACACCCTCTACAACCTAGTCATATTTAAAATCATATGAAACCAACTACAGAAAGATAGATAGCATAATTATTTTTTTAAATAGCACGAATAGCCACATCACTTATTGTCAGTCCCACATTTCGAAATGAAATGATAACAATTCTTGACGAAGATTTAATGTTTATTATGTTCAATACAATTCTGTTTCATGTAATACCATGGTACAAAGTCAAACAAAGATGCAATATTCTAATCAAACCATGCTACAACACTATTTGTGGAATCAAAAGTTGAAAACCCAAACCATACTTTTATTGTTAATAAAATTTTCACCCATATTTGTAAACAAGATATTTCCTTCATCATCACAATTTCTTTCTAATAGTTGATATTTTTCGGGTTTAGTATCAGGTAAGGGAAAAACCTAAGATCTATGATAACCCATTGATTGGTCTACTACTATAATAATGTAGGTACATTATTAGAGCATCATACTATAATGAAGATTAGAGTAGGTCCTTCATGATAATAACCTAGGCAGGTGCACAATGGTTGTAGGTAATTGATGATATGAATTGATTGAGAAACTTAGCATAAATACTTTACAAAAAGGTGGTAGGGAGCCTTTGTTAATGTCATTACTTCCACAAATACTCTTGAGAATTAAAAATACTCATTTTTTCACTCTCTTAATTTTTATTTTTCCTTTGACAAATTTGATTGACCTAAATGCAACTTGATTTGTCATTTAGGGTTGTTTCCCCATAGCAATAAGTCCCATCAATATGAGATATTTTATTTTTATGTTTATTTTGTTATTCATTGTTAATGATAAATATAGGTTTTTTATCCCATAAAAATTTGGAGGAACTTTATTTTAAAAAAAGTTCAATATAAATTTGCATTCATACTTCAGTTAATATATTTCCATTATCCCAAACTATGTATAATGTTGTAGGTGGTTCATGATATTCTTAACCCTCTCCTCACTCTTCATGTCCACCAACAAGATACCTCTATGCCCATATCCATTGTTAACCATGGTCTTCAAAAGGGCATATTGAGGGTGATCTTCTAAGCCATCATAGATAACTTTCATGGTTTCTTCATCCTACTTGCATACAAATATGTTATGTGATAGTTTTCTGTCGTCCCTAATCCCAAGTTGGAGATCCTTTACGATTCATAATTGGCTCCAAGAGCATCAAGATTCCCTGAAGGAGATCCCATATTGAATTTATTAAATCTGCGAACCCACTTATAGCTCCTACTATAACATCAAAAACCCCTATGATATATTTTTAAATTTTCTTAATAACATCATCAACACTAAGCCTAGAAGGATATATGATAATGGGGTTAAAAGTATCATCAACCACTACCTTCAAATTTTTTGTGGGAAATGGAAGATAGAGATGGTATGTCTACAACTACCAAAGTTGAGTTTGACATGGACTCAAAATACAAGACCTTGGTAGATGGCGTCGTGGCACTTTTCACAATACTAAAATTATGAATTTGTAAAAAAAATGTTGAAATCTCACAAGATTGTGGGAGAAAATGTGCTAATAATCATTAGTGCTTCCATCCAGAGAGCTAGAGGCCACAACATGGTTTCCATGGCTACATAGTTGTAGTTTAACAAAATATATTGTAGAAATTCCAGTAGAAGTATAATAGATAGCCTTAGTCTTGTCCAAAGCAACCAATTATCTCCTTAGATTTAGAAATGAATTGTTTGTTGTAAATGAAGAAATCATGTTATAGGCCAAGATCACCACTAAACATCCTTATCATGGTCTCAAGCTCCATGAATAAATATAGTTGAGGCTTATTTATAGATATTCGCACATCCATCTTCATCAAGCTCATCATGGTCATTAGCTAGGCCTTATGATGGATAAACCCATTTCTTCATAGCTTTGTATTTCTTGAATAATTTGCCACCTTCATCTTCATGGGGCCATGTGCATGGTAGTACTGATCCTTTCATTTTTATAAGTCAATAATTTGAATTCAATTCTACAAATACCCAAAAAACTATGAATTCAATTTTCCCAAATGAAGAAAAAAAATGTAAAATGTTTTAAAAATCCCACCACCATATTCCATTATGCATATTGCGAGAAAAAATTATAGCAATCCAATACCTTAATGTGAGAAGAAAAAATGTTAAAATTACATAAATTTGAGCTATTTCTAGTTTTTACGCCTTCATATACCTAGTATCTCTATGAGGAAAAAAAAACATCACAAAGTTAGGTTTGACATGGACTCAAAATGGAAGAACTTGGTAGATGGTGTTATGGCATGTTTACATCATGAGGATTTTGTATATTGACAAGGATGTTGAAACCCTGTAATACCTTGGGAGAAAAGTGCTACTAGTGAAAGGATGCCTCCATTTAGAAACATAAAGGCCACTGCATGGTCTCCTTGGCTACATTATTGTAGTAAAATAGAGGATATTGTTGACATGGCACTAGAAATATAGTAGGAAGCATTAGTCCCCTCAAAAAAATCCATTTTCCTCCCTACAATTGGAACAATTGGATTGAAATGCCTATTGTATATGAAGAAATCATGTTTTGGGACAAGCTCTTTACTGAACATCCTTCTCATGGTATCAAGCTCCATGATTGTAAGCATGATAAAGATTTTTGTTGAAATACACCTCCATGCTTACCAAACTCTTGGTGGGAATTAGTCAAACCTTGGGTCAACCCATTTCTCATAGCTTTTTGCTACTTGGAGAATTCACGACCTTCATCCTTACGTGATTATCTGCATGGAAATATTGATCCCTCCATTGCTATAAATCAACATTATGAATTGTGTCGTAGAGACTGAAAACACTATGAATTTAATCATCAAAATGAAGAAAAAAAAATACAAAAAATTGAAAACCCACCACCACTCCATCATGTTCTCGATTATGGTATTTAAGAGAAAAATCCATAAAAATTTAACTCCTCAATGTAAGAATATATTGTTGTAATTGTAAAAGTTTGAGCTCAAAGTTAGCTTTTGAGGCTTTCATATACATATAATCGCTATGAAAAATATCTCTAATAATAAAGTTTTGAATTAAAGATATATTGTTAAATTTACAAATATCTTAAAATTCCATGATTTTGAAAATGCAAATAAACCAACCGCTACTTACCAAGCTCTAAATAGACTAAGATAACGATTAATTGAGACCTTAATTCATGTAAGAATTTTATATTATTTATTAAATTTATCTTTTATTCACTTTCATGAATAGAAATAAATAATTGAACCAAAGTAAAAGCATATAATTCTATTTAAAATAAACACTTAAATAAACAATATTTTTTTTTTAATTTTTTATTTTATTTTATTTTTTTTATTTATTTATTTTTAATTTTTTTTAATTTAAAGATAATTAAAAGTTTTCTTTTGGTATACATATGACTTAAAAACTAAGAGTGAAAATGATAACATAAAAGTTTTTTTAGTATAGATATGAGTTAAAAACTAATAGTGAAAATGATAACATAGTCCTCTCCATGAGGGTAAGGTTTACCAAGGCACATTATGAAAGTAAAACTATTATTTCATTTTATAACACTATTTTAAATCATTCAAAATTTTAGAAACATAAATAAAACTAATAATAAAGACCTGGAATTTTTTTAGTTAATTATATTATAATTTTAACTAATGATAAAACAAATGCAAAAACTAAAATGATTGATTTGAATCTTGGTATAACATTTTTATGGTAACCTTGAAAACAAGTGAGTGAATTTTTTCATATCTTTATATTTTTTTATTTTAAAAAAAATCCACTAAAAATAAAAATGTTATTTTCATATATATACTACACCAGTATATATAGTGTTACAAATATAAAAAATATTTCAATTTTGTCCCAAAAAAAAAAAACTAATCCTAGAACCTATCATTCAGTCTTTTCTTTTAAACTCGTGCCCTCCTCCCAGAAAAAGTTTTATGAAGATTAAAAGGAAACCTCTAGAGCACCAATACATTTCACAGTGATTTTGCGTGAGTCAAAAAGAATTACTAATATATTTCATAGTGATTTTTCATTCCTTTAATTTACCATATTTTGTAAAATGAGAATAAAATTGTGATATCTTGCGAAAAACACTTATATCATTGGCGCCATATGTACTAATTAAAAATAATAATAATAAAATTAAATTTTACTAAAATTCTGTATTCCTATAAATAATTGAATTGTTTTCATATCCAATCTACATTCTATTAGAATTATTATTTTTTATCTTTATACGTAATTGAATTGTTTTCATATCTTTATATATTCTATTAAAATTATTATTATTTATCAATATACGTTTTATTTAAATTTTAATTGTAATAAAATGTTGAAACCTCTAACCTAAAGCATTCCAATGTAGTGAACAAAATACAATAGCCATTAACAATTTTTGGGCAATAAAATTCCTTTCATAACTGTAATACTATGAAAATAATCTCAATGTAACCAATAGAATGATATGTTTTAAGTTTACGTTAAGTATAATTATTGAACATTCCACATAGATAAAAAGTTCAACTCGCTTTAATGAATAACGTAAGAAAAGTGAACAAAATAGCATACCCATTAACAAATTTTTTGGCAATTATATTCCTTTCATAACTGTAATACTATGAAAATAATCTCCATGTAACCAATAGAATGATATGTTTTAAGTCTACGTTGTGTAATTATTGAACATTCCACATAGATTAAAAAGTCAACTAACTTTAATGAATAACGTAAGAAAAGTGGTCTCTATGATGGGGTGAGATCAAGGCAGCACGTGGATACAATGGGAGGGACGAGCTTCCTGGTAGAGGTACCATCTTAATGTTAGCTGTTAGTATGAGAAATTATTCAGTGTGTGTGGGGGTGGCAAAGTGTTAAGGCAACACCACGATGAATGCATTAGGGATTCGTCTTTGCATTCGGATATGGTGTTGGGAGTCGTGGTGTTGCCGGGAAGGAGGAGGAAGTATCAGAGGTCGACGTTCATTGGATATAGAATGTGGATGCTCGATGTGGAAATATATAGAGTTAGTGGATTCGTTTGGTCCTTGCGGCTTGGAACCCTGGTTATGGTAGTGGAAGGAAACACTGGGCGCAGAAGAAAAACTCATCGCAGTCTGGAGGTAACCTGTTCTGCTTCGTTCTTAGAGGGTGGTGGAGCTCGTCGGTAAGGAACCCCCGCAGCCGGAGGAGGAAGCCCAAGTGTCCCTACTCTAATAGTGATTTCTGGTGCGACGGGGCCTGGTGGGTTTGCCTATGGTTTCTGGTTGTTGAATTTGCTAGGTGGTGGCCGATTTTGCGCTCGTCTCGGGATGGAAAAAACTCCCCTATCCCTAGGTGGCACCCCATCATTGGTGGTATTATGAAAGTGGAGGTGTCATGATTATCTGGTGGGGGTGGTCCTTCGTGGATAGAAGGAGTCGTCTTAGTGAATTCGTGTTATTTTGTGTGGTGTTGCTCGGGTCTTTTGTCTGTGGGGAGTGTTCTTTCGGGTGGAAAGTCTGGTGTTTGGTGCCTGTTCAAGGCGTGCCTCCGCCATGGGAAGCTATGAAACCACTAGCGCGAAGGGGCTGCTCTTCCTCCCCTGTTGCCCTTGCTTCTGAAGGGGTGACAGACCAGGCTCTAGTCACAGTGATGCCTTGTCGGGGTGGAAAAACGGTTGGGCGTGCACAGAAAGGCAATGTAGGTGTGAGAGGAGGCCGCAGAGGTGGTAAGCAAGGGGTGAGCAGAGGTGAAGGGTCGCACAACCGTGGGTAGACTTGCAGGGGCGATGACACCTGTGGCGGCAGGGCAAAGTGTGGGCCAGCAACACTCGAGGCTCAAGAGGGGTAGGGTCTGTTACACAGCAATTTGTCACCGTTTGTCACCGTCCCTGTTACCCCTCACCCGTACACTGGAGGACTCAGTCCGGGACCTGTGAGAAGTGACATGACCTGAGAGCACTTGCATCATATTCCTCTAAGTATGAGCTTCATATGCCCTGAAGACATCTCTTGCAAAATACCCATGAAAACAACTCTTTTTGCATTAGCACGGGTCCACATTTCACTGCCCGCGCCAATGAGGGAAATCCTCTAAAAAGGGCGCGCCATTTGCGCTCTGTCTCAGAGTCGCACTCGCGCCAACCGAATTGAGTAAAGTTTTCAACCACCAAACTCCCGAAGGTTCTCTTCAACCCATTCACCAACTGAATCTATGTTGAGCTAAGATGGTTTGGCTTCGAATCTCCATAGAAGGGAAAGTGGTTTGCCACCTTTCATGGAAGTTTCCAAGTGATAAAGCCAATCCCATGAATAATGTGGTTGATCCTATCTCTTTCTTCTCTATCTATAAAAGCTTGCCTCTATGCCTTGAGCAAGCTAGTCATAGTTACAATAGTTCCAGTTCTAGCATAGTGATAGAGAGTTTGAAGCTGCAAGAGCCTTCTTTGCACCCATAAGGCCAAATCTAAGTAAGGAGATTCTTGTCACCCAAAGAGAGAGAGGCTTGTTCCTCATCCCAACAAGCTTTGCAAGACTTGTGTAGCTGACTACCCAGCCAAAGGAGGATTTGAACAATGGTTGTATTCTTCTTTGTTATTTATTAATAATAGATGACTATCATTATGGTTCCACTCTCATTGTCTTATGTTTGATGTTGAGTTATATCTTTTCTGACTGATATATAATTGCATCTACTAGATTTTATGCTTGTTTTTGTGTTGTTCTTTACATGTGCAAGTGTCAAATCACGGAGATCGTGGGGATCGTGACCGGCCAAGGCAAAGGAACGAGGGCGACATCTCTTCTACGAACACTAGCGTTGGAATCCAAGTAGGTTCTCACCATCTACTTTATATTTGCAATTAGGGACTTGCGTGATAGCATTGTGTGATTGTTGCTAGACCCGGTCTGGGCTAGTAGGGATCGTCTCTATCCGCAGAGAGGATTTACCTCCACAACAATTTGACGACTCCACTGGGGAGATCTTGTTGTTTGATTTGTAAACTTTAGACGAAGCCTGAAGTACGGCCAAGTAGCCCTCGAAACGCTATTGCTTTGCATTAGCGAAGTAGATCAACGCCACTTCAATCAATCTCCGGTTTGGTTTACGGACTAATCAACTTGGAGTTTCTCTTGTCTCTTTGGTTTTTCTTGCTTTGATTGCTTAGATAGCTTTCTGGGTTGGATTTCTTGCTGTTTCTTGCTTCCTGGTTTGCCTAGATACTGTCTTCAAGCCCTGAGTTGCTTGCTTTTGTTTTTGACTTAGCAAACTTGATTAGCGTGCTTTTTAGCCTTACAGTCGCGCCAATTGGCGCAAGTTGCTCAAAAACAACCCGCGCCAATCCCATAAAAGCGCGAGTTGCAGCCTGACAGTCGCGCCAGGCCTGTCAACTTTTCCAGTTCGCTTGTCTTCAAGCCCTCTGAGCTTGGATTTGTATTTTTCCGCGTCTTTTTCAATTACTGGAATGTGTTTGATCCTTGTTTAACTGGTTTTAGACCTTCATCCTTCGGGTGTTTGCCTCTGTCTATCGATTTCACTTTTTAGCCCTAGGGCATCTAGTGGCTTTGTGCATCGAGCCTTCCGTAGGAGTCTTGGGTTCTTTGATCGTCCAGTCGACTTTGTGATTACTTTTTGCATTTGCTCGGTAGTTGTCAAAGCTTTTTTCAAGTGATTTGTTTCTTTTTCGCTTGGGTTTCGCTTGGCTTCGTTTGGGCTTAGATCACATAGCTCATAGAGGTCTTTGTGCTTTCTTCTTGGTTTGAAGGACTGTTTTGGTGTTTTGGGGATTCGATTGTGTTCTCATTGAGTGAAATTGATCTTTTGCTCGGTGTTACTATCTCTCAAAATTTGTTTAGTGCACTTTGCCATTGAAAAGAAAAACGAATAATCTCTTTTGCGTTGCATTAGTTAATTGAAATTAGAAGCTTTTCATTGATTAAGTGATTTAAAACAAAGAAAAGTTTCGTTTATTTGTCATTAGCTGCATTAGAGTGCTTCTCGATTGTGGTCATTTTGTTTGAAAAATTATCAACTCTCTCGTAGTCAGTATTCATCGAACGAAATGATATTCTTTGGCATATAGCTTGCATTTAGGGAATTGTGAGAGATTACATACGGTAGGACCTGGAAATTGAAACTTAACTAAAGATCAACCATAAAATGAACTGAATGAACTTAAAAACGCATTGGAACATAACGCTCACTAATTAGAGGTCTAGGCTAGAGACGTGCTCCGGCGTCGTTAAACCTAGTCACTTTTGTTTCACTTAAGGTTGGGTGATTCCTCCTTCCGTGATGCAACAAGTGGTCTAGCACGGACTTGAGCTCCCACGTACCGTCGAGTATATGGGGAGACCCCACTAGGTTATCATCCTTTATCCACAAGAAGCCGTGTCTGCCGCCTTACAAGCTGTAATGCACCGAACATAGCATTCGGGAAGATTGACTGCCGTACGGAAAGTCCTTGGTTTTCATATGATTGCCAAGGTGTATATGCAGTTTTACGGATTTGTTTGGTAAATCTTTTTTCCTAGTTCTCCAGAGTAGTCACTTTTGATCCTTTTCAGACTCCTTAAACAAAAAGGCTCATCTGAGCATTTGTCACTTCGGGCTCACAAAACATTCGAAGGCGACTAGAGTCACCTTTTTGTCCTTTTCTCGACTCTTAAAACATGAAAAGGTCAAGTTGTGTCCTTGCGTCTTAAAATTTATTCGACCGCGTTCACATTTACCCGGTTAGATCTCGTTTGCGTTAGCTTGAGTAGGCTTCTTTTCATTCTCGATGGCAACTTTTCCGGGGTTCACCAACCCAGGGACCCCCTCTGACGGGAACCCTGGTCATTTCGCTCCTTTTGGAAATGTTGGTGCTCCTTATATGGCAACGTTGTCCCTCCCAGGGTTAACTGTTGGGTTGCCGGTTTGGTTGTTCTCAACCTCTTTGGTCCCTGCCGTCTCACCGTCTGATCAATCAGTCCCTCCACCTGAACAACATCATGTTGATTCTAAGGTGGACCTCTCCCCTTCTACGCCTACTTCTACGTCCTCATCTTCTACTTCGCCTGGTGAAAGTCTCGATTCGAGTAACCCGGTGGCTAAGAAGAAGAAGAAGAAGACGAAGAAGAAGAAGGCTCCCAAGGGAGAGGCTAGAAGTACATCTCTTACCCCCTCAAGTATACCTGAAGTCGGGCCCCCTTCCGCTCCTCCGTGGAAGGTCAAGTTTCCTTGTCGATTATGCAAGAAGGACCATCTTCTTCGCGATTGTCCTGGCATTCCTAGGGTACTAGATGTATGGTCTCGCGATCCGGCCCACCCCTCATCGTCCTCTAAAGCTCACGGCGATGCTACCTTATCATTTGGGAATGGTAAGGGAAAAGGGAAGATTCGAATCCCCTGTAGACTTTGTGAAGGCAATCATCCCCTTCACCTTTGTCCACTCATGGATAAAGCCTCCGTTGTCTTGGAAAGTCTTACAGCTCCTTCACCCCAACTTCCCGCTGGTTATCAACGTCTCTCTGTAGCCGCAGATTGTTCCCCTGCTGACAAAGAGATTGATTCATATTCTTCTGTTGTCCAGCCTCCTCTTCTTGAACCTGGCTATGCCCATCCTGTTCCAGACCAACCATTGGTCGGAAAGAGTGTCGACTCGAGTTCACCACCCGTCAATCACTCTGTTTCGGACGAGCATCACACCCATGTTCTTCTCATCTCTTCAGATTCTCCTGAGTCCCGAAATGACTCTCCTAACCCAGCTTCTTTCGAAGGTTCTCCTTCGGTTCCTTTAGCACATGGGGGCAATCATACGATTCCCTCACCAAGTATTCTGGTCGCTTCCTTTGATTGGAATCGCCTGATCGCCGGTCGCCTTCCATCCCATATGCCTTTCCAAATCACAGTACATGCCTGTGCTAAGGTAGTACCTGGCACTGTTTTGGATGAAGGGGCATCTGTCAGTCTTATGCCGTACACTACTTGGCAAGCTTTAGGTTCCCCGCAGCTTGGGCCAGTCACTCAGAATCTGTTGGCCTTCGACGGAGGAGCCTGTCCATCTCTAGGAGTTCTCCCGAAGTTCCCTATTACTTTGGGAGGCAAAACCGTCTATATAGACGTCTTGGTTACCCAAGGTGTTTTAGACTTTAGTCTTCTCCTTGGTCGCGACTATGTTTACGCCATGGGGGCCCTCGTTTGTTCGTTTTTCCGTGTGGTTTGCTTTCCGCACGATGGAAGAATTGTGACTATCGATCAAGTGTCATTCGTTAGTCCCCCGATGCCTCTTGCGTCATTGTTGTCCCCTCCTAGTTTTCATCCACCAGTTGCATCTACCCCACCACAGATCAACTACGTGGCCACCTATCCCATGCCTGGATCTAGTGATGCCGCCATCGTGCATAGTGTCCTGGGGGCATTGGGCCCTGACTTCCAAGATGTTTCCCTTCCACCGGGAGTGGCAATCTTGGAAGCCCCGACTTTCTATTCATTATGATGAAGTTCGGGTGGAGCATAGTTCCTTTCCAGTGTCAAGCTCCTTAAAAAATGAAACTAGGTTTGGCGGAGCACAGTTCCTTGTCTTGTGTCAAGCTCGTTAAAAAATGAAACAAAGAGTTCTGAGCATAGTTCTTGATCTTGTGTCAAGCTCGTTAAAAAATGAAACAATTTCCCCTTTCCAAATCGAGTCTTTGATTAAGATCTCGTAAAATATAAGTCGAGTCTTTCATAGATCTCGAGAGTGAACCTTCATTCCATCCACTTTGTTGAATGCAATGAAGCTTGGGGGGCATGTACCTAGTTTTGCGTCATTATGCCTGGGGGCATGCGAGCTTATAACAAGCATAGTTTTTCGTTTCAAGCTTGTGTAAACATGAAACCAAATCCAAGCAAAGTTCTCCATGGTTCAAGCTTGTGTAAAAATGAACCCATACCCGATTTACGCCTGGTGATTGCCATTTTTATCCGTTGAATTCTGCTAGATGAGCCTTGGTTGTTTCATTCCATTGCCACCATCTCTTTGGCTGATCATATGCTCTCACTTGGTTGTTTTTCCTTCCTTGAGGAACCGCAGCAATGAGTGGTTTTATTAGCCAGCCTCTTGACCACTACATGTTTTGAGCAGTTCCACCATTGCCGGAACCAGTTGCTACCCTTTATACCACTCGTTCCTCTAGGACGAGTCGCCTTTAAGCTCTTTTCTGACTCGTAAAATATGAAAAGATTGCCGAGTATTTTTCCCTTTTTGACTCGTTAAAGAAAATAAAAATGGAGGTCTGCTTTCAGCTCTTTTCCGACCGTTTAAAGATGAAAAGATTGCCGAGTTTTCCCTTTTAACTCGTTAAATGGAATAAGAGCGGTCGCCTTTAAGCTCTTTTCCGACCATGTAAAAAATGAAAAGATCGTCGGACCCTTGTCGTTTCAGGTTCGTTAATGGTTACGAAACGACGTGATGTTGATCGCTTTTTACCTTTTCAGATCGATATCACTACTCATGAAAATTACTCCTCGATCGTAATGGTCAGGCGGTTCTTTCGAACATTGTTTTATACTTTTTCGGGCTCGGGAGACACAACTTTACGAAAAAGGACCCCCCTGGAGTTTTCTTTTTTGCTGTCTTTTCAGACTCTCTAAATAGGAAAAGACGCCGAGTTCTTCCTTTGTCAGACTCGTTAAAACTTAATGACATCAGATTTCGTCATAATGACGCCCACAAGCATATGTTATCCCCGTCAAGCTTGTTAAAAATAACTGGGGTACTCGCCAGAAATGGTGGGGAAAATGGACCCATAATTATTGTCGTGTCGGCAGTATGTCGCTCTTGAACATGGCACTAGTCTGCATTCGTGTTTGGGTGGGGACATCTCATCTTGTTTCACATTAGCCTCCGTGGGTTTGGGTTATCCTATTTGACCTCTCATCTGCTCATTGCCTTGTCACCATGACCTCTGCTCATTTAATGTCAAATACTGCCAAGTCCACTATCGTGCCGCCGATATGTTCAAGAGAAGTTGACCTCTGCAGAATTACAACCTCCCTCTAATACCTCACATAATTCTGAATCACCACAACATCTTTCCTCTGTCTCGTGTCAATGATGTGGGAAACACTATGGCCCACCTTTGATCAAGGTCACTTCCTGTCGACTTCAGCTCATTATCCAGGAAGTTGATCTAGAGACTCCCTTCGGTGCCTTGGAGCTTGCATGCCTCAATGGCGGGTTCTTCGTGTTCGACGAGAGGTTTTCATCATTGGCCTCCGATCGAATGATTTTACGGGTGTTTGACACTATCTCATTGATTCACACGCCGTTGATTGTACCTGTAGTACCTTCAGGACCATTGTCATTATTGGTGGTACCTCTCGCGTCTATTAACAGTTTTCGTCATTGACTGGTAATCAGACGATGTTCATGCATGTTCGACTTCAACTCATGTATTCACATGCTTGAACTTGTACTCTGTTTGGGTCGAGATGGAGCGCAAGACCCTGGATTTTGTCTATTGGAATCCAGGCTGCGATTTGTGGCTTATTATGTTCATTACATGACTCATTCACTGGATGGCTGTGACCATGCCTGAGTCTATTTATTGATCCGCTCTGGATGGCTACGTCCATGCCTTGGATCTAGATTATTATATACTCTCTTATGGATGGCTGCACCCATACCACATACATCATGTACTTGAGATATCAGTTGTACTTCTTTATGCAGGTTCTCCAGCGGTCGTGTTACTTCTTTATGCAGGTTCTCCAGCGGTCGTGTTTTCAGTCACGCATCTTCTTGTAAAGCATTTCACCCCTCTCTCTCGGGCCTCATGCTTTAGGGGGCATCTGTTACACAACAATTTGTCACCGTCCCTATTACCCCTCACCCGTACACTAGAGGACTCATTCCGGGACCTGTGAGAAGTGACATGACCTGAAACCACTTGCATCATATTCCTCTAAGTATGAGCTTCATATGCCCTGAAGACATCTCCTGCAAAATACCCATGAAAACAACTCTTTTTGCATTAGCGCGGGTCCACAGTTCACTGCCCGCGCCAATGAGGGAAATCCTCTAAAAAGGGCGTGCCATTGGCGCTCTGTCTCAGAGTCGCACTCGCGCCAACCGAATTGAGTAAAGTTTTTAACCAACAAACTCCCGAAGGTTCTCTTCAACCCATTCACCAACTGAATCTATGTTGAGCTAGGATGGTTTGGCTTCAAATCTCCATAGAAGGAAAAGTGGTTTGCCACCTTTCATGGAAGTTTCCAAGTGATAAAGCCAATCCCATGAATAATGTGGTTGATCCTATCTCTTTCTTCTCTATCTATAAAAGCTTGCCTCTATGCCTTGAGCAAGCTAGTCATAGTTACAATAGTTCCAGTTCTAGCATAGTGATAGAGAGTTTGAAGCTGCAAGAGCCTTCTTTGCACCCATAAGGCCAAATCTAAGTAAGGAGATTCTTGTCACCCAAAGAGAGAGAGGCTTGTTCCTCATCCCAACAAGCTTTGCAAGACTTGTGTAGCTGACTACCCAGCCAAAGGAGGATTTGACGTCAGAACAATGGTTGTATTCTTCTTTGTTATTTATTAATAATAGATGACTATCATTATGGTTCCACTCTCATTGTCTTATGTTTGATGTTGAGTTATATCTTTTCTAACTAATATATAATTGCATCTACTAGATTTTATGTTTGTTTTCATGTTGTTCTTTGCATGTGCAGGTGTCCAATCACGGAGATCGTGGGGATCGTGACCGGCCAAGGCAAAGGAACGAGGGCAACATCTCTTCTACGAACACTAGCGTTGGAATCCAAGTAGGTTCTCACCATCTACTTTGTATTTGCAATTAGGGACTTGCGTGATAGCATTGTGTGATTGTTGCTAGACTCGGTCTGGGCTAGTGGGGATTGTCTCTGTCCGCAGAGAGGATTTACCTCCACAACAGGGTCTCCTATATTGCTCCCTGGAGAACTTTCTTGCTCTCATTGCCAGTTTGATGGACAAGGTGGACACTACAGAATGAGTTCGGTGTGAGAAGCATGTGGTGGAGATGGCCTCTCTAGAGGGATTGCATTACTTTTAAAGATAACTTTGGGAAAGAATGGTTGTAGTCTGGCGGGGGCAAAACCAACTCACCGAGAAAGTAAAAAAGCTAGATACATGGATGGCGCACTACGAAGGACACGTTCAGTGTGACTTCTGCCTTCCTCCACCTCCTATAACAACCCCGAACGACCTTGCATCCATTACGTCACATGACTAGTATGATTTCTGGTATTTTTTTACGTTTTAGCTATGTTTTGGTGCCTCTGGCCCAACCATTTATGGACAATTTCCTTAGCTACTTTTTTGTATTTTTGTTATCTAGTGAACTTTTTTGGGACCATGTCGTGGCGGAAAAGGTCGTTTGTGCGGACACAACTGACCTCCCTAGGAGTCTAAACTCTCTAGCGACAAACAAGACAAAATGGAGTGATCTTTCTCTAAATATACCTTTTAAAACATGAAAACTACAAGTGTTTAGGCTTACCTTATTCCAAAACGCGGTTGTTGTAGTCCGTCCTTGCCGATCCGGATGAGCTCCTCCTTCAAGTCAATTCCTGCAACCACAAACAATCAAACAATTACCAAGCACTTGCATTTCATATAATAAAACATATATTCAACATGCAGACCAAGGAACACATGAAATAACTCATTAACACAAGCTATTGAGAAAAATAAACCAGTTTGTATTAATAACGAAACAAAGAAACTCTTACAACCTGGCCTTGGTGTTGTGCAAGTTCCTCCCAGGGTCCATCAAGGGTTTTCCTCTACTTTGACAAAGCTCACCCACTTCCAAGTAGAATCAAGCAAAGACAATCTCTCCTCACAAGGTTCTAAATGGGAGTCCTAATTCCTGCAGCATTTACCGAAAGAAAATGTATAGCTCCAACCTCCCCTCCCTCTGGCTCAATGTCTTTATTTATAGTGCTGTAAAGAGGTTATTCAGGTCCACCATCAATGGGATAATCCCCCTCTTTGGGTGGGATAGCTCCCTTATTGATGGGATAAGTTCCTCCTTAATAGAGATACATGAACCAACTGGAGGCACATCCAATTCATCAAACCGACCTCTAGAAAGTTCTAGAAGTAACCACAAGTAACTTTTTTAAGATGAAACTCGCGCATTTTGCCTTTTACAGAAGGACGCACCTGTCCCTTAACATACAGAGCGTCCAAGGACGCACCTTTTGTGAACATTGTGAGCGTCCCCGCAGGTAAGGCTAGAGAGAACCTGCGACCCCAGAGATAAACATATTTTTGACAAGACTTTCTCTCTTCTTTGAGTTTGAGATGGATAGCAGAGGCATAAGACTTGCCTAAGAGGGTAGCATGACTGTTGATTTGAGCCATACTAACTGTAAGTGGTCATGGTGACATTTTTTAGTGTAACAGATTGCCCCCTAAAGTGCGAAGCCTGGAATAGATTTAGGGTTTTGTAATTCTAGGAAGGGTGAAGCGCTTTATCATTTCAAGGATTGTCTTGTGGATGGCCTGGTTGGAACCTGCAATTTTCAACACAAAATACATGTATAAGATTATATCATCACTGAGGTAGGCATTCCCATACTCAGATTCAAAACTTTAACTAATGGACTAACTATTCTGATACAGGAATGATCTTGCAGTACATCATTTTTATAGACTTTTGTAGACACAGTATGGACGCAGCCATCTGTTTATGATTAGTCTACATAGATAATGAATACAAAACTCCTCGCAGCCTGGATGGTAGAAACTAGATCCAGGGTCTTCACTTCTACTTCCCGAATTGGTACGATTCTAGCCATGTGATTAAATGATTCGATGTCGAACATGTTAGAAACCACTTGATTACCAGTCGATGATGCAAACTGTTAACAAGCGTGAGAGAAACCACCAGTAATGTCAATGGTTCTCAAAGTACCAAGCACAACCCGTGAAATGTGAATAGATGTTTTGATGTCGAACACTTCACGGAATCCTTTGATCGAAAGTCAATGATGTAAACTGACGTCAAAGGCGAGAAACCTGCCATTGATGCATGCAGACTTCAAGGTGCTGTCGATTCCTAAGTCATCTTTCTAGATAATGTGTCGATGTCGATAGAAAGCGACCCGTTGCAGGCAAGCCCGCAACACGAAATCATTGTTCAAGTTGAAGAAATGTTGCTGTAAGGACTGACTCAGGGATGGTCAAATGGATGACAAGTATTTTGCAGATGAAAGTTTTTGCTTGCAGACCTCTTGAACACATAACGACACGACAGATGGCTTGGTGACGAATAACTCAAAGTTAATCCCCGGAACCCGGTTAAAGACTTTCAAAGTGGTTTGGTCAACTGTGAGGTAAAAGATTTCCCAACCCAGGTGAATGAAAAGTGTCGTGTTCAAGAGTGGTAATAAAGTTTCTTTTGAGACAAAAGGTAACAAACAGGTTCATTCTTCTCTCTTTTCCCCCACCATTTCTGGCAAGTACCTCTTTATTTTTAACAAGCTTGAGGAGGATAACATATGCTTGATTATAAGCTCATCCTTCGGACAAGTCCAACCTAGTTTAAATTCGAACCCTAGGAAGGAGTGGTTCGTTCCTGTTTGTAATTGAACAGGTCCTTTACTGTAAAAGTTTAACGAGCCCAGTATAGGAGAAACTCGGCGTTTTTCATTTTTAGAGAGTCTGAAAAAACAAAAGGAGACTCCACGTTGAACTTTTTCGTATATTTGTGTCCCTCAAGCCCGAAAAAGTATAAAATAATACCTGGGGGAACCGCTTGATCTTGCGACCAAGGAGTACTTTCATAATAGTGTCGTTGACCTGAAAAGTAAAAAGCGATCAAGGACACGTCGTTTTATTTCCTTATCGAGTTCGAAACGACAAAAACCCGGCAATCTTTTCCTGATTTTGCGGTCAGAAAAGAGCTAAAAGGGGACCGTCTTTTAATTCCGTTTTAACGAGTGTAAAAGAAACGCTCGGCGATCTTTTCATGTTTTAGGAGTCAGAAAAGGGCTTAAAAGATGACTCTGATATTTTTGTTTGTGAAAAATTACAATTTCCCTCGAAACCCCTTTGTCCTGCACAAAAGCAACACATTACTCATACCTGTTTAAAATAGGCAAAAATACATCGAAAAACATCTTTTCATGGTAAAAAATGAACTAATTCATCCAAAAAACCTATAAAAAGACCTTTTACCATGTCATTTTTACCGTTTCACTGTTGAGGTTGAAAAAGGAGCTTTTGACAAGAAACTTCCCGTGGTCGCTGCGGAAAATCCGACCGTCGGAATCGAACGCCGTCTTATCCAGGTATTTTACACATCCTACTCTGCATTTCTATCCGTTTAGAATCAATTTTTAGGTCTTAGTTTCATTTTTTGGGGGGGTTTTGGTTTTGGAATGCGCCTCTCGGCGGACGCGGGTGCCCTTCGGGTGACCCGCGTCCCCCGACTTTTTCTCATACGGGAAAATGGTCGGAAGACGCGGCCCGCCTTCAGGCCAGCCGCGTCCGGGCGCCCTGTGCTACAAAGCCGGGGTGCGTCTTCCGAGAAGTGCGCATTTCAAAACCCCAACTCCCTCAAAAAACCACCAAAAATTCCCAAATCAATTTCTAATTGCTATTTTTGATGTGCAGGGTATTAACCATGTTAGATTGGAGAGAAAGAGAGCATGTAGAGGATGATGAAGTTGCAATAAATCATCAACCTTCCCTGGATGCCCTAAGAGCATGCGGATTATACAAATATTGGACCATACCGGGCATGAGGGGCCAGGTAAGATTCTTGGAATGGCTGGTTGAGCGATGGAACGTTCAAGAACAATGCTTTTACATAGGAGGGCACCAGCTCGAGATAGAGCCCTCGGATGTATACTTTCTCACTGGCTTGCCGAACAGAGGTGAGCAACTCAGTCTTGCGGGGACTAGGCCGGGTGGCCAATCCCTTGATAGTCTCCGCGATGAGTGGTGCACACCTGGGGCTCACCATTCAAAAGGCATAGAGATAAAACACATCACTTTACCGGAACTCAAAGTCATAGCGTTCACGGTTACCAGAATTTGCGGCGCGGCCGCTTTACACATTGCTTCCGGATCCCAAATGCGGATGGCAATTGACTGTTACCAAGGCACCATTTTCAACTGGTGTGAAGCTGTGTCGGCTCATATGAAGAGCCAACTGACCAAGGCAAAGAACGGACGACTAAAGACTTTTGGATATGGGCCTCTAGTCGTGAGCTTTGCCTTGGAGAGAGTTCCAATGCTGATCCCTCAGCAACTCACTGTTGATATCTTGGGTCCTCGGGAGCCAAAGCTGATACGATGGGTTGCGGTGATGGCCCGGCATCCTGACGAGGGTGCGACAGTGGTTCGATTCTCAGATAGTTATTTTCACTGGTTAGAGGACCAGGTTTTTTCGATACAGGACTTTCCGTATGCCGGAGTGGATTTTAGAGGTGATCCGGACATGGTTCTTCCACCGGGAGAACAATGGGATGACAGAGGTACTTTTATTTTCACAAGTTTTCTAATTATGTATTTTTTATTTTTCATATATATCGTCTCAAAACTAACAGTAAAATTTTCAAAATGCAGATGTTGGTCCACAGCGTCCAGCCAACCTCCGGCCTTTTGATAGACTACATCCAGCTGCACCGGTACCGGCCCCACAGGACGCGGCTGCAGAAGTACTAGCTGAGTTGGAGCATGATCTAGAGCGTCTCACGGCAGATATACCTGAGACTACTATGGATGACATTCCTACTCGGCTTCAGCGCTTCGTAGTCGCGGTCCCTGGACCGTTTAGGAGATTTTTGCGTAAGGTAGCCCGCGCAGTGGTGTCATACAGAGAGCACCACCAGTGATTGACTAGTCACTTTTGTAGTCACATGTGACATTTTGACTTTTTGTACTATCATTTTGCCGATCATAAGGTGTTTTCAACCTATGATCGAAGACGATGTATATATTTTTTGACACACTTCTATCTATATATATCACTATTACCGGCTTATCTTGTTTAACATATGTGATGAAATGTTTTTAAATTTACTTGCATGATTATCGTAAATGTCTGTCCAACATTCGAGAAGCAATTGCATCTGCTAATGTATTCAAAGACCTTGGAATATGTTGATATTCAATGTAATCAAATTCACGTTCCAAGAGACGCACTCTCAAAAACAACCTTAATAACACAGGATTCCTAATGGCATAAACTCTATTAAGCTGTAATACAACAAGTTCAGAATCTAACCTCACTGTCAAACGTCGAATTCCAAATGAAATAGATTCGGATAATAATTCAATCACTGCACTGTATTCTGCAATGTTGTTCGTTGTTTGACCGAGGCTTACCCCATGCATAGAAACTAACTCGTCAGAGGGCGAATAGATAACCCAAGCTGCGGAAGAGATGTTCCGTGTACTACGACAAGCACCATCAGCAAATCCAATGTATGTTTGGAGAGGCGTCGACATCTGCAATATCAAGAGTAAAACCAAGATAAGCCAGAATAACGACGAAAAACCACACTCTCTAAGCTAAGCACACTGACTAAACTAACACACTTGCTAGCTAGAAAGAAAATCTAACCTATCTAAAAATTTCTCCATTCCCATCATTTAAGCATAATACCTCTTTAGGTAAAGTCCATTTCTGGGTTTACCCAAAGAGTCCCCATCAAAGTCAACTAGCTCATAAGCCCCTTTTGCTAGCTTTCGCTTTACAATGTAGGGCCCATGCCACATGGGAACGAATTTTCCGGCACCTAGCTTATCGTTAGCTTGATCATATAATAGTACTAGGTCTCCTTCCGAAAAACTTCGAGGGGTTACATTTCTATCATACTGAGCTTTCATTCGTTTCGCGTGAGTCTCGATTGCCAATGTAGCGTCACGTCGAGTCTCATCTAATTTAGCCAAGTACAATAAACGTGTCTCCTCTTCGGAAGTAGCTGGAAGTAATTCGACAGCCATTTGAAGTGATGGGATTTCGCATTCAATGGGTAACACAGCTTCTAAGCCATAAACTAGCTGGAAAGGAGTGAACCTTGTTGAATTTTTCACTGAGGTTCGGTATGCCCATAGCGCTGAAAATAACATGTTGTGCCAATTCGACCGATGAACACCAATGGTTCGTCGGATCATGGTAACTAGAACTTTGTTGATAGACTCAACCAAACCGTTGGCTTGCGGATAATAAGGAGTAGAGCTATCGTGGCGCAAACCAAGCTGGCTTGTAAGCTCAGTCATCATGACATTTCGAAAATGGCTCCCATGGTCAGTAATGATTGCTTGTGGGACACCAAACCTAGTTATGATATGATTGAATACGAAAACTGCAGCTGTTTTGCCGCTTGCGTCGAATGTAGGCATCGCCTCGGCCCACTTAGTAAAATAATCAACCGCAAGGATGATATACGCATGCCCCCCGGCCGAGTGAGGGTTACAAGTAATAAAGTCGATACCCCATTTGGCGAATGGACCAACGGCAATTATAGGGTGGAGAGGAGCAGGTGGAGCGCGCATCTTGCGATCAAACACTTGACAGTTGTGGCACTTCCTGACTGCAATGATACAATCTTTAAACATAGACGGCCAGAAATAGCCAGCGCGCAACACCTTCTGAGCTGTGGCATACCCAGACATATGACCGCCACATGCTCCAGAGTGACAATCATTCAAAACCCTCTCAGCCTCTTCGTGAGTTAAACAACGTCGAAAAACTAAGTCTGCCCCCCGGCGATAAAGTGTATCTCCAATAATTTTGTATGGCTGGGATTGAAACCGAATTTTTCGACGTTCCGCTTTGGAAGCTTCAGGCCGAAAGGTTTGGGTTTGGAGATAAATGATTATATCCCCGTACCACGGATCTACAGTACTGATAAGAAACAAAGATTCGTCCGCAATGGACTCCTCTGCCACAGTCTCTGTGTCAGCACTCGGGAAATCACACATCAATTCCGCAAAAACTAAGGATTTCTTAGACTTGGACTTCTCGAACTCCAAGTCGAACTCTTGCAGGATAACAATCCATTTAGAGTACTTGCCCCCTAGCAGTTGTTTTGTCAAAATATAAATCATAGGGTTGCAATCCGAAATAACTGTAGTTTTGCGGAGAAGAATGTAGTGACGGAAACGCTGGACAGCTTGAACGGCTGCCAGGGCCAATTTCTCCACATGCGAATATTTTAGCTCAGTTGGATTCAAGGTCCTACTAAGATAATATATCACATGCTCCGCTCCGAATTCATCTTCTTGAACTAACACCATTCCAATGGTGGAATGCGAAGCTGCGAGGTATAAGAAGTAGTCTTGGTTGTAGTTGGGAGGATGCAATAACGGTGCATGGGTCAACGCGTGTTTAAGTGCATCAAAAGATTGTTGGGCAATCTCGTCCCAAAAGAATTGTGCATTCTGTTTCAACAACCGTGTAAAACCTTTAGTGACCTCGGCGTAGTTTGGGATGAATCGGCGTAAAAAGTTCGCTTTCCCTTGCAAACTTTGGAGTTGGCGCAAACTCGAAGGAGGAGGCAATTTGATGATAGCCTCGACTTTCGAGGGATCGACGCGAATGCCGGCTTTTGAAACAACAAATCCCAGCAATCGACCTGTTTCTATACAGAAAACACACTTGTGGGGATTCAACCGAATTCGATAATGCCTACACCTCATAAAGATTGCTCGTAGGTGGACAAGGTGATCAGCTCGATGTAAAGAATGAGCAGGCAAATCATCGAGATAGGGTTGCACAATGTGCTTGATGTCATGAAATGCATAAGACATCGCCCGTTGAAAAGTGGCCCCGGCATTCTTAAGCCCAAAAGGTAACTTGCAATAAGCAAATGTCCCCCATGGACAAATGAATGCCGTTTTTGGTTGGTCGGCAGGTAGAATATTGATTTGATTATAGCCCGAAAAACCATCCATGAAGGAAAACATTTCACTTCCGGCACAATCATCAATAATTTGATCGATATAAGGCGTAGGATAGTTGTCTTTTGGACAAGCTCGATTTATATCCCTATAGTCGATACAGATTCTTATTGTTCCTTGTTTCTTGTTGACCGGAACAATATTCGATACCCAATCCGTTAACGGGATCGGATAAATGAAACCTGCTTTCAACAGCTTTTCGACTTCTGCTTTAATCGCAGCCGCTTTTCGAGGGTGAATTTGACGCAACCGTTGCCGAACGGGTTTAGCATCCGGGTAGGTCTTTATTTCATGAACAACAATGGCAGGATCAATTCCCGGCATTTCCTCGTAAGACCAGGCAAACACGTCGCGGAATTCTTGGAATAGGGCCTTGTAAGTTTGGATTTCTTCTTCAGTACATGCGGCACCTATATGAATGTTTTCCTCGATTCCGGGCTTCACTGAAATATCAATGGGAATAGTACGAGAAATATTCCCTAAATTCAACTCTGAATCAGAATGTTTCGTTGGATCCTGAGCGTCTTTGACATATTCAGCGGTAAAGATAGATGAAAAATCATTTTCAAATGCATCATCCTTAGGTAAAAACGAAGATCTGTGATGGAGATCTTCCCATGGTAGATCGTCTACACTTAGGATTTCGCGAAGTTGTTCGTCAGATGACACGACTTCGGGAAACGTTATCCGTTCTAAGGGTGAGGTGAAAAGTGACTCTTCACTGACCACATTCATTTGGTCGACTTCGGTTGAATGAAAGTCAGTAAAAGACATGAGAGCTTCATAAGCAATTTCATATGGACTCAAAGGCATAACATCACCGAGTGAGTCTATCTCAGAGTCAGATGGGACGAACCAAGGATCATCATAAATAATGTTTTCTGATGTAATCATATGAATGGTTGCAAACGAAGGATCTGCGCTGAGTGGAGGGAGAGGAAAAGTTCCCAGTAAACCGGAATCCTTAACTAAACCTACACCAACATCCCTATAAGGGATTGTCGTTTTACCAACATGCTGGATACTCTCTGAAGAGGCTGGGTCGGATGAAAAGTATGTCAGCTGATCAATAGTCACGATCTTACCGTTATGTGGAAACTTAATTACTCTGAAGACCGATGAAACGACCGCTGTCATAGCATATGACCAACTTCGACCCAAAAGAAGGTTGTAGTCTAGAGGGGCATCAACCACTTCCACATCCAGACTAACGGTTTTACCTTCAACCCCTATAGGCAATTCTTGTAGAATACCAAACGGACGGAACCCACGGCCATCAAAGGCCTTAAGGATGGTGGGGGATTGGTTCAACGAAGGAGAACCAAGCGATCTCCAACATTGAATCGACATAATACACGTAGAAGCTCCCTCATCAATCACAGTCCGATGAATAGGCCTGTTTTTGACTATCACTGGAATTTGGAAAGCCATTTGATGGGGGAGACGTGGTGTACTATTTTCTAGATCAAAGATCATTAGGTTCGGGTCCTGAACATCGACAGCTCCGATAGCCGACAAAAGCAATTTCCGTTGTGCTGGGCATGATTGCAGCACTTCGAGTGCCGACATTGCTGAAGGTGAAACAGCTAAGTCCTCAACAATGTTGTAATTCTGGGCTGCTCTCGCATGTGGATTGAAAGCAGACCTTCGAAGTACACCCTTGGCGGGCGGCTTAATCACTAAGTCTGGGTTAGGTTTTTCGATCTGTAGTGGATCGGAACCAGGAGCTGAGGTTGATGGGTTAGAGTGAGAAGATTCTGCTTCCTTGCCATCAACAGGAGCCTTACTACCATAATCTTGCGATCGAGTCGCAATCCTCACATGAGACATCATCAAAATGGGTTCTTCACTGGCATTCGAAGAAGAACCTATCATCTTATTCTCCTGCTCTGGAAATGGATTCTTTAACACAGCAGGAGTGGGAGAACCTTTGACTATTTTTACAACCTCGGCCCGATGAGGGCAATCTCTCGTAAAATGATCCTCTTCACAAATAAGACAAGGATATCGAGGTTTGCGTTTTTCGTCATTGGTTTCCGACTTTTCAGTTTTCTCCTTTGGAGCCTTGTCTGCTTTAGCCTTCTTCTTTCCTTTCTTCTTTCCACCGTTTTTTGATTTGGCCGTAGATGACTCTACAGCGTGAATGTCGGCGGTAAGTTCAGGAGGAGAAGACTCTCCTGTCGGAGAATCAGGCAAAGTGATAATTGGAGTATTGGAGGCCTTGGAAGACTTCTTCTTACTCTTCGTAGTCACGATACCAATCATACCATCAGCGGCATGAGATCCCGAAGGAGCAGCAGCGATTTGATTCGACTTTGGAAGATCCGGAATCTTCTCGTGTAACGTACCCGACTGAGTGTAAACTAAGTCAAGGTATTGTGCCTGAGCAATGACTTGCTCCTCAGTAACTACTCCGGCCTTAGCGACATCTTCAGTAATCTTCGGTAATAATGATTTGACAAACCATTCAGCTAAGATTTGGTCCGGGATAAAAACTTTCACTAATCTCCTTCGACGTCTCCACTCATGAATGTGATCAGAAATATACGTGGACGTCGATTGTTTTAGTGAAGTTAATAACTCCGTGCCGTTATCGTATCTGACCGGCAACTGAAAGTGAGTTAAGAACGAGGTAGCTAACTGGCTAAAGTTGTAAAAAGAGGCCCGTGGTAACTCAATGTACCACTTGGCCGCGAGACCAATGAGTGTACGCTGGAAAAGACGTAAGCGGATGGAATCATCTGAGATAGAATTCGAAGCACACCAGAGGTGGTAAGTCATCACATGATTGGACGGATCCTCTCCAGACTTACCTTCGAACTTGGGTATATCACTGGGCAACTTATTTGGCATTGGCGGCCAGAACTGAAGATATTGAATTGGATCGTTCGTTAGGCGCGTCAAGTCGGGTAAATCCAAAGTTGCAATAAACGGTAACTGCCGGTTAGGATCTCTAAAACTCTGGGTCACAATACCAGCCCCAGGAGGAGGATATCCAGGATAACTAGGAACAGGAGTCGCATTTGGGATATTATATCCTCCTGGAAAACCAGGATTAACCGGACCGTACTGGGGTTGTTGAGGTTGTTGATAAGTGTACCCAGGATACGGTTGATACTGGTAAACCGGTTGTTGGACAGCTTGCCCAGGTTGGTACTGTCCCTGGTACGGAGGTTGAACAAATTGAGGTTGAGTAGTCACAACCGTACTTATACCAGGCTGACCTACAGGCATCTGGACCGTGGTTTGAATCGTAGATCCAGACAACGGTAAAGATGTCTGAGGTGTGGTAACAGGGACAGTAGAAACTGGAGCCGTCGATACTCCAGAAGTAAGTATGGTAGATGTAGCGGTAGTTGCAGCAGCCGTTTGAGATGGAGTACTAGGTGCAATTGCCGGCTGAGTAACTACCGAAGCTACAGAAGTTTGAACATTGGGCTGGACAGGTTGCGGTTGCTGGGTTGGACCAGAAACTACGGGTTGTCCAGCTTGAGGAAGCATCTGTACACTTGGCTGCAACACCTGTTGACCCTGTGAGGGATCCCACACTAACATTCCAGGGTACTGACCCGTAACAGGTTGAGGGTACTGAGATCCATAACCAGATTGAGGGTAGGATTGATAATTGTAAGGTGCAGTTCCCATACTTGGAACATATGACTGACCTTGAGGCGGTTGATAACCTTGACTTGAGTATTGACCTTGAGGTTGATAACCTTGAGGTAAATACTGATACTGGGGTTGACCTTGACCTTGAGGTTGGTACCCTTGAGGTTGATAACTTTGGGGTTGATACCCTTGAGGTTGCCATCCTTGAGGTTGATATTGATACTGAGGTTGACCTTGGGGTACATATTGAGGCTGAGGTTGACCTTGAGGCAAGTATTGCACCATAGGTACATACTGACTTTGAGGTTGCCCCCCAGACACGATTTGTGTACCTTGAGGTTGCCCCCCAGGCGTTAACTGTGGTTGCCCCCCAGGCGGTAATTGGCCACCTTGAGGTTGGGAAACGGGAACTGAACCTGACATCATGTAAATGTCTCCTACACCCAATGGTATATTACCACTGTTTCCAGCAAATAACCCATGATCAATGGGTTGAGGAGATGCCCCGCAAAGGTACCAGAAAGTGACTGATACCCAGTGGGAACAGAAGGACCGCCGTGTAAAAAAGATTCAGGACTTTGTGTAAACACGGACGACTGACCAGACATATTTACAGGAGTATGAATACCTCCAGGTGGAAAAGGAGTACGAGGTGTGGAAAAACCGACTGAGTTGTCTAAAAAATTGGTTAACGCAAGGTACCAAGAAGTACTTCTAGGAGGACTGTAAAAGATGGATTCACGCTCCCTTAGATCAATAGTAAGTTGACCTTCAAGGTGAGAGACACCTATATCTTCTTCTGGAGCAAGTTCTTCTATAGCAATCAAACCAGAAGGTAGATTTTCGGTGATAATTCTTTCTATTCTCGGTGAATCAGGGACACTAGAAGTTGGAGTAACAGGTTCGGAAATTTCAGGTTCTTCGCCTGTTTCACTGGCAGATGAAAAACTACCAGCAAGCTCGGAAACTGTAACAGTTTCGGGATTGTAACCTGTTTCTAAACTTTGGTAATCTGGATGGACTACCAAGGAAGATTCTCCTTCTTCAGGTGAACCTACTCTACTGTCACTAGGAGGAGTTACAAGGACCTTTAACCCTTCTAAATTACCCGGGTCGTCTCGAGGAGGGGATCCCCTAAGTCTACGGGATCTTCTCAACAATTCGGCCACAGAAACAACTTCAGGAGACTGGCCCCGAAGTCTACGGGACTGTCTCGGTAATTCCGCCACAATTAAAGATTTTTAACTACAACACACGAAAACAAAGTAAAAATTTCAAATCAAACCACCTAAAGTCTTCTAAAGAAGCAAACAAATTTGAAGCACACGCCTAAATAATCTAGAGCGTCAAACCACACACAAACAGTAGTCTTCCGGACCAAAAGCGCTAGTTGGTGATTAGGCCCAACCTCGCAGGATTCAGTACAGAAATGGCGGGTGGAACAGTTACCCCGGCAACCTGCTTAATGAATAGACCGGCACAAGTTCCTCCACTTTAACCGTCTCGAAGTGAAGTGAACCCCCCGGAAAATCCAAGTGAGTATAACCGACGTCTGCTCCAGGTACAGTGGGACCTTCCCTCCACCGTCACCTCGGTAGAACCCTAAAGATTATGGTCACTAAAGTTACCAATCACAACAATTACACCTGGGGGAACAGTCTAAACTCCGACAGCACGCAAGGGCAGAGTAACAAGCTCAATCCCCTTACCGGCTCCTTGACAATAATCCAAGGTTTACCGATAAGTGACCCCTGGCTCCTCGACAATGGTTAATCCGAGGTTTACCGTTTGTAATACGTACTGTCTGGCGTCGTTCCCAACGAGGGAGGAATGATCCCCTCACTGGTTCGGACACGAGCTCGTGCTTCTCCTTTAAGAGGAGCTTTCCCAGAGTATAACTGAAACAATTGGATTTAATCTACTCAAGATAAACTATCTGTTTGGTTTTGTAGTCTTGGAGAGTTAAGTACTCACCTACTCCAAGACCCTAGCCTAAGCTATGTTGGTGTTTCAGAGCCCTAGAAAAATAAAAATTACTAGATTGATTTTAATTTAAGCGTTACTTTTAAGGTTGTTTCTTAAGTCAAAAGGTGATGGAAGTGAAACCAGTGGTGTGTTGACTCGACTCGAAACCACTACAAAATGCACCTAGGATGATTTACCCACTACTTTACTTTTTCGATGAATTGCTTAACTAAAAAGTTGAGAGAATGCAATCTTTATAAAAGCAACTTCTTAATTGAAGACAATCAAAGAAACAATTCGTTTGTCTTTTCCAAGCATAAAAAACATGACCGCTCTTTACATGCACGAAAAAAAACTCTTTTTCTCTTTCAAAAACAAAAAGCTACTTGAAACAAGACTTTTAAAGAAGATGTTTTTGTATTTTTCTTTTAATAAAGCAAATAAATCTAGTATAACCAAAAATCAATCTTAACAACTATTAAAATCTATGAAAATGCACTCATAAGCAAACTAAAAGGTAAATTTACTCTAAGCAATCTTAACGAGGCCAAAACCAACAATGATTATTCTAAGGTGTTTTACTTGATCACAATCAAATCAAGGACTAGCTTATTGCAGAACCAAAAACTAGTCAAAACAAAACTCTAATCTTTTTGTTCTTTTGTAAAATGGAAATCAACACTTTATAAACAAGTAATTCGAAATTTGACCCAAAACAACTTAAATGGCAAGCTGCTCACACAAGGAGACTTTACGACAGGCCCGACTTCTAAGAAGGCTGACTAACCAGAGAGATCTAAGGCTGGACAACTTTCTACCGTCAAAGTCACTACAGGACCTATTGAAAAATCAAACCCTAGGCCTAAACTTCGTTGAAATCCACTAAAACACTCAAAGCTCACAAAACAAGTTCAGGTGAAAATTCTTGACAGGGTACTAAAGGATCTGGGTAGAAAACACTAAGAAAAATCAAAATCTAAAAGCAATTAAAGCAAAAAATGGAATTTTCCTAAATTTTACAGGAAGACGCAGGCAACCCGTTATAACAGGTGCGGGCCCGCTCTGTGCAAACGGCAACAGCGCGTCCAAAGACGCACTGTGCAGTACTCAGAGGGTGCGTCCTTCTGGAAAAGTTGAGAAAAACCAAATCTAACTAAATCTAAAGCTAAGCCACCCAAATACTAATTCTCACAGTCAAAAACCAGAAAATAAAAGTGATTTTCACAGAGCAAAGTTCACACAAAGGAAAAGACTCTCTCATTAATGGATTCCCCAGCGGAGTCGCCAATTTGTCGTGGCGGAAAAAGTCGTTTGTGCGGACACAACTGACCTCCCTAGGAGTCTAAACTCTCTAGCGACAAACAAGACAAAATGGAGTGATCTTTCTCTAAATATACCTTTTAAAACATGAAAACTACAAGTGTTTAGGCTTACCTTATTCCAAAACGCGGTTGTTGTAGTCCGTCCTTGCCGATCCGGATGAGCTCCTCCTTCAAGTCAATTCCTGCAACCACAAACAATCAAACAATTACCAAGCACTTGCATTTCATATAATAAAACATATATTCAACATGCAGACCAAGGAACACATGAAATAACTCATTAACACAAGCTATTGAGAAAAATAAACCAGTTTGTATTAATAACGAAACAAAGAAACTCTTACAACCTGGCCTTGGTGTTGTGCAAGTTCCTCCCAGGGTCCATCAAGGGTTTTCCTCTACTTTGACAAAGCTCACCCACTTCCAAGTAGAATCAAGCAAAGACAATCTCTCCTCACAAGGTTCTAAATGGGAGTCCTAATTCCTGCAGCATTTACCCAAAGAAAATGTATAGCTCCAACCTCCCCTCCCTCTGGCTCAATGTCTTTATTTATAGTGCTGTAAAGAGGTTATTCAGGTCCACCATCAATGGGATAATCCCCCTCTTTGGGTGGGATAGCTCCCTTATTGATGGGATAAGTTCCTCCTTAATAGAGATACATGAACCAACTGGAGGCGCATCCAATTCATCAAACCGACCTCTAGAAAGTTCTAGAAGTAACCACAAGTAACTTTTTTAAGATGAAACTCGCGCATTTTGCCTTTTACAGAAGGACGCACCTGTCCCTTAACATACAGAGCGTCCAAGGACGCACCTTTTGTGAACATTGTGAGCGTCCCCGCAGGTAAGGCTAGAGAGAACCTGCGACCCCAGAGATAAACATATTTTTGACAAGACTTTCTCTCTTCTTTGAGTTTGAGATGGATAGCAGAGGCATAAGACTTGCCTAAGAGGGTAGCATGACTGTTGATTTGAGCCATACTAACTGTAAGTGGTCATGGTGACATTTTTTAGTGTAACAGACCACCTATTTTGGGATGGACTCTATGTACTCCTTTTTCCGACATTAATAGAATATTGACTTAAAAAAAAAACGTAAGAAAAGCGGTCTCTATTTATGTTTTTTTGCCACTTGGCTAGTTAAAGATATAAAGTTTCTTAATGTTTTCACTATCACATTTATTGGAAGTAATGCTTCCATGTGTTGTTGTGAATTATCATTGTGAGTTTCCAAGCGTTAGTCTAAGCGCTGTTGATTCTTATGTTATGAGTTGCAGTCATAATCTAGACGTGTTGAAGAGAGTGCATTATGTCCATTATATTTGTATCTCTTGTGATCAATAAAACAATGTGTGTGAGGCTTGTGTATATAATTATTCTCTCTGCACATATCCCTAATTTTTTTTAATATGATATTAGAGCCAAAGGTCGACTCTTTGTAACTTTTTTACTATGTATGCTTAGTGTGAGCAAGTGTGAGAGACAGGATCTCTGAAACGACCCTATGATTGTTGGCGTCATTGTCGTATGGAGGATGGTGGCCATTTTATATATCCTCCGTTTTCAGTTTATTGATAGTCAGAGCGCGGTGATTCCCTCCTGATCCGCGTGAAAAGTGGATCTGAACAACAAAGGTAGCCAACGGTATTTCCTTGCGGCATCAACGACGAAGACAAATGTGGATTAATTTGAATGGATCATACCTGAGGTTAAATCGACTTCCGTAGACATTATTCTGGAGCGTGAAACCGTTGTTGTGAAAAGCTAAAAAGCATTTGGAGCAGCGAATCTGGTCAAGCATGTAGCAGCGGGAAATGGATCTATTCAGCCTGTAGTTGCAAGCCGATTATATTAAGTATGATTTTTTTTTTGGCGAAGGGTGAGGGCTCTGGGGATCTTATTTCGACGTGGGCAACAGAAGAATAAAAAAAATCAAGAGTTTACTGTTTGGGAGTCGTCCTCCCCCTTAACGGTCTGTCTTTTATCTCCTTCCTGAGATATGTGTCATGTGAAGCTCTCTGCACTACGTGAGCTTTGTAGCGTGACTCAAAATTAGCCATAGTGATTTAGTGAGATAATCTCCATGGACAAAAACCTCCCTGAGAAAGTGGGACAGAAAGCGTGGGAGAAGAACCAGTGTCAAATCTTCTTAGGAGAAGAATCAATCCCAAATTTGAAAGAGGTAACATGGATGCTCTATCTCTAGAGACCTTTTATGGCATCAACATTCATGCTTGGAAAGTTAAAATTCAAATGCATCTTATGAATAAAAGGAACTGAAAAGGATCCCACTGATGCCAAGATTTTCGCTGAATGGGAAAAGAAAGAAGAGAAGGCTAAGGTTATAATTGGATTGGGTCTTTTAGACACTCAGATGCATTTGATTGATTTAGCAAAATCAGCGCATGAAATTTGGGAACATTTGAGTAAGCTATTTGGGGAAAAGGATATGAACACAAAGTTATCTTTAAAACTGCAGATCTTTAGTCTCAAAATGCATGATGAAACACCTCTATCTAATCATATAAATGAGTTAATGTCTCTATTTGGGAAATTATCTAAAATTGGTGCCAAGGTAGAAATAGATGATGCTAAAGCAATTCTAATAAATAGCCTATCTCCCAAGTATAGAAACATTGTATTCACATTAAGTCAAATGTCTTCTCAATCATTAGAAAGAAGGGTATACCTCCCAAGTATAGAAACATTGTATCCACATTAAGTCAAATGTCTTCTCAATCATTGGAAGGAAGGGTATCATCACTTTTCGCTGACGAAAAAAGGGCAAATTCAGAAGGTTCATATGCTAGTGGTCAACATGAACTTGCATTATTTTCCAAAGGAAAAATGAAAAAAAATGAAGGGTTCAACAAAATGCTTCTACTGTCACAAATATGGACATAGTATTGCATGGAATTGTAGAACTAGTGCAAGGGATCTTCTAAATGGAAAGGAAACTACAAACATAGCCAACTTGGATGACATGTCAGAATCAGATAGTGATGAGTAGCCATCAGAACCACCTTTCAAACTATTTTAAAAGTAAAAGAGGTTTAAGTTTTTCTATTGTGTGGTGTGAGTTGAAGAAGTTTTGCATTTCTTTCAATTCTCGTTTGTTTTTATTGGTTATAAAAATGGTTTGTGGTTCTTAAACAGGAAGCCCTGGTGTATGAAACATCAATTCTTATGTAAGGTAAAGTTGTTTGATAAACTTTTGAACACATTCAATATCCAGACCTCCATCCTAGGACCGGTGGATAGCCAAAAGTAAACTATCCAATAGATGGTGGTTGGTCCATAGGATGGTTCATTACCTGATGGCTCTTATCGCGGAAGCCCTGACGAGCCGAGGTGTCAATATTTTGATCTTGAAAAGTTCATCAAAGATGGACAGATGCAGTTACATTTTAAATGGAGGTCAAGTGATAGCTCAAAGATGTTGTGGTGAAAAAGCGGTGTTTGCAAGATTCCAGAGTGGATGTGAGTGTTGATGAAGACCAGTCAGGCAAATTATCCATATTGTTGTAATATGTGATTTCCATGTAAGCATTAAGGGAGCGTGTTGGAAGTAATGCTTCCATGTGTTGTTGTGAGTTGTCATTATGAGTTTCCAAGCATAGGTCTAGAAGTTGTTGATTACTATGTTATGAGTTGGAGCCATAATATAGGTGTATCGAAGTCAATGTGTTATGTCCATTATATTTGTATCTCTTGCGATCAATAAAATAGTGTGTGTGAGATTTGTGTGTATAATTGTTCTCTCTTCACATATCCTTAATTTTTTCTAATAAAATTAGTGTTAAATAAAATAAAATGTGTGTGTGTGTGTGTTATGTGATGTGAATTTATAGTGAGAATTGAGTGTTGGTGGGCAACTTGAGTTTAAAGCATGTTGGGGACAATGGTTTAGCCAAATTCCTCCTAAGAGATCAAATCCATGTTATTATGTCACTACGTGTCATTTTGAGATGGTTCGGAGATATTGGTTTTCCCATACTAAAACAAATTGGGTTTTTCTACAATGTTGACTATGGTTTTGTATGTTGATTTTTAGTGGAAGTCATCCCACCACCGCATGCCCACTCCAATGCTCGAGGGATGATGTTTGTTATGTTGGTGCGTTGGTCATAGCTGGTAGGAGAGTATAATATGTACGTAATTTGCACTAACATGAGTTTGTTTCTGCTACAGGGTTTTTAATATATTGATTTTTTGGTTTCCTACGTTCAGTTTACATGTGCCCATGCTTGGGTCGACACCTAGAAAACTATCTTATTTTTATATAAAATTATAATATTCTGCCATGCCATTCGAGATGTCTTCCACTTGGACTGATCATCATGTGATCTTTGTTTGTTGGCTTGGGTCCCCACTGCTCTCATGGAACCCTAGCCAGTTGTAGGCTTGGACGGTGAAGATTGAATCATGCAAGACGTATGATAGGGATTGTTTAGGGTGGGCGTTAGGGTAACTTACCTACCTAGTCTTGTCATCGTGATTCATGGTTTTCTAGTGAGGAGGATATCTACAACTCTGCTCAAACCCCACCACATCCGAAGGTGTTCCATCAATTCTCAAAGGTTTTTCTAGTAAATTTTCATGGTGGCTCTACTTTCCTAGCATTTCAACCCTTAGATGGTTCACAATTTCCAAAAGAAAGGTATGCAAGTTTGCCTCTAGTAAATGTCTAATATTCTATGTGATTCTCGCTTGCACATTATTTAAGACTAAATTTCTTTCTAAGGCCAATTCCTATAACAATTACTAATCATGCTGGATTGAATTACAGGTATTACAACACCGCTTGGAAAGTTTTTTTTAATGGTATTGAATGCCAACAACATACATGTGATCTCCTTGATATGAGGTCCAAATTAGGCCTCACACCATTTGGTATATGAGTCCCTTCCAACTATATGGTCTAACCACCATTGCAAAGGTTTTAGAGGTGTGCCTTGGTTACAACACATAAACAAGAGATCACAAACACCTTTTTGGGGCAACAAGTATGTAAGCTTTGTGTGACACCAAATGTAGAGTGTACAAGAAACTTCCATGGCTGGTAAAGAGAAAACAAGCATCCGATTAGGGAAGTAATAACATTGTCCTAAGAGAGACCTGCCAGCGAAAGAGAAAGGCTTGTTGGTTAACCTATATACAACAACTGTAAAAGCATAACAACACTCATTCAACATTATCTATATCTAAGCAATGAAATAGCTCATTAGTCTTAGTATGTATTATGTCAATGTGTATCGCAAACATATCAAGAATAGTCTTACTATATTTACAATCTATTCATGAAGAAGTGTTGGCTTGGGGCGATTTTGATGACTAATGAAAGATTCCAGTTACACTATTACATAGGTGAAACACTAGATCTAATAGTGGAACATGAAGCCACAACTTGCTTCTCCAAAGAATGATTTTCCTCCTATGCAATATAAGAGAAACCAAGGCGAAACTCTAAGAATGGAAACCCTTTACTTGAGTTATGAAGAGTTATTTATAACAAATGACAATAACTTTTGAGTTTCCTCATGACTTTTCAACTTCTATTACCCATGGGCTTGCATATAATCTTTCAAATTCTATATATGACCTTCTACATTCCACATGTGTCTTTTTCACATTCCACATGTATCTCTTACACTTCATTACATTAAACTTATTACAAAAGACAAAATACATATAGGATGGTGGCTATATAAGATAAAACTTCTAATAGGACAAATTTTTTTCAAATAGATAAGTAATTTGCTTCTTCATGGATCTCATTGGTGATGTATGAATGCCATGATTTAAATTCTGTAGCAATGACTTTGATTCGGACCGACAAATCTGTTGCAAACCACATATTTATCTCCAATGCTTTTTTCAATATGGATTTGGAGCTAGATTGTACACGATTACATAGCCATGATAGTTTCATGTGAGCTTTAGTTGGTGTAATGGCATACTGTAGAATGATGTCCTTAGTAATCTCCAATCCTTCCCACTCTGATGCTTGTTTGACTTTCTCAATGTATTGCTTCACTTTTCATAAGATTATATCCTTGCCCCATGTCTCTCCAAGTGATCCCACTGAAGGCATCACATGCTTCTGCGCCAACTACTCCAAACCATTATGTAGTCGATTATAAGCAATTATAGTATTAGCCAACTTTTCACTGAGGTGGATGTAATTCTGACTATGGAGTCTCAACTATACTCTGTCTGCCTCGGAAACCACCCTGTCTTCTCTGACCAACTATTGTAGAACCTCTGGATATTTGGCATCACATTCCTCTATTTAATCGAAAAAATTATTATCTACCTTTACAAGCTTTAGGAATTCTTTGTATTTATTTTGTATACTGACTAAGGGTGCCACTACCTCATGTAGAAGTATTATTTCATCATATAAACTATGCAATGATGTCTTCCATTGGCCCCATTTTTTCTTGTATAGATGACAACATTTTGTGGTGTTGAAGTTGTTGGAAGATAATCATTGATTTTCTTCCACGATATGTTCCACTTGTTGCTTTACTACAACTAATTCTTTCCTTAACCATGCAATCTCCTTCAAAAGATACTATGAGTTATCCTGTGTTCTTGAGGCAAAAACAACATTAACTACCATAATTGCTCAAGGATTCCTCCTAATATTTGCATTTATCGTGTTAGAAAAAATATATATTACACAGGAATGGAACACATAAAATATTGCAGAAACATAAACACAGAAAACGTATAAAACAAGGGAGACACAGATATATGTGGTTCACCCAATTTGGGCTACGTCCATGGAGAAACAACCATTCCTTCATTTTATATTATCTAGCAAAATGAAGAGATACAACCTACAACAGATTCGTTGTAATTTCCCCTTCACTTTCACATAATATCCTCTCTCTTTCTAGCTCATAATACACATATGCATAGTTGCAATACAATTCCATCATATATAGTGAGGGGTTTCCTTCCAGGGAAAAAACCCTAAATTAAACATAACTTCTACCCTCAAATCATCCACCTAGTGAATGACTTAGATTGACTACGAAATTACAATATTTTATAAGGAAATTTTACATCTATTTCCTCGAACCCCTGCCAGGGGAGGATCATAAAATCATCATCACCCCCCTGGAGGTGATCAAACAAGTGGCATTGCTGCCCCATTATGAACTGGCATCCAACGCAGTGATACCTATGAATAAAGAAGATAATCAAGCTCCACACCCAACAATATCCTACTTGGAGACTGATTATAGCAACTCCACCACTATTTCATTTGTTGGACAATGCTTCCACTTTGGACCTGGTTGTTTCTCATCTTCATCGTCATACTTTAAGACCAACTGAAACCGAGTAGAATCTCAGTTTCTCCTTGGTTACAACTTGTGTTAACATATCTGCAGGATATTCGCTAGTGTTTATCTTTTCGAGCTTCAACTATCCATCTTCCAACACTGACCATATGAAATGGTACTTGGCCTATATATGTTTAGTATTGGAATGAAATGTTGAGTTCTTTGCAAGATGAATGGCACTCTAGCTATCACTGTATAACCTGCCCATCATCTGCTTCTTACCCAATTCATCCATAAATGTTTGCAAACAAATAATTTCTTTACTAGCCTCTATAACAGCAACATACTTTGCTTCCATCGTTGAAAGTGGAAAAACACTTTGCATTTTTGAAACCCAACTGACATTTGTTCCACCTACAGTAAACACATACGCTGTGGTGCTCCTCCTGTTATCTCTATCACCTACCATATCTACATCAACATATCCTTGTAGAACAAGTTTTGAACCACAAAATCATAATGCTTGATTTGTGGTACCTCTTAAATACCTAATAATCCAATTCACTTCCATCCAACGTTCTTTTCCTGGATTGTTCATGTACCTACTTACAACTCCCACTACATGTGCAATATGAGGCCTTGTGCAGACCATTGCATATATTAAGTTTCTAATTGCTGATGCATATGGAACTTTAGACATATAATCTATCTCTTTTTGAGTCTTGGGTCATATCTCCTTACTTAGTTTGAAATGACTAGCCAAAGGTGTACTAATTGGTTTTTCATTCTGCATATTAAATCTTTCCAACACCTTTTGTATGTACTCACTTTTAGACAATGTTAATTTGCGATTTTTCCTATCTCTAATTATTCTCATACTAAGGATTTGTTTTCAACACCCAAATCCTTCATTGCAAATGAATTTCCAATTTTCCTTTAAGCACATTTATTTCCTACATGTTAGACCCTGCAACAAGCACGTCATCTACATACAATAAAAATATAATATAGCTGTCGTCATTTTGCCTTTTGAGATAAACACAATGATTAGAGTGACAACTAGTATAACCTTGTTCAGACATAAACCTATAAAATTTTAGATACCACTGACTGGAAGCCTTATTTAAGCGATACAAGCTCTTCTTCAACCTGCACACTAGTTTCTCCTTCCCTTTGACCTCATATACTTTTGGCTGCTGCATATAGATCTTTTCCTCCAAATCCCCATGGAGAAAGTTCATTTTTACATCTAACTGCTCAAGATGAAAATATTCTGCTACTACTAGACTTAAAATAGTTCTGATTGAATTCATTTTAACAAGAAGATAAAATATTTCATTGAAGTCTATACCTTTCTTCTGTGCAAGCCCCTTCACCACAAGTCTAGCTTTATACCTTTTTCTACCTCCATCTTCTTCCTTCAACATGTAAACCCATTGATTCTGCAATGTTGTTTTACCTGCAAGAAACTTGACTAAGTCCCAACTCTGGTTATGTACCAAGGATTCCATCTCTTCTTTCATGGCTAGCTCCCACTTCTTCCTGGTTTCTGCATACATTGCTTCTTCATAACATTCTCGTTCACCAGAATTAGTCAACAATTTATAATATAATGAAGGAGAGTATCATTCAAGGGGTCTACTTATCTTGGTAGATCTTCTAACACCACTTTTAGGTGTTTAAGGTGCATGTTGTTGTTGTGGTTGTTGTTGTTGTTGTGGCTATTGAGCATTATGATTTTCAAACACCTTTATTTTTTCTGTGATCTCATCAAGCACTATGTATTCTTTATTTTCCTTTTCCTGATTATTTTCCTACATTTGATCCTTATACAAGACCCTTTCATTGAATATGACATCTCTACTCCTAATTATTTTGTGATTTTCCTAATCATAAAAGCGATAACCAGAATCATTAACACCATATCCATTAAAGGTAAATTTCTTTGATTTTTCTTCAAGCTTTGTTATATTTTCTTTATTAATGTGGTCAAAGGCTTCAGAACCAAAATTCTTTAAAAATGAATAGTTTATATTTTTACCTGTCCATGGCTCCTTTGGAATACCACCATCCAAAGAACTTGAAGGCCCTCTATTTATTAGATAAATAACAATATCTACAATATCTACCCAAAATTTTAAAGGCCATCCTGTATGAAATCTCATGCACCTTGCACACTCCATGATTTTCTTGTTCATCTTTTCTAACACCATTTTCTTGTGGTGTCCTTGGAACTGTCTTCTCTCTGTGAATTTCATGCTCTGAATAGTAATTATCAAACTCTTTGCTGCAATATTCACCTCCATTGTCTAATCTAAGACACTTCAACTTATTTCCTGTCTCATTATCAACCAAAGATTTCCATTTATTAAAAAGTATCAAATACATTAGATTTATTTCAAATACAATAAATCCATGTTTTTCTGGTTGCATCATCAATCAAAGTAACATAATAATGAGAGCCACTAAGAGATGATACCTGAGCAGGTCCCCATACATCTGCATGCACAAGCTCTAATTTCTCTCTCTTCTTTTCTTTCCAAAATCCGAGGAATCTAGATCTCTTTTGTTTCCCATAAACACAATTCTCACAGAAATCCAAATCAACATGCTTCAAACCTAGAAAAAAATTTCTTGAGTGAAGAATCCGCATCCCCTTCTCACTCATGTGCCTGAGCCTATGATGCTACAATGTTGTGTTTGATCCCGTGTAGGTTAAAACATTAACATAATTATAAATACCATTGCATAAATACAATGTACCAACCTTTTCTCCTTTTTCTATTACCAAGTCCCCTTTAGTGACATTCCAGATTTTATATGTAAAAGTAGTTACATAGCCTTCACCTCCCAACTTCCTTGTTGAAATTGGATTTTTATTCGGATCTAGAACATGCCTTACCTCCTTCAATAGCCATTGATTTCCATTCTGTTGCTTTATAAAATCTTTACCCATTCCAATGATTTTACAAGGTTTATCATCACCCAAACGAACCTGTCCAAAATCTCCTTGAACATAATCATGAGAATGTTTCCTATCAGGTATGGCATGGAATGAGGCCCCTGAATCTACCACCTAGGCATCAATAATATTTTCTAAATAAAGAATCAAAGCATCTTGCAACACATCACCTGTCACATTCACTTCATGATTATTCTCTTGCTATGTGTCTCCTTCTTTTCCCTTCAGAGACTTACAATCTTCTTTCAGGTTTCCTTTCTTCCTGCATTTCTAACACACTATCCCCGCTCTGACTTGGATTTGCCTTTCCTTGACTTACTCCGATATCCTGGGTTCTTAGGTTCTTTCCTCTTTCCATTTTCCTTCCTATAGTATCTACAGTCAAAGCATTACCTGATGTCTCACCAAATCTTTTCCGTCGCATTTCCTCACTAAGGATAGCACCAACTACATCATCAAACTTTGAAGTACTAGATCCAGAGACAGAGTTACTAATGGCCATAACTAAGCCATTCCAAATTTATGGTAATGAGCATAGAAATAACGGAGCCCTAACTTCATCATCAAAATTTATCCCTACAAAACTTAACTAACTAGTAACCGTCTTAAATTCATTTAAATGATCAACAATAGATCCACCTTCTGATTTCATCATATTAAATAAATACTTCATAAGAAATACCTTGTTTGAGGCTAAGGGTTTTCATATAGTTTGGCCAATGCATTCAATAAATCCTCTGTTGTCGTTTCCTTTGAAATATTAAAGGCCAGTGACGCCGCTAGACACAACCATATTGTTCCAAGTGCCTTTCTGGCCAAAATCTCCCATTCTATGTCTGTGATACTCGTTGGCTTCTTTGTTTTTCCACTCAATGGTAGGTATAGATATTTTTGATACAAATAATATTCCATATGCATTTTCCACAATGGGTAGTTTTGGTCATTCTCAACCCTAAATCTACCATTTTCCGCCATTGCTCCCACTTGAACTAGGAACCCTTCTCTCCCGCGATTTTAACAGACAAATAGACCTTCAGATCTGATACCAGCTTTTAGAAAAATATATATTACAGAGTAATGGAACACTTAAAATATTGCAGAAACATAAACACAGAAAATTCATAAAACAAGAGAGACACAGATATATGTAGTTCACCCAATTTGGGCTACATCAATGGAGAAACAATCAGTGCTTCCTTGTATATTATCCAGCAAAATGAAGAGATACAACCTACAACAGATATTTTGTAATTCCCCCTTCACTCTCACACAATCTCCTCTACCTTTCTCTCTCAGAATACGCATATGCATAGCTGCAATAAAATTCCCTCATATATAGCAAGGTGTTGACTTCTAGGGTCAAAAACCCTACATTAAACATAAATTATACCGTAAAATCATCTACGTAATGAACAACTCATATTGACTACGAAATTACAATATTTTACAAGGTAATTTTACATCTATTTTTAGCTTCGAGGGTGCTACCCCAAAACCCTCGTCGGGGGGGCTAATAAAATCGTGATTCCCCCCCCAGACCCCCTTGAAGGTGATAAAATGGGTGGTGTTTCTGCCCCATTACGAACTAGGGTCCAAGGCAATGATGCCTATGAATAAAGAAGATAATCAGGCTCCACAACTAACATATCACCTTCTTTTTGGATACAGAGAATGGATTCAGAGGATCAATCAAGAAAAATATTCATCTCTCTTGCACGATCATTTTCTTCAGTTGATCGAACATAAAATTAATACATATGCCCATGACCTAGTCTTTTGGTGGAGGTTTTATTCCCATCTCATCAAATGGGAGATGGCCACTGGTAAGAGGAGGCTCTGCTAGAGAACCTGGTTCATCATCCATGGCATTGATGGAATCATCTTCCTCCAATTTTGCTTCTATTTCCTTAGTCATATGTTATTCTTCTAGCCTCTATGCTACTTCCTCCTCCTGTGAGTGCCTTTGTTCTTCTTCTTCTATTTTCCTTCTTTCCTTTTCTTGTTCCTGTTTCTTTCTAAGAATTTAATCTTGCTTCCTCTTCTCCTCTTCCTCTTATTGCATCTTTGCCTCTAATTATCTCTTTTCTTGTTCATCCTAAACAACTCCTTTATTCAATGGATCAACTTTCCACTTTCTACTACTTTCTTGTAACAACCCCTGGTTGATTTTCCATGTAAAAAATATATATGACCAAGGTCATGGGTCACATATTCCAAGCTAAGTGATGGTAAAAAAATCCTAGTGGGTGTCACTTTTGGTTTATTTATGGCTAAGGAAATTGACAAAGGCAGTGAGGTAATAATTGGCATTTTATTTATGAAATAAAGGAAAATAAGAGAAAAGGAAGGTGAAAGGTCACAGGTTTGCATGAGGAGGAAATTGAAGGAAAAACTAAGGAAAAGGAATAAAATGGAGGCCTCAATGATAAAAAGGCTTATGAGGATCAATTCGTGTCTTTTTTGATAGTTTTGGCTTAGATCTCTCTTCCATTTTCTCATTCTCTCATACTCTTGCACACTTAGAGTATTATTGGAGCATTCTTGGAGCACTTTACCATTCACCTAGATTGGAGAAAGAAGGAAAAGGAAAGCGCAAGGGAACAGTTGGATCAGCGGCTACAACTTGATTTCTTTGTAGGTTTCTAGTTGCAAGTATGCTTTCCTTGCTAGTTTTGGCATAGTTTTGGCATGCATGGTACATGGATGTGGTTTCTTGGTTATGTGTTGTCATTGGCACGGAGAATTGCCTGGATTGACAATGGTTTGAACCTTGTAATTTCATGGATAGCCATGGTGTTGTGGGTTCTCAACTTACTTTCTTTCTGTTTGGTGCTCATGTTCCTTATGGATGTGAGTTGAGTTACTAGTTCCTAAAGCCTTGGTTGGAAAAATTCTCTGGAAGCCCTGGAACAACTTGGGTTGAGTTACTAGTCCTGGAGCCTTGGTTCGAAATATGCTCTAGAGCCCTTGGTGGATTGAGTTACTAGTTTTGAAGCCTTGGTTGGAAAAATGCTTTGGAGCCCTGCGACAGTTGTGGGTTGAGTTACTAGTCCTAGATCCGGGTTGGAACAAACGCTTTCGATCCCTTGAAAACTTGGGTATGGACCAATCTGGTGATGGTTAGTGATTTCCAACCGTGAGGTCGGGTGGTACATGGAAGAAATATTTAGTTCAACTCAATCTATGGCCGGGTTGTACTTGGAAGTCCCTAACTTGGTTGGTAATTTCATAAGTTAATATGAGTTATTCTTCTATTGTGATTCATGTATCTGTGCTAGCAATATGTTGGTGATATTATGGTTGAGTTTCCATGGCTTATATGTTGGTTAATTTTTTGATTATATGGTGTTCATATGATGTGTATCTTCTATGGCTTTTGTCACGTGTTGTTTATATATTGAGTGGTTAATAAATTTATGAGTGAAAAAATGTTACTATAGCTATTATGGGAGGGTATTATACCTTCTTGGTCAATCTCAGATAAGTTTTAGAACCCTACGTTTAGATATGCATTCATGACCTATAGATTACATGTTCATTGTATGTTTGATGAAATGCCTATCATGGTTAGGCCTGGTTAGGTCAATTCTTTGATAAATTTTTGTATGAATGACTTTGTCTTGATGTTATTTATCATCCTGGAAAGTCTCACTAAGTTATGGGTAGTGGTATGGAGACAAACCCTAAAACAGTGGCACTGATTCTGGGGTTGCAGTCTCAAAACTGAGAAATTGGGACTGTAGTCAAATGAATGCAGTGTTATTTCTACGACTCAAGGCCTATAGTTGCATGGATGCAGTGTTATCCCTACAACTAGTAGTATAGGGCAATGAAAAAATAGTCTAGCTCAGGGTTTATGAGCCTAAAGTGGTTGTTTAGCTCCTGGGTGTCCTATAGCTCTTGAGGAAGGTCAATAAGTCTCTAGTTATGGACCCCACTTTTTTAATTGTATCTAGGAGGTTAGGTCATATATTAGTAACTCTTCATCACATATTTACCATGGTACACCATTGAACTTGGGTAAATTTTGAAGGAGCTGGTTACAAAATGGTATCATAGCTTCAAGGTTCAAACACTTGGACTGGATGGGCAGAATGTGTTTGCCATGCATGCATGATAGTTGTATATGTGATTGTATGCATGCATTTTGATAATAATTGTTGCAGTTTGTGTCAACATGATGCTAATTTGTTGGCTGAGATAGAGCAAGAGAAGCATATTATCAAGGTGAGGTTGCAACACTGGACCTCAGGGTAAGAGAAAATCTCCATACAAGTTTGTATGTTGGGAATGCAGTTATGATGATTAATGGTTGTATATGCATTGTGGCTACATACATGCCTCTTATTATATTGTAGTTATGGTTACATGCATGATAGATTCTAGTTAATTAGTATGGTCACATGCACATACATCGGATAGTCATGCTTGATAGTTAACTTGTTATTTGCATTACACTCATACACATGATGATTATGGTCGTTGCATTTAAGATCTTGATGTTATATGTATCATTTTGATCCAGATTGGTCTATGCAGATGATCATGGTTATGACATCCAGGTACGAGTTGATATACTTTTGATATTGAATCATGCTAATCTAGATTGACTGTGCAGATGTGATAACCTCCCTTAGGATACATTCAGGGATGAGTTTGATTATGTTGTCTATTTGGTTTATTTAACATGGCATGTTTACATGTTATTTGAATGTTTGATTAATTGCATGATATGTGTATGTGTCTATAATATTGCATGAAGGAATGATTTTTTTAAGATGGTTGTATTAACATAATATGTGCCGAGACAACTGATATGCACTTGAGTGCAACTGGGTGCTAGTTGTAGTATTATGACTAATGACTATGAGTTTATTATGACATGGTTGTTAGTCTTGGTAAAGGTTGATTTCAAATTAATAGACATGATGTCTTGATATTTGGGATGTGTGATTGGCATGTGTGAGAAGTTTTAGGGTAACATGCTTGGTATTAGCATGAAAAGGTAACAATTGATTTGTTTATATAAGTAACAACTGGGTGATGTGATAACACATAGTACGACTCAATTGCAGCAAGAAAAAAAAAAAAGGTAAAAGAAAGGAATTGGGTGAGAATTCCTTTGGCTACATTTGGAAATCATAATTCCAAATAAATGAGTTCTTTGCATGTATACAAAGAGTTTTCTTAACCTTGATTTCATCTAACATTATGTGGATATGTGCTATATTCATGAACATGTAATTGACAGGTATAATAGCTAGTTTCCAGTTATGGCTAGATTTGTCAAGGAATTGTAGTTCTTTGAGAGATGATATATATATGTGTTCAGTTACAAGGAAGTGTGCTTGGAATAAAAGTTAAGATAAATGGTATATTGTTATGTTTATTTATGAACTGAAAGTTATATGTTTATGGTAGTATGATTTAAGGAATTGCATGGAAAAAGAGACTACCATGAAATATTGAAAAAGGCTCGGGTTGAGATTTCCCTTAGAAGAATTGGGAAGCCATGGGGTTGAGTCATTGTGTCTATTTCTAGTTTTGTGCCTTTGGTATGTTGTGATCTATTGCGCTTGATTTGTGGGTTAGTTTTTTTTTGGTGCATGTCCATGTGACTTTGTTTATGGTGTCGTATTGTTATTGGTTTTCATGGTTTTATTCTTGTTTGTTTATTATTATTGCCTTTTATATTTTGACAGTCTTAGGAATTGGTTAGGGTACAAGGAAAGTTAATGGAGCTGAGGGAGAACTGAATGAAAACCAATAGGTAATAAAATACATGGATGAAGATCGATGCATGAATAAAGGGTAGATGAAGGTAAGAATATGACAAACAGTTAGATTGGTTGGGTCAATAGAGGTAAACGGACAGTGGCAAGATAGTCATGGGAAAGGTAACAGGAAAGGTAAAGTAAATGAATTTGAGGCATCATGTGCCATGGCTATGTTGGGAACTGTTGTTCACAATGTTGTGCATGTTGTGCACGAAGAAAGGGAGTTCTCTTAACCTTGATCTTATGATATCTGGTAATTATGTTGTGATCATGATTATGTTGATGTTTATATATGTATACATGTATGTATGCATGTCATTGTCTGACAGGTTCGTCAGGGATCATGCTTGTGGAGGAATGATTGCTTATGTAGGTGAATGTCATGAAGAGGTTCCTGGCCTTATGAGGAATCAAGTGGGAAGAGTAGCCCTGACATATCTATGATGTTAGTATCATGTGGATGTGAATTGACACTATGTGCTTATACTATTCCCATGTTTATCCTATGGCAGGTAATGCTAAGAGATACACTAACAGAATGAAATCAGTGTGATTTGTGACATGTTAGGACAAGCATGGATAGAGGAGAGGCACTAGAAGCAAGGTTGCTTTGTAGAGATGGTGTGTTCTCCAGATGTGCAGTACTGGTATTGTGTACCTATTGTATATGTCGTTTGTGTACATATGGTGTTGTGTGCAAGTTAGATATCAAGTTCTGTGTACATATGGTGTTGTGTGCATGTTGGATATGTGGTGTTGTGTGTATATGATGTTGTGTACATGTGGTGTTATGTACACATTGTGCAAGTGGTGTTGTGTATGGTGTTGTGTACACATTTTGCAGGTGATGTTATGTGCATGTGGTAATGTGTACACATTGTTTAGGTGGTGTTATGTACATATGGTGTTGTGTACACATCATGCATGTAGCGTTGTGTACATGTGGTGTTGTGTACAAGTTGTACATGTGGTGTTGTGTACATGTGGTGTTATGTATGCATTTTGAAAGTGGTGTTATGTATGCATTGTGTAAGTGGTGTTATGAACATGTGGTGTTGTTTACATGTTGTATAGGTGATGTTGTGTACATGTGGTATTGTGTACATTTAATACATGTTGTGTTGTGCACATGTGGTACTATATTATGTGTATTGTTTAGTCGTTATCATGGAAAAGTTTAGGGGCTAATGTTTGCCCAGTGGGCTAATTTTCCATGATTTTTCCACAAAAAAGATTCGCCAATTTCCAATTTTATAAAAGACGATTCGCCCAAATTTTAGAATATAAAATTATTTACCTTAAAAATCGCCAACATTATATAGAGACTATATATAAAATAATTATAAATTTGATTAATTTTACAAATATATCAATAAACATTTATAATTTGCATATTAGGGATTAGTGAGATTCGCCAATGTTTTAAACTTCAAGAAAAATTTCCATCCTTAAAATTTTCCTTGGTCGTTATATCGTGACATGTGTAGGTGTATGTGTTGTGTTGTACAATGGGTGTAGGTGTATGTATTGTGTGGTATATCGTGTGTGGTTGTATTCATGTAATGTACACTATGTGTATGTATATGTGATTGAAGAGAAGAGAAGGCAATGGGTGCTTTCTAGGTTTGGCAATGGATCTGATGTGTGTATGAAAAGAACCAAAGAATAAAGGCAGAAGCAAAGAACCATTTGAAAGATAAGTATAAGTATTTTATTTAAGTTTTAATTATGTAGGTAATCTATGACTCTAATCTATGACGGTTACATGTGATTTATGATTTTGATTTATGACGGTTGAGTTTTGAGCTAACCGGATGTGATATGTTTATACATTATGATTTGATCGAAGAGCTAGTTTGACTTGTTGTAACATGAAGTAAATATGGGCCATCAATGAGGTATCATTTGAATTTATTTTAGTTCCTTTTGGGTCTAATGGAAATTATGTGCTTGGTACAGGGAACCAGGAAATGCTTGGTTTGGGTGGTTGAAACTAACTGCAAGAATTACTAGCAACAAGAAAATGAAATTGGAATAGACAACAATATGATGGTAAAGCACTTCAGGAGCAGAGCCATTGTGGGACACTACTGCACAATAATGTCCATTGATTGTCATTAGAATGATATGACCAGTATGATGGTTTTGAGGCAATGCTATGCCTTGGTTTATGAACCTTATGATGTGAGGAAACCTTACCAAGGGATGGATCACCTGATATGGGGTGCCAATGAAACTTGGAAGGTGTGTGACTCCATGGAAGGGGGTGACTAGTTTGCCAAAGGGACTGTGTAGCACAGATGGGAAGGTCAAGGAATTAATTTGTTTTGGTCATTAACATTGTCAGATGGAATCAGAAACACATTGGGAATGTGCCCTGGAACAATGAGTTGGTAACTGTTCATTGAGAGAACATGTAGAGCAAGGATTACAGTGCTAGACATTGGATGTGGACCTTGATTTTACTAGTCGATTCTATACTTCTTGGGAAGGAGGTGAATCCTAGTACTACCTTGAGGGTGGAGGTGTGAGCTCTAGATTCCCTTGTTGACTGATGCGGACACCAAATCCTTTTATTTTCTAGCTGAGCAAATGTGCATATGTATATGTGTATATTATTGTAAATATTGTATCGATTTGTGGTTATAAAGCTCCATAGATAGTATGATTATTTGTTGTTTGAAGAAAATGCGTATGAGTATATGTGTATAGTATTGTAAATACCGTAATGAGTTGTGTTATAAATATCTAGTGAGTGGTATGATTGTCGTGTTTTCAGTAGTATTTATTGTAAATGCTGCAATGAGCTATGTTATAAAGCTCCATGGGTAGTATGTTTTGTTTTCAATAGTTTGTTGGTCATAGGTATCATAGAACACCAAGGATGGTGTTCACCCAAGTGGGAGGGGTTTGTAATAGCCCCTAGTTGATTTTACATGTAAAAAATATATAAGACCAAGATCATGGGACACGTATTCCAAGCTAAATGGTGGGAAAAACATCTGAGTGGGTGTCACTTTTAGTTTATTTATGGCTAAGGAAATTGACAAAGACATTGGCAAAGAAAAAGAGGAGATAATTGGCATTTTATTTATGAAATAAAGGAAAATAGGAGAAAAGGAAGATGAAAGGTCACAGACATGCATGAGGAGGAAAATGAAGGAAAATGAAGAAAATAGAGGCCTTAATGATAAAAAGGCTTCTAAGGATCCATTCATGGCTTTATTGACAATTTTAGCCTGGAGCTCTCTTCCATTTTCTCATTCTCTCATGCTCTTGCACACTTAGAGTATCCTTGGAGCACTCTAGTATTCACTCGGATTAGAGAAATAAGGAAAAGGAAAGCTAGAAAGTGCAAGAGAACAATTGGATCAACGGCTACAACTAAATTTCTTTGCAGGTATCGTGTTGTATGTATGATTTCCTTGCTAGTTTTGGCATGCATGGTACAAGCATGTGGTTTCTTGGTTATGTGTTGTCATTGGTATGGAGGATTTCCTAGATTGAAGGTGGTTTGAACCTTTCCATTTCCTGGATAGCCATGGTGTTGTGGGTTTTCCACTTGTTTTATTTTCTGATTGGTGCTCATGTTCCTTATGGTTGTGGGTTTATTTACTAGTTCCTGGAGCCTTGGTTGGACAAATTCTCTGGAAGTATTGGAACAACTTTAGTTTAGTTACTAATCCTAGAGCCTTGGTTGGAAAAAAATTCTAGAGCCCTTGGTGGGTTGAGTTACTAGTCTTGGAGCTGGGTTCGAAAAGATGCTCTAGAGCCCTGGATAACTTGGGTGGAGAATAATCTAGTGATGGTTAGTGATGTACGACCGTGAGGAGGACTTATTGGTTGAGGGTTGAGGTGTTTCGGCCTCTTGAAGCTATGGTTTGGTTTTTTTTTTGTTATTCCATGAGATCCCACATTCATGCTTGGAATATGGCAAGGGGGTGATTGGCTGAAAGAAAGTTTTGGTTCAACCCAATCTATGGTCGGGTGGTATGTGGAATTCCCTGACTTGGTTGGTAATTTCATAAGTTAATAATAACTATTATTCTATTTTGATTCATGTATATATGTTGGCAATAGGTTGATGATGTTATGGTTGAGTTTCCATGGTTTATATGCTGGTTAATTTTTTGATTATATGATGTTCATATGATGTGTATCTTCTATGGATCTTATCTTGTGTTTTTTATCTATTGATTGGTTAATGATTTCATGAGCGAACAAATGTTATTGCAGTTATTATGAGAGGGTATTAGATCTTATTGGTACATCTAAGATAAGTTTCAGACCCCTATGTTCATATATGCATTCATGACCTATAGATTACATGTTCACCATATGTTTGATGAAATGAATTTCATGGCTAGGCATGGTTAGGTAAATTATTTGATCAAGTCTTGTAAGATTTGCTTTGTCTTGATGGTATTTACCATCCTGGAAAGTCTCACTAAGTCCTAGGCAGTGGTCTGAAGACAAGCCCTGAAAATGTGGCACTGATTTCAGGGTTGCAATCTCATAAATAAGAAATTGGGACTGCAGTCGCATGGATGAGTGTTATTCCTATGACCGAAGGACTATAGTTGCATGGATGTGTATTATTCTTGTGACTAGAAGTATAGGTCAGTGAAAAAGCAGTATGGCTCAAGGTTTGGGCACCTATAGTGGTTGTTTAGCTCCTAGGGGTTCTGTAGCTCCCGAGGAAGCTCAATAAGTTTCTAGTTTTCGACACCACTTTCTTAATTATATCTAGGATGTTGGGTCATATCATAGTAACTCTTTCTTAAATATTTACCCCGGTAGACTGGTGAACTTGGGTAAATGGGGGAGTAAGTGGTTACATTTCTGTTGTTGAATCATGCTTGATACTTTTCCTGGAAGCTGCAGTGCTTGCTTGAGCAATTATTTCTTGTGGTGCCTCTTATGTCTGTACACCTTGATCTTATGGAACTTGGGGGGGGGGGGGGGGGGGGGGTAAAAATTCAATTCTTGGGTGTGTCTTCCTTAATTCATTGTACCTGTTTTTCACCTTTTCATGCTCTACAGTGGTCATCGATGTATATCCCCAAGAAATGTCAATCTTGTCACAATGTTACTTGCACACCTTTGTGGGTTCATATCTGTGAAAGCCCCTGATTCCAAATTCTAAGCGGTCTAGCTCTTGTATTTTAGCATCTGTCACCTTGAGGCTCTTCAGATCATATATTCCAATCCTTAAATGGAAAGTGGGTCAAGGGACCTTCTTCCTTCTATGAAGAACTCCTGACAATCCTTTATGTAACTGATAAGCAACTTGTTTCAGGAGCACCTTGTTAATCACATATCATGGAATAACATGGGGAGAAATTTGGCATCTGAAGCATATAATATATGTACCATTTAGTGCGGAAAACAAATTGGTGATATCATGCAATGAGGGTTGATCTCATAAATCATATGAAATATGAATGCAAAGAATTGCTCTACTAATCTATCATATACTTCTCTGAAACTTAACTTTGACCACACCCTGCAATGGAAGTAGACTAGAAACTTGTCTTGTATAGTCTAGTTACAATACATCCCTAGGAATGCATACTGAGCACAAATCCCATCTAATAGATACGCTGACATATAAAACTATGGTTCTTGGTTTGTTCTTAAAGCTACTTTGGCCTTCCCGACATGTCGTTGCAATTCAAAAGAAAGTATATCCACCCAATTGAAGATTTTTCTTCAAGTAACAACTAAATTGAGCATAAATATCCAATTGTCTTAAAATACTTCTGCATTCTTTCGACCATGAAGCCTACAACACATAGAAATAATATACTGGTACACCTCCCTAAAACTCTTATTTAGTATACTGCACTTGGGGGGTATCGTAATTTGGCAGGATCTTGATATCAAGATTTGATGATATCACTTGTCTTGAGATTGGCCCATCTAGCATAGAATCCAGTTTTGGCATATTCTATGGGTTCCAACATATTGTAATAAGTATTCATGTTCTCTCCATAGTAGATATAAAGATGACCACCACTTTCACTATGAAACACCAAGTTTGTATCATCTGTATGCGATATGATCCATTCAAGTTCCTCTGAACAACGCATCACTAGGAACCTGCATGTAATCTTGTGTATCTTGGACTTCTTGATGTTGTTGTAGACTACTTCGTCTTCCAAATCCTCAGGGAACTTCTTTTGCATGAATGTGCCTTTAATATCCTTCCATGTGACCTCAAAAGAATTTTCCTTAAAATATTGTGTGTCTGTAAGTATTGGAATGGAAGGCTTTGTAATTTCCACTACTTCTTTAGTTCTTTCTTCTAAAACTTCTTTTGAGGCCACTCGCTAGGTAGTGGGATGCACCGTTCCAAAAAATGACGAGAGAATAATGAGACTAGTAGCTAGAACTCCTGCACGTGAAAGCACACTCATGGAAGAAAAGATTAGCTTCAAGAAATCCTCTATCTATTACAAGAAATTACTCAGCAAATCATGCTCAAAGTTCCATCAAGTGTAGCTAAGAGTGTAAGCCTATCAAATATGGGACAAAGTCACTATTTAGGCAAGAAAATTGCATCAAGATAAAGAAGGGCATATGTCGGAGCAACAGTGAAAGGTCAGGGCTCACATGAGGCCTTAAAGGTGTGCTTATGTGCTCAAGCAAGGGGGAGAGAGAGCTCAAGGGTGCAAGGCACATAGTTGAAGTATGAAGGGAAATCACTTGTTGGTTTAGGGTGCGCTTCTGCACTTAAGGAGGATAGAGACGTCGTAAGGGCACACATTGAAGGGACAAAGGGGTCAGTCTTTGAGCCTTCCCATTGCACTTTTGCACTCAAGAGGAACTAGGAGGGTGAAGGGAGCAAATATTAAGGATAAAGGAGTATGATGGGGCTTCAAGATGCAACACACACTCAAGGAGGGTGCAATTATTCGAGTCGAAGGAGTGTGCTCAAGAGGAAAATTTTGTTTTTTTTTTGGCGTAGTTTTCTGAGATAGTCATGCCTTCCTTTCTATAAGTGCACTATTTCTTGAATTGGCTTGAGATTAGCTTAAACAAGTCCAAAAAAATATAAAATGATAGGAATGGTGAGAGGAAATATCTGTGAATACTTATAGATTGTGTTGCAATTAAGACCGGAATGTGAAGAGTTACAAAATGCAAAGAGTCATAACCTGCTATAGCATATTGACACTTGTACTAGAAATAATGTACCATAATTCCAAGAAAGAAACTAAAAATAAATGAAATCCTGGCAAAGAAAGCAATATTAACAACAAAATCATCAAAGGCAAGTGAAAGAATTAACATGGAAGAACTTACTTGGAATAGAGATCGATGAAGAGCTCCTTGATACAAAGATGCGCGCTCAACCCAAATGAGAATGATTATGTGAAAGAATTATTAACTGAGATGATTATAAAGAGATTATAGGCAAAACAAATCCATTCATACCTACCACTTGTGAATGGATGAATGAGTTAAATGAAGTGAAGTAGGCTCCTATTTTCTAGGAGTGCGCCTACATGAAATAAGAAAAGCACATGCATGAGGATGAAGAGGGTGCAATTCTTTGAGCCAAAGGAGTGCACACTCTAAGTCTGAAGGTGTGCGATCTACTAGGGAGCAGTTGCTTAGCTCAAAGGAGTGCACTCAAATATAGTACATTTTCATATCATCTTAGAGTGCAATTTTTCCCAAGGATGGTGCAATTTCTTCCACCAATTCCTCCTACAACTGCAATTTTGAAAAGATGTGCCTTTTCTTGCTTTTTTGTGTGTGATGCATGTCGAACAAAGCTAGTTACTAAGTCAAGAAAAGCTATGCCTTCCCCTATCCTTAGATAATATAACACAAACACTTCTAAAGTTAAGGTGACGACACTTAGAAACTTTGACTTAGGAAGAGGCGACACTTAGGGATAACACAAGGATAGTGAAGCAAACATCATGATGACACTAGGTAGCTTGGAATGATAGTTCACGTAGGATCCAAAATTATATTAGGCTTACATTTTGGAGGGTTGTTGTCACAACGATAGAAATTTCTTAGCTATGACATTAGACTCTTCCCAGATTACATGGAATTTTTTTTTCGAGTGTTCACACCTAAACCTTGGGATTGGGAAGTATAATGAATATTGTAAATTAGAGAATAAGGAAGGAAAAAGAGACAATGGAATATGAATTCCAATATTTTCTCTCTCAGTGTATATATCAATATTTTCTCTCTCATTCAGAGTTACACAAACCTGGCCTAACATGGTATCAAATTAAAAGGTCAAAATTTAGCTCGTAACTCTTATTATTCCCTGCCATTATCCTCTATCCCTCTGGTCAATTCAATAATTAAAACTATGTATATTTTGTCTACAAAATTTGGTGCATTTAGTCCATTCAAATATCATGATTTCTATGTGTATGGTTTGTTTGGTGCTGCTTTGTACTTTGAATGTTGTCCTACAAATTATATGCATATGGTGCAATGATATGGTGACTAGTGTGTTGTACATTGAGCTCTGCCAGTCATAATTGTACGTTGGTGTGCGTAACCCTTGCATTGGCTCTTGTTATTACACCATATGCCTTTATATGTTGGTGAATTATGCGTTGAAGATTTGCAAATACAAATTTTGGAACCTATGTTGAAATGGAGGTGTTTTAAACTCTATTGAATACCATGAACTACGCTGAATGGTGCATTGATTTGAGCACCATTACATGCATATATGAGCTCCTTGCATTGAATGTAAGTAAAGACATGTGTTGCTTATGTGAAGTATAGTATGCCCCCTTGAGCCATTTTTTTAAGTCATGTGGTGTATTATGGTATGTGTTTTGAAGTTCATGTTCCATGTTATGTTGATTTTGTATGTGCATTAAGCTATTTAAAAAAAAAGGTTGTATGGTATATGATATACAATGGTCCATTTATATTTTGGATGGTATATATTGTATGAGTATTGAGCCATGATTTAAGCTTTATGTTAGTTGGAAAATTTATATGTGATGGGATTTGGTTTATATATGTGATGACATATATTATGGTTGATGCGTTGAATTGTATATAGGTTGTGCCTTGAAATTTGTGAGTTGTTGGTTTAATTGGTTCATATATGCAATGTTGGTTTAAATTTTATATAATTTATACAAAGTTGAGTTTTGAATTGAATTCTTCACGCTTTTACCATCTAATATCAACCCCCTTTTGTTATCGCAGTTCGGCCTCACTGAAGCGGGGCTTTACATCTGCGGGGATTTCTTGGTCTCCCAGCCATGGGTGCAGAGAAGGTCCCCCTTTCATACACCGTATTGGCCTAACCGGAATCAGCTTCACTGATAGCCTTTTCTTTCTCTATATGAGGATGCCTTTCTTTTCCCCGCTTCCCTCCCATATCCGCCTTCTCGCTTTCGCGCATCTCACGCCATTCCAACTCGCGTTCTACGCTCCGCCCCTTCTCGAATCCATAGGATCCCAGAATGGTTTCAATACTGGGGTTCTCAGAAGAGACGATGTACCGAGCGTGTTTCAGAGACTTTTTGTGACATCTCGCGTAAGCGAGGCTATAGATCTCCTCCGCAATCACACCCCAGATAGTCCAAATAGAGCCTTGGTTAATTTTTTAAGGGGATACAAGTATTATGAGTATATGTTAAGAGATTTTTAGCAAGAATTTTATCTATTCAAGGTTAAACTAAGAAGTTTTATAGAAATGAATTCACTCATATCCATAGTTGGAGTAGTTCTCTCTAGAAGAGATAACTATCATGAATGGTCCAGGAAGATAAAAAATAACTTGACTTTTAATGAGTTGTGGAAAGGAGTTTGTGAAGGAGAAGGAGGCAATCCTCCTGAAAAACCAACTTTAGACAAACAACTTTCCATATGGGAGAACAAGAATATCAAGGTGTATGTCTTGATTGCAACATCATTCAATGAAGAGGTGAGTCGTCATATTACGCTATTTACAAATTCCTTTGAAGCCTTGAAGAAGCTAAAAGACCTATATGACTCGCACCTTGAGCTTGAAGTTTTCCAATTAATGATTGAACTATTAAATTTAGAATTGAAGGATGATGATTCCCTTGCCTTAGCCTCTGAAATAAGAGACATTATGCATGATATAGAAGCCACCGATGTTAAAATGGATGTTATTCTCATAGATTTTTTCAAGACATTGTATCCCACTTATTCTCAATATCTTAAGTCATTATGAGCTAGTGGTAAACTTAAGGATATTTGTTTTGATCCTCTTGTGGATAAGTTTTCTAAAAGAGAGAAATATTTTGGGAAGAAGAATAAAACTACTCAATCTCCTTAAGAATCTTTGTGCCTTGCACAAAAACAGAAGAATCAGGCATAGGATTCTTCTATACGAAGAAGTTTGAAGAGGATGTGGAAGGAAGGATAATAGAGGGAGGGGGGAAGACATTACTAAGGAGGAATACCTAATCTTCATTGCATATTGTGGAAAATATATGGAAATGATGCATCCACATGCAACCTCTATTGGGACAAGATTAGATAGGAAAGGGATGAAGAGAAAGGAAAATCACCATATCAAGGGAAATATAAAGCACCTGAATCCACTCATTATGTTGTGGCACATTGCAATATTGGAGTAACTGAAGACTTGTTTAATGCTTCACTTACTTTGTGGAAAGATGCATGGTTGCTTGATTCAGGATAAACTTGCCACATGAATTATAGAAGTGATCTCTTTGAACAATTCACTGAAAATGTTGATGGATCAATGTACTTTGCAGACAAGTCAAAACTAAAGCCATCAGTGCTTGGCACCATCAGGCTCAAATATCGTGGTCTCCTAGCCTTTCTTCTACACGATGTTCTCTACCTCCTAGAGTTTAGGAGAAACTTGTTATCTTTGGTTCACATCTTCCAACGAGGATACTCCATTCACATGTTTGATGAAAAGGTTGAAGTCAAAAAAGCATTAGAAAAATCACTTTTTATGATTGATATAGAAGAAGAAAGACTCTTGAAGCTACAAGGAACCTTTCCTCATGCACAAAATTTTGCATGTAGTTCTCAATTTGATGAAGGTACACTACCATCCAGTCTCTTATGGTATGCTAGATTTGGACATCTGAACTATGACATTTTGTGTTTATTGAAGAGAAATAGTGTTACTGGTTTTCCAACCATTCCTAGGAAACTTAAGTAATGTGATGCTTGTATCTTAGGAAAGCACAACAAACAATATTTTCATGATTCTCATTCTAGAGCACATAGAAAGCTTGAACTCATTCATTTTGACTTGTGTGGCCCTATGCATGTTCCTTCTACAAATTGTAATAGATACATGATGAATTTTATTGATGAATATGCCAGAATGTGTTGGGTATATCTATTGAAGAACAAATATGAATCTTTTGAAACTTTTAAAAACTTTCGTGCATGGATTGAAAATGATACACAATCTCATATTGTCTATGTTCGTACTAATAATGGAAAAAAATATAATTCAAATGAATTTGAAAACTATCTTCATCGGCATGGGCTCAAACATAATAAAAAAAAAACAATGCCTTATAATCCCCAACATAATGGTGTAGCTGAAAGAATGAACTTAGCAATCTTAATTATGGTACGTTCAATGATGCTTTAAAAAAATGTAAAGATAATGTTTTGGGTTGATGCAGTTTTATGTGCAGTGTATATTAAGAATATGGTTGATCACTTCCACCATTGGAAGCTTAGAGAGGATATTGAAAGTGAGAAACATGCAATCAATCTCAATGGGGATGATGATTGGAAATTAAGTAACAGCTAGATTCCAGCCCTCTCCTCGTGATTTCGCCCCCTGATTCGTCTTTTCTTCTTAAATGGAATTAGATATTAGGTATCAAATATTACCTTATTTTCTTTTAATTTTTCATTAGTTATTTTATTTTATTCAATAAGAATAATGCCTTATTTTAATACCTTTAAGTTCTTAATATTAATTAAAAAAATTATTAACTAATTTATATTATTAAAATTGTTAAACATATAAATATTCCAATATTCTATATAAAATATTTTGACCATTGCATTAAAATTTTATTTAATTAATTTTATAATATTATTAGAAATTAATTAATTTAATTAATATAGAACTATAACGACTAATTCCCAACAACTAGTTTATAAGCATATATTATTTTAATTAATTTGATAACTAACTCCTAACAGCTAACTCTGGACCCTGATGCATCCTTTCTATTTAATCTATAGGATTGATTTTTTTTTCACCTTTGTCCCGAGGATGAACCACATTAATTGGTTTGAAACGTCTTTTCTGACCAAATCCTAATGATGTAATTAATCTGAAAGACATTCTCATTTGCAATAGGTGTCCATCTCATCCTCTCAAAAAAATACATCAAATTAAATGTGGTATGGCCAAATTCTTTCATTGGGGCATCTCAGGGTTTTTGGTTCCACCTATTATGCCTTGATACATAAGAAACACATACATAAACTCGGTGCAAGGAGTTAGAAATGTATCTTCTTGGCATACTCAGATACCTCCAAAGCATATTGTCTCTTTGATGAAGTAAATAAGAAGTTTATAATATCTAGATATGTAACTAATAACTTAATCAAAATTCAAGTAGCAACTTTTTAACTTTGAAACTTCACTGCTGACAAAATATGAAGTAAAAAAGAAAATGCATAAAAATTTCATTGAAGAAGCTTAAAAAAATTTTTGCCCAAATATCTCACACTTTGCATGAGATGCTAATGCTCAAGCTTATTTAGAAAAAATAGATAGTTTCTGTCAATCCACAACACAACTAAAATCAATATGATAAAGAAGCTTTATTGCTATTCAGAAAGGAAAAAAATTGTGACAACTAATAACAATCATCCTATTTTAGAAACATTGTTCCATATAATGCCACCGTGTATCTATGCTTACCATAATTGACAAGTTTTTATAAAGTATAAATTTATCAACAATTTTCTAATTTAATTCAACAATTAACATAGCATCTCCACATAAAAAGACAAAGTATTACCTATTATTTCACCACAATGCATTTTTGTGTATGTACTAAGGCTCTTCTTTTGTTAGGAGTTATCATGACTATTCCAAATGAATATACATCAACTTGTAACACAACAAATTGATGATGAAAACTGGAGGAAACAATGCTAATAATAAAAAATGATGCAACCAATAAACTTCAAACAATAATAAACATGAACAATAATAGTAAAATACCTTATCAGTCACCTTGCCACTTTTTCCACTTAGAAGCTTTGGTGCCATGCATGGTAAGTTCCTTGAACACCACTAGACACCAATGTTCTTTTTTATCTTTGATAAGTCTAAATCACCAATCTAAGACCAACTTAACATATAAGTCATTTGTGCCATAGAGCATATCCCAAATCTAGGAGCTTCAAGGCATACTATATACACATTTGAAATTTTATTGGGAGCTTCAAGACATATCATACATACATTTAAAATTTTCCACAACATTGAATAACATGGAGAACCCATGGGGAAAGAAGGTTACAAATTACTTATGTGGCAACTAACATATAGACAAAGGAGGAATAGATATGTTATATGGAGAATCATCAACATTCAAATAAGTTTCAGTGTTTTAACCACACAAATAATGGTGCTAAACATGCATAAGATTTTTGCAAGAAAACCAATAGTGACAAGCATTTTTGAATTTGTAATAATGCAAAATACCTTGTAGATGGGTCGATGAGGACCTCTCATATTAACCAAAATATTATCACACTTCAAATAAAAGTGGAAGTTTTTTGGAAATATTTCGTACCACATGCAACATCATGGGCTCTAAAGAGTATTTTCCATTGATCAATTACACTACATATGGTTTTTAGCATTTTGTTAATAGTAGGAATGCAATTAGAAAATACTTACGAGAACTATCACACAACATGCTAAAGACTTTCATATCCATTTATTTTCATAATGAAGAGATTAAAATGTATTTTTCAAAAGTAGAGGTGTCCTTACTTATCCTTCTTGTTTAGAACTTGCTCGGGAGATCCATTCACCATATACTTTGTGACAATTACCATAGTCCCATTTAGTGCATCTACAACCATGCCATAGGAATACACAACATTGGGATGGTGTGATTGACATAAAATACTTGCCTCTCTCCAAAATTCTACTCTAGGCATGGGACAAAGAGACAGTTATCCTATTGAACCTAAATATCAAGACACTCAAATTGAATGAAGGCACTTTTGAAAATGCCAAAGGAATAGAAACATAGATAGTTTGTATTATTCACATGTGAAGAAACATTATATCTGCACCGCATCTAGAAATTCATTCTTTCTTAGGTGAATGAAATTAAAAATGACAATACAAAACAATTAGTAGGGAAATATATCCACCATTTGTTCTTGCTCTGACTATATTCCTGTAAAACAACTCTCTTTTAATCACTTAATAGAAACATATGATCCTTTCCATTTTCCATAGTAAGCAAGTCCATATGATTCTCTTAAACCAATGTGACCAAGACTTTTAATAAAGCCATCGAAGTCCTTGGAAAAAATGGCCATAAAACTGAAGGCGCTAAATATCAAGACATGAGATCTTACTGACTTCATATATATTTTATTTTTTATATTGTAATTTGAACATTAAATAATTCAACATTCCTGAATTTGAAATATAATATCAAATATTATTCATTACCTAATATTGAATACTAATTAATAGATGATATTATAAAGATAAATTAAAGATAAGGAGGAGGGAGATACATACATTTTCCACTATGTCATAAAATTTAAGACATCCTTTTTATCCAAATATTTCTATAGTCGAATTTAGAAAATGATTCAAAAGATGTTAGTTATGTTTTGTCTACTCGTCCATAACTTTTGAGACATCCATGTTTTTAAGAACTTCCTTTTAAACCAAGTTTGGTAAATGACCCAAGCAAAATTAGTTGAAAATTGGATCAAATGTGAGGTGTTTCTAATATTTGTTGTGTGTTTTATAAAAGATGATCTGTAAATTGTTGTGGCTATTCCAATGGATAGTTCGTCACAATATATCTAATAACATTAGATTAAAACTCTGAGAATTATACATTATTACAGTTTATTAAACTTTAATATCTGTGGATTTAACTGTAATTAATGCATGGATGCGATTATAAATTATGTAGAAAATAGGGAATGAAAAAATAATCTCACACACACATAAGACATAAGAAATGCTCTCTAGGAAACCCTTTTAGGAAAAAAACCAGCTGGAAGGTGAGGTTTCTTCGTTCCCTTTCTCTACCTGGAAATATGGTTGTAGGTACAAAGAAGTGATGCTTGTGACCCGTGGGTTGCTACAACGCACAAATCCTCTATGTTTTCTCTCAATCATATCTTTCCTAGCTATATTTTCTCAGCTATGGAACAAAACTGTCTCGAAAGAATGGAATGCCTCTTCTAGAGTCTTTTAAATCACAAACACGTGGATAGCCCCTTTTCTATGAATAATGGGGGCTAAAGCAACATCCTTTCGAACTATAGGTGTGAAAACAGGAAGGTCAACTTCTGAGTGGTATAACTTTTACATGCAGACTCTGATTGACGCACTTCTTATGCCGTTGGAAAGGCCTCTACATGTGGAATAACATGAAAAGGTGTTGAGTTAAAGCGGAAAAGTTTTAGCCCCCCTAAAAATGTCGTTTGATGCCTCAAAACGCTCCTAGAAGGTTTCATACCCCATTTTGCCAAACTGGGCCCCGCTGGTACAAACATTCTTGTGAGCTGATTCCTCCACTTTTTCCACTCCAAATGCATCAATATTGATGAAAAAAATATAATGATCCAATTCAAATCACACCTCCCCATTTTGGGAGGCTTTTGATCCCCAAAATCTTTTACTGAATGAGGTGAGGAAATTTTTCCTCCACCTTCTCTTTGGTCTACCATTTAGCTTTTCCTGGAAGTTGTCCCTTCAACCCAATCTGTGAAAGGTCATGCTACCATTGTCTTATAGTTCTGGACCGCTTCTGCAAAATTGTATCCTCTGTCAACTCTACCAGAGTGTCTGGTGTCAAATCCTCCACACAAGGTAGAACTTGTTCCTCTTCCTGACCTAACATGGAAGGCATAGTTTCAAATTATCTACATTCACTACTGAGTAAATGCGCATATATGGTGGTAAAATGAATTGATAGGAATTATCACCCACCTTTTCCAGTATCTCAAAGATACCATACCTTAGAGCCTTGATTTTCTTACCGGGCCCCTATAGCCTCTCCTTGTTCAGCTGTAACCATACTCTGTCTCCCACCTTGAATGATTTCTTTGTTCTGTTCTGATCATCACTGACCTTATACTTCTCCTGTGACTTATGCAGTGTTTCTTGTACCTGTAGATGGATCTTCTTGATCTTCTCTATAAATTTTCAGCCCTCAAAGAATCTCTTGTAAGATATTCCCTCACTCCTCCCTGCTTCCCATATGCAATATCCAAAGGTGAAGGTGGAAAATATCCAACACAAGTCTCAAATGGGGACTTTCCTGTAGAAGTGTGTACAACTCTATTATAAGAATTTTGTATATATACCCAATTTCTCATCACAGATCTTCAAATGCTTCTGGTTATATCCCCTCAGAAGCTGCACCAAAGTCTTGTTGACTACTTATGTCTACCCATCTGTCAGTGGATGGAATGTTGTAGATCTCTTCAACTTTGTGTCCATATTCTCCCACAATGTAGTCCAGAATGCACTGAGAAATATTTTGACCCTATCTAATATGATGCTCCTTGGTGTCCCAAAATTCACCGAGACCTGTCCAAAGAACAAGTTTGTTGCTTCTTGTCCACTGATGATTTTTTTTATAGGGCATCAGAACACACATCTTGTTGAACCTGTCAACTACCTCGAACAGGTAGTCATGTCCCTTCCTGATTTTCGATAAACCTCCCACCTGCACAAAGTCCATGGAAATGCTTTACCAAGGACATGTAGGTATAGGTAAGGGATGACATAGACCCTATTTCCTATTGCTAGGCTTGTTGGTACAGCAAAGCATGCATCCTCTTATGAACCTAGATACCTGCTCTTGCATCTTGGGCCAATACACATACCTCTGCAAGTTAGCCACAATCTTCCCTACATGAAAGTGCCATGCAACCTTAGAGGTGTGAGCCTCTCTAATCAACTACAAATGCTCACCTTTAGGAACACATAGCTTATCCAACATGTAGAGTAACCCACCCTATAGATGGTAGTCAAAGGTGTTGTCTCCATCATGCACATGACTCTGACTCTGCAACTGCTGATACACCTCCTTGAAGTCCTCATCTTTTGAATATGCCTCTCTACATGCATCATGGGTGAATGGCTCCATGTGCATAAGAGTCCCCAAAGTTGTAAGATTTCATGTGGGTTTCCTTGAAAGCATATCTACCAACTTGTTTGTGTTGCCCTTCTTATACTTGATCACCAAATGAAACTGTTGTAAAAACCCCATCCACTTGTAATGTTTGGTCTTCCGTAGCTTACTCTGGGCCTGCAAGTACTGTAATGGCTAGTTATCTGTGTGTATTACTGTCTCCTTTCCCATCAGATAGTGCTTCCACTTATTCACATCTTGCACCATGGCATAGAGCTCCTTATTGTAGGTAGGTTAGTTAAGAACTGCCCCATGAAATATTTCATAATGGTAGCAAACATGCCTTCCTCCCTACATCAAGATAACTCCCATAACATACCCACTCGCATTTGTCTCCACTTCAAACGACCACTACAAGTTTGGTAATGCCAAAACTGGTGCTTGAATGATATTCTTCTTTAGCTCATCGAAAGACTTTTGCTGACCTTTTCCCCACTGGAAACTCTTGCCACTTTCTATTATGACATGGAGCAGTGCTGCTACTGCTGAAAATGAGGTTATGAATTTCCTCAGGTAATCAACTACCCAAATGAAACTCCTGACCTCATAAACATTAGTAGGAACTGACCATTTCATGATGGCCTCCATCTTAGAAGGATCTATCTTCTGTTCTCCTCCACCGATCACATACCCCAAATACACCAAGGACTGCTGCGAAAACTCGCACTTTTGTAGATTTTCTAATAGTTGGTGCTTATTCAATGTTTCCAGCACCTGCCTCAAATGTGAAATATGCTCCTCCCATTTAGCACTATATACTAGTATATCATTGAGATAGACAATAACAAATGAATCTATAAAAGGGCGTAGTATATCATTCATTAATATCATAAACGTAGTTGGTGCATTACATAGGCCACTATCATAACTAACCACTCATACAAACCTTGTCTAGTTTTGAAGGAAATCTTCCATGTATCTTCTTCTTTGACTCAAACCTGGTGATATCTAAACTTCAAGTCCATCTTGGTGAAATACTTTTCTTGCTATAATTGATCTAACATATCGTCTATCCTAGGAAAGGGGTATCTGTTCTTGAGCATGATTTTATTTAATGCCCTATAATCTATACACATCTACCAAGTCCCATCCTTCTTTGGCACAATGATGATGGGTGACCCACATCATGCTGTACTCGGTCAAATGACACCCTGTTCCAATAGCTGATGAAAATATTTCTTCACCTCACTTGCTTCTATAAAAAACTACCTGTACAACCAAATATTTGGCAATGTGGAGTCTAGCAATAGCTAGATCTATGGCTCCACCTCTCTCTTAGGTGGTAACCCTTTACTCTCTCAGAACACATCCTTGTATGCCTGTAACAACTCCTCCAATTTTTGTTTTTGTTTCTTAGTACACCCCTCAAGGGATGCCTTGCCTCTTATTGACTCCTCTTTAGACTAGCTTTCTCTTAAAAAAAAAAAAACATGCTTCTTGCTGGAACTGATCAATTTCTTGGTTGGTTGGCACTTACCAGTGAAATTTTTTATTTGCCTTTGTGCGCATTCATGATGAACCATTTTTTTTCCTTGATAAGATGGTACTAGTTATCTCTCCTCGTGAATATTTCATCACGAATGTACAGGTATGGAATCCCAAAGACGACTCCACATACATCAAGGGGAGCCACATCCAGATCTACTTCATCAATAAAATCAACACTGATAACAAATCTAATTTTGCATTGTTTTGTTACCTTTAGCTTTGCATCCTTATTTACCCATCCCGGTGGATATGGGGTTGGATGATTATTATCTTCCACCCCCAACTTCTTGATCAGCTCTATTGCAATGAGATTCGCTTGCGATCCTGAGTCAAACAGAGCATCAATAATTGTCTTCTTGACCTTTATCTTTATATGGAAAAGTTTGGTCATTTCTTTCTCTTCATGTTGTTGAAGGCTACTAAGATTCACCTCCTTCTACACTAATGTACATAAGATATTCTCATCCACGTTCGAGCTTATTTCAACTTGGTTGCGCAAATCAATGGCCATAAGATTATTCTTATTATTATCTTTCTTCTTATTCTTTGGGTTTAGCTTTGGATGAAACTTCCATCAATTCTCCTCTGTATGGCCATCAATATTGCAGTGGTTGTAGGGATATTTTAACAGGTGTGGTGTGGCTATCATATTTTTGTCTTTTCACCTTTTTTGCCTCTTCTTCTTGTCCTTAGAAGCTTCTCTTTGCTCCTTCTGCTTCGATCCACTTGATTATGCTCTTTTCAGGCCTATGTTCTCCAAGTATGTGCCTGTACACAAGGTTCGTCCTCTGATTTGGGATTGAAAAAAATCACTTTCTCATGTAGATAACAATGTAGAACCCCCAAATATTGGATGAGTACATCTGGGTTCTTTAGAGAGACACCCAACATTATATCCATCTTTCTAAATTTTGTGGTGTACTCCTACACACTTTGGCTTGTCTTTTGCTGGAAGTAATGCCACCATATCCACTAGTCCTACACGTACCGAATGGGATAAAATTGTGACTTAATAAGGGTTTTCAAATCCTCCACTTACCCACTAGAGGTTCTCCCTCCAACCTTAGGGTTTCCTTGTGGATCTCCCACCAATTCAGTTCATGGCCCTCTAATTTCAGTCGCATGAATGAGATCTTTTTCCCTTCCTCAATCTGATGGACACGGAAATAAACTTCCAGTTGCTTCAACCAGTGATTCGGCTTCAGAGTGTCGATATCGTCATGGTATGACTTGATATCAAATATTTCTTCCATTTCAAACAGGTATTGATTCATGGTACTCGAATTTGGTTGATCTTTTTCGGGTTCTTTCTTCGTCTAGTCCTTCGTGTCTTCCTGATCTCTCAATCCCCCTTCTGATTTTTCCTCTACATTTGAACCCCCATATTATCCAAATAACCCCAGATTATTGCTTAGGGCCACCATGAGGAGGTTTACATTGTGTTTTATATCACAACTTATTGTTCAAGCCGTGAAAACCTCATCTCTTCAAGATCACGACGTTCATTTACATATTTTTCGGCCATGATTAGGATTTTACGATTTTCAAACCCACCGATCTAGATCCCTGCAATCTCCACAAAATACCCAAATAAACCCGCTCTGATACCAAATTATTTGTATACTTTTGTGGATATTCCACTAGGAAGTTTGTCATAATAGATCTAATAATATTATATTAAAACTCTGAAAATTCTACACTATTACAGTTTATTACACTTTAAGATCTATGGATTTAACTGTTATTAGTGCATGCATGCGATTATAAATTATCTAGAAAAATAGAGAATGAAAAAATAATCTCACTCACACATGAGACACAGGATATGCTCTCTGGGAAACCCTTTCGGGAAAAAACTTAGCTGGAAGATGAGGCCGCTTCGCTCTCTTTCTATGTCTAGAAATATGGCTCCAAGTACAGAGAAGTAATGTTTGTGGCTCATGGGCTGCTACTCTGCAAATATCCTCTCTGTGTGTTATACCTCATATCTCTCCTAGCTATCTTTTATCATATATGAAACAAAATTCTCTTGAAAGAATGGAATGCCTCTTCCTCCTGGTGGCCCGGTTATAACACAACTCGATAGCCTACTAGTGGTTAAGATTAACAGCATAAACTCTTAACTAGACTTACAAAATAGACTCTTCTAGATTCTTTTACATCATAAATATGTGGCTAGCCTATTTTCCATGAATAATGGGGGCTGACACGACATCCTCCCAAACTATAGGTGTGAAAATAGGAAGCTCAACCTCTGAGTGGCATAACTTTTGCATACAGACTCTGATTGACGCACTTCTTGCGCCGTTGGAAAGGCCTACGCATGTAGAATAGCATGAAAAGGTTCTATGCCATAGTGGAAAATTTTTACCCCCCATAAAATGTCGTTTGATGCCTCAAAATGCTCCCGGAAGGTTTCAAACCCTGTTTCGCCAAACTGGGTCCCGCTGGTAAAAATGCTCCGTGAGCTGATTCCTCCACTTTTCCACTCCAAATGCATCGATATGGATGGAAAATGATATAATGATCCAATTTGGATCAAAATATTATCTTTCATTTGGAATTTATATTTTTTGTAAATTGTACTTGTAACAATTGTGACATGCTTCATTGTTTCATGTACAACATCACCTCTCACTATGATCTAGAACAAGAGGACTTTGTGTAATTTTTTATTATTCTTTGGGAACCCATGCAGGCCTACTTAGGAAGTGAAGTGTCATTACGTGAAAGAGTATTCTCCATTGAGCTTACTGGGAATCTTTGATACCATTGTGACAATGACCAGACATCAAGTGTATAGTTTGCTATTAAGATATGGTTTAGCATATTTCTAATTGGAGAGAATATGTTTGCAATGTGAACATTATTGAGACATCTACAAGTTGAAGAAAGATGGAATCCATAAACAATTTATCATATAAACAATTGTATTCCCACTGCTAACATCATATAACAATATTACAGAAGATAACTGCAGAACGACCACTTACAAGCCAAATCCATCAATCTAAAAGGTGTTCCATGCCACAAACACCACTTTGAGCTTACACCCCACATTGTAAACCACAGTTAATAGAGAAGAAGCCACGAGACCAAATTCATTTTTTGTATACATCTAAAAAGAATTATTTCAGCAAGAACATAGTTGTGAAGATTAATCAAGTTCAGACTGGATCTAGAATCTTTTTTTCTACAAATTTCCATGTTTTCATCTGCCCCTTAACTTCCAAACTTGCAACTCTAATATATTGTGCATAAACTCAACCACGCTTGAGCCGAATTAAGGAATTATGCAACATCACTGCATGTGTGGTAGAATGAAGAGTTTCCATATCCCCATAGTGGATTTGAGTTCCATATCCCTATAATGGATCCCCACTAAAGTGTAGTGAAAATATTGTGAACCAAAACATCTTGATTCTTGCATCTGGACCCTCTCCAGCTTTCTTTAATTCTCAAGATATGTCTAATGAATACTTCTCGGCTCTTTATCTAGTGCCTGCCTAGGGAGCAACAAAGAGAACTGCAGTCCAGTGGTCAGGTGTTTTCTAGTGTACAATATATGGACTAGTGTACAAATATAGATCATAACTGACAATATGCAAAAATGACAAAAGCTTACCCCCATCACTTCTGCTATCCTTTGCATATTTACAGGACACAAGAATTTTCTCCAAAGTGAGAAGAAAGAAGAAGAAAATTAACTGCACATTTGACCTAGAACTAGAAATATTAATGCAACAGTGATCACGTTGGTTCACTCCCTCTTCTTTCATCAATATTGCATGGTAGAATACCCAGGATACCCTAAGTGGGGCATAAATATAGAAGAATTAGAAATGATAGTTCTTGGAGAAAGGCCCCCAAACCCTCTCTGGGTATATAGACATAGAGGATAGTGAGGTGACAATAGAAGGTTACCATCTGCTTGAGATCCTAGAGAGTTTATTAGAGGTCCTCATGAAATTTGAGATGGATATGTCAAACATGGTGACTGATTAATTTCTTCCTGTGTTGAGGGGGAATTAGTCTGCCTAGTAGAAACGTGCAGTAAAGGAAAAGGCATCATGTATGTACCATGGACAGTGGTGATATCATGTATGTTGGATCTTCTCTTGTTTTTATTATCTGAACCAAACAAATGAAGTACTTTTGATCATGGCTAGCAACTTGGGTTGGTGTCCTTGACACAACAAAGTTTCTAGAAATACTTCTACAGTCTCCTTTGCCATACTTGCGAAGGCCCATAAAAAACTGTCTGAATCACATAAAGAAAAACAAACAAGAGAATATATTTAGTCTATGTTGATTTAATGATATATTTTAGATAAATTCCATCAAAAAATACTTAATGACTATTTTCAATAGGTAAGAACCTTAGTTAAATTCTCCAGTGTAAGCACTAAAACCATATCTCCTTATAAGCCCAAATCACTATGTGTCCTTCAAATCCTTTAACTCTTTTACCTTTTTTGAAGACTCAGTTGTTTAAGGAATCCCCACTTTGTTGACAATTAAGCGCCCCTTTGTTGACAATTAGCCCAACTTAAAGTGTGGGAATAAGTCATTAAGGTGACATTGAGTGGCCCCTCCAAGTTGCATTTCGGTTCACACTTAATGACTCTCAACTTTGGCATAATTTTTGTGGAATTGAATGATAACACCTCCTTTATGTAGAAGAGAGTTGGTCTAAATTGAGAGGAAGAGCTACTATGGAGACAATGGGAAACCTTCCTAAGTGCATATAAGGTTGCACTTTGTTCAAGGAATTGAGTTTATTTAAGTGCAGGTCTAAGAGATAACATATATAAATAGTATGAAATCTTTCTGAACTCATATTAAAGCACATTCCTTCTTTCATGGGTTGCCTTTATATGACAACATCATGTTATTTAACTCCATTTCATCTTAATTTTTAGCACTCAACATATACCAAGCTAAAAAGGTAACTTGTATAAACATCATGAAAGATTGTATAAGAGGAACCTTTAGTATTTTTCCTTGACTTAACCTTGTAAAATAGTTTTTAGTTCTTATTTATACCATGATTAATTTCCTCGAATGTCAGAGAAGTTTCCAACGACCCCATAAACCAATGAAGTAGCCCGAAATGCTTATAAGGAGAGTTCACCTCATCAAAATTTATTAGTCTATAGGATTTTTTTCATTAGATAATAAGTAGCCATGGTAGGATTGAACCTATGAGCCCAATAGTGTAGTATCAAAAAGGCCTAACAAGCTATTCATATCAATACAAAATATATGAATAAATAGCAAATGTTAGTAGCTACAGACTGAAAGCATTTACATTTAAAGATAATATCTATTATAACCCTTCTCCAAATTCTCTCTATGACTTATTATATGTTTCCCCACAATACTGAGAGTGATCATTACAACTAAATAATTCCCAGCATTACAAGCTTAGATGATGATGGGAAAGCTTCCTTTTATGTGAAAAAAAATTATTAAATAGAATTAGTTTGGAACTTTTGTGCCTAGAACTCTTAGGACCAAACAAATTAAATAATTACAACATTAATGTATTAGGGCAAGACAAATTAAAAAATCACAACTTCAACGTAGTAAATATTTTTCCAACATCAACTAACCCTCCCATGGTGAGACTACTCAAAACATATTGTTCTGCTAAGAAACACATATATTTTAGATTATGTAATTCAGAGATGGGTATGTTGATATAGTATAGACTACACTTCCAATAAACTCATAAGAATATGCCAGAGATGTATATATACAGAAAAAAAATATGAACTCTAAAATTTCACCAGACCTTGAAGTCAGGCATAAGCATGTATTCACTAAAATATAGGGAAATATAACAATAAAGTGATAGTATTCATGTATTATTATCATTGTTTAAATAAATGAACAACCTAGAAATAAAACGATTGATACAATTTGACTATATATCATTAATCAACTTTACCGAAGGCATTTTGTCGAGATTTATAATGGGCACTATTGTCATAAAATAATCCACCACTGAGAAAATATTAAATCTCAAAAGCATCAAATATCCATTCTTTTTTAAATTAGTAGCCTTAGACAAATTTTAAAAACTAAAATCATTTAATTCAAAAATCATTAAAGAATTTTTGAGGTAAGAAATGGGCCTAAAAAAACTATACAACAAAAATCAACGTTATAAGAACCAATAGGATTCAATATGATGATGCCAACCCTGGGGGATGATTCACCATTTTTGCAGTAAAAAGGTAAAAAGATATAAATAAATAAAAAATGAAAAACTAGTTTTTCAACTCACATTTTCAACTTATTTCCTTATGAATTTACTCAAATTTCGAGCCGGAGCACTTGGATGTGGAATTTAATTTTGCATCTAAGGATTACCCATGTTGCATACTTTCAATGGACCCTACTACACACAAAATGTGAAATACATGAAAAAACATGATTGCAACCACATTTTTTCATGTATTTCATATTTTCTGTGTAGTAGCAAAAAAACATTTTTAGTGTATTTGACATTTTCGTAGTGTATTATGTAGAAGAAAAAAGGCATCAACTTGAAAGTAACATACCTTGAACAACTCTAGAAATCAAACTAGACAGATTTCTTGCCAGACTCAGGTATAGATGTGTTTTTCAACAGATTTTATTGACCAAAAAGGTAGGCAAGACATGTTATGACATGTATTGAGATTCCACCAATATGTTTTCAGAAAGAAATAATACTTTCCACTTTTGAACTAGGTGTTTGTTTTGATCCAAGTGGAGTTTCATTTCCGTTGACACCTGAGGCAAGGCCCTTTGCACCCCGGATCATAAGAAAGCAATTGCAAACAAGTCTTGTTAGCTAAATATAGCCAAAAAATTATTCCAGATCATAGCATATCATGCACTCGTCACATTTCAAAGCCAATTAACCATTGCTTTACCCAATCCAAAACTAACGATGAAGCTCAAAACACCAATGAGAAATGTCAATCCACTTATCTACTTATTACCTTTTTTATTTATTCCTGCAAGGATTGAACTTTACCAATACGCTCAATCTTCTGCTTCCCATATAGACGAATCATTTCCAAAAGCATAAAGGTTAGGGCATTGGTGTTTAGATAATGAGTGTATTTACTATTACTATATGAAATTAAATTTTCACTGTCTAAGAAAAGCTCCAACAGTTTTAACAGTTGACATATGCATGATAATGATAACATCCATAGATTTGTTTACTTAAGAAAATGATTCAATTGACTTCCCCACTATAACTAAATTTCTATTGTAGTTGTGACAACTCATCACCATTAAAAAAAATGTATGTTTGAAAGGCACTATTAACACTCCAAGTTAGTGATAGTAATATAAGCTAACCTAAATTTTAACCTCCAACTAGTGTTGAGATCTTTTCCTTCTTATCTATTGTTGGTGACTTGTTATATGAGTCTGGCATCGGTTGCTTCTTCCCAGAATCCAACTATTATGTAATGAGAGGTTAGCCAAATAGAAAATAGATGAATAAGGAATCTAGCAAAATTTAAAAATATCTAACATACCTTTGGTATTTCCTCATCTTCCTCCTCATCATCATCACATTCTTCAGCATAATCATCTTCATCATCCCAATCATCACTTGCACTCATATCATTCATATCCTATAAAGAATACAACAGTGGGTGCAAGAATACAATAGTGGGTACAAAGCAGACTCCAACAATAAAAATAACATTATGATATGTTTAACATAAAATTTGATTAATAATTTCCAACATTTGGAAAAAATATATGTTTGAGCTTATCTATTTAGTCACAAGTAAAGACCACAAACTTTGAGTATAGCTACATCTGAAGTACAACCAAGACTTTAACAAAAAATACTTGAAATAACTACTTTATATTGGAACACTGATATAGTCAGTGCAAAACGGTTCTAAGTCAGGATCTAACCTAACCATCAAAGTTATATGTACCCATATCCTAGGTACGCAAGCCAAGTACTAGCAACATACCATGTACCTAGTCCCCATCTAGGTATGGCAAGGCACATCCAACCCAAAAAGGAGACATACCCCAATTGATGCACATACCCTAAAATCTACATGCAACCATACAAATCAAGTGTTAGCACATGTACCTGATCAATGTCGAGGTACATACACAACATAATAATACCAACCAAGTATGGCACAAGTACAACCAACCAAAAAATGAAGGCATGTTTCATTTGATGTATGCATACCATGAACCATCACTTGCTTTACGTTTTTAATAAATAAAGAACACTAAAATGCTACATTTTCATATTCAAAATATCAACTTTAACAAGGTTAAGGCTTTCACTGCCATTTAACTTGGTGAAATTTGTAGACATATATGATTGTAGAGGTAAGTGTATCAAGATTCACTTTTATTTAACTTGGTGATAATTTGTAGGTAGATATGATTGTAGAGGTAAGTGCGTCAAGATACCTCTGATTACCATCACAAAAAATGAGCCTATGCTTGAGAAAAATGATTACCAAGAAATCTTGGTCACTAAAGACTAGCTATGGTCAATTGGAGTGTTGTGGAAATCTCCTAACCATTTTACAATGTTTCCCTTTGAAACATTAAAGCATGCAAACCTCAAGCTCGGAAGAGCACTATGAAACATTAGAATAGGAAAGCCTTGAGCTGGGAAGGGCCCTTTCATATTAGGAAACTCTCTGGTTATATTCAACCATAATACCTTACAACATTCTGCACTAACACAAAATTGTGTTCCTCCTCATCATTTTCAAATCACTCCACTTTCACAAAGGTGTCGACAAGACTCCTGAAAGATTCAATATGACTTTAAGAACCATGATAACGTGTGACAACCACTGAGCTTTGGGGTGATTTGATAAAGGCAAAACCTAAATCCCTTTTGAACAGACTCAAACATTGAGCTTTGGAGTGCTTTGGCAATGGAGAAACCTTTTCTCATATTCACGTTGCGAAAGATTATCAAGGCATCCTCGATGAAGTTGTTGTGATCCAAAATTATTTCTACTACAAGCGATGTGAATATCGGCTCGATCTCATATTTACAAGGTGCAGAACATTCGTCTAAAGATTTTGATCATTCCTTTGCCATTTTTGGTGCATGAAATGGATTTGAACCGTTTCAAAACATAACTAAATATTGAGACCCATAACCCCCCAAGCTCGGGTGTGCACCATATGACCCTATCGATCCAAGAAAGACCCGAACAGATGGAAAAAATGCAGCTGCTTGACCCAAAAGCAATGGATCAAATGATGATGCCAGAGCAGAATTAACAAGTGTAAAAGGAAAGTGATTCGGCCCAAGAAAGTTCTGTTATGACCAACCAAAATAGCATTAAACATCTGACTAAAATCGAGAGCACCGCCTTAATTAAAATAAATGAGCTACCAAGAACACCACATGCTACCAATAATTAATAGTAAAAATTAGGTGGAACATGTGTTCCAGTCAAGATTATGTTGAGGAAGATGAATCTAAATATTGTCACCATGAAAAACCTCACTAAATAATGCCTATCGGTGTAAATATGGCCACCTCTTGCTTGTGAATATTAAGGACCATCCCTACTTTCTTATAAATGGTGTCAAATGTTGTAAAGTGATATTTAACACTACGAAAATGACATTGTTTGCTTATACATGGATTTATTGAGTATTGACCATAATATTTCTTGTGAATGATTTATTTTTTAATCCAAACGAATATATATATATATATATATATATATATATATATATATATATATATATATATATATATATATATATATATAGATATAGATATATATATGGATTATTTAGTATTATGACACATTAATATAATTTATTTTAGTCATGGATCTGTTATGAAACCAGCTCAAGAAAAGATAGAAAAGATAGATCAACGCCTTAGAATTCAGCCTCTTCGAGGGGGCAACCTCCTTTACATTACATAAATGAAAAATTCTTGGATGATACAAATGACAAAACCTCCTTTCTATATATAGGAGTCTAAGGAGTCACAATATAATCCAGCCGACCTAACAATAATAATATAAAGCCACAAAAATAACAATAGAGGGATTCTATGGGGCACAGTAATAACAATATGGGGGCAATAGGGGCACAATAATATTAATAAGGGGTATAACTACAATAGTAATGGGGTAATCACTAGTATTATAGGGACCCAACATGCCCCTCTCCTTCAAAAAAGTGTTGTCCTCAACGCTTGAGTAGTTCTGGATACTTCTGCATAAAATTCTCATCCTCCCATGTGGAATCTTCAGCGGATAAGTTCTTCCACTTGATAAGATACTCTGAAATTGATCGATTTCGTAGCTGTCGAGTTCTTGTTTCTGTGACTGCTTCCGGTTCCAATATAATTTTTCCTTCCTCGTCAAGTTCTGGCAATATTGTTTGAACTGGGAGCTTTTTGCCTATAACCTTCTTTAAACATGAAACATGGAAAACTGGGTGCAATCGAGAAGCTGCAGGAAGCTCCAATTTGTATGCCATAGTACCAATCTTTTGCAACACCTTGTACGGACCATAATACTTTGGTGATAATTTATTATCCTTCTTAGCTTGCTTGAGGGACATTTTCTTATATGGTTGTAGCCGTAGGAATACCCAATCACCTACATCAAAACTTCTTTCACTGCGATGTTGATCTGCCTGTTGTTTCATTCTATTCTGTGCCAACACGAGGTTATCCTTTAAGAGTTGGAGGACTTGTTGTTGATGTTCGATGTGATGTTCCACTGCCTGAACCTTAGAATTTTCTCTTAAATATGATGTGATGGATGGTGGTTGATACCCATAAAGTGCCATAAATGGGGTCATTTTTGTTGTTGTATGGAAGGAAGTGTTATACCACCATTCAGCCAGAGGCAACCATTTGACCCATTGTGTCTGTTTATCAGATACAAAGCAACGAAGATATCCTTCCAAACATTTGTTTACTATCTCAGTTTGCCCATCAGATTGAGGATGATAAGATGAGCTATGAGCTAACTGAGTACCAAGACAAGAAAATAATTTTGTCCAAAAATTTCCAGTGAAAATGGGATCTCTGTCACTTACAATAATCTTTGGGTTTCCATGTAGCTTTTGAATTGTTTCCATAAATGCAGTAGAAACTGTACTGGCTTTAAATGGATGTGATAATGCACAAAAGTGTGCATACTTGGTAAGTCTGTCAACTACCACCATGATGACACTCTTTCCCTCAGACTTGGGTAAACCTGTGATAAAATCCATTGAAACCTCCTCCCAACGTTGGCTTGGAATGGATAAAGGTTGTAATAGACCTGGTGTCTTAATTGTTTCAACTTTATTTTGTTGGCAAACCAAACATTCCGCCACAAACTTTTGAATATCTGATTTAAGGCCATCCCAAAAAAATTCCTTCTTAACCCTGTGGTAAGTTTTTAAAAATCCTGAGTGCCCTCCTAAGGGAGAAGTGTGCAATTCCATAAGAATCTTTTGTTTTAGCTGGGAATTCTTACAGAGGTATAAGCGATCTTTGTACCATAACGAATCATTTTGCCAGCTAAATGTATCAGACATACTGGAATCTTGTTGTAACTTTCGAATAAGTGCCCACACTTCTTCGTCATTCTTCCATTCCTCCCTTGCTTCGTTTATCCAATCTGGTTGGATAATAGAAATGGCACACAACAATGCTTCCACATCCTCATCCTTTCTTGAGAGTGCATCTGCCACCACATTTTGCTTCCCTTTTTGTAGATGATTTCAAAGTCATAACCCAACATCTTTGTGACCCACTTTTGTTGCTCTTCAGAGGATAATCTTTGTTCTAAAAAGTATTTAAGGCTATCATGATCCGTTTTTACCTTGAAGTGTCTTCCCATTAGGTAGGGTCGCCATTTCTTAAGTGCATGGAGTATTGCCAACATTTCCTTCTCATAAATAGCTTTGTGTAAAAACTTTCCCTTGATTGGACGACTTTCAAAAGCAATGGGTCTTTCATCTTGCATTAAAACAGCACCAATTCCATTTCCTGAAGCATCACATTCCACAATAAAGGTTTTTGTGAAGTCCGGTGTAGCTAAGACCGGTGCTTGGCACATTGCCTCTTTAAGATGTTCGAAGGCCTTTGTTGCTTCTGGAGTCCATGAAAATGCATCTTTCTTCAATAATGTTGTTAGAGGTGCTGCTATTCTCCCATAATTCTTAACAAACTTGCGATAATACCCTGTCAACCCGAGAAATCCTCGCAGATGCTTTATGGATGTGGGGATTTTCCATTCCTTAATGGCTTTAATTTTGCTAGGGTCTACCTTAACTCCTTCATGAGATACAATATGACCCAGATATTCCACCTCTTGTACTCCAAAGAAACATTTGGATCTTTTTGCATATAATTGTTTCTCCTCCAATAGTTGTAGCACCCTGTCAACATGTTCAACATGATCCTTCCAAGACTTGCTGTAGATTAGTATATCATCAAAAAATACTAACACAAATTTTCTAAGGAATGGTTTGAAAATTGAATTCATCAAACCTTGAAATGTTGAAGGTGCATTGGTAAGGCCAAAAGGCATGACCAAAAATTCATAATGACCCTCATGAGTTCTAAATGTTGTTTTCGGAATGTCTTCAATCTTCATTCTGATTTGATGATATCCCGAACGAAGATCCAACTTGGTGAAGTAAATTGATCCATGCAATTCATCCAGTAATTCATCAATGACAGGAATGGGAAACTTATCTTTAATAGTGAGCTTGTTGAGCTCCCTATAATCCGGACACATGCGCCATGATCCATCCTTCTTGTGCACCAATACTACTGGAGCAGAGAAAGAACTTTGACTTGGTTGAATTATACCAGCCTCTAGCATTTCTGCAACCATACGTTCAATTTCACTCTTTTGGGCATAGGGATATCTGTACGGCCTGATGTTTGGAGGAACACTTCCTGGAATCAGATGAATAGCATGATCATGATCACGCATAGGTGGGAGACCTTTGGGAGTCTCAAATACCTTGGAATGATTGTCCAAGACTTTTTGGAGATCTGGAGAAATAGATGATTCCAATGTGGAAACATCTAGCGAACATAATTGTGCAATTACACCTCTTTGTTCCTTTTTTAGAAGCTTTGTCATACCATTAGAGCTGATTATCTTTCCTGGTTTCCCTGCAATACCCCTTAATTCAACTTCCTTTCCTTCCACAGAAAATTTCATGAAAAGTTCTTGAAAATTAAAAGCTATTGTACCCAAGGATTGTAGCCATTGGACTCCTAGTACAACATCAGCACCTCCCATTGGAATGGAAAGCATTGGGCTAGTCAATACATATTCTCCCATGGATAGCTTGATATTATGGCACTTTCCAGAGCAATTTATTGTTCCTCCATTTGCAACCATCACTTGACACTCTGGTGCTGGATATAAGAAGCAATTCAATTCTTTTGCTACCTTACAATGAATAAAATTGTGGGTACTTCCTGAATCAATCAACACTATTACCTTTTTCTTCTTGATTTGTCCTTCTATCTTGATGGTTTGAGGAGTGGTAATTCCCGCCAATGCATTACAAGATATGGTCGGATTCATTTCTTCTTTATCTAGGCTTTGTTCCTGGAGTATATCCTCTTCTTTTGACCTTTCTTGCTCCTTTTCTTCTTCCTCTTCACAATCTATGTAGAATAATTTCTTCTCAGCACACTTATGACCTTTAGTGTATTTGCTATCACAACTGTAACAAAGCCCTTTTGCTCTTTTTTCTTCCAATTGTTGTGGTGTCAACCTTATAGGTTGTGGAAGACTAGCGGCAACAACACTTCCATCTTTATAGTTGTGAGTGGTATGCTTCCTGGTTGCCATAATTTTGCTTTCCATTTTTCTTGCTAACCTGAATGCCTTCTCTAATGAATCAGGTTCCCAAAGGCGAACATCATGTTGGATATTATCCTTTAAAGACCCTATGAACACATCAATCCTATGCTCCTCTGGAATATCTTTTACCCTTATGTTCAATTTTTGGAACTCCTCAATGTGCTCCATTATTGAACCCTTTTGTTTGAGACTTATCAATTGGCTAAAAAAAGTGTTGCTTTTTGTATCCTCATAATGTGCTATCAATTCTTCCGTAAAAATTGCCCAAGTGATAAATTGTTTACGAGAGCAAAGCCATTGATACCATACAAACTGATTTGGTTCCAAATATAAAGTTGCCATACGTACCTTTTGTGTGTTTTGCACATTATTGAGATCGAAGAATTGCTCCATCTGTAATATCCATGTGGCGGGATCCTTGCCATCAAACTTCCTCATATCGATTTTTGGAATATGGTGAGTCTTCGATCCAACATTAGAGTCTATGGAATCATGATTAAAATTTCTTTTGTTCTCATCATGAGTTTCCTTTAGTACCCTTTCACCCTTAGTGACCATTTCTTGTAGCAACTTATTCATATTTATCTTCAATTCTTCCATCTTATTATCCATGCCATCAATTTTAGCGTCCATGCCATTCACCTTAGCTTCCATGGCATCCATCTTAGCTTCTACGCCTTTCTTTAAACAATCCATCTTAGCTTCTACACCCTTCTTTAAACCATCCATCTTAGCTTTTACATCTTTCCCTAAACCATCCATCTTAGATTCTGTTGCTTTTTGTGCAAGTGACACTTGTTGCACTTGTTCTTGTAATTTTGATATATCATATAGCATTTCTTCTTCTTCTTCATGAGTCATGCTAGAGCTTTCAGGTTCCTTACTAGGTGTTTGCATTTTCTTTCCTCGGGGCATCAGTTACCGATAATAATTCTCTAATATGCCCTTTGAATTCCTTCAAAATAAATTTTCAAACCAAGCTTAAGCAAAAATTAAAGAAAATCTACACACCTTTTTCACTTTGTAGGAGCTCGATATTGCCTCTGATGTATCTCTGTACTTTCTGATTATCTAGTTCTGAATTTGTGACCTGTAGTAGCCCTCTATGTCCTCTTTCCAATGCCACAAGTCTGACCCAAATTGGATTCTCCAAGGAAGAGTTATGCGAAATCTCCCACAGTGACTTGATTATAGACTAGTTCAGTAGAGCGAACTTGTACGACGTGCCACGAGTCACTGTTTTGACCTTTGGATCTGAAAAACACCCACAAGAAACTACAGTCCGTCATATTTCTGTACTTTCTTATGAAACTTCAATCCGATCCCCAGAGAGAAAGTTATGACGATTTTCCCCAGGTCACCTGTTTTGAATGTAATTCAGGAGTCTGCAAAAAGACCAAATTCCTCAGATCATATCTCCGCAAATATCACACGAAAAGCTCTGAAATTCGGACCCAAGGTTCAGCGCGAATTCTTCTCAAATGGGTTTTTTTTTCGACTTCTGAAACGTCACAGAAAAAAATTTATAGCAAAAATTCCACAATGACCTGTTTGGAGCAGCGAAACCCTAGAATCCAAAGCTCTGATACCAAATGTTATGAAACCAGCTCAAGAAAAGATAGAAAAGATAGATCAACGCCTTAGAATTCAGCCTCTTCGAGGGGGAAACCTCCTTTACATTACATAAATGAACAATTCTTGGATGATACAAATGACAAAAGCTCCTTTCTATATATAGGAGTCTAAGGAGTCACAATATAATCCAACTGACCTAACAATAATAATATAAAGCCACAAAAATAACAATAGAGGGATTCTATGGGGCACAGTAATAACAATATGGGGGCAATAGGGGCACAATAATATTAATAAGGGGTATAACTACAATAGTAATGGGGTAATCACTAGTATTATAGGGACCCAACAGGATCTTGTAAGCATCAAGAGACCAAATTTCTTGAGGTGAAAATCTCTTTTAAAGTGCAAAGCTTAAAAAAAAGATTTCACGTCAAAAAATTGATCTTTGTTGACACTTTATATAGTCAAGATGGATCTCTCTCTACCTAAAATGTTCTAAACATTAAGATTATTTTTTAATTGTTTTATAAAAAAAGAGACATAGTCTTTTTCTTTTCATATATATAATTAACATTCATATATTTTAATTAACATACTCATTGATATATTTTAGTTGACATTGATATATGTTACAAATATGGCTCCGAAGGATTTTTCGACTGGTGGAAGGAAGGGAAGTGTAAACAACGACTATGGAAGTATCGTAGAGGTAAAAAAGGGGCGACATGGACTTTGTTTTGTGCATATAAAGCAGAGACTCTTAGCTAGAGCCAGTAGAAGATAAATATTGGTTCAAACCTTAGGCAAGAGTAGGATACTTCTCAAAGGGTAGAAAAGAAAGATTACATAGTCTGCAAAGAAAGGTTCCATCTTGTTTCCTATCGGTTAGAGGAAGCTTGGGGGTAGTGAGAAAAAGACTAACTTATGGTTGGGAGGACTGTAATAGTCCTTGATACATTTTTTTGGTAAATGTTTTCTTATCTGTTATAGGAAATTAGTTGAGAGTAAGTTAAGGAGAGCAAAGAAATATAGAAAGAGGTATTGTTTATTATTCAAATGACCTAACCTTTATTGACAAGTACAAACCTGGAATATTTGGAGTTAGTGTGCTAGTAAGAATAACTTTGGGTATGAACAGTTATTGATGCTTTAGAAATGTTAAAGAAAGAAGTAGTGCAGGGATTCTGAAAATAAATAAATAAATAAATAAAATTAAAAAAATAAAAAAAAAATGGAAAGTTTAGATATTATTATGATAGTAGTAAATAATGTTGCAGGGCTTGTAAACATGTAAATACCAGAGAAGATTGAGGGAATGAGAAGGTAAAATGAAAACAAGAATTGTTACTATAATATCAATAGTAACAAGTTCAAGTCGAGAATAATTAATAATAACACAAAACTTGGTTAGAAATCCCCATAGATATCATGCAGGTGTCAGTCCCAGAACCCCTAATAGATATTAGTCTATTTAGGATATTGAACGGAAACAGGGAAGAACCTAGGAACAGGTTCCACCATCATCTTGTACACTTAAGAAAAGTAGTGGAAAAGAAAAATCATAAGTTTTAATGGGATGATAACAAAGAGTGTTGTTAATGAGTACAAAAAAAAAACCAAACTTTCTCTCATTTACCTTTTTACGTGTCAAATTTCGGAAAAAGGAGATTTCGACACATTAAGAAACAGAAAAATAAATTGTGGGAAATGTATGAAAATATATTGATCCAGGTGGATATTGGTGGCCACCTGCCAATTCCACTTGGACCCCCACCATTATTTCTTTCAGTTTTTCAGTTTCCTTAATTGTAGCACAATTTACTATATGTAGCAGTTTTTTGGGTCCTAAAATTTTGGAGCCGTTTTGAGGCCCTAAACAATGTTTTTTTGACAATCTACCACCATTGATTTTATATTTAAAATTTTCTTTTCCATCATAGTCCTTAGAGAGATATTTCCAACAGGTTATCATGTGCGTCAAATAGAGATAATATGACCAAGTCGCGACCTCGGGAAGTTGGTTGTCTAACTCACCCCAACGGGGCCCATAAACTCTTGGGTTACATCTCCTCGGGTTAGGGTTTTGGTTGTCTAGGGTTTTCCTTTATTGTTCAATAATAAAAAGGCCCTTGAGCCTCATTATAATGCAGTTCAAAGGCATGTCGCTACCACATCTCTTCCCAGAGATAAGCTACCATCACCCAAGCTAGTATTATTTCCATTATGTTTGTAAGCATATTTCAGTGTTTGATATTAATGAAATGAAGCGTCATTTCTACTGCATCTTTGTATTTATGGTTATATCTGTAATTTGTTGTGTTCCTATTTAAATCTGGATCAATGGTATTAGAGTAGTTTTCTCTTTCTTTGTTTTTCTTTGCATGTCCCCAACGAGGTTGGGATATAAGGAGTTAGGGCTTGAACTAGTCGAACCTTTGCAAGACTAGCCTCGCAAATCCCAACGGCCTCCCATGGCGAATGAAAAGAAAGACGAGGGGGCAGGAGATCCTATCAAAATCTTGCTCGAAGAAGCCCTTGAACGACAAAAGAGCGCGATGATGGACAACTTTGCCCTGATCCTTCATTGGCTACCCAGGAGCGATGCAACACCCTTTAAGGTACAAGTTAACTTAGACATTCCCATATTTGAGGGTCAGATAGTTGCAGACATTGTAGATAAATGGTTAAATATGCTAGAAGGATATTTTTATGTTCATGATTTTTCCAGGTGGGAAAAGATCACCTTTGCACTTCTCAAAGCAACCCTACACATCAAGGACTGGTGGGAAACCTACTGTGAGCAAAAGGATGAAAGTACGAACTCACTGTTTTTAGCCGCACCCACTTTGAACTCGTTCCAGGATTCCATCAAGGAGTAGTACTACCCTATCAGGATCTATGAGGATAAATACATAAAGTGGAAAATGTTGCGACAGGGAAGGGACCAAGATGTGTCGGAGTTTACCGATGTTTTTTATACCCTTCGCACGAAGTTGGGTATCAAATATTCTGAGAAGCATTTGGTTCTCAAGTACCTCGACCGCCTACACAGGTACAACCAAGACGATATGGAATTCCTGGACATCTCCTCCCTTGGCATGGCATACCGATATGCGTCTAAGATCAAGCAAAAGTTTAAACAGAAGAAGCGAGACTTTAGATCTGCAAATCCGAAGCAAGGGAAAGGTACCCCCAAACCGCAGAACAAAGGACAAAGCCAAGGCAGGGTGGCCCAGGACAACCCGCCAAAACTGCAAGCAAAGAACAATGCCACAAAGCTGAAGAAGGACACGGGAAAGTGGTGCGAGTTCCATAAGAGCTCCACTCACAACACAAGTGAGTGTCGGGCCAAGAAGTCACTGGTGGCTAAGCTAAAGGCTTCAGAATCAAATGCATGTTACAACTCTGAGTCAGAACCCGACAAGGGGAATGACAAAGGGAAGCATATTATTGATGCAGAGGCCAAAGCCACCATTTCCACTACAAAGATCCAGAAGGAGGAACCCAAAGATCCAGAGGAGGAGGAGTGCCTCTTCCACTCCCATATGTGGGTAATGGGTTCCTCGCTACAGTTCATTGTTGACAGTGAGAGCCAAAATAAACTCATTTCGATAGAGGTTGTGAAGCAGCTAGGCTTACCGACCACATCACAACGACAACCATACACCATCGGGTGGCTTCACCAAGGACGAGATCTTCACATGAGCCAGCAGTACCCCCTTCCATACAACATCAAGCCCTTCAGAGATGAGGTATTATGTGGCGTTGCTACCCTTGATGTTTGTGATGTATTATTAGGCCAACCATACTTCTGGAAGCGACATGTTGTGTATGAGTCAAGGCCTCGTGCTTTTATTGTTACTTTGGGAATAAGTTGTACAGGATACTGGAGGTAGCACTGCCTACCGCCATCTCTTTGGTTACTGCAAAACAATGTAGTAAGCTCATTTCCAAAACTGGGAATTTTTTTTGCTAATGATACACCCTCAGGGAAAGAAGAATATGGTGGCCATGACCTCCAAACAGGGCCCCTCCGCATGCCAACAACAGATGGACAAGGTCGTGGAGGAGTACGAGGACATCTTCACCTCCCCCATAGGGGTGACTCTTCACTGTCAGGTCAAGCACTCCATCGATCTGACCCTAGGTGTGTTGCTACCCAATGAACCAATATATCAGTGCTCCGTTCTGGATAACGATGAAATCAAGAGGCAGATTCAGGAACTGCTACAAAAAGTTCACGTCCGTCCGAGTTCATCACCCTATGGGAGCCTGATCGTGTTGATACAGAAGAAGGATGCGACTTGGAGACTCTGTATTGACTGCCGAGCGCTGAACAAGATCACTATCCGGAATAGATACCCGATCCAACGGATTGATGACATTTTGGACCAACTGAAGAGGGAAAAATATTTTAGCAAGATCGACTTGAAGTCCGGCTACAATGAGTTACCAATCGAACGCTCCGATGTGTGGAAGACTGCCTTCAAAGCTAAGGAGGGCCTTTTCGAATGGTTGGTTATGCCTTTTGGGTTGATGAATGCTCCTGCAACCTTCATGAGGCTGATGGATGACATCTTGCAGCCATTCACCAACTCATTTGTAGTGGTATACTTGGATGAAATCCTAATCTTCAGCCAGAGTTGGGAAGAACACCTCCACCACATTCGACAAGTTCTCCAAACACTGCGGCAACACAAGTTGTGTGCCAATTTGGAGAAATGCACTTTTGGCATGACCCAGGTTTAGTATCTGGGATACATTATTGATGAACAAGGGGTGCATGTGGATCCAGCCAAGATCCAAGTCATTCGAGATTGGCCAACCTCAACCACTCTGACAGAGCTCTGTATCTTTCTGGGTCTTGCCAATTTCTACCGCAGGTTCGTGTTGGGATTCTCTCATATCACTTGGCCCTTAATTCAAGTAACCAAGGGAGGAGCGAAAGAAAAATTATTTTGATATGAATCTCAACAGAAGGCATTCACAGAGTTGAAACATTGCCACTACTCTGCACTAGTTCTCACTTTACCAGACTCGCAACAACCATTTGAGATCAAGACAAATGCCTCTGACTATGCTATTGGGGTAGTCCTTACTCAATAGGGGCATCCAGTGGCATATCATAGTGAGACACTTTCAGACACAGTCCGAAAGTATCCCACTTATGAAAAAGAGATGTATTCCATTGTGCAGGCTTGCCGACAATGGAAGCATTACATTTTGGGGAAGGAAAAGGTCATCCACACAGACCACCGGCAACTGCAATTCATACAAATGCAAGGGAAGTTGCAGAATGATCGCCATCAAAAGTGGTACACATACCTGTAGTAGTTCCATTTGAATATCAAGTATAAGAAGGTTAGCACCAATAATGTTGCAGACTTCCTTATTCGACCACCGATCATGGTGTTAACCACCGTGCTCAACTCTTGTGGGCACAAGACTTTCGATTGGCCACTTCTATACAAAAGCGACCCAGAGTTCGGCCACACATACTAGATGCTCTTGGAGGGTCAACAAGTTCTAGATTTTCACCTCTAGTATGCCCTAATATGCCACCTGGGACACCTTTGTGTTCCTTCAAGCGAGCGAGCCAAGATGATTTGAGAAGTGCACTACAGTCAGGTCGTTGGGCATTTCGGGGTTGAGAAAACAGTGGTAGCACTGCAGAAATATTTCTACTGGCCGAATCTTCGACATGATGTCGGGAAGTACATTAGATCCTGCACTACCTATGCCACTGCCAAACAACCATCCAGAAGCAAGGCCTCTACACTCCGCTGCCTACCCCTAGTCAACCTTGGGAGTCCATCTCCATGGATTACATGTCAGGCCTTCCTTCTACTAAGCATGGAAACGACTGTGTTTTTGTGGTCGTCGACAGATTCTCGAAGATGGCCATTCTAGTGGCCTGCAAGAAGAATATCATAGCAGAAGTCACTGCTAAACTCTTCTTTGAACGAGTGTGGGTACACTTTGGGATCCCACAGTCTATCATCTCAAATTGGGACAACAGGTTCCTTAGTACATTTTGGTCCAGTCTCGGGTCGATGCTGGACACCATGCTCACTAAGTCCATAGCTTTCCATCCCCAAACTGATGGCAAGATAGAGGTCGTCAACAAGATGATCATACAAATTCTGCGCATGTACAACTCAAAGCATCCACACACATGGGATGAGATCCTTCCCTATGTCCAGCATAGTTATAATTGGGCTCTCCACAGCTCAACTGGCTGCAACCCTTTTCAGGTGGGCTTGGGATTCTAGCCACTATGTCCCATTGATGTGGCCATACCATTTGCAGCTACTCAGGAAGATTCAGCTCATGTCCAATCAAAAGTCGATAAGGCAAACAACTTCATTGAGCACATCCAACATATCCGCCAGCAAGTCCATGACATTCTGGAGAAATAAAATGCCATGTACAAGCAAGCCACAAATGATTGGATCGTGGACATGCAGATCAAGAACACTCGCCAACAAAAGATCCATCTGTATCAAGTTGTCAAAGTAGACCAACTCCTTCACCAGGGCAAGTGGCTCACTAGGGACCAAGTTCAGCAGAAGTTTGCTCATCTCATGGAGGAACTCAATGCAATGGGGACCATTGCTTCCTAAGGGGGGAGGAATGATCCAGGTGGATATTGATGGCCACCTGCCAATTCCACTTGGACCCCCACCATTGTTTCTTTTAGTTTTTCAGTTTCCTTAATTGTAGCACAATTTACTATTTTTAGTAGTTTTTCGAGTCCCAAACTTCTTGAGCCATTTTAAGGCCCTAAATGACATTTTTTTGGCAATCTACCACTAATGATTTTTTGTTTAAAATTGTTTTTTCCATCATATTCCTCAGAGAGATCTTTCCAATGGGTTATCATGCATGTCAAACAAAGATAATATGAACAAGTCGCGACCCCAGGAAGTTGGCTGTCCAACTCACCCCAATGAGGCCCATAAACTCTTGGTGTTACATCTCCTCGGGTTAGGGTTTTGGTTGTTTAGGGTTTGCTCTTATTGTTCAATAATAACAAGGCCCTTGAACCTCATTGTAACACAGTTCAGAAGCATGTAGCCGCCACATATCTTCTCAAAGATAAGCTACCATCGCCCGAGCTAGTCTTATTTTCATTCTGTTTGTAGGCATATTTTAGTATTTGATATTAACGAAATGAAGTGTTATTTCTACTGCATCTTTGTATTTATGGTTATATCTGTAATTTGTTGCGTTCCTGTCTAAATCTGGATCATATATACCATAAAATTTATTTATGTTGTTCAAGGATTGTTTAAAAGAAAATATTTATCATTAACACTAACCCTTCCCTATTGTCTACTATTATTCCCCATAGGTCGTTGAAACAAAAATATTGTTAATTTTTCAGAGGGTTATACTGTTCTTTTATTTCATAATTTCATTTCTTCATTAACATATCAAATTCACCCCATAACATCATAACATTATTTAGATTTACATAATTATTCATCATCATATGCAACTATGTAGAAAGAACAATATCATCCTCATCAATGCAGTGGAACATAAAGGAATAATAGAAGAAAATCATCCACACATAGAGAACCAGGATTGGTTGGAGACCAAGGAAAAACCCACTATGGGGAAAACTCTTTCAAATTCTTCTTCTTATTAGATCATAATCAAATGATTCAGCAAAAGAGAATACAATGATCCATATCTTCATCTATGTAACTATCCAACTAAATAACTATAACATCCATGAAATGAACCCAACAATGATTATACCCAAAACTCTGATTCTGAAGACTATAACAAACTATCATAGTCTACGGTCTGTGCGGTCTACTGCCTAACACTACGGAAACTGAGCAGAATTTTCGGAAGGCTAATATTTCATCTTTTAGGTCTTGGTCGCACAGAGGAGTCATACGAGCGACTATGGCTTCCTGGTCGCTCTCCGAAGTATGGTAAGGGAGCGACTATGGTCGGATCTACCCAGATCTATCTCAAATCCTTGGTCACACCCTTCAAGATTTCATGCGAGTGACTATAGCAACCCAGTCACTCCCTTAAGCCTGACATGCGAGCGACTAGCGTGAGATCTGGTTTAAGGCGAGCGTGCAACTATAGCCCTTACAATCGCACTCATGAACCTTTGTGGGAGTGTCTGTGGTTGTAACCTTCCTGTTTTTTGCTTGCGACTATGGCCCAAAACCCTAGATTTGAAATGTGAGCTTGAGACCCTAGATTTGAAATGTGAGCTTGAGCGAACTTGTTCCTCTGCAGACGAGCCTTAGAACTATGCGAGCCAAAAACTAAGATAGAAGAGTGTCTGATGATTGTGTCCAAATGAGGTAGAGGTCACTTTTATTTATAGCCTTCTAAGAGGGTCCACTTTGCTTTAGGGCCAACCTTATCAAATATGCACATGTGGGTTTTTATTTATAAATACACTTTCCCTTATCCGATTTGAGTGATATTTAGGTCGATTTTGGTCCTCTCGAAAAGAGGAATTCAATGCAAACATTGAGCTATCCAAGGTGGAATTTGATTGTGGTTTGATATTTTTAACAAATATCACATTTAATAATAATAATAATAATAATAATAATACAAAAACGTAAAAGAATAATGATTTTGATAACTCAGTAGGATAAATACGAAGGAGACAAAACTTTTACAGGAAAAGACCTTCTAAATAAAGAAGTCTTAATTATGGAAAACACGCATAATTTTTTTCCATATTTTCCTCTAACAATGAAATTAATGGATAACAATTACTATTTACAAAGAAACACTTATGTTAATACTAGAAGTTTTAGATGAAACATGAATATAAGCTCTGAGAATTTTTAGTCAAGATACTTGTCCCAAAAATCATACATATTCAAAGGTGAAAAGAGCCTAATAGTTAGTACAAACATTAGGCTAATTTTCAAATGTTGTAAAGTGTACAAGAGGGACATATATATGTGAAGGAGAGGCATGCGTGTAGCCGCCCTACGTACCAATAGACATAAATAAAAAGAGAACCCTTTTCCATAATCATCTGGAACGTACAACCCCAATGATGTACCCTTTAACCAAATCCCGCCTAATAGTTAGTACAAACATTAGGCTAATTTTCAAAGGTTGTAAAGTGTACAAGAGGGACATATATATGTGAAGGAGAGGCATGCGTGTAGCCGCCCTACGTACCAATAGACATAAATAAAAAGAGAACCCTTTTCCATAATCATCTGGAACGTACAACCCCAATGATGTACCCTTTAACCAAATCCCTGAAGAGAAAGGTGGAAAAATAACGTCGAGATAAAATACACCGATGTAAGAGAAACCGTTTGAGTTAAAGAAAAACAAAGATGCCAATTGTTCCGCCACGACAAGCTTGTAATCTCAAGTTGGAATCAACCACGCATCTAAAAAAACACGACAACCAAAACCCGAAGTTAGAGTTAGGTTATCACTGAAAGGGACAAGAAAAATGTTATAACACATGTAGAACCCAACAATCGATTGGTAACTATTTCTTACCTTTGATAGTTCGAAGTCGAATTTTTCAAACCCTCATCGAGGATCTGGGAAAGAAATTAGAGGGAAATCCTTAGTTTTAGTTAGTAGAATAAAAAACTACTAACTACCTAGGGCACTCTTGCCTGTCGATCTCAAATCTAGATCCCCAGATCCCTCGATCGTTGGATGCATGGTCAAAATTGAATAAAAAACACTGACAGCTAGAAAGGGATTAACATTCCAAGTGATGCATTTCAGCATACCTCTGGAATGTAGAGAATTCCACCATTAGATAGTAACCATATAGTCTAAGTAGGTGCTATGTATTGGAAAATACCCAAGGGGTAAAGCCTTTCCATTGTTAAGTCAATTGAATTAAAGTTGGAAGTCTTAATACGACGAGACATAATGCAATATTTTATTAAACTAAACAACAATATTACATACAACGGTTAAAAAAAAATGTCATTCAAAATGTAAGTTTAAAGAATAGGAAATGAAATATATATCAATAATAAATGCGATCCACATTGATAATGAGATTAGATAGCACCTGGGTGATGGTAGGAATATATATATATATATATATATATCACTCATGACAAAAGAATGGAATAAGTAGATTCTAAGGAAGACACATGGGTGCCAATGTATGGATATTTGTATTATATTGTGATATGAGTTGTATACCTATAATAATAGGTAAATTCTTGAATTGGAACGTTATGTTACCATTGTTTTTCTTTCAGAGAAAAATATATACACAAAACTTGTATGCCAAGTCTACTAAAATTGCAAGATGGAGAGAAACTTACAATTTATGTTCATAGATAAAGGAGATTGATCTCTTAATAGAGTTATTTTAAAAAAATGATTAATTTTAAAATATCATTCACTTTTTCACTACTAATGTGTAGTGAGAGGGGGATATGACACAAAATGATTTCATTTATGACGTGAGCTTGTCGAATTGGCTTGACGAGTAAATCCATCACTCTGGTGATTAAAAGAACAATATAGTTCTAAACTATTAGCAATGGGAATGCATAATTCAATGGATTTTTAGGGTGCCATGCTTCATGGGACATCATCTTCATCAATTATATAGAGCTTTGTATTCCGATATTTGTAGCTCCCATCATCGTGGATTTCTTCTTACTCAAAGATAATTTGATTTCGCAAATTGATCCAAACTTAAACACAAACAAAACAAATTACAGATATAACCATAAATACAGATATGCAACAAAAATAACACTTCATTTCATTAATATCAAATACTAAAATATGCTTACAAATAGAATGGAAACAAGACTAGCTCGGGGGATGGTAGCTTATCTCTGAGAAGAGATGTCGCGGCTACATACTTCTTAACTATGTTACAATGAGGCTCAAGGGCATATTTATCATTAAAAAAAAGAGAAAACCCTAAAAAACCAAAACCCTAACCACAGGAGATGTAACGACAAGAGTTTGTGGGCCCTGTTGGGGTTAGTTGGACAACCAACTTCCTGGGGTCATAACTTGGTCATATTATCTCAGTTTGGCGCGTATGATACCTTGTTTGAAAGGTCTCTCCGAGTATTACAAGATTTTCCACAAATAGCTTTGGGCTTGTAGCAGATCTCAAAAAAACATCGTTTAGGGGGTCAAATTTTCTCTGGAAGTTAAGAACCCAAAAAACTGCTAAAAATAGTAAATGTTGAAATAAACAAGGAAACAAATGACACCCACTGGAGGTCTAAGTGGAATAGGTGGGTGGCCACCAATATCCACCTAAATCATTCCTCCCCCCTTAGGAAGCAATGATCCTCATTGCATGCAGATCCTCCATGAGGTGATGAAATTTCTGTTGAACCTAGTCCCTGGTGAGCCACTTGCCTTGGTGCAGGAGTTCACCATCTTTCACAACCAAATATAGTTTTATCTTCTGCTGACGAGTGTTCTTGATCTGTGCGTCCATTATCTGATCAATTTTGGTCTGTTCCATGAAGTTTTGGTTTACCTTTGTTGGTGTGAGTTGTTCTACAATGTATGATGTGTCTAGTAATGGGGGGAAGTATGGCCAAAGGCGGCCCACAATGAACACTGGGTGCAGGCCAAGGAATGGGGGAATGTTGAGTTCAAAAGCATTGTCTCCCACAACCTTGGTAATGGTGTAAGGACTATATCGGAGTGGTATAAGATTTTGATGGGCTCTGGTAAGGCGTTCTAACCAAACTTTGTCGCCCACCTGAAACTTTTGTGGCACTCAATGTTGATCATGTCACTGCTTGTACTTGGCATTTGACTTCTCTAGAATTTCGTGAACCTGCTGGAGGATATGGTGGATATGTTCAATAAATCTGGTCGCTTTATCAACCTTGGACAATACATGTGTGGATTTTTTCTGTATAGTCGCGTGAGGCATGACAAAATCAATTAGACACAATGGTTGAAATCCTAGACCCAGTTGAAAGGGACTACGACCACTCAATCTATGGAGAGCTCCATTATAATTGTGCTAGACATATGGAAGAATCTCATCCCACGTTCGAGGATGCATGGAGTTATACATGCAGAGTATGTGCATTGTCATCCTATTGACTACCTTCGTCTGGCCATTAGTTTAGGGATGGAAGGCATTCGACTTGGTGAGCCTGGTGTCCAAGAGTGTCCAAAGACTTGACCAGAATGTGCTCAGGAACTTGCTATAACGATCTAATATAATGGTCTGTGGGATCCCAAAATGTTTCCATACTCGTTCAAATACGATTTTGGCAGTGTCTTCTACAATGATACTCTTGTTGCAGGCTGCCAATATAACCATCTTAGAAAATTTTTCCACGACAACAAATACACAGCCATTACCATGCTTGGTAGAAGGGAGGCCAGACATATAATCCATGGAGATGGATTCCCATGACTGGCTGGGAGTAGGCAGAGGAGTGTACAGGCCTTGCTTGATGGTTGGCTTGGCGATGGCCCAGGTAGTGCAAGATCTGATATTTTTCCCAACATCTAGTCAGAGTTTAGGCCAATAAAAGTACTTTTCTAGTACATCCATAGTTTTCTCCACACCAAATTGTTCTGCGACCCGACTGTAGTGTGCCTCCCAAATCAGCTTGGCATGCTCGCTTAAAGGAACACAAAGGTGGCTTAGGTAGCATAATAATGTGTCCTAGAGGTGGAAATCAAGAACTTGCTTTCCATCTACTAGCATCTGGTATGTGGAGACAAACTCTGGATCATTTTTGTATAGTTATAACCATCCAGAGGTCTCATGTCCACAAGAGTTGAGAACAGTAGTCAGTGCTACAATTGGGGGCCAGCTAAGACAGTCTGCAACATGATTAGTTCTCCCCTTTTTGTATTTAATGTTCAAGTGGAATTGTTGCAACTATGTAGACTACTTTTGATGGCGATCATTTTGCAACTTCCCCTGTGTCTGTATAAACTAAAGACATCAGTGATCGGTGTGGATGACCATCTCCTTCCCCAAAATGTAGTGCCTCCACTCTAGGCAATCCTACACAATGGAATAAATCTCTTTATCATTGGTGGGGTACTTCTGGTTTATATCGGAAAGTGTCTCACTATGATAGGCCATTGGATTCCTGCGTTGGGTGAGGACTACACCAATAACATAGTTTGAGGCGTTTGTCTCGATTTCAAATAGTTGTTGCAGGTCTAGCAATGTGAGTACTGGTGCAGAGAAAATGTGGTGCTTCAACTCAACGAACGTCTTATATTAGGACTCAAATCAGGAAAAGTTTACTTTCGCCTCGCCCTTAGTAATCTGACTCAAAGGCCAAGTAATATGGGAGAATCCCAACATAAACCTCCGATAAAAATTTACAAGGCCCAAAAATATACGAAGCTCCGTTAGAGTGGTCGAGGATGGCCAATCCCATATGACTTGGATCTTAGTCAGGTCCACATGCACGCCACGCTCATCTATGATGTAACCCAACTATTGGGCCAAGTTCATGCCAAAGGTGAATTTCTCGAAGTTGGCACATAGTTTGTTTCCGAAGGGTTTGAAGGACCTGTCGAATGTGTTGCAAGTGTTCCTGCCAACTCTTGCTAAAGATGATGATGTCGTCCAAATAAACCACCACGAACAAGTGGGTGAAGGGCCGCAAGATTTCATCCATTAGCCTCATAAAATTAGCATGGTAATTGTCAACCTGAAGGGAATAACCAACCATTGGAAAAGGCCTTCCTTGGATTTAAAGGCAGTCTTCCATACATTTGTGGGCTCTATTAGAAAATGGTGATAACCAGACTTTAGATCGATGTTGCTGAAATAATTGGCCCCCTTGAGGTGGTCCAATAGGTCATCAATCTATGGGATTGGGTACCTATTACTGAGAGTGATTTTTTTAGTTCCTAATAATCAATGCAGAGACTCTAGGTCCCATCCTTCTTCTGTATAAGTAAAGTCGAGCTCCCACAAGGCGAGGAACTTGGTTGGATGTGCCCATTTTGTAGCAACTCCTAGATTTGATGCTTGATCTCTTCATTTTCCATAATGGAGCGACAATATATCGGCCCGTTGGGTAGAGGTGCTTCGCGAGTTAGATAAATCGAATGCTTGACCTGACAAAGCAAGGGTACCCCTATGGGTGAGGAGAAGATGTCCCTGTATTCTTCCAAGACCGTATCCACCTGCTTCTGCTTCTTGGAGGAACCCTTCCTGGGGGCCGTCGATGTGGATACGACCTTCCCCTTACTTTGAGAGCGAATCAGAAAGAAAACAAATTTCCCAGTGTGGGATATGACCTTACTGCATTGCTTAGCAGAGATCAAGTAGATGGCAGTAGGTGGGGCTACCTACACTATCCTTTATAACTTACTACCCAAATAAATAATAACATAGAAAGGTATAGACTCATATATAACATGGCGCTTCCATAAGTATTATTTCCTAATAATACATCACAAAATTCAAGAGGATCAACATCACAAAATACCTCATCTGTGAAGGGATTGATGTTGTAGGGAAGGCGACACTATTGGCTGATGCAGAGATCTTGTCCGTGGTGAAGTCACCTGATGGTGTATAGTTGTGGATGTGTTGTAGTCGATAGGCCTAACTGCTTCATGAACTCTACTGAAATGAGGTTCTTTTGGCTCTCATTTTCTACAATGAACTATAACAGAGAACCCTTCACTCACATCTATGAGTGGAATAGGCATTCCCCCTCTTTTAGGTTTGATCTTCTAGATCTTGGTGGTGGCCACAGTGGCACTGGGCTCCGTGTCAATGATCTATTTCCCTTTGTCATTCCCCTTGTCGGGTTCTGACTTAGATTCGGAAATGCATCTAACTTAGAAGCCTTTAGCTCAGCCACCAGTGACTTCCTGGCCTGACTCTCACTTGTGTTGTGAGTGGAGCTCTTATGGAACTCAGACCACTTTCCCATGTCCTTATTTGTTTTCGTGGTGTTATTGTTTTCTTACGACTTCAGCAAGTTATCCTAGGTCCCCCCACCTTGGATTTTCCCTTTGTTCTGTGGTTTGGGGACGCCTTTCCCTTGCTCCGGATTCGTAGATCCAAAGTCTCACATTTTCTATTTAAAATTCTACTCAATCTTGACAGCGTACCAATACACTATGTTGAGCGAGGAGATGTCCCAGAGCTCCATCTCATCCTGGATGTACTTGTGTAGGAAACCGTGGTACTTGAGTATCAAATGTTTCTCAGACTCCTTGATACCCAACTTTGTGCGAAGGGTATGGAAAACATTGGTAAACTCTCGCACGTCCTGGTCTCTTCCCTACTGCAGCGTGGTCCACTTTATGTATTTATCCTCATAGCTCCCAAAAAGGTAGTAATTCTCCTTAATGGCATCCCAGAATGAATTCCAAGTGGGTGTGGCTGAAAACAGTGAGGGTGTACTTTCATCTTTCTTCTCACAACAGGTTTCCCATTAGTCCTTGACATGGGAGGCAGCTTTGTGAAGTACAAAAGTAATTTTTTCCCAGCTAGAAAAATCATGAACAAAAAAATATCCTTATAGAAGATTTAACCATTTATCTACAACATCCACATCTATTTGACCTTCAAATATGGGAATGTCAAATTTAACTTGCACCTTAAAGGCTGTGGCACTTCCATAGTAGCTGTCAGAAATAGATGCGTCACCTTTGAGTAGCCGCAGAGGGATCTGGGCAAAGTTGTCCATCATCGCGTTCCTTTATCACTCGAGGGCTTCTTTAAGCAAGATTTTTAAAAGGATCTCCTACCCCCTCATCTTTCTTTTCTTTTTCCATGGGAGGTCATCGGGATTTCTAAGGTTGGCCTTGCAAAGGTTCAGCTAGTTCGAGCCCTAACTCCTTATATCCCAACCTCGTTGGGGACATGAAAAGAAAAATAGAGAAAGAGTAGACCGCTCTGATACCATTGATTTGAAATTAAACAGAAACACAAAAAATTACATATATGACCATAAATACAGAGATGAAACAAAAGTAACACTTCATTTCATTAATATCAAACACTGAAATATTCTTACAAACAGAATGGAAACAAGACTAGCTCGGGCGATGGTAGCTTATCTCTAAGAAGAGATGTGGCGGTTACATGACTCTAAAATGTGTTACATTGAGGCTCAAGGGCCTATTTATTATTGAAAAACATGATAAAACCCTAAACAACCAAAACCCTAACCCCAGGAGATGTAACTCCAAGATTTTGTGGGCTCCGTTGGGGTTAGTTGGGCAGCCCACTTCCCAGGGTCATAACTTGGTCATATTATCTTTATTTTGCGCTTACAATACCTTGTTGGAAAGGTCTCTTCGAGTACTATAGGATTTGTGGCATGCATTTTCCTATGGCTATGGACCTACAATGGACCTCAAAAAATCATCATTTAGGGGGTAAAAAATGCTCCAGAAGTTCAGGACCCGAAAAACTACTAAAAATATTAAATGTTGAAATAAACAAGGAAATAAATGAAACCGAATGGAGGTCTAAGTGGAATAGGTGGGTGGCCACCAATATCCACCTGAATCACAAATGTTTGAGATACAAATCCTAGCATCAAGCTCCCAACTCCAAGAAGAAATCTAAGATTAGCAGGCATCTTAAGGGCTATGACTGAAATTCCATTGAGAAAGCCAATATGTTTTTGTTGTTGGGTGGTTTAATATTCACAACATATATATACATGACACAATGCTTTTTCATACCAAGTTTTCACACACATTTTGCATTATATAACTTAAGAGAGTGAAAGGTATGTTGATGAAGATGAAGAGGATACAACATGAAAACTTAAAAATATCAAGGAAGGAGAGATAAATCCCATTAAAATAATGTGAATGGGAGTAAGAATGGATATTAATACTTATTGAATAATAAAATTTTAATAAAATTCATAATCTATATTATGAAGGTTCATTTTTCATTCGGTTTCTGGATTATTAGGTTATTGTCTTATGCATACAAAATATAAAACTGTGGGAAATAGATAATAGATAAACAAAATAATCACTCGCAAACCATAAGACACAAAGATGGGAAAAATCTTTCAAGAAAAACCCTAATCAAAGGTGATGCTACTATGCTCTTTCTTTCTCAAGTGGAAAATGGTCCAAATACAATGTGTGATCTACAGGCCTATTGCAGAACATAAGAAACACTTACAGGAAAAGAAACGCTTAATAAAAGATAAACAAGTTATTTATAATTTTATATAAAAAGATAATCAAATGTTATAATATACTTTGTAATGGAAAGAAACTCGTCCCTCTTTTTTTCTTTATTAAGCATAAATACATCCCACTAGATGGCTTAAGAGTTATAATGTTAATCTTAGGGTTTATAATATTAATCCTAGAATTTAATATGAATCAAAGGGTTTATAATACTAATCTTAGGTTTTATGATATTAATCCAAGGGTTTATAATATTCAATTCAGGTTTTAATATTAATCTTAGGTAGATAATCTCAGTTTTTATAATATTAATATTAGGCTTTTTAATATTATAGTTTATTATATTTAACTTAGCATTTAAGACATTAATATTAGCGTTTCTAATATGTGGGTTTATAATATTAATCTTAGGGTTTATAATATTGATCCTAGGGTTTATAATATTGACAAACATTCTTGCGAGATGAAAATTAATATGATACTCATTGTCACAATGTTACATTACATTGCAATTAATTGAATGTCATCTCTCAACATTACAAAATTAGGGTTTATTAATCCCTTGGGTTTATTAATTCCTTGAGTTTATAATATCCCTTGGGTTTATAATCCCTAGGATTTATAATATTAATCCTTTGGGTTTTTAATCCCTAGGTTTTATAATATTAAACCCTTAGGTTGACTAATCCATTGGACTTAGAATAAGATTAGGGTTTAATGTTGACACCTTACATTACATTGCAATCTTTTCAATGTCATATTGTGATAGTTCAATAAGCCTTCATATTGTGATGTTTTCAAGCTACAAAACTCAATCCAACATTGGATTGCGACAAACATTCTCTTAATATGACAATTAATTTGATACTCATTATAGCAATGTTACATTACATCGAAATTTATTTAATTTTGCCCCTAAAAATTAGAAAAATAGGGTTTATTAATCCATTGGGTATATTAATTCATAGTGTTTATAATATTAATCCCTTGGGTTTATAATAACATTAGGGTTTAATGTTGTGTCATTTGAATGGTGAACAAATCTATCTAACATCACATTATGACAAAAATTGTCACAATGTGACAAGAAATAAAAGAAAATGTGCTTGACTAATTTAGGGTTTATAAAATTTATATGTTAACACATGTTAAATATGGTTGAATTTTCTTGACATGTTCAACTATAGTCAACATGGGCATCATAGTCAACAATAGCCAATATGACTACCATGGTGAACCATTGTGACAAACATTATAATAAGATAACAATCAATGTAATACTCACTGTCATAATGTTACATAACATTACAATTTATTCAATTTCCCCTCTCAACATTACAAAATCATGTTTTAAAATTATGGCTTTTAGTATACGGTTTCATATTAGGTTTATAAAACCCAATATGAAATCCCTTGGGTTGCATTGCCACATTAGAATCTTAGGGTTGAATATTATGGTTTACAATGTTAGTTTAAATAGTGTGGTTATAATTTTGTGCTTAATGTTAGGGTTTATAATATCTGGTATAACATTAGGGTTTGATGTTGTGACGTTTGAATGGTGCAGAAATGTATGTAATGTCGCATTTTGACAAGCATTGTCGCAATGTGACAAGAAATATGAAAACCATTGTTGGAGCCTTACATTAAATTGCAAATATTTCAACGTCACACTGTGACACTGTGATAGGGCTTTGTATTGTGATGTTTTCATAGTACAAAAATCAATCCAACGTCGCATTGTGACAAACCTTATTGCAAGATGACAATTAATCTGATATTAATTGTCACGATGCTACATTACATTCCAATATATTTAATGTTGCCTCTCAACATTACAAAATTAGGGTTTATTAATCCCTAGGGTTAATATTATTAATCCCTTAGGTTTTTAATCCACAGGTTTTATAATATTAATCCCTTGGATTTATAATAACATTAGGGTTTAATGTTGTGACATTTAAATGGTGTATAAATCTATCCAATGTTGCATTGTGATAAACATTGTCACAATGTGACAAGTAATATGATGATCATTGTTGGAACCTTACATTACATTGCATTTTTTTCAACATCACATTGCGACACTACGACAAAGCTTCGTATTGTGATGTTTGCAAGCTACAAAGTTCAATCCAATGTTGGATTGTGACAAACATTTTTGCAAGATGAAAATTAATTTGATACTCATTATTGCAATGTTACATTACATCACAATGTATTTAATTTTGCCTCTCAACATTCGAAAATTAGGGTTTATTAATCCTTTGGGTTTATAATATTAATCCCTTGGGTTTATAGTCCCTATGGTTTATAATATCAATCCCTTAGGCTTTTAATCCCTAAGGTTTATAACATTAGTCCCTTGGGTTTACTGATCCCTTGGGTTTATCATAACAATAGGGTTTAATGTTGTGACATTTGAATGGTGAAGAAATCTATCCAATGTAACATTATGACAAACATTGTCACAATGTAACAAGAAATAAAAGAAAATGTGGTTGACTATTTTAAGGTTTATAATATTTGTACATTACCACATATTAAATATGGTTGACTTTTGTTGACATGGTCAACTATAGTCAATATGGGCATCACAACATGGTTTCCTTGTTGAACCGTCGTGACAAACATTATTGCAAGATAATAATCGATTTAATATTCATTGTTTCAATGTTACGTTACACTACAATTTATTCAATTTCCCCTCTTAACATTACAAAATTAGGGTTTAAAATTAGGGCTTTTAGTATTGGGTATATGAAACCCAATATGAAATTCCTTGGGTTGTATTGTTGCATTATAATACTAGGCTTGAATATTAGGGTTTATAATGTTGGTTTAAATATTAAGGTTTGTAATATTGGGTTTAATATTATGGTTATAATATTGGGTTTAATGTTAGGGTTTATAATATTAGTTTTATATTGTTAGGGTTTATAATATCTGGTATAACATTAGGGTTTGACATTGTGATGTTTGGATGATGTAGAAATGTATGCAATGTTACATTGTGAAAACCAAATTCACAATGTGACAAGCAATATAAGAATCATTGGTGCAACCATACATTACATTGCAAATATTTGAACGTCAGATTGCGACACTATAATATGGCTTTGTATTGTGACATTTGCATGATACAAAAATCAATCCAACATTTCATTATGACAAACATTGTTGCAAGATGACAATCAATCTGATACTCATTGTCGCAATGTTACATTACATTGCAATTTATTCAATGTTGCCTCTCAACATTACAAAATTAGGGTTCATTAATCCCTTCGATTTATAATATTAATCCCTTGATTTTATAATGCTGCTTGAGCTCAAGGGTTAAATGTCAATTTATGAACAACTCGCTTTGGTGGTTTTATTGTCAATTCTAGCGCAATAGGTGGTGGAATATTCTCAGATGAAGTCGAAGTCGAAGGATTAGGTTGACCAGTGGCCTGATTATTCGACGATGACGGTGGATTTCCATAATATTTATTTCTCGTTGACACCAAAACTTCGTTTTGTGGCTTTGTGATGGATAATATAAGTATTTGGGATGTGGAAGCATGGTCTGTCGCAACCAAATGTGTCTCTAGGTTTGGAAACGGACCAATCAACACTGCCGATGTGTTAGAAGTCTTTAGAAGCTTAGAGACTTCTGAGCGGTGTGGACAATATCTTGTAAAATGCTCATCATTACAGATTATACCTTGATAATGAGGTTTCCTTGTCGAAGTAGAGGCATCAGATGATTTCTCTTTAGGGGAATTATCTTGTTTCTTCTTGTTTTTCCCCTTCTTCTTGCCTCCTGGTTGCTTTTGATTTTTGCCTTTGTCAGATGACACGACATTAACTTCGGAAGCAAGAGTGTTTTCTGATGCATTGGTAGTTTGATTGGTAATGGCAAGACTTTGACCAGATGGTCTTCCTGCCGTTTGCGTGCTCAAAGAACCAATCACACCGTCATCGGCATGAGAGTCCTTACTCAATTGTGGAGGAGGAGGAACAATGAAAGCTGGTCGGGTGCATTGGGAATCTTGTCGTACAGCATGCCGGATTGTGTATAGATCAAATCCAAATATTGGGCACAAGCAATTAATTGCTCGTCTATGACAACTCCGCCTTTTGCCACGTCCTCGGTGATTGATGGAAACAAGGATTTTATGAACCACTCGGCCAAAAGTTGATCAGGAACATATGACTTAACCATTCAACGATGACACTGCCATTCATGAATATGATTTGATATATGAGTAGCAGTAGTCTGTTTAAAGTTGGTTAGGAGTTCTGTTCCAGTCTCGTATCTGATAGGTAACTGGAAGTGGGTCAAAAAAGTGGTGGCTAAAGTCGTAAAGTTGTCGAAATAAGCTCGTGGTAACTCCATGTACTAGTTCGCAACCAGACCAGCAAGTGTTCTTTGGAAAAGACGGAGTCTAACCGAGTCATCATTTAAGGAGTTTGATGAAAACCACAAATTAAAGGTCATGACATGATTTGATGGGTCTTCTTCGAGATTTCCATTGATTTTTGGAATGTTAGAAGGTAACTTATGCAGAATTACTAGCCACCAAGGTGCATATAAGATTGGATCATTAGTGAGCAGATTTAAATCTAGTAATTCTAGAGTTGCTACAAACGGTAACTGTTTATTCAAATTAGGTTGAGCATACCCAGGATATGATGGAATTTCCTGAGCAATAGGTCTTTGCATACCAACATAGGGCATCTTCATTTGGTAACCTTGATAAGGTGGTTGTTGAACAAATCCGACATAAGGTGGTTGTTGATAACCAAGTTGAATTTGCAGTCGTCCATAACTAGCAAAGCCTTGTTGACCAAGACCTTGGTAAGCTTGATATTGTCCAAACCTAGGTTGAGCCTGTTGGGCAGGTCCAAATTGGGGTTGGAATTTCTGGAATTGAGGCCATTGAAATTGGGGCTGCCATGGTTGTTGAATCAACTGTTGTTGTTATTGGTACAACTGTTGTTGATTTAACGATTGTTGTTGCCCAGTAATGAAAGGTTGGCCAGGTTGTGAATAAACTATACTAGTGTAAGCCTAAGTCACTCCGGATAAAGGTATACTAACCTGAGGTTGTTGGATCCCAGACATAAGTGTTTGTTGTATAACAACTTGAGAAACTTGAACTTCTTGACCCGAAACTTGTGGTTGCAAGGTAGAAGGACCAATCTGTACAGGTTGAGATATAACTGTTTGAACTTGTGACTGCGGTACAGTGGTAGCAACAGGTGTAGTAGGAATAGCTGACACAGTTTGCATTAGTTGTGTTGGATACACAAGCCTTGGTTGAACTGGCATTGTTGGTTGCCATTGACAAACTCGAATTCCAAGTTGACTTGAATACTATGGGATACTACCATATGATGGTCCTCCAGGACATGGAGGATAAGGTGAATAAGAATATTTCTCTCCATATGGCGGCAATCCAATATGTAATGGATACATAGGTCGTTGTTGACTAGATTGCCCAATTTGATACTTATATGCAGGATCAAACTGTTGAGTTCCCGTTAAAGAAGAACCAGGTAGAATTTCGATTGAGGACATGGGTGATGACCATGGTGTAGAAGCAACCTCTGAGTGGGTTCCAAATAATGATTGGCAACCAATCGGGACAGACGATTCACCATATAGGTGTGACTCAGGTGTAGTAGAAAACATCGAAGAGGTTACAACAGAAGATTTTGCCGCAACTGCATCAAATGATACAGTCTGGGATGTTGACAGTTGTTCAGCCATAGTTAACTGACCCAAAAGTTGTCCTAAAGAATCGATGGGTACTTGAAAAGAAGCAGGATCAAAAGGAGCAGTAAAATGAGGAGTATAAGGATAAAGATTAAGCCCAGTTCCAAAATGGAATGGGGTTCTAGGTGTGGAATATTCTTCCAATTCTTCCTCAACAACAATTAAACTAGGTGGAAGAACTTCACCATCTAGTCCATAATAGACTTCTGGTGTTGATAAAGTGGAAGTTTCAGTAGTTACTAATGTCTGAGGGTTAATCGGTTGATTGTCTTTCGGTAAAGTAACAACTTTTGAATGTTCAAATTCGAAGTCCAGATGTTCGAATAAAAGAACAACAATTTCAGAGAGAGGTTCCTGAACAACTTCAAGTTTAGATGTAAGTTCTGTTTGAACTGTGATAGGTTTTAGATTAACTTCTGGTTGAAATGATTCAAGTTCTGTTGAAGCCCCAAAAATTGGGTCTACAACAAGGGGGATACCCACCCGGTCCGGACCTTGGTTAGTAGCTCCTTTTCCATTTGGTATAGTGGATCCAACTGGGGATATGGGACCAGTTTCCCAATTTATGTGTGTGTGTGTGAAGAAATGATATTTCCCTTCTAAAAGTTCCTAAGTGAGATGCTCTAATTCTAACTCTAATTTAATAACATGCAAATTATACTCTAATAAGCAGAAATATCTAAGTCTACACTAACCCGGGGTGTAATCCTTCTGTTATGCGATCTAAAATGATTTCAGACAACAATTGGTAATAAAGATCATTCAACTCTTATGAGAAAAGAATTCAATAAAGATGAACCACTTCGTATAAAAAGTTAGACGAAACAGTTGTGAAAAACATATCGCATCATAAGCTACTCATACATTAAGCATAAATAAATAGCTATCACCGTACAAAAGTGCCAAATGATAACTCAAGCATTCATGCATCAATATATAAACAATCGAACATGAATACCACTTTTAACACAAAGGCAGAAATAGTTAAGAGATAGAAGTATCATTTATAACTAGTTCTACTCATGAGCTTCAAGCGATAATGATTTATCTCTTCTTAATCCAACATCCACTAAGAGTACAAAAGTGCAACATTAGTAGCAGATATCAAATACAGATATCAATAAATCTTGTTCCATTCATTCATCAAAACCTCCTCAGAGGGTACAAAAGTGCATGTTCTGGGGATACGTTTTTGACAAATTTCAGGACCCTTCTCTAAATGCATGAGAAGGGTTTAAATACTACTAACTAAATCTAAAAATAACTTATTACAAAAATGTAGGATGCGGTTTAAATGACCGTCCTCATTTTAGGAAAAAGTAAAGCAAAATTAAAACTAAAACTGAATCTAAAATTAAAACTACTAACTAATTATTTATGTATCTTCTCCTTGAAATCGCACGCGTTCAGCATTTGTTTGAGAAGAGTCGGCTGGCCGACTTCCGATTTTAGCTGTGTTGTGAAAACAGAATTAGCAAGAGCTGGTGCCATCTTCTCGGCAGAATTGATGATACACTTGAGAGTCATGCACTGGCTGTGTGGCTTTACCAAATATGCCCAGTAAGAATCCCAATTCAACTTAGTTAACCTTTGGATTGATTCTGCTTTTTCTTGAGCCTTCTGTCTCCAGCCTGTTTGCAATTGTTGTTCATATGTACATACCATATTGAAGATGTTTCGGACAATTTCTACTGGTTTTGGGATTCAAGTTTTACTTTTACTTAACCTCTAGCGTTCTTTTTACAAATTTTTGGGCTTATAGGTGACTGAGAAATTAGAAGCTTTCCTTTTCAAGAAGTTTTGTCCAGCGATGCGTGATTAGCGCCAGGCGCTAATCGCGCATCGGAAACTGCCTCCGTTTCTTGATCCGGGCTTCCCTGGTGCGATTTTCGCCTTTTGCGTGTTTTCTTTTAGTGGATATAAAGCTCAAATTCTGTGAAAATAATGATTCCATAAGCTCTTGACCCTGAGTTTTAAATTGTTTGTTTTTTTGATATCAACGATGTCTAGTATCCATTTAACCATGTCCATGAATGGAAGAATTCTGGGCCTCACCGCTATCCTGTGCAAGAACGAACAAGCTAGCTCTGTAATAGACACCTCAAAAGACCCGTGTGAGCCTGCAGTAGCTGTAACCTCCATTATCTTGGGATTCTCTTCCTCAAGTAGATTATACATGCCTTCCCAAGTAGCAATACCAGCGTCTCTGTTACAGGCGGTGTCTGTATACAAGGGCACCATTTCTTTCTCTTCAGAGATTGGGGCTTTGCCTTTCTTTCTCTGTTCTTCGTTCCTGCAATTTACAAATGAAGTGAAAATAATGATAAGGAAAGGTGACGGGAAAGTTTTAAATGCCGAAGACATATAAAATATACCACCTTACGTGAAATGGCTCCTTAATAAGCGCAAAACCATATTCCATTAATGACTGGCAACTAACTCATTAACTAGCGTTAAAGCACATAACCATGTCTCGTTTTATGGAAAATATTTTTTGAACAACGAGCCCAAAAGATCTGCGATGAAGGGATTTTGCGATTTTCTTCATAATATCGCAGATCGCAACATCGCAGAATCGCAACATCGCAGTATCGCTTGCTCACTATATCGCAATATCGCAAATTCACAATATCGCAAAATTGCAACATCGCTATATCGCAATATCGCTTTGCCGCAAAATCGCAATATCGTAATATCGCAGGAGCGTGGCATATGACAATTTTTCGTTAATCTATTTTCTACAAAATGTGATTTGCGATATGCGCCATCGCATATCGACAGTTTAAAGTTTTTCAACGTAAGCGGTCTTTGATGCATGCGATGTGATATATGTTTGTAGTCCCGTATCGCGATCTCGCAATCTTAGAATTCAGCTTGCAAGGAGGTATCCTGTTATCCTTTTTGCGATGAGATATTTCCTAAGGAATAATTCTACTTTATCATAAAACTTGAGATTTTTTTAGATTTTTCAAGGGTATTCTCATAAGTTTACGATGGTAATTTTTTTTAAAAAAGGAAATACAAGCACTAATTAATTTTTAAAATTTTTTGACTAGGGGTCCCCACTTATTTAGTATTAGGAATAACACTAAATAAGAAGGGGGGTTGTTGCTGGCCACAACAATTGGCGATTCACTTGGAAGAACCAGCTATCTTTGCTTTTCTTTTGGATTTTCTAAACTTCCAAAACAGAAAATTTTCCAGAAAATTAAACTTTATTATAGAAAGACAAAGTACATTATGCTTTTACCTATCAATGATATTTTGTTTCTTCTATTTTCAACTTTGATTATTTACTCCCTCAAGCTAGTCCTTGTGTCTACATCAGTCATTACTTGGTTTATAAAGATAAAAACAAAGCTTTTTTTGTAAATCAGTTTTGAATATGCTCATTTGTCGTGGGTAGAACCTCTGCCGCCAGCAAGCGTTTATAGCCTCGACAGGGTTACCTGTTACCCAGCAATGATCCTGTATCCTACTTAGAGAAATTTACAACTTTCAAAGAGAAATACATATCCACACGTATTGCTTTCATTTTCTTTTTTACCCTTAAAGAACAATGTCTTGGTTTGGTAGCCAATTTATGACACAGTCATTCACTGATTTATAGCTTTGCTGAACAAGCTGGCTCGTGATGAGACCCCTTGTCTTTTGATTGCAACAATATTGAGTCATTGCCCTGTTTTGGTATGCAGTATTGGCAAAGTCAGCAAGCTATAATATCTATGGTCATGATAAGTCGGCTCGTGATGAGACCTCTTACTCTTTAAGTTAAAGTGTATCTTTGGATTATTCTCTGAACATTGTAGTTTCCTAGGTGGGGAGGAAGTCATTGTTTCCTTAAGATGGCTCTGGACGACAATAGTAGAGTTTTTGGAAAGATATTTTCTACAGAGAATCTTCATTTTTGTTATTGATACCTTTCATTGGACTGATACAAAACAATTTCCACTAAAGGTTGCTTTTCATCAAAATTTACAATGTCGAAACTAGTATATTTCAATAATAACGGTCAATTTTCTAAAAGAATTCTATTTATACAAGTGAAAAAACAAAATCTAAAAGAGAATTTGTGTCTTTTTCGTGAATTCCTAATGTAACCATTTACAAGTGGTTTTATTATGAAACTAAAACAACTACTCTACAAAATAGAAGAATGATCTCATATGGAAAATATTTTTTGAGGATCTGTCCGTTAACAGGTAAAGAATCTCTTTTTCCTGTTAAATCCTGTAACATAAAAGTAGACGGACTTATGACTTCTACGATTTGAAAAGGGCCAAGCCACATTCTTTGAAATTTTGTGTGTTTCCCTTTTTTCTCATGAGCCTTGTCCCATTTTAGAACTAAATCTCCCATCTGAAATTCTTTTCTGGATATCATGTTTGAATCAAAAGAGGCTTTTACTAATGCTTGATGATGAGTGTGAGTTATCTTGGCCTGTTCTCGTTTTTCTTCTAACTTAATTATTTCCAGCTACCTTAGTTGTAAGGAAGAAGTTGGGGCTTCATCAATATATTGAACCAAGGCTAGAGAGGGAATTGCCAAATGAGTTGGAAGAACCACTTCTTTCCCATAAACTAAATTAAAGGGAGAAGTGCCAATGGAGGCTTTCTGCGTTATTCGATTTGCTCATAAAGCATATATTAAATATTTGTGCCAATTTTTATGATTTTGATCAATGGTTCGCTTAATGATTCTGATTAAATTCTTATTTGTAGATTCAGCTAATCCATTCCCATGTGGATAGTAATTGGCAGAATATTTAAGCTTGAAACCCCTTTTGAGTGCAAATTCAGTCATTGCATTACCAGAAAAATATGATGCATTATCAAACATTAAAGTAGAAGGCAACCCAAACCTGGTGATTATGAACTGATCTATGAACTCGATGATATTTTCAGCATTAGCCGTCTTGAGTGGAACTGCTTCTACCCATTTAGTAAAGTAATATGTTGCTGTAAGGATATATCTATGCTGTTTAGAAGAGTGAGGAACGATCTCACCTATTACGTCCAATCCCCACTGATCGAAAGGTTGCTCAATGTTAACTGGTTGTAGTGGTAAGGATGGTTTCTTTTGTCTCCCAGTAGCGGTTTGACAGACTTGACATTTCCTCACATAGTTATGTGAGTCTTTGAATAATGTGGGCCAGTAATAGCCTGCGCGTAAGATTTTATGAGCAGTAGCGTCTCCAGCATAGTGTCCGCCTGCTGGCCCATTGTGGAGTTCCTGCAAGACTTTTTCAGCTTCAGATTTCTCAAGACATCTAAGGAGAACAGAATCATAATTTATTCTAAAAAGAACATCGTTCACAAGCTGATATTGTTTGGCTTTCAACCTTAGAGCTCTTTTCTTGGTATGATCGAGGTTTGAAGGAGTGTATCCATTCTTTAGATAATAAATGATATCAGTGTATAATGACTCAACATCGTTTAGGCTTACCTCGTACATTTGTATCTCTGCAGATGGAATTTCGGACATAAGCGATGCTCTGGCCAGCATTTTGCAAAAGCCTTGACCTTTTACAATACTTGTTGGTTTGATTTCTATGTCATATTCCTATAAGGCAGTAACCCAATTAGCTCTTTTCTCACCCACATCCTTCTGTACTAGAAGATTTCTTACCGCTGGAAACGGTACTATGATTTTTGTATGTGTTTTGAGTAAAAAAGGTCTGAAATATTTAATTGCTTTGAAAACAACATAAGCTTGTTTCTCCACATCTGAATAATTCAACTCAGCCCCTTGTAAATTGGAACTGAAAAAAGCAATTGGGGCTTCTGCCTTTTCTTGATTTGCTTGAGTGAGTATCGCAGCATATGATCTATCAAAGGCAAATGTATATAAAATAAAAGGATCGGAAAAATTTGGAGTTGCTAAAGATGGAGCATTAACAATTGATTGTTTGATCAGATTGAATGCCTCATGTTCACCTTGGTCCCATTTAAAGTTTGAGTTCTTTTTAATCATTGCTTGTAAAGGAAACACGATCCTTGAAAAATCTAGAACAAATCTCTTTACAAAGTTAATCTGGCCAAGAAAAGATTGCGTGGATTTCTTGTTGTGAGGTAGGGCTATTGTGGAAATCTCCTTGATTCTGTTAGGATCAAGGTGAATTCCAGATTTGACACTATGAATCCGAGAAGTTTTCCTTCACTTAATGCGAAAAAGGATTTTTTTGGGTTAAGTGAAATCCCATACCTTTGACAACGCTGGAAGATTTGTTTTAAATCTCTAAGATGATTGTTTCATTTCTTGGAATATACAGTTATATCATCCAAATAGATTACCACTGATTTATTAACGAACCCCTTGAATGCGATGTCCATGGCTCTCTGAAATGTGGCACCCACGTTAATCAAACCAAATGGCATCTTTTGATATGCGTATGTGCCCCATTTAGTTCTGAATGTGGTTTTTAATTGATCATCCAGATGTACCAACACTTGATTGTATCCTGAGAATCCATCCAAGAATGACATTAATTCTGATCCCGCGACTGCCTGCAATATTTGTTCCATGGGAGGCAAAGGAAAATTATCCTTTTGGCAGGCTTTGTTAAGATTTTGAAAGTTAATGCAGATTCTAATGTCTACATTTTTCTTTCTAACAGGGACTATATTGGAAACCCATTTGGAATGTCGAACGGGAAAAATTATTTTGGCTTTCAATAACTTATTGAGTTCAATTTTAATCTGGTTTTCTAGATTGGGATGGATCTTTCTCAACTTTTGTTGGATAGGTTTTTCATCGTCTATCATTGGAATAGTATGTTGGATGATGGAGGTGTCGTACGTTTTGAGTTCATCGTAATTCCAAGCAAAGACACTTTTGTATTGTCTCAAGAGACGAATATACGCTAATTTTTCTTCAGGAGCTAGACCAAGGCCTAGATTGATATTCTGTGGTTTGGTATTAGTTCCTAGATTTTCTAATTCATAGTTCAAAGTTGAACTTTGCAGTTTTCAATTGGTAGATCGTTTGAACCGATCTTTCAAATCATAAAGGTCTTCTAACTTGACTACTGACTTAGGTATGGAATTGTTAGTGCTATCTTGTTGCAATTGTCAGTCATGTTGGTCTTCGTCAATTATTTGATTGGTGTAGGATCCTTTAGATGTGAGGAAACTCACGATATCAGGATCATTGTTGAAAATCCTCCAATTGGTAATGTTATCAGGAATGGATGGTCTAAAAATTAATTCAATTGAAAATCGATCAGGGCTAAAATCTTCTGAAGGAATGAGCTTGGAAGCTACATTAGCTAAGAGGTCTGCACTAGCATTCTGGAGTCTGGGCAAGGAAAAATTTAAGAACCCTCCCTAAATTTATAAGTATAATAAATGGGCGAATCTCCATGGTATATAGGAAAAATGGAAGGCGATTTTATCAATAATATAATATGTATATATAATTTTTTGGCGAATCTCTCACCAGGCATGGCGAATATTTTACTTAATTATAAAATCTTGTAAGATCTTGGTATTACCATGGGTTATCATAAACCTGGAGCTTAAAAATTACTATTAGTAATTTATAAAAATTAATATCCACCAAGCCCTGAGAGGGATCAAATATTTTTTCACTCTATGCTAGTTTGCATATCACGATATTTGATACCTCTCGGGGGTTAGTAGATCCAGAGTAAAGATGGATCTATGCTAGTTTAATTCCCCCATTTAAATAGGCTACATTCCAGGTGAATACCATGGGTCAATACCATGTGCCATTTTTATTTTTATTAATACTAATATTAGGGTTAATAATGTTTTTTTCATGGTATTAATAACAATCTAGTCCATGGTATTTGTCCCATAGTATTTTGCCCATAGGTTTCACCTAAATATAATGCATTTTTTGAGTGTTCATAAATATAAGGTGACTTATGGAGTAAATATAAAAAAATGTTTTATTTGTTTACCATACCTCTCGTTTATTTATATTTTTATTAATTTACCATACCTCTTTTACAAATATGGTATTTGGCCCATGGGATTCACTTAAATAAAACCTCTTTCTTGAGCCTTCATAAATAGAACGAGGGTTATGGATAAATATAAAAAGAGGTTTTATTTATTTACCATACGTCTAGTTTATTTATATTTTTATTTATTTACCATACCTCCACTTTACTTATATTTTTAATTGTTTACACCCTTGCATGTATATAACGTGACTTACGGAGTAAATATAAAAAATGTTTATTTATTTACCATACTTCTCATTTATTTATATTTTTATTAATTTACCATACCTTTTTTATAAATATGGTATTTAGCCCATAGGATTCACTTAAATAAAACCTATTCTTGAAAATGGGCGAATGGAAGGTTGTAACTCCTAATTTCAAGGGCTAAATTTACCTTTTTTACCCTCTCCCTTAAAATAAGGTGGGCTATTTGAGGTGATTTGTAAAAATATACTATGATACAAAATATTCGCCCACTAAAAATTTAAAACCCCTTAATTTCGCCAAAGGGCGAACATTCGCCCCTAAAATTTTCTATGAGTCTGGGAATTGATGAAATATTAAATGCTATAAAGTGTTCAGTCAAATCTTGAACTAAAGATTGGTAATGTTTTAAATGACTTGATAAACAATGTATAGTATTACGTACATGTCTGATTACAATTTCAGAATCTCCGAAAACTTGAAGGTATTTGACATCTAATCCGATTGCTTTGTATAATCCTTGGACTAAAGTGATGGCCCAGCCCTGGTGACGTGGACACGGCCACGTGACTCACCTCAGTCCCACGTGGTCACTTGTGCGCGGACAAATATCTGCCCCCAACCCGAGGCGCATTTACAACACCTATCTGCCGGTTTTGGGTGTGGTCACCGGCTCGTCCAGTTGAAAAGGCTTCCCGCCTATGTTAAACCCTAAAGGGTTATCCTCGGCTCATTTTCACTCTGTCTTTCTACTGTTACACTCTCCGCGTTGCTGTGGCGATGCTCACTGTGCGCTAATCCTCCGAATCCTTTGCTCCGTCACTGGTTATGGTCCTGTTTGTGATGCTAATCCTTCACCTTCGCTGCTGTCTTCAATGGTCTGGTTCGGAAGTTTGTGGTAAGGGTTTTATATTTTCATGGATTCTGTGAAGAAGTCCTTTTGGTTTTCAACTTCTGAGCTTCAGTTCTGTGCAGGTGTTTGCAACCACGAGACTGTCACCCTTCCGAACTCAACCTGGCCTCGAGGTAAACTCTCGTGCTATGTTTTACTCTTCTCTGTCACCTGTTGTCGACACTTACAGGTTTTTGTGCATTTCAGCTTGTGGAACTGGTCTATGTCTCGGCAGTCTCCGTCGACCCTTGGGTAAGTCCGCAATGCTCTTCCACTCACACCTTGTTGCCTTTCCTTCTCTTAATTTGGTGGTTGTTCTGGTTGGTAAACGCACTAAATCAATTTGTGGTTCTGTGCAGGTTGGCTGGGAGCTCTGCTCACGAGGGTTTCAAGCTCGCAATCTTCGATTTTCTCCAACCCTGGTACCCTTTGAAACCGGGTAGGGTTTACTCCTGCTCCAGCACTTTTATAGTTTGTACTATGTGGAATTAGCTGTAGTCTTCTGTTGCTTAGGTTCTGTAGGGTTAGCCGTGCCCCTTTTGATGGCGTTTACAATCTCTGGGTTTCGTCCCTTCGTGTCATTATATGACCACCATACAACAAGGTTTTGGAACTTATTTTGTTACGGCGGTGCCGGTTTAATATATGGCTCTGTGTATTTGTCGAACTGTTTATATATAAAGACTTATGACATACTCTATTAATGGACTCAGTGTGGTTTGAACTGTTACCTCTCTTTAATAGCTATTGTATTCGATTTGTGAACGACCGTGTTGCTCCTTGTATTTGCTTGTGGGTTCTGTTCTGCTACGGCCGCAACCTGGGCTTGTTTCGATGCCTGCGTCTTCTTTATTCTCGCAATACTTTGTATGCATATGCTGTTAAGCTTGACCGCCTTACGCTACCTTGCTGTGTGTTAGTTCTGATAATATAATTTATGGTTTTTGGCTCGATGCCTGTAACGCTCCAGAATTCCTAGTTACAGCATGATAACTTCGTTCTATTTCAATTCATTTCTAAAACAACAAATGCTCTGCAATGCTTAGATGTACAATATGGAAAAAGTAATTAACAGTAGATTATCTCAGAAAAGAAAACAATGTTTCTGTTACAGAGGGTTTGGAATATTGTCTTGCTGCTTCTTCTTATTTCGTTCTGAGGTGAACCAAAAAGTTCCTGTTACATCCGTCCTTTTCATTTTTAAACTACTTGGAATATAACTGTCTACAAACTAAATTCTGTAACTGTCATTTGCTTCTTTAAACAAAAAGTTAACTAGACAGTTTTTGGTTTCCTAATTTAACAACCAGTAACTTAACTTGTTCTGAAAAATAAAGAAAAAGAAATGAACAATAATTAATAAAAGACAACAACCAGTTTTTCCTTTGATGACCTGTCCAACCACTCTTGGAGTTGTGTCCTGTTTCATCGTGAGTCAGTCATCGATCTTCTGTCTCCTCGGAGCTGGATGCTCCTGCATCAGGCTCCCGGGGTGGCAAAAAGTCATGGCTCCGTTCCATGAGGTCGTCAACAGAATAGCCCGCTTTAGTTATCTGCGCTGCGTTGAGCCAAGAACTGTCCTCTATTGGACGGTTCCGCCACTTGACCAAATATCGCAGATACTCTTTCCTGCGCGTGCGTCTAGCTACCTGTGTATCCAGAATTCCTTCGATCTCAAGGGGTGGTGCCTTTGGTAATTGTCTTGTCCAAGAACCTTCCTCATAGCTGTCTTTCTGTGGCACTGTAGTTGCTGTATCATTCTCTGAGTTGGCGACATAGGGAAACAGATCTGCCACGTTAAAAATGGGAGAAATTCCAATCTCAGGTGGCAACTGTATTTCGTAAGTGTTCGCAGAAAATTTGCGAATGATTTTGCAGGGGCCGATCTTCTTGAATTTTAGCTTGTTGTACTCCCGCTTCGGGAACCTCTCCTTACGTAAATATGCAAGGACTTCGTCCCCAACATTAAACTGAACTTCCCGACGCTTTGTGTCAGCTCGCTGCTTGTATTTCTGACTGCTGTCCTGCAATTTCAGCTTGACTTGTTCGTGTAAATTGCTCATTGCTTGAGCGAATTCTTCCCCATCAGTGCTCCGTTTCTCGAGTTTTCCCAAATCCCGTAATTCATGCACTCCTCGCGGATGCATTCCGTACAAAATTTGGAACGGACTGTAACCGGTGCTGCGGTTAGGTGAATCGTTGTACGCGAACTCTGCTTGAGCAAGTACACGGTCCCATGTCTGGGAATTTCCTCCTGTCAAACTGCGAAGTAAGTTCCCTAGGCTTCTGTTTACGACTTCCGTCTGACCATCAGTCTGCGGATGATAAGCAGAGCTGAACTGCAATTGAGTATTTAACTTTTTCCACAGAGTTCTCCAAAAGTGACCAGTAAACTTTACATCCCGATCAGAGATGATGGATTTCGGGAGTCCATGTAACCGAACGACTTCAGTAAAGAATAGGTGTGCTATGTAGGTAGCGTCGCTGGTTTTCCTACAAGGTACAAAATGTGCCATTTTTGAGAATCGGTCAACTACAACCATGACTGAATCGAAGCCCCGCTGTGTCTTTGGTAAACCCAAAACGAAGTCCATGCTCACTGAATCCCATGGTCGACTCGGAATCGGCAATGGTGAGTAAAGACCAGTGTTTTGACTATGACCCTTTGCTAGTTGACAAATTCTGCATCTGCTCACGTACCTCTGCACATCTCGCTGCAGTTTCGGCCAAAAATAAAAGTGCTGTACTTGAGCAACCGTCTTGTCGATACCAAAGTGTCCAGCCAGTCCTCCACTGTGCTTCTCCTGTATTATATTTTCCCGCATAGAACAGTTGGGTATACACAGTTGTCCTCCTTTAAACAGCAGTCCTTCCTGCAAATTATAATCTAGCCACATGCTATCATTCCTTAACAAAGGGTTTTGACAGGCTTCATATGCCTCCCCAAATTCGGTATCAGTTTGATACAACTCTTTCAAATGCTCAAAACCCAAAACTTGCATTGTGCTTTCTTGCAGAAGCAATGTTCTTCTGCTCAGTGCATCTGCCACCTTATTCGCTTGGCCACTAATGTGCTTTAATACGAATGTAAAATTCTGCAGATACTCCACCCAAGCTGCATGTTTGTGGTTCAATTTATGCTGTTGCATAATATACTGCAAGGCAGAATTATCTGTAAACAAAACAAACTCATCTCCCAGTAGATAATGCCGCCAATGCTTCAACGCTTGTATGATTGCATAAAATTCTTTATCGTAGGTTGAGTACTTCTGCCTGCTCTCATTTAGCTTTTCACTGAAGAAAGCGACCGGTCTGTCCTCCTGACTAAGGACTGCTCCAATGGCTGTCCCACTGGCATCACAACGAACTTGAAAAAGTTTGTTGAAATCTGGCAGTCTCAGTATAGGTCTTTCAGTAATCTTCTTCTTCAAAGTTTGAAAACTACTTTCTGCCGCTTCAGTCCAGTGAAAAGGCTGATTTGCCTTCTTGATCGTGTCCAACATAGGTGCGCAAATCTCGCTGAAATTTCTGATAAATTTCCTGTAAAAACTGGCTAGTCCATGGAAACTCCGGACTTCAAATAAACTCTTTGGTGACGGCCAGCTAACTATAGCTGCCACCTTTTCCGGATCCATTTTTAGTTCATTTTCCGCAATAACAAACCCCAAATACACTAGTTCTCGCTGAAAAAAGGTACACTTTTTCAGATTAATCAGCAGCTTGTTTTGCTGCAGCTTCCTCAACACACTCTGTAAATGCCTGAAATGATCCTCTTTAGTCCTGCTAAAAATCAAAATATCATCCAGGTAAACTATCACGAATTTCCCATTAAACTCCTTCAATACCTCATTCATCAAACGCATGAATGTGCTGGGAGCGTTACTCAATCCAAATGGCATCACCAGCCACTCATATAAGCCTTCGTTTGTCTTGAAAGCTGTCTTCCACTCATCGCCTTCTCGTATTCGAATCTGGTGATATCCACTCTTCAGATCAATTTTTGAGAAATAGGCTGCCCCACTCAAACAATCCATCATATCGTCCATCCTCGGTAAGGGAAACCTGTACCTGACAGTAATTTTGTTTATGGCTCTGGAGTCTGTGCACATTCGCCATTCTCCTCCCTTCTTTGGAGCCAAAACAGTCGGTACTGCACAAGGGCTCATACTCTCTCGAATCAACCCTTTATCAAGTAACTCCTGAACTTGCTTCCTAATTTCCTCATGATCCTTAGGACTCATACGGTAAGCGGCCTTATTTGGTAAGCTTGCACCTGGTATAAAGTCAATACAATGACTAATACCCCTCCTTGGTGGTAACTCATTTGGAAGATCATCCACCACAATGTCCCCAAATTCTTGCAGTAACTGCTGAACTTCCTCAGGCAAATCTGATAGCTGTGTGTGTAATACTACTGCCTTTGGTCTCCTTATGACAGCAAAATTGATTTCGCTGTCCTCAATCTGTTTCACGAACTCCTTTCCTCCCAACAGCAATGCCTTCACTCCACTGGCTTCTGCTGTATTTTCCTCCTTGATGGGTACAAGCGTGTGCTTGATCCCATCTTTAACAAACTTGTAGCAATTCTTTTTCCCGTCATGAACTGCACCTCTATCGAACTGCCAAGGTCGTCCCAACAGTAAGTGACAGACATCCATTGGCATGACATCACAAAGGATCTTATCCTTGTACTTACCAATCTGAAATTCTACTTCACATTGTTCGTCGACTAACAGCTGATGTCCTTTCTGCAGCCATGACACTTTGTAGGGTGTAGGGTGCTTTAATTTCTTCAATCCCAACTTTTCTACCATCTCCACCGCCACAAGGTTGTCTATACTCCCACTATCAATAATCAATTTACAGTACTTGCCCCGCGACTTGCAGACAGTGCGGAACAAAGCTTTACGTTGATCTGGTTTTGCGATCTCCTTTGCTGGTTTCAACAGCACTTTGTTCAACACCAAAGCTTCACCTGTCTCCGGTGCATTTTCTGCTTCCTGAGGTGTTGTCTCAGCATCCTCTGTCTGAACAACATAAGTTCCTCTCCCGCCTGCTGGTTTAGCTTCAGGACATTCATAAGACTTGTGCCCCCATTTGTGGCAGCGATAGCACTGGACAGCTCCCCTGCCCCGACCATTTCCTCGCCCTCGCTGAGGTGGTCGTCCTCCTCTCGTGCTATTGTCTTTTTCTGTCGCTCCAGCAGATTTAGAACTGTTGCTTTCTTCACTTGGACCTGTACCTCGGCCTCTTCCAAACACTTTACCCTTTCCCCTGCCAGTTCCACCTCCTCTCCTGGCATTCTGCTTCCGGTTAATCTTTTCTTCTGCCTTCAGTGCAAACTGATAGGCTTCTTCCATTGTCCGGGGTGAAAGGATACCAATTTCATCTAAGATTTCCCCCCTTAAGCCATTTACAAATCTGGCTGTTTTTTCCGGGGTGTCCTCCACATATCCTGCTCGCAAATTTAACTTGTAGAACTCTTCTGTAAATTCTTTCACAGTCATTCCCCTCTGCTTCAAGTTCTGTACCTGCCTGTACAGCATAATCTGATAATCCTGTGGTAATAATTTCTCTTTCAGTTTGGCCTCCATTCTAGACCATTTCTTTATAGCCTGTTTGTTAAGCCTCCTCCGTTCCGCCTGAACGCTGTCCCACCACAAGGACGCATGTCCTTTCAGCTTGGTGGCGGCGAACTTAACCTGCTTATCTTCGCTAGTTTCCTCAAATTCAAAATACTTGTTGACTTCACTTAACCAATCCAACAACACGTCTGCGGACAGACTTCCGTCATAAGTCGACAACTCATGTTTTGGCTTATGACTTGACAGCAAGACCGACTTCAACAATCTAAATTCTGGTGTCACCCCCTCTAATTCCTCCTCTGGTTCAACTTCTTCTTCATCACTGTCATCTGCTGGGTTTCTTCTTCCCCCAACTTCCACCACTGCCAATCTTTCACGCAAAACTCGAATCTCCTCTCGAAGTCCATCATCTACTACCCTCCGGACTACTCTTCCCCTTCCTCTTCCTCTTCCTCTTCCTCTTCCTCTTCCTTCACCTTCACCTTCTACCTGTTCCATTGGTTCTAACTCAAGAAACTAGCTCTGATACCACTTATGATGGCCCAGCCCTGGTGACGTGGACACGGCCACGTGACTCACCTCAGTCCCACGTGGTCACTTGTGCGCGGACAAATATCTGCCCCCAACCCGAGGCGCATTTACAACACCTATCTGCCGGTTTTGGGTGTGGTCACCGGCTCGTCCAGTTGAAAAGGCTTCCCGCCTATGTTAAACCCTAAAGGGTTATCCTCGGCTCATTTTCACTCTGTCTTTCTACTGTTACACTCTCCGCGTTGCTGTGGCGATGCTCACTGTGCGCTAATCCACCGAATCCTTTGCTCCGTCACTGGTTATGGTCCTGTTTGTGATGCTAATCCTTCACCTTCGATGCTGTCTTCAATGGTCTGGTTCGGAAGTCTGTGGTAAGGGTTTTATATTTTCATGGATTCTGTGAAGAAGTCCTTTTGGTTTTCAACTTCTGAGCTTCAGTTCTGTGCAGGTGTTTGCAACCACGAGACTGTCACCCTTCCGAACTCAACCTGGCCTCGAGGTAAACTCTCGTGCTATGTTTTACTCTTCTCTGTCACCTGTTGTCGACACTTACAGGTTTTTGTGCATTTCAGCTTGTGGAACTGGTCTATGTCTCGGCAGTCTCCGTCGACCCTTGGGTAAGTCCGCAATGCTCTTCCACTCGCACCTTGTTGCCTTTCCTTCTCTTAATTTGGTGGTTGTTCTGGTTGGTAAACGCACTAAATCAATTTGTGGTTCTGTGCAGGGTGGCTGGGAGCTCTGCTCACGAGGGTTTCAAGCTCGCAATCTTCGATTTTCTCCAACCCTGGTACCCTTTGAAACCGGGTAGGGTTTACTCCTGCTCCAGCACTTTTATAGTTTGTACTATGTGGAATTAGCTGTAGTCTTCTGTTGCTTAGGTTCTGTAGGGTTAGCCGTGCCCCTTTTGATGGCGTTTACAATCTCTGGGTTTCGTCCCTTCGTGTCATTATATGACCACCATACAACAAGGTTTTGGAACTTATTTTGTTACGGCGGTGCCAGTTTAATATATGGCTCTGTGTATTTGTCGAACTCTTTATATATAAAGACTTATGACATACTCTATTAATGGACTCAGTGTGGTTTGAACTGTTACCTCTCTTTAATAGCTATTGTATTCGATTTATGAACGACCGTGTTGCTCCTTATATTTGCTTGTGGGTTCTGTTCTGTTACGGCCGCAACCTGGGCTTGCTTTGATGCCTGTGTCGTTCTTTATTCTTGTAATACTCTGCATGCATATACTGTTAAGTATGACCGCCTTACGCTGCCTTGCCTGCGTGTTAGTTCTGATAATATAGATTATGGTTTTGACTCGATGCCTGTAACGCTCCAGAATTCCTAGTTACAGTATAAAAATTTCGTTCTATCTCAATTCATTTCTAAAAACAACAAATGCTCAGTAATGCTTAGATGTACAATATGGAAAAGATAATTAACAGTAGATTATCTCAGAAAAGAATTCAATGTTTCTGTTACAGAGGGTTTGGAATATCGTCTTGCTGTTTCTTCTTATTTCGTTATGAGGTGAACCAAAAAGTTCCTGTTACATCCGTCCTTTTCATTTTTAAACTACATGGAATATAACTGTCTATAAACTAAATTCTGTAACTGTCATTTGCTTCTTTAAACAAAAAGTTAACTAAACAGTTTTTGGTTTCCTAAGTTAACAACCAGTAACTTAACTTGTTCTGAAAATAAAAAAAAGAAATGAACAATAATTAACAAAAGACAACAACCAGTTTTTTCTTTGATGACCTGTCCAACCACTCTTGGAGTCGTGTCCTGTTTCACCGTGAGTCAGTCATCGATCTTCTGTCTCCTCGGAGCTGGATGCTCCTGCATCATAAAGCCTCGTATTCTGTGGTATTGTTGGTGCAATCAAATTCAAGTCTGCAAGTTAGCATAGTTTTATCTCCCTCTGGACTTATTAACACGCATCCTGCTCCTGCTCCTTCGCTCGACTTAGAACCGTCAAAAAATAATTTCTAAAATAAAGATTTATTTACAGGACTATCTATAAAATTAATACATTTAGAACTATCTGTTTGAGAGAAATTTTCTACTTGAGATAATACAGAATGTTCTAAGTAAGATGAGGTATGAGCATTAAAATTTCCTAGGAAAGAATCTACTGAGTAATTGCCAGTGATGTTATTGTTGTATGCTACTGGTTCATTTTCTCCCTCTAGTTCTGTTACTATGTATTTCTGATGTCTTTCTCGCTCAACTTTTATCTGATTTGATTTACCATTGTAAGGGAGCCACATGTGCGACCAGTCAGTTGCAAAGTATCCATGAAGTTTTTCTGACCAATCTCTGCTAAGAATTAGGCCATAAAATTCCAGAATATCAACAACTAAAATGTCGATAACTTGACATACCTTTGGGTTGGATGACAGCCTTATGGTAACCTGATTTAATTCGCCAATCACTTTGACTTGCGATCGATCTAATTGAACTATGTGCATAGAGGATTTTTTTGGTTGAACGTTCAATTTTGCACATATTGATTTTGGTAAGATATTCGATGAAGCTCCAGAATCCACTAAGCAATTATGCAAATTTTTATTGAAAATTTCATAAGTAAGAAGAAATGGGGGAGTATGAGATCTCGATCTTCCTCCAATTAAGGCGATATCTTTTGGGTCAACTTCAGGGAAAATTTTAAGAACCCCCCCTAAATTTATAAATATAATAAATGGGTGAATATCCATAGTATATAGGAAAAATGGAAGGTGATTTTATCAATAATATAATATGTATATATAATTTTTTTGGCGAATCTCTCACCAGGCATGGCGAATATTTTACTCAATTATAAAATCTTGTAAGATCTTGGCGAGTATTTCACTAAATAATAAAACTTTGTAAAGTCCTAGTGAATCTTAGCATAGGCTACATGCTGGTTTAATTCCCCCATTTAAATAGGCTACATTCTAGGTGAATACCATGGGTCAATACCATGTGCCATTTTGGTGAATACCATGGGTCAATACCATGTGCCATTTTTATTTTTATTAATTCTAATATTAGGGTTAATAATGGTTTTTTGCAAGGTATTAATAACAATCTAGTCCATGGTAGTTGTCCCATAGTATTTTGGCCATAGGTTTCACCTAAATATAACCCATTTTTTGAGTGTTCGTAAATATAAGGTGACTTATGGAGTAAATATAAAAAAATGTTTTATTTGTTTACCATACCTCTCGTTTATTTATATTTTTATTAAGTTACCATACCTCTTTTACAAATATGGTATTTGGCCCATAGGATTCACTTAAATAAAACCTCTTTCTTGGGCCTTCATAAATAGAACGAGGGTTATGGACTAAATATAAAAAGAGGTTTTATTTATTTACGATACGTCTAGTTTATTTATATTTTTATTTATTTACCATACCTCCACTTTACTTATATTTTTATTTGTTTACACCCTTACATGTATATAAGGTGACTTATGGAGTAAATATAAAAAATGTTTTATTTATTTACCATACCTCTCATTTATTTATATTTTTATTAATTTACCATACCTCTTTTATAAATATGGTATTTGGCCCATAGGATTCACTTAAATAAAACCTATTCATGAAAATGGGCGAATGGATTCACTTAAATAAAACCTATTCTTTAAAATGGGCGAATGGAAGGTTGTAAGTCCTAATTTCAAGGGCTAAATTTAGCTTTTTAACCCTCTCCCTTAAAATAAGGTGGGCTATTTGAGGTGATTTGTAAAAATGTACTATGATACAAAATATTCGCCCACTAAAAATTTAAAACCCCTTAATTTAGCCAAAGGGCGAACATTCGCCCCCAAAATTATCCTTGGTCAACTTTATTAATCGCATTAGTTGGAGGTCTTCCCATGTCATGGGAAGCTTGAGAGATTCTAGCGGCGGGCAAAGGTGCAACTGGTACAGCATGCAATTCTTTCAAAAGTATTTTTTGCTGGTGTTTTAACTTGCTCAATTCGTAAAAAGTGATATTGGCCCTAGTCTTTTTCATGTCTTCTATGATATTATACTCCATTTCATCCGAAACGATCAGCATTTTAGATGGAGTTGATGGGTCTATTTGGACTGGGCTGGTTTGAGTCGCTTTAGATGTCATTTTCTTGGCTGTGACTTTATCCTTAGTCATCGAGCTTGCGCTCTTTGGCTTAGGCATAGGTTGAGGAGGATCAAGTTGATTTCTACTGTGAGTACTAACTGGGGATGCCTCTTGATCCTCTTCATCTGGGAGGATGAAATCCCACATACCTTGTAACTCTACAACTTCTTCTTCATTGGTATGTTCTTTAGTAGCGATTTCCTCTTCTTCTTCTTCGGATTCAACACTTGTAATAGCGTTAGGGGGTTTGGAATCGGTCGAAGGGTTTCTTTTAAAAGGTCTGCACGACTTTTTAGAAGAATTTTCTGCCACTTGTTTCTTAATGGCGACCATCTCGTTAGACATGGTTTTCAAAACTTTTTGCAATCCTTCTAAATCAAATGGATCTATTGATTGTTTTTTCTTGGGATCTCCTTGAAAGTAACCTTCTTGGATTTTCATTCTTCTATCGAGTTTTTCTTTTCTAAGGTTGTAATATGTTTCTCTACTGCTATTGCTTCTCATATTTTTGACTAGAGTTGTTTTGTTGGCCCTATCAACAAACATTGCTATGTTTAATGGAAAAGCAATGATGTACGATTCACTTCGCACTTATTCACTAGGCTTGGAAGCAGTAGGAATTTTGTTTAACAGTTTATTGAAATGTGAATTGAAATCTTTGATAGGTTCTTTTGACTCGGCCCTAAGGTTAGATAGGTCATTGATCAATGTTGCTATAGACCTTTCATCACCAAACTTAGTCAGGAATTGTTCTTGGAAAATCTCCCAACTAGTAATAGATCCAGACGGTAATGAGAAATACCATGATCCGGCTGTTCCTTGTTGAGTATAAGGGAAAAGTCAGACGAAAACATATTAATTGGTAACTCCATTGAGATTTATGGATAGCATAAAGTTATTTATATGTTCTTCTGCTAGCATGCCTGCCTCAGGATTAAACTTAGGCAGCCATTTTTCAGGATGGGCCAGTAACTGACTCAAGGGTGCAGGCATTAAGACTGCCCCTAGGTTATTCCATGGAGATTGGGCCATCGCTGATCTATTAACAGAGGAAAGTGCAGAAGATGATCCCTGCGGTTGAGAAGATGAGGATATTACGACTCCAGATGATTGAGAAGGAGATGTGGGAGTACCAGTGGACTGATGGACAATGATCTGAAGTGGAGGAGTGGATGGTTGACTTCGCGGTGGAGAGGTTGAGATGGATGATGATGATGAAAGAGTCTCGCTATCGGACCCTTTAGGAGATTTCCTTGCTCTCTTCCTTGTAGGTAGAGGTAACTCGGTTGGCTGAACGCCAAATTTTTCGCTCTTTAATCTAGTAAGAGGATGAGCAGGGTTATATTGCGAAGTCACACTACCTTGAGATTTATCAGATCTTTGAGGAGATATAGAAAATCGCTGAAGTTTGTGAATCAAATATTCAACTTCAAGAGGTTCAATAGTAGATTGTTTTGAAATGTCAGGGTTTGTAGCAGCAACTGTTGTTCTTTCGACTTCTGGCTCTAAATTTGGAAATTCTAAATGCGATGGAGAAGTCGGGGGAGATGGTGAGGGCGATTTACTCTCAGAATGGTATTTAGATTTAGACTTGCTTGTCATTCACAGTTCGGGGCCCTCCTTCTAGCGCCAAATATGTTGAAGCCCTGAAAATCGAGTCTAAAACAAGGGGGATACCCACCCGATCCGGACCTTGGTTAGCAGCTCCTTTTCCGTTTGGTATAGTGGGTCTGACTGGGGATATGGGACCAGTTTCCCAATTTATGTGTGTGTGTGAAGAATTGATATTTCCCTTCTAAAAGTTCCTAAGTGAGATGCTCTAATTCTAACTCTAATCTAATAACATGCAAATTATACTCTAATAAGCAGAAATATCTAAGTCTACACTAACCCGGGGTGTAATCCTTCTGTTATGTGATCTAAAATGATTTCAGACAACAATTGGTAATAAAGATCATTCAACTGTTATGACAAAAGAATTCAATAAAGATGAACCACTTCGTATAAAAAGTTAGATGAAATAGTTGTGAAAAACATATCACATAATAAGCTACTCATACATTAAGCATAAATAAATAGCTATCACCGTACAAAAGTGCCAAATGATAACTCACGCATTCACGCATCAATATATAAACTGAACATGAATATCACTTTTAACACAAAGGCGGAAATAGTTAAGAGATAGAAGTACCATTTATAACTAGTTCTACTCATGAGCTTCAAGCGATAATGATTTATCTCTTCTTAATCCAACATCCACTAAGAGTACAGAAGTGCAACATCAGTAGCAGATATCAAATATGGATATCAATAAATCTTGTTCCATTCATTCATCAAAACCTCCTCAGAGAGTACAAAAGTGCATGTTATGGGGATAATTTTTTGACAAATTTCAGAACCCTTCTCTAAATGCATGAGAAGGGTTTAAATACTACTAACTAAATCTAAAAATAACTTATTACAAAAATGTAGGATGCAGTTTAAATGACCGTCCTCATTTTAGGCAAAAATAAAGCAAAATTAAAACTAAAACTGAATCTAAAATTAAAACTACTAACTAATTATTTCTATATTTGCTCCTTGAAATCACATGCGTTCAACATTTGTTTGAGAAGAGTCGGCTGGCCGAATTCTGATTTTAGCTGTGCTGTGAAAACAGAATCGGCAAGAGCTGGCGCCATCTTCTCGGCAAAATTGATGATACACTTGAGAGTCATGCACTGGCTGTGTGGCTTTACCAAATATGCCCAGTAAGAATCCCAATTCAACTTAGTTAACCTTTGGATTGATTCTGCTTTTTCTTGAGCCTTCTGTCTCCAGCCTGTTTGAAATTGTTGTTCATATGTACATACCATATTAAAGATGTTTCGGACAATTGCTACTGGTTTTGGGATTCAATTTTTACTTTTACTTAACCTCTAACGTTCCTGTTACAAATTTCTGGGCTTACAGGTGACTGAGAAATTAGAAGATTTCCTTTTCAAGAAGTTTTTCCCAGTGATGTGTGATTAGCGCTAGGTGCTAATCGCGCATTGGAAACTGCCTTCGTTTCTTGATCCAGGATTCCCTGGTGCGATTTTCGCCTTTTGCGAGTTTTCTTTTAGCGGATATAAAGCTCAAATTTTGTGAAAATAATGATTCCGTAAGCTTTTGACCCTGAGTTCTAAATTGTCTGTTTTTTTTATATCAGTGCTGTCAAGTATCCATTTACCCATGTCCGTGTATGGAAGAATTTTGGGCCTCGCCGCTATCCTGTGTAAGAACGAACAAGCTAGCTCTGTAATAGACGCCTCAGAAGACCCGTGTGAGCCTGCAGTAGCTGTAACCTCCATTATCTTGGGATTCTCTTCCTCAAGTAGACTATACATGCCTTCCCAAGTAGCAATACCAGTGTCTCTGTTACAGGCGGTGTCTATATACAAGGGCGCCATTTCTTTCTCTTCAGAGCTCGGGGCTTTGCCTTTCTTTCCCATAATATCCTGCGTACTGCTTTGTATATTTCTCTGTTCTTCGTTCCTGCAATTTACAAATGAAGTGAGAATAATGATAAGGAAAGGTGACGGGAAAGTTTTAAATGCCGAAGACATATAAAATATACCACCTTACGTGAAATGGCTTCTTGATAAGCGCAAAACCATATTCCATTAATGACTGGCAACTAACTCATTAACTAGCATTAAAGCGCATAACCATGTCTCATTTTATGGAAAATATTTTTTTGAACAACGAGCCCGAAAGATCTGCGATGAAGTGATTTTGCGATTTGCTTCTCAATATCGCAGATTGCAACATCGTAGTGTTGCTTGCTTGCTATATCGCAATATCGCAAATTCACAATATCGCAAAATCGCAACATCGCTATATCGCAATATTGCTTTATCGCAGGAGCGTGGCATATGACAATTTTTCGTTAATCTATTTTCTGCGAAATGCGATTTGCGATATGCGCCATCACATATCGGAAGTTTAAAGTTTTTCAACGTAAGCGATCTTTGATGCACGCGATGCGATATATGTTTGTAGTCTCGTATCGCGATCTCACAATCTTAGAATTCAGCTTGCAAGGAGGTATCCTGTTATCCTTTTTGCGATGCAATATTTCCTAAGGAATAATTCTACTTTATCATAAAACTTAAGCTTTTTTAGATTTTTCAAGGGTATTCTCATAAGTTTTTGATGGTAAGTTTTTTTTAAAAAGGAAATGCAAGCACTACTTAATTTTTTAAATTTTTTGACTAAGGGTCCCCACTTATTTAGTATTAGGAATAACAATAAATAAGAAGGGGGGTTGTTGTTGGCCACAACAAGTTCAAAAGTAGTTTATTTTTAAACAACTTCAAGTTGAGGATCAACTTGTTGTTGAACAACTTCAGTTACTGTTTCATTGATATCAATGATAATATCCTCAAGTAATTGTGAAACTTCTTGTTCAGAAACAGATGTACCAGAAATAGTTGGAGTAACTGGAGTCTCAGTACTTATTGAAATGGATGATTTAGGTAATTCAAATGAAGAACTAAGAGTTCTTGATGTACTTGACTTAATTAAGCGAGACCGCTTTGACCGAATAGGTGTAGCTTCGGGCGGAAAAGGTGGTTTACTCGCTGTTCTCTGCGAACGATGGGGTAAGGGTTGATGTTCCTCTATGATTGCTGATTAATTTTATTATGAAAAAATAAATAAACAAAATGGGGTAAGCTAGGCAAAAATTTTACCAAGCAACTGTGAACTGTAGAATACCTCCTAGCAAACCAAGAAGTACGGGAAATCAACCTCCTCGAATGTTGTATTTGGTGTATCATATTGTACAAGGTGGCCGACTCGGTTACCTAAGGATGGATAGCAACCTAGTGTTGTCCTCCCATATATACCCTGTTAGTGCTCAAATCTGCCTCAGGCCGAGGAAAGCAAAACTCGAGGCCACATCAAACCACGCTCAGCCTTGTAGCTAGCCCTACGAGGACAAGAGAGGGCTCTCTCCGGGTCTATCTCAGCAAAAGGCCTTCAAAGGGGCTGAGATGACTCAAAATTAATATTGATTTTAGGCTAGTAAAGAGATAGGAAAGTTTGATTGAGATTTTTGAGTTTTTTGTTGGAGAAACGGGAAAACCAATTTTGGGTCCGGGGATAAGGCCAGATCTTTGCAGAATTTCGAGTTGGGGCGAGGTAGGCAGTAGTCTTGATGCCTTTGATCAGGTGTATGGATGGATCAAAATGACAAGGAGCTGAAGAGGGCAAGGGAGAACATGAATCCTCTCCAAACTGGCGAAAACATGTAAAACTAAACAAATTTAAAGGCAGAGCACTGTAAACAATGGATTCAACCTCATTTACTCATTCATTTAGTTTCAGAAGCATAAGAAGGGAATGGCATACATTAAACATGAATAAACTTACAATAAACTGAGAGATAACACCATCAAGAACTGAAAGCCACAAGAATCCCAACAGGTGCTGCAAAACCTATGATCTTCCCTTAGCCAAAATATGAAAAATATGTACAATAGTGTGCCAAAATCTTCCCAAGAGTCCAACCCTTGCTACTGACTGAAAATTTACAGCATATAGACCAAGCCAACCCATTCCCTAACCTCTAGGGGTCGAGCTCTTCCTTCTAGGAGCAGTTTGAACCAATTCTAAACATGGAGCAAGAATCTAGGTGACCAAAACAACCTGCCTCTAAAAAGAAGGAAATTGATTCATTACATTAAATTTTTGATATTTTATGAATGAATCATCTAGAATATGGTAAATAAGTGCCAAGTTTACATCATGTACATCAAATTATATCAAGAGATGAAACTGGTCATAACTGGCCGAAATTCTGAGCTGGAAAGTGAAAAATTGATCAAAAATCTGTATGCGTAGCGCCCCTGAGCCATATGTGTAGTGTGACTTTCAACCTAATTTTGGGGCACTTCCTGACATCCAAATTGAGCTCATGATAGCTCGTTGGAAAGCCCTAGATGTTGGCTATCCAAAACAAATGGAATTTCTCAATTTGAAGCTCATTTGCTCCTCCAAAACTTCATTCTCCCAGAAGTACTTCCTGCTGGTGCAAAAGGTGGCAGCAAGGTGGTTTTCATGGAGTTTTTGGGCCTTTTGATCATCCAGAACTTGATGAAATGCTTCGGCAATACTTGAGCATGCATAAAATACCATGAAAAACCCAAAAATATAAAGTATCCCTCCAACAAGTGTCCCAATCAAAAGCGAGCGAGTCGACGCGCTACTCGTATAGCTGAAAAATCTGTTTTGGGACCAAAAAATTTCAAAATGACAAAAATTTCTCTGAATTTGCTCAAATTCGGAGCGAAGACCCTCCATCATGTATCATGCCCAGCCAATGAAGCCTCGGCCAAAATCCAGAGTGGATCAGGTGTTTCACGGCGCTTCAGTGTCCTCCTGGTGTATGCAGTTCAGTGGTGCAATCTCTGTCTTGGTTGTATGATGTGTTGTTGTCAGTCATGGTGTTGCAACGTGTATGTTCAGCTTGTTGAAAATGAGAAATGAGACCTTGGTGTCTTTCTCTCCAATCTCCAAATGCGTGCCAAAGGGGAATGAGGGATTGAGAACACCTATAAGTGAGATAGGAATGGGATATGGTGATGGGGGTAGTTTTTAAGGACAGGAGTGAAATGAAATGGCAACATATCAGTGAGTCAAGTGGAATCAAGGACAAATAAACAACCTTTGAATGTTATGGATATTAGGCTTTTATCAATGGAGGAATGTAGTAGTAAGTAATAGGGTTTGGGATTTCACATGGGAACCAAAAGTATAAAGGGATATGAGGATAATGAATATGGGGAAGGGACAATGATATGATCACATGATAGTGATAGCAGTGATGGAATACAAATAAAAGGTCGAAAAATGGCAAGAATTTAGCACCAACACAATCTTCAAACTTTATGGATAACCCTAGGAGCAGATTTGGTATACGGTAGGGTTTGATGTTCACCATATCAAACACTTGTTTTCTTCACATTCGAAACACCATAACAAATCCACGAATCACTAAGCAGGAATAAATAACTTACTTGCAGACAAATGAAGTGGTTTGATGAGAATTTGGGTGATTAACTTTTTTTTTCCAGCCTTGGGGCTATATGCGTAGCGCTCCTTATATGTGTAGCGCATGTGTTATTTTTCAAAGGCAGGGGAAGCTATATGCATAGCGCCCCTTATGTGGGTAGGGCCATTTTGCAGGAGGCTTTTGGAGGCCTTCCTGGTGTCCAAATTGGGCACAGGATAGCTCGTTGGAAAGGTATTTGAGTCTACTTTCCAAAACAATTAGAACTTTTCAATTTGGAGTTCATTTTCCTTGTCAAAAATAAAATCTCCCAAGACTGGTCAAAATGTTCCAAATGAGGCTGCCTCAAGGCAGAGTGCTGTTGCAGTCAACTTTTGAATGCCTTCCTCAACTCCAAATTGAGCTCATGATAGCTCATTGGAAATATATTTTTGTCTAGTTATCCTTTGAATCATCAAGAAAGTTATTTGGCCAACCAAGCTAGGATAAAAATTGATTTTCCCAAGGTCACTTCAGAGGTGCATCAATTCTCCCGAGGCGATTGTATTTTTGACATTTATCTAAAACCATGACACCTGTGTAAAAAGTGAAGGAGGTTTTTCTTCCTTGGCCTGTTGTGGATAAAAACATCTCTCAGTTTTCCCAAATTCATCTTTGATTGCTCAGAAACATCATTTGAGTAAAACCTACCCCGATGTGTGGAACAAGAGATTTATCGAAATGAAGCGAAATGAAGGGGATAGGGAGCTTATAAATTCTTGAGGAAATTTTGGGAAGTAGGGAGGGATGTTAGGAAGCAGGGGAAATTGGAATATCAGAGATTGAGTGAGGGGAATGAGTCCAAAAGGGAAAAACACAGGCCCAATCTAGAAAATTGCCAGGTTGTAGCAAGAAACTAGGGTTTGTGCGAAAATGAGGAATTTGGGGGATCTCAGTGATGGGAAGTGTTTAATAAGGTACATGAAGGATAGGGGAAGGTGTATGAACATATGGATACAAGTTTTGCTAATGATTTGACCATTCAAGAGAAATTGCCTTCAAAACCCTAGGAGAGGGAAATGAACCTTGCCTAGGCGCAACTGAAGCATGAACAAGGTGTAACATGACCCAATGGAACCTGATATGATGATGACAACCCTCTGAATGATGATACACTCAGCTGAATGATGACATGGACTACCATTTGGACAACTTTGAAAAGAGTGAAAACAAACCCTAGACCTAATGCCTAGTGACCAAATTTTGCTTGAAGACTCTTTGAAATGACAAAATTGACCTTGACACCTTAAAATCACTTTGTAAGAGCATATTTGATCACTGGAGGAAGGCTACAAAGGCTGACACTAACATTGGCTCCAATGGGGATGGTAGCTCCTTGGAGGTGCCAAGAACGGCAGATCTTTGGGAGAGCAGACCAGTGCCTTCATCCATTGGGCAATGGAGTCAAAAACTCAAGCTGAAATGCATGACTGAAAACCGAGACAAACTAACTTAACAACAAGACTGAAAATTGATTCACAAATGACTCATGACTCAACTAAAAACTGACGCGATACTTAAACACAACCGACAAACTAAAAATGATGCTCAAAGGGGAGCTTATTCATCACAACCTACTCTAACTGTTTCATTCATCACCTGATCAAGTGAAATGAAACAACCAGTGCAACCAAGTAAGTATTCCATCTGCTGTTCGAATTTTCCGCAAGTGCTCACTTATGAACAACAAGAGAGAACTACTGAAAGGAAACTCCCATGATAACTTAGAAACAGATCCGTTGAATGATATGAATTCTCTATCCGCCTCCAAAAACACTGCATGCGGATCTTGAAATTCAAGCATATTGGAACTTAGCTCATCCAATGGATTACTTCTCCTTTCCTCATACCATGAATGCAAACTTTGATCTGAGCCTTGTGACGAGACCTCTGCTGAAAATGACAAAGAAACCGGCTGCCGGATCAAGTTTGTATCAATACACGTTTCAAGCTCACATATAGTCAATGGAGAAAGACTTTGACTGCAAACCTCATCCAAAACATCAGCTATTGGATCATGAAAAACTTGAAAAGACTGTTGCAAACCATTTTCTATTGGTTCCAATGTGATTACATGATTGCCTACATGCTGCTCATTCTTCACTGAAGATGTACTATGCAAATTTCCCTTCAAAAGCTGAAATGATTCAAAACAGAAAGGTAGGGAACCTTCTTGTATCATTTGATCATATGTGTCAGCTTCCATGCCTTCATCTGCAACTTGACAATCAATGGCATTCGGGGGCTGCAAAGCTAAATATGAGAAGTCTTGAACAAGGTTTTTATTGCCTTCAAGATGGTCCAGATCAAGACTTGTTGACAACTAATTTCTGATTGCATGGAAGTTGTCTCTGATGAACTGACATGAATCAAAACAAAAAGGCAAAGATCCTTCACTTACTTCAAAATTTGCTGCACTTTCCTCGTCAATGTCATAGCTGATATGCATCGGTTGATCACTGTATTCGAGCTGCTGAAAATGAACTTCTTCCTCCCACAAACTAGCTGCTTGTTTGATTGCAAGATTAGCTTCTGTTTGGAGAACATAATCATCATCATACTGATCAAACTGAGGCAAATCATTGGTATAAAACATATCATCAAGCATGCAGGTCATATCAACAGTTCTTTCTTCGCCAAGGTGATCTACAAAACAATCATTATCAGATCTATGACAACTAGGATAAGAAACAAAATGTTTTGGAGCAGCCATTTGTTCTTCTTCAATCAACAAGCCATGGGCTTGAACATCATAATCATTCCTTGGGGTGATCCTTTGCATCATCTCTTCTACTACACTTACCAAAACGTCAAGCTTTACCTCTAGAGATGTTGATTCGACCGGATCTATGTTTTTCATCTCTTCTTCTTTCAACCTTGCCCGTCGGATCAGCAGATGCGCCTCTACATTTACTGCACTATTTTTCATCTCGTGAAGTGTTGCAATATTCCTTTCTCTCAGCTGAAACTCCATCTCTAGATCAAAGGCACCCGGATAGTGCAAGAGAGCAGATCTAGGAGTAGGCCTTATATCAATTGGGATCGAATAATAAACTTGGTTAAATATGGCTGAAAACTGTTGTACTGTCTCCCCTGGTAGTCTTTTCAGCTGGTTATACTCTTCTACAATCAAGAAAAGGTTATGTCCGATCATCCACCTGTCGAGAAAAAATTTGACGAACTGCTGGAAATCTGAGATGCTCGTATCAGGCAGGGTTTTGAACCAACTCTTCACTTTAGCTTGCAAAGAAAGAGCAAAAAGCCTTATATTGACATCTTCTGCATCAACTTCAAAAAGATCTAGAAAAGACTCAAAATTCTGCACATGTTGTTCAGCGTTGACATTCTTACTTTCACCATCGAACCTCGGCAAGTATAGATCATAGTTTTTGGGGAAAGCATGAAGAAAAGAAGGTAAAACAAGAGGTTTATACCGATCTGGAATTTTACAAGGTGTAAGGGTATGTACAACAGGTATAGAACCAGTCTTGATCTCTTGAGATTCATCAATTTGAAGATGGTCATCACAAAATTTAGAAGAAAGGTCTTGATCAAGCTCAAAGGTATGCAAATCTTTGGTATTCACAATCTTCAAAGGGAAAGAATCAACTGCAGGCCGAGGATCTCTTCTTAAATACAATATACTTTGCAAAGCCTTCTTGCCATTCTTGGGAAAAGAGAAGAAATAATTTAGAACAAAGAACAAAATGTCTTGGATGAAATTCCAACTTGAATACCTGATCTGTCCATATTATCCTTTCATGTTTCTGCTGGTCAGGATCATCCTCTAGTGGAGTCTTTGGATCTGATCTCGAAAATGATTTAGACTCGCCAAGTGAATGATTTCAGCCTTGCCAGTGTCTGATCGTTTTCCACCATCAACAATCAAATCTGAACTTGATACATGTACTGGGGTAATTAACAAGTTAAATGTCACGTTTACAAGCTAGACCGGAGATTGACTGAAGTAGCGTTTATCTACTTCTGCTAATGCAAAGAAAAAGCGTTTCGAAGGCTACCTGGCATAACTTCAGGCTCCGTCTATAGCTTATAAAACAAATGACATCAACAAGCAAACCATTTTCTTCCCCAGTATGGTCGCCACTATGTTAGCGCTCGAATCTGCCTCGGGCTAAGGAAAGCAAACCTCGAGGCCACATCAAACCACGTTCGGCCTCGTAGCTAGCCCTACGAGGACAGGAGAGGGCTCTCTCCGGGTCTATCTCGGCAAAAGGTCTTCAAAGGGGCTGAGATGACTCAAAATTAATACTGATTTTAGGCTAGTAAAGAGATAGGAAAGTTTGATTGAGATTTTTGAGTTTTTTGTTGGAGAAACGGGAAAACCAATTTTGGGTCCGGGGATAAGGCCAGATCTTTGCATAATTTCGAGTTGGGGTGAGGTAGACAGTAGTCTTGATGCCTTTGATCAGGTGTATGGATGGATCAGAACGAAAAGGAGCTGAAGAGGGCAAGGGAGAACATGAATCCTCTCCAAACTGGCGAAAACATGTAAAACTAAACAAATATAAAGGCAGAGCACTGTAAACAATGGATTCAACCTCATTTACTCATTCATTTAGTTTCAGAAGCATAAGAAGGGAATGGCATACAATAAACATGAATAAACTTACAATAAACTGAGAGATAACACCATCAAGAACTGAAAGCCATAAGAATCCCAACAGGTGCTGCAAAACCTCTGATCTTCCCTTAGCCAAAATATGAAAAATATGTACAATAGTGTGCCAAAATCTTCCCAAGAGTCCAACCCTTGCTACTGACTAAAAATTTACATCATATAGACCAAGCCAACCCATTCCCTAACCTCTAGGGATCGAGCTCCTCCTTCTAGGAGCAGTTTGAACCAATTCTAAACATGGAGCAAGAATCTAGGTGACCAAAACAACCTGCCTCTAAAAAGAAGGAAACTGATTCATTACATTAAATTTTTGCTATTTTATGAATGAATCATCTAGAATATGGTAAATAAGTGCCAAGTTTACATAATGTACATCAAATTATATCAAGCTGGGTCAAAAATCACATCAAGAGGTGAAACTGGTCATAACTGGTCGAAATTCTGAGCTGGAAAATGAAAAATTGACCAAAATCTATATGCGTAGTGCCCGTGAGCCATACGCGTAGCGCAACTTTCAACCAGTCTTTGGGGCACTTCCTGGCATCCAAATTGAGCTCATGATAGCTTGTTGGAAAGCCCTAGATGTTGGCTATCCAACCAAAGTGGAATTTCTCAATTTGAAGCTCATTTTCCCCTCCAAAAATTCATTCTCCTAGAAGTACTTCCTACTGGTGCAAAAGGTGGCAGCAAGGTGGTTCTCATGGTGTTTTTGGGCCTTTTTATCATCCAGAACTTGATGAAATGCTTCGGAAATACTTGAGTATGCATAACTTACCATGAAAAACCCAAAAATATAAAGTTTCCCTCCAGAAAGTGTCCCAATCAAAAGCGAGCGCGTCGACGCGCTACTCGTATAGCTGAAAAATCTGTTTTGGGACCAAAAAATTTCAAAATGACAAAAATTTCTCCGAATTTGCTCAAATTCGGAGCGAAGACCCTCCATCATGTATCATGCCCAGCCAACAAAGTCTCGGCCAAAATCCGGAGTGAAACAGGTGTTTCACGGCGCTTCAGTGTCCTCCTGGTGTATGTAGTTCAGTGGTGCAATCTCTGTCTTGGTTGTATGATGTGTTGTTGTCAGTCATGGTGTTGCAACGTGTATGTTCAGCTTGTTGAAAATGAGAAATGAGACCTTGGTGTCTTTGTCTCCAATCGCCAAATGCGTGCCAAAGGGGAATGAGGGATTGAGAACACCTATAAGTGAGATAGGAATGGGATATGGTGATGGGGGGTAGTTTTTAAGGACAGGAGTGAAATGAAATGGCAACATATCAGTGAGTCAAGTGGAATCAAGGACAAAGAAACAGCATTTGAATGTTATGGATATTAGGATTTTATCAATGGAGGAATGTAGTAGTAAGTAATAGGGTTTGGGATTTCACATGGGAACCAAAAGTATAAAGGGATATGAGGATAATGAATATGGGGAAGGGACAACGATATGATCACATGATAGTGACAACAGTGATGGGATACAAAGAAAAGGTTGAAAAATGGCAAGAATTTAGCACCAACACAATCTTCAAACTTTATGGATAACCCTAGGCGCAGATTTGGTATAAGGTAGGGTTTGATGTTCACCATATCAAACACTTGTTTTCTTCACATTTAAAACACCATAACAAATCCACGAATCACTGAGCAGGAATAAATAACTTAATTGAAGACAAATGAAGTGGTTTGATGAAAATTTGGGTGATTAACTTTTTTTTTCTAGCCTTGGGGCTATATGCGTAGCGCCCGTGTTATTTTGCAAAGGCAGGGGAAGCTATATGCGTAGCGCCCCTTATATGGGTAGGGCCATTTTGCAGGAGGCTTTTGGAGGCCTTCCCGGTGTCCAAATCAGGTGTAGGATAGCTCGTTGGAAAGGTATTTGAGTCTACTTTCCAAAAAAATTGAATCTTTCAATTTTGAGTTCATTTTTCTTGTCAAAAATAAAATCTCCCAAGACTGGTCAAAATGTTCCAAATGAGGTTGCCTCAAGGCAGAGTGCTATTGCAGTCAACTTTTGAATTCCTTCCTCAACTCCAAATTGAGCTCATGATAGCTCATTGGAAATATATTTTTGTCTAGTTATCCTTTGACTCATCAAGAAAGTTATTTGGCCAACCAATCTAGGAGAAAAATTGATTTTCCCAAGGTCACTTCAGAGGTGCATCAATTCTCCCGAGGCGATTGTATTTTTGACATTTATCTAAAACCATGACACCTGTGTAAAAAGTGAAGGATTTTTTTCTTCCTTGGCCTATTGTGGACAAAAACCTCTCTCAGTTTTCCCAAATTCATCTTTGATTGCTCAGAAACATCATTTGAGTAAAACCTACCCCAATGTGTGGAACAAGATATTTGTCGAAATGAAGCGAAATGAAGGGGATAGGGAGCTTATAAATTCTTGAGGAAATATTGGGAAGTAGGGAGGGATGTTAGGAAGCAGGGGAAAGTGAAATATCAGAGATTGAGTGAGGGGAAGGAGTCCAAAAGGGCAAAACACAGGCCCAACCTAGAAAATTGCCAGGTTGTAGCAAGAAACTAGGGTTTGTGCGAAAATGAGGAATTTGGGGGATCTCAGTGATGGGAAGTGTTTAATAAGGTATATGAAGGATAAGGGAAGGTGTATGAACATATGGATACAATTTTTGCTAATGATTTGACCATTCAAGAGAAATTTCCTTCAAAACCCTAGGAGAGGGAAATGAACCTTGCCTAGGTGCAACTGAAGCATGAACAAGGTGTAACATGACCCAATGGAACCTGATATGATGATGACAACCCTATGAATGATGATACACTCAGCTGAATGATGACATGGACTGCCATTTGGACAACTTTGAAAAGAGTGAAAACAAACCCTAGACCTAATGCCTAGTGACCAAATTTTGCTTGAAGACTCTTTGAAATGACAAAATTGACCTTGACACCTTAAAATCACTTTGTAAGAGCAAATTTGATCACTGGAGGAAGGCTACAAAGGCTAACACTAACATACCTGAAGGTACGTGGAGGCCTAATATGTATAAGCGTTGTCTAATGCAAAACCTCACAGTGAGAGCATTCCCATATACTTTACATACTGTAACATTGCCCTATATACCCGAAGGTACGTGGACGAGCTACGATATACCCACATACGTGGAATGCAGTATCACACTCGAGATGTATTGCAGACAAGTTAGCGACAACTGCTTTGTTTTACGACACCGGAACACGTCTCTAGCCTAGAACCACTAAATGTTTTTCGTTAATGACAATGCTCCATTAGGTAAATTGATGTTAATTTTAAGTTGATATTGCTCAGGAATTTTCCTTTCAAGTTCACCACGTGATGTATTATGAAATTCCTAGAAATGCAACTATCATGATGAGCATACTTTCCATTCAATTTAACGAAAAATTCCTAGCTACTAGGGATAGAGTAATCAGATTTCTTTTGATCAAAGAGAAAAGAGCACAATCTAATGCAATTTCCCTAAACTATTCCTATGAGCACACACAAACTTTTTCAATGCAACATGCATGTATTTCTTTTCGATTTCCTTAATGTGAATGTGAACAAAAAGGAAACTATGCACATACAATCAATCAATCTTTAACAAGAATGAAGACTTTACGATAGTTCTGTTTCGAAGGAAAAGAAGACTTTTACAACACTTTCTTTCGAACAAAGATTAATCAACGATATTCTAAATTTGATTATGGATCGATAATGACAAAGAAAACATTTAAGAAAAAATAATCAATCAAGTCAAAGTAGGGCTATCAAAGGAGATAAAAACTTGTTCTCTGAGACATGACATTCATTGATCAGTCAGCAAACAAACAAACAGAGAAAAGTTGGCAAAAAATCATTCCAAAGGTGGGAAACTGACCCTAGGAAGATCAATGCAGCCCTGAATGGGAGACAATGTGCTTCAGATCATTGTCCCTAAGCCAAGAGTGCTCTGCAATGCACTGTGTCCCTCACAAGCCTGTGATGGTGACAGTGAGCCATTTCAAAAGGAAATTTGACATAGTTTTGACCAAAAATTCAACGCAAAAGAGCTGAAATACAACCAATGAACACAAGTACGGTCTGCGAGAATGTCCTAGGAGGTGGCTAAGCTACTAGGAAGGATGATCTTCCCCAGTATGGTTGCCAATTTTTTTTGGAGAATTTGGTATCTACAGATAAATACTAATTCCCTAGATAAGTAGCCATATCTAGAACAACAGTTTAAAGAATTTTAGTCTTTTCCTATAAGCAATAAATAAGACAAAGAAGATGAGAAGACCTACTTGGGAAGCTTTCCTCTTGTCTCCTTTGTATCGATCATGTCACTCCTTCCCATACTTAACACGCTTGAGAAGTACCTGTAAACACAAACAGAAGACAAAGAATCGATCAAAGCAAAAGATATATTGAATACAAGTGAATGGAATCAGATACATTTCACACATATAAGCATCATAAGACAATACAAACATATGGGAGAAAGGTTCAAATACTTTATTGGATATAAGAAGTAATTACAACCATTGTGTCTGAATCAAAGTCATTCCTCTAGCTTGGATCCCATCCACATCACATCAAAAGCATGACAAACTTGTAGCATTACAATACTTGCTTCAAAGCCAATTCTCATAGAAACATTATCTCCTTATAATTCAACATAGTCCAGCCCCTGATCACTTAGATGAGTGGTCCATTTATAGGGAGATGAAGGAGGTTTTGTCATAAATGGTGGTATTGAATGGCCTTCCATACTTAGAATTAGTTCCATGGAGGAAGGGATGAGAATATAGGATGCATCTTAACTTATTCCTGATCCAATTTCGAGCTCATAGGAGTTGATAAGTGAGGGAATCTTCTAGATGACTCCAAAAGATAAGAATATTCCCCAAACCCTATGTGAATTTCGCACAAATTCGCCCAATGCAGGTGAAAGTAAGCCTAAGTGCTCTTCTGAGCACCCTAGCATGGACTTAACTGCTCTGCAGCGGACCCTTACATGGGCCTACTTGCGCTGGTCCCTCTAGAGGTCATTTCAAGATGTCTTCATTTCATGAAATTGTCTGGGAAGGAGGCATTTAAAAGGGTGACTTGTTTAGGGCACATAGAAACTAAAATTAGGGTTTGATGAGCCCTAAAACACTGATCTGGATGATGGGAGTGATGTGCCATAATGGATCTATAACAATTAGGTGGACATCAAATTTGTCAATGCAATTCTATGCTGCTTTGACTTCCTTTTCTATGGTAGAGTAGTTTTACTCAAATGGGTTCCAGGTTTCTGAGACGAACTTGACAATTTTTTCTTCTCCTTCCATCTTCTGCTTTAGAATTCCTCCCCACCCCATGTCGTTAGCATATGTTTCAACAATTTTGAAAGAATCTTCATCAGAAATATGAAGAATATGGAGAGTTTTTACCTTATTTTTTATTCTTTTCATGGCTTCTGTCTGTGCTTGGGACCATGGTTGTGGATGTTTTTGTAACCTCTGATTAAGTAATATTCTATATTTGGCACAATCTTTATAAAAAATGTTCACATATTTCAAGCATCCTAAAAATATCTGTAGCTGAGTTTTTCAATGATAATATCCGGAAATTTATCAACAAATTCTAGAGCATGCTTTTGCAGAGTGATATGCTCATCTTTAATTGTGTGGCCTAAGAATTTGATATTTGTCTGAAAAAGTTCAATCTTTTTCTTGCTGAGAATCAACCCATTATTTTTTACTAGTCGTAAAAATTTATGAACATGCTTGAAGTGTTCATGGACATTTTTGGAGAATATAAGCACATCATCCATATATACCAATAACGAATCAAAATATGGTTTAAAAATCATGTCCATGACCTTTTGGAATTTGGAGGGAGCATGTTGTAGTCCAAAAGGCATCACATTCCATTCATAATGTCCTATTGGGACACTGAAAGATGTTTTAAATTTATTAGATTCTCGGATTGCCACTTGCCAGAAACCTGATTTCATATCAAATTTGGAAAATACTTTAGCCCTTGCAATCCTTTCCAGGAGATTCCCTTTATGGGGAATAGGGTAAGTATCATCTTAAAGAACAATATTTAAAGGTCTGTAGTTTATGACGAGTCTTGGAACTCCCCTTAATTGTTTTGAATGCTTATTGACATAAAAGCCATAGCAGTTCCAAGGACTATTGGATTCTCTGATTAGTCTTCTTTCTAACAGGCTTGCTATTTCCTTTTGACAGAGATCTCTGTATTCCTTGTTCATGGGAATTGCTCTGCTCTTGCAAGGTTTTCCTTCATATTCTTCCTTATATGGTAATTCCACACAATGTTGTTTCCTATGCCAGAAAGTGTTTGGTTCTTCAACACAACATTCCTTTTCTATCTGTGATTTCAAGTTTGAGATCCTTTGCTTGATTATAGGAGTCTGAAGATAGTCTCCTATTTTCATGGTAGTCTTTAGCTCTTTGAGTTCTTCTAGTTTATTTTTGGCTTTCTCAATTTGCTGCATTGCCTGTACCATAGTGGATACCCTCAGAGTAGAAATAAAAGGTAGCTTGATTGTTTGCAACTTACCATTTGAGCTTGGTACAGATATAAAGTAGCCAACCTTTCCATTTTTCAGTCTGGCTGATCCATGTGGCTCTACAGCAGCCAAAAATACATTTCCTAAGATGCAATCAATAGGAATGTCAGCAACAACAAATTTTAGTTTTATACAATGTTCTTTGAAGCAGATAGAAGCCTGAGGAACTTCATACAATAAGTCTTTATTCCCTAACCCAATTACCTGTCTGAAGGACTTTACCCAATATTTTGCAGGTATTATCTTTGAATTTAGTATATTGACATCTGCTCCTGAGTCAATAAGTGTCTTTAGGGAAAACATTTCACCATTTATACAGATATCCAACATAACATGATGTTGTTGATATTGGATTGTCATGACTCTCATATTTCTGAAATCCATGAAGTCATCCCTTTTTCCTTCAAATATTTCAACATTTGGGTTGGTAGAATATTCATCATTTTCTTCTTTAGGTGCCTTTCCTTTTTCTAGCTCAGAGATCTTTGTTTTTAGGGAGGCAATTTCCTTCTTAAGATGATGAATTTCTTGGCTGACTTCTCCTAATGTTAAGGATCTAGCCTTAGATTGTTGTTGGCTTCTTTGGAAGGCCCTTATATTTCTTTCAAAAGAGGCATCAATGAATAATGCCTTGGATTCAGTTTTTGAAGCAGTTTTACTACTGCTTCCCTGGTTTTTGTGCATGGTACTAAAAAAAGTTTCAAGTAACTTTTCTTTCATTTCTCCTTCTTCTAATGTTCTAATTTGAGAAAATAACTTTTCCTCGACATAATCTATGGTCTGTGCCATGAGAACCTTTTCTTTTGTCTTAGAGACAAAGTCTTCATCAGAAGAACTTTTTGATTCAGTGCTTGATTCACATTGGCAATTTTCTGAATCAGTACAATTGCATTCATTCATGTGCATATTCAATTCTTCGTCAGAGGATTCTGAGGAAGAATATTCAGAGGATTCTGAAGTTGAGCAGATTTGTTGTTGTTGTATTTGTTCTCTATGTGAGAGGCTGGGGCAATTTTCAGACTTGTGGTTTTTAGAACCACATTTGTAACACATGATTGACACCATACTTTCTATTTTTACTGCTTTTTTCTTCTTTGCTACTTCGAAAGATTTCTTCCCTCTGTTTTTCTTAGATTCATCTGCTAGGGGGCAGCGATTTGAAGTGTGTCCTGGTTGGCCACAGAGCCAACAAGTCAGTTTATTCCACTGATCCTTTTTTTGTGTTTGTAGATGAATATCCTTAGGTTCATAATAGTGTGTCTTTGGGACATACTTATAGTACCCTTTCCTGGTTCCTTTTCTTTTCTTTTGTGGATATTCTTTGTGCCCTTGTCTTCTTACTTTCTTAGCCTTCTTTTTGGATTTTCTTCTTCTTACTATGGGGTCATCTATAGATAGGCCATATTTACTACAGATGGATTTACTATCTAGTAGTTTTGACAATTTTTGCAGTGATTTATTTACTTTCATGCTCGTGCATAATCCTACCAGAACTCTGGTTATGATACTGTATATTTCTCCCCAAGCGAGGGATTCAAAAGGAATTTGAAAAACATCTTGTTTCCATACGATTTTTTTACTATCTTTGACCTCATATATTCTTTGAATCCAGTCCCTATGAAAGTCTTCATACTAGGACATTTTGTTGCATTTAATGTTCATGAGAATCATTTCATGCTTATTTGCAAGTTCAATTTCTCCTCCACACCAATGTTATAAAATGAATGAGGTTAATACCCCAATCATGTTTCTTTGTGGGTCACCATCAGCATTATGGATGATATCTCCCCCTTCATCCTTCAAGATTTCATTTTCCATTTTTATTACCAATGTTGGTGATGACTCTGTTTCCCACCATCTTAATAATGTTCCAGTAAAACACTGAATGATAGATTTACAAGCTTCTATTTCATTTTTCCCTTTAAGGCACATAAGCTTATATTCAGTAAACATTAGGTCTATCATTTTCCTTATCTGAGCAATACTCAGATTGTCAATATTCCACTCTCTGTGTGATTCAGGATGGAAATTGTGTGTTTCAAGGAGTTTCCCTTTTCCACTGAGATTTGGTGCAGGATACCTGGTATACTGGCTTTGGAGAGGCTCATAGATGGGGAACAGATGGGATTTTGAGCTTTCAGGTTGTTCTGTTTCTTTAAACAGAGAAGAAAGAGTTATGGGCTCATATTTTTCTTCTGTTGTTTCTTTTGGGAGAAGAAAAGGAAATTTATCAATAGGTTTGATAGGATGCTGGATATTTATAGTTCTTTTAAACAGAGAAGAAACATGAATAGGCTTGTCCTTGGAGGCTATATGCAATTTGTCAAGTTTTCAAATAATTCTTCAATGGATTCTTGAGTAGATTGTTTCCCTATATCCACTTTCTTTTCAACATCTTCAATTCTTGTTAAAGATTATTTGACAAAGCCTTTTAACACTGTAGTAGAATAATTTACATCATTCAAAGTTTTGTTGATGCTATTTACAAAAACTTGTAAGCTATCAAAACTTTCTTTTACTTCTGTAGTCTTTGCACAGTTCATTTCCAACCCTTTTACTGCCGTGTTGGTCCAGTTTATCTGTTCACTGGCTTTTTGTATCCTACCATCAATGCCAAGGGCATTATCATCCTTTAAGACCAAGGGAATGGCTTTAGCATTGTTTTGTGCTTCTCCTAACAGAATGCCTTTGTAAGGAGGAAAAGTGGTAGGAGTTTCAACTTTGCTACCATCTATAGTAGTCCAGGCATGTTTTGCTGAAGATGATTCAACATCTGCCATATGTACATCTGTGCTTTCCAATTTTCTTTTCCATTCATAAAAGGATAACCAAATGTTTTCCTTTTTCATGTATGTCTTCCATTCATATGATAGTCTGATCTTTTCAGGATATGGAGTACTAAGGTCAAAAATTTCAGCCTCAGGATGGGTATATAGATCCCAATTTAGCATATTTTTTATCCACTGATTATCAATCGTATGCTTTTTACATCCTTCCATAACTGAGAAGAATTTGTGCATTTCTGGTTTTGAAGGCTTCTTACAATCAGGAGGCACAAAATTATTAAATCTGGACTGAGGGATTAGGTCATCTAGTTGTTCTAGATATCCTAGACCGTATCGAGGCATACCAGAGGGACGCATTTTGCTGAACATTTCTTTAAGGTGGGGATCTTCATTTTCCAAGGAAGGAAGTTCATGAATCATCATCACATGATCAAAATCCTGTGGGAATGGAATATCAAAACATTTCGGATTAGGACAGGGAGTTACAGAAGTTGTCAATGGGGATTCTCCCGTTCTGGGGTGATGGTTCTGATGTATAACAAAGTCAGCAAGACTACTGAGATTTACTTTCTGATTGCAGTTTGGACACATAACTTGCAGAGAGGCAAAATTTACAATCTAGGCATATTCAAATAAATCCATATGCTGGCAATTTATAGATAGTGGATGAGAACTGGCAGTATCAATATATTGTGGATCTATGTACATAGCTGAAGCTTTGCAGGCTAAATCAATTCTTTTGCGATCTATGGTAGATCTTCTGGGAAAGGACACTATAGCAGATGATGGTCCTTCTTTTATATCAACAGAAGTGATTTTTTGCATTGTAGGGGGTTTTGGATTATCAACAACCCAATTGGTATCTGTGGGCCTCACATTGAGGTATTGTGTATTCATGAATGCAGCTTCACATTGGGTGTTGGAAATCTGCGATGACTAATGCTCACATTTCATCATGAGATAGTAGGTTTCTGTTTACACAATTATTCACAATTTATGTCCAATCTGCACCTACGATGAGGTCATTGTAATTGATTTTCATACTCACGATGATGCAACTATGCTTGTGAACAATGAGAATGAGTTCAATATACTATGTTCACTATCATTAGATATTTGTATGATTTAATACATGATATTGAATTCAATTCAATTGCATAATTAGTCAATGCTTTAATTCTATGTAATTTTATAATTAATTAACTTTCTAATATCGTGTGGACAAAGTAAATCATGTTGAAGGCAAAGAGTTATTTTATTATATTTTTAGAAAAAATATAAATTGATATTGTTAAAATTAATATATATATATATATATATATATTAAAAAAATTAATATATGAATTAAATAAATATACATTTAAAAAATATATAACAAGAATTTTAATTATGGAGATTCTTAATTTGTAAATAAGTTTTGTTACAATAATATGAACAAATACCATGACTTTTTAATACATGTTCAAAAAACCATAATTTATTTCATATCATATAATATTTTCTAAATTAATTAATTTAGTTAAAAAGGTAGAAAGTGCATACAACTACTTTTGAGATAAATCTTAACCTTTGATTTGTAACTACTACTAAAAATATTTTAAAATAAGTAGTAGATGTCAAATCCTTACCATCCACCTATTAATTATTGATAATTAAATTAAAATGATAAAAATCTTATTCCAAAATAGGCGTGCCTATTAGCATAAATAATAATGTTATTCCTATTGGTGTAATTAGAAAATGTTATATGGTTTTGACAATAAGTCAACATAATATCATTTTCTGTCCACCTACACGTAATATCCTTGTTGATCAATAAAGAAATTTCTAGGTTAATAGCTTCAAATGAATTTTGTAATGAATGTCATAAACTTCATTGCAATAATGTGCTTCTATGAAAATAAAAATATTACAATCTTTCTCCACCACCATTAAAGTTGGGCTCTAAATAATATATAAAATGAATTTTGTAATGAAGGTCATAAACTTCATTGTAATAATGTACTTCTATGAAAATAAAAATATTACAATCTTTCTCCACCACCATTAAAGTTGAGCTTTAAATAATATATAAACATGATCACTCTGTAATGATTGATTTCTTAACTATGCTAATATAATTATTCCTGAAACTAACTTTACAATTTTTTTCTCAAATTATATATGAAGTTAGATAATTCCAGAAACATATCTCTATATGTAAAATTTTGGTACATAATAGATCTCCACGATTCTGACATCATCACAATCACCTATAATAATAAGCATTTAAGACTTTCATATCATTTGGAATCAAACACATTAAACCTCTATATTCACCCAAGGGAAAAAAAAAAAAGTATTTTTTGAAAATATAAAAAATCAACAAGAACTTTCTGCCAATTTATGATTGTTGTGAGATTCAGTTAGTTCTAGTAACCAAATGTTTCTTGGAATTTACCACAATACTAAATGGAAACACATAAACAATCTTTGTGGACATCATATATATGTCGCCTTGTAGGTATGTGAGTATTTTAACTTTTAAAAAGTTTGCATGTAGAAAACTGGGGGCTAAGGATTTAGGGATGGGTTTCAATGTTTGAATTGAAGGGCACTATAGTTTGTACAGGAAAAAATAATTTTCAAGCACTCTTTATGCATAGACTACCAACGAACTTTAGTATATGCAACTTGATAAGATCATGCATACTATGTGTTGCCATGAGTTTTGATGCAATCTGGGCATGATGTCTCAATTTCATTAACTTGTCTATACAACATCCTTCAAATAAGTAGTTAGATTGATAGTGTTAACGTAGACGAGAAATCACACAATAAAATTCAAAACTAGTACACAATTTTAGTGGAAAATCTCCTCATTATTATGAATTCTTAGAGTAGATCATTTACATAATACACTATTGGATCTCCTATTTCCCTAAATTGAATCCTAGTCGACACTCCACTCTCTTTTCCTTTGACTCTCCTTCTCAACCTATTCCCTCAAATCTCTAGCGCACTTCCCTCCTAAGTAAAAATTTCATGCTAATTTTGCACACCTCAAAGTATACATTGCTCCAAACTATTTATTTGTAGACATGCTGTATTGTACTTGAACTAGTACTTCCTATCTTTCATTTTCACTTCTTCTTCTTTTTTCCCTAAACTTCACTTCTTTTTGTTGCATGCTCTATGTGCTAAAACTTAGAACTTCTTTAGATGCTCATGTATAAACCTCCCCCCACAAGGTAAACTTGGCATGTCCCTGCACTAACATTACTTAATCTTTTTCTAATCTTTAACTTGAGCAAATTTTCGATATTATATCTTATAAATCCACGTGTTTGTCTTCATCAATTCTATCCTTCCACTTTGCCAAGCACTGCTTGTACAAAACATTCCTTGCCATGACCAACTGTGTTCTTCCACTTTACCAAGGATGTTTTTTATTCAACAACCTAAGTGACTATCATTTTTTTTTATAGCATGATAGAATTACAAGATCTATAATAGAACTACAAGATATATAGTTTTTGAAATATTCCATATCTCTTGAAGTCACAAACACCATAAGAATGCAATTCACAAAGTACCCAGATGCTTATAGAAAGCAAAACTGTGATAAGATGTTGCTTGCTACTGAAAATATCAAACATATTATAGAACTAGAAAACAACCCTCAACCATATATGAAGGAATAGAAAATCTAAAAACTTGTTCTGATACAGAGAAAGTTTGGCAGATTAAAACAACACAAGAAACACTATAAAACACTATGTACATATATTTCATGATGAATGAAAGAACCCAAGATGTTTATAAGACTTTTTCAAAAGAAAACTCAAAAACCCATAATGACATACTCATATCAATACTTACTATCAATGAAGAATTTGATGTTTTGCAATGATAATGACATTAACTGCAATTTAATTGGAGGAATCAAAAGGACAAAACCAAAAGAAAAATTTTCTTCCACACAGTTAAGGCAACTGTTTAGATTCTAAAATTGTAAGGTGAGGGCTATTAGATGTAACTACCTCAACGAGCCATGTAGTATATACTTCATGAATTTATTTGTTTGGGTGAAGGTTCTTTTGTTTTTCATGTTGTTTTAAATATATGAACGAAATATTATTATTTCTTATATTCTTAAAAACATTATATAAAATAAACAAAATTGTTTATGTTTAAACATGAAAAAACCTTCATCCTTTAATTTCCTACTAAGGGATAAGGACTTGCATAATTTTTTGGTGGGTAGTAATTTATACTTTTACTCCTGCATGTTAAAGCGTTGAACAAAACATAAATAATGGTAGGCAATAAATCATGTAGGTATATTTACTTTCATCTTGTTCCTATTCATTTTTTATGTAAATACTTTCTTAAATTATGGTGGAAAATAATTAGGTGATGAAGATGAAATATGATTGCACAAATATTTTAAAATCATGTCTTAAATATTGCAACTACATCTAAAAATTATGGTAAAGAAATATAAGTCAGTTCTCCACATGGCACAAAGGCTACAATAAGACCTTCAAAGTTATAGTCCAATCAAATGCTTGAAAAATGAATATATATTTTTTAAAGTTAAACATTATAACTAGCATTGGTCAATGTTAAACTAATAGTGGTCCACAGGAAAATTGATTTCTAGAGTCCCGGTGATTAAGAGTGATTATTTTGTTAAAGTAGTTTGTACCGTTTGTATTAAGACATGAGTCTTAATGAACTAGTTTTTATAATGTTTGGGAAGACATTGAGATGAATATATTTTATTGATTTTCATTATTTTTTATTTAAATTTGAATTGAGGGTTACCCTTATGTGGTTATAAGTTCATTATGTTTGAGTCTCACATATTATTTAAGAAATCTAGTCAAAGACTAGAACTAGTGTGATATTGTTAGTTAAGTATGATCATAAATCACTTGTATCACTCAAAATATACCTAATGATATGTCTTAACTGAACCCAAGCCAAGCACCTTCAACCATGTGAAATGTTAGACGACTTGTTTTACCATAGGTGATGGTGCACCATTGCCACCCAATCATTGGCAACATATTGTCACCTCCCCCAAGCCAAGCATACTTGAACAACCATTGCTAAATGTGAAACCATGTTTTCATTCATCTAAGTGAGCACATGATATTCCATGAAAATCATGACCCTCCTTAAAGGAATTCACATATATTTGATGCATTTATCAACATTTCCTTACCAAAAATAACATACACAATCTACCACATTACCAAGTAAAGCCACCCTCCATCAAAGCCCACTATGAAGCACCTCATAGGTTATCCACCCCTGCTAGAGAAGTTATCCTTGGTCCTCGTAGCCTACATGATAGTACATAATCCTAACGAGCTCATGAATCGTCATGAGTTAGTCATCAACCCTACCAAAACATATGGAATCATCATGTAACTTGTCAAATACGCCCAACACATCCTCTATCATACAACTTGTCAATGGCATCTCAAATTAGGTTCTTCCCATTACCATGTTGATTTTTAGTAATGAACACCATTAATGTTCTTGAAGAAAGAATTTAAGGAATTTTCTTACTTTCAATCATATTAATACATAGTTTCAAAGGTGTTCGTAGATGAGATTGGATCAAGAAGATGTTGTAGTAGTGGCCTAATTGCTTCTTCATGCCATGAGTTCACTGATTTCTACTTTAATCTTTCTTCTATAGTTTAGTTGTGATAGTTATTTTGAGATTATATGATTGTGTTTGAGGATGACTTTGGTTTTTAATTATATTGATCACTATGTGTTGATTAATGGTATTGAACAAACCAATGTTAACAAAACATTTGCATTTGTTAGAGAAAGCCCGTATCTTAGAGCTATGATGATTTTTTGTAGAGATGATGAGGAGTTGATATAGACTTTATCCATGTACACATGATATGATGATTGTAGATAGATTAGTTGATGATGATTATTTAAGCCATTAATTTTCAAGTTGTTGATGTAGAATATGAGTGAACCCCATATTCAACATTAATTTTTACATATTTAGGTGGTTACACTAAATGTTACCTTTGTATTCTAGTAGGATAGACTAATAACTATAGGGATCTTCTAATTAAGTTGAGAGATTAGTAGAGATGAGGAAGATGACCACCCATGCTACATAAGGGTGGGGGCATCATGAGGAGACTTGGGATGAGTTGAGCATAGAAGAGACATAGGAGTTAGGTAGATAATGGTGACATCAATGGGGTGGGTGACCTATGGCAGAGTGTATAAAGTAAGAGTAGGAGTTACGATATTGATGATTTTCATATAAGTATATATGCATGTGATTATTTAGTTGTAGTTGAGTTTGATATTGTTGTAGACATTTTGATTCAACTTCTAAATGTACTTGTCTTAACGACAAGATAATCATAATGGGAAACATCACACCTATGAAAAATAATTATAAAGTTAACACCCCTTTCTTAACAAGTGTTTTTATAATGAAATTAAAGAAAATGAAGTTTCCTTAAGCCATGATTCTATAATTGCATATTTACATCTCTGTAAAGGTGAAACTATAATATTTATTGGGTGAAGCTCTACAATCCAGTTGGAGGAGATGTATACGCATTAATCGTAATATAAAAAAGGTTGTATGTCAACATTTTTTAAATATTTTATAAACTTACAATATAACAAGATTCTTAACCATGGATATTCACCTTTATTTTACCATGGATATGATGAGTAACTATGTCCGTCAGTCATCAAAGTTGAAATTTTACTCATGTCTGCCAAAAAATAAATAAATTAAACCAGCATAGATCCATCTTAAGTATAGACCTAATATGAGCCGAGAGGGATCAAATTTCTTCACGAGCAAAATTTTTTGAAGTGAAAAATACAATATTGTTTAAATTGTATTTTTTGAATGCTAAATAGAGTATATATAGAACCAAATAAAAAATGTAAGCATAGAAACTTAATTTTTTTTCTATATATAGATATATATGAAGTTGATATCAACATAAATTAGTTAACATAGATCTTCAAATAGATTATTTAAATTTTTTATTGAAATATTTTTGAAAAGTATAAGATTTAAACATCGGATTAACACATTTTTTTACTTTTAATTTCTTTATCAAATTCATTTTTTTAAATTATAGCCAACATTATTTTTCTCTCGTCTCAATAACTATACAAAACATTTAAATAATGTCGGCTCATGTTAGATCCGTATTTAAGATGGATCTATGTTGTTAAATAGGTTTTGTTACAATACCATGGGTCATACCATGGCTTATTAAAACCACATGCCAAAAACCATAACTCATTTCAAAAATCAAAATATTTTATAAATATTTTATTTTATAACACTTTTAAAATTAAATCTAAAAGAAAAATGGTATGGGGGAGCTGATGTAATTTTAGCATAAATATTTTCACATTTAAGAACTTTAAAATCAAAATATTTTATTTTATAACACTTTTAAAATTAAATCTAAAAGCAAAATGGTATGGGGGAGCTGATGTAATTTTAGCATAAATATTTTCACATTTAAGAACTTTATGACTTCTAGTAGGTGTGTTTTTGTGGCGAATGGAGCAAACATTTTGACAGAGACAAAATATAATAAAAATAAAATAAAGTAAAAATAAAAAAATAAAATAAAAGGGATTGAATGCCTTGAGATACAAAGATACAAATTTAGTGAAAAAAGATTTGATCCCTCTTAATTTTTGAGTTGTCTCTAGTAAGATTTTTTGGAAGCTTTTCCAGTGGAATTTTTTGGTCTAATTTCCACGTCAGGATTTTATTGAAATCACAATTTTGATGGGTAAAGACAACTCTTTCGTTTTTGGTAGATCCTTAATGAAGATGAATCTAAACTAGTTAAAGTAAGAAGTATAATTTCTAATTCTAAGTAATAATAAGTTGTCTTAAAATCTTTCCACTTTGGCAACGTGTGAAGACTTTGTTTTACGACCTAAACTCCTCTTATTATACCTGCCCAAGACATGGTATAACGCATTGAGTTTTTCCTTTTGACTGGGTATTAGTTTTTCTTTCACCAAAAATTTATGAGCTTATCCATAGTTTAACATTAGGGATTTAATTTTTATTATTATTAAAATTTATTTATTTCTAAGGTGATGGGTCGAGGTCTTGTTATGGATTGTTTAATAATTTCCATTTCTATCAATTACTAATTTTTTGTTTTTTGTTTTATTTCCTTTTTATTCAACTTTTTGATTTATTTTTTTTCTATTATTTCTATTTTCATGAATTATAATGTTTTTCACAAAATTTTTAATTTAAGGTGAATTATTATTATATTAAAAACATATTTTAATAATTTTAATTATAGATAATTATATATATTAATAAAAATAAAACACACACATAGATATATGTATTATAATATAAACAATATTAGTCAATCATATCTCTTAATTTTTGGTGATGGTATTCAACAATATAATATTTTATTAGTTTTTTTTATATGAATTCAAGTTTCTGTGATCCATAATAATTATGAAAAGTCTTTTTCGATAGAAATTACATAACATAATTTTTTGACAAGTTTAAAATAATGAACTTTAATAGCAGTGGCGCTTCAATATAGAGTAATAATTTTTGAATTTAAGTTTCTAAGATTTCTCCCAAATTTTTTTTTGATAATTTTATTAAATAACATGTACTTGCTGCTATGCCGCCCTGGTTTATAATCGAACAAAATTTACAATGTAAAAAAATGTTTTCATACCTTGCCGTTATTTACTACGTCGATCTCTATTATCCAACATTGTCCGATTGAGATGGTTTTTACTTCAAGCATGATAAACACATTTCCAATATAATCAGCTCTAAATACTTAGAATATGGCCACCGCTTGCTTACTTTCTTATAAAAGGTGTCCAATGTTGTAAGGTGATGTTTTAAACTCAGGCTCTTCGCTACCAATTTTGGCTTATACATGGACTTTTGAGTATTGAACCTATTATTTCTTTTATATATGTTGAACATATTTTATATATATATATATAAAATTAATGGACGAAAGGTTTTTTTTTATTATAATATATTAATATAATTGTATTTTAATTATGGATTTAATAAATATTTAAAGATATTAATTTTTTTAAAATGTATTAGTATAAATTTATATTAAGTATAAATTTAACATGTGCTTAGAGGTTAAATTTATTCATATGTATTTTTTTAGAGTGTAAAATTGGAAAAAAATTGCATTCAAATCTCAATAAATTTCTAATGGTTATATATATATATATATATATATATATATATATATATATATATATATGACCAAATTGTAAAATACAAAGTATGCTTCAAAAGTTTTAAGTATTAAAACTTTTTTTTTTTTTTTTTATATGATATATACATAATATTTTTTAAACAATATATAAAATACATATAGTTGACATTAAAATATTTTACAGAACATGTCATGCCTCCATAAATTCACATACTAATTTTTTTTTATTAAAGCAAATCTACAATTATGAGCTATAATGTAAAATAGTAATATTAAAGCATTGAACTTATGAATCTTTTATCATGGTGGATACGCGATATTCTATGGTATATTCATTAATTAAGGTATTCATTACGTAGTACACACTGATTAATTTATGTGATAATTACATAGGGGAAAGTTTAGTCTCTAATACAATGCATCTGGCCTTCCGAGCAATGGTAGAAGTAGGTCTCTAGAGTCTTCCTTCTGCTCTCCAGTTGTCAATCTTTCCTCGGAAGCATCGCTCCATCGACGGTCCTCCATGACTTGGTTTCATCCAACGACAACGTGTAAACCCTTATCACTTCCCTTGATTAGACTGTGAGGTAGTATGCCATTGTGTTTTAGTTCATCGGTTTGCAAAGCTAAATGGTTCCAGCCAAAATTATGGTTCTCTTACCTCTTTGTAATATTACAGTTGTCTCTCCTATGCTGCTACATTCTTGCACTAGTGGCGTGGTTGGTCAATTTATCCAGCATTCCATTGTTTTGACGAGATGTTTCATACTTGTGGCCCTGGCAGGTATAGGTAGTTTTCCTAAGATTTTGTTTTGGAATGCCATTAATCTATTCTTAGATCTTTGCTGGATACATGTAACTATTTTCTTGTATGACAAGTTTCTCCGGCGGCACCTTATCACTCGAGAAGGGTTATGTGAGGCGCACCTTCCAGAAATCCTGTCAAGGTTTATCGTATTACCCTTTCGGGTTTCCAGGTATGTGAAAGACCTTTTCTCTAAAATTCTACCAAGCTGCAGCTCTTGAGAGTTTAGTTTCTGAACCAGTTGGGCTTTGTAGCTCTTAGTTTTCTTAATTTATTTTCTGTAAGGGTTTGTGCTTAAAAGCTTTGAAGGTTATAATGTTTGAGTCAGAACTTGAAGCCATTTCTCCATTAATTGGCTTTCCGGGTATGTGACAAGTCCTGCCCTTTTGCGGGAAGCATTTCGATGTACTTGATACAATTTTATCAGAAGTTGATAATACTGAAAGTCCTTATAATGAGGGTATCTGAATTTTACTGTGTAATTTTGTTTAAATATATAGTTTCCCGAATTGTAAAATGAATAAGGTCATTATACCCTCGATTGACTCCATTTTCTTTTTTTCAAAGTTTCAAGCTTATCAATTATTAGGTTCTATTTTCCATTGTTCTTATTTTAAAGAATGTATCAATTTTGTTTTTCCCAAAATTTATTTTGGTAACTTATCGGTTCTTTTCTACAATGTTTGTTACTTAGTTCTGGAAGTATCTAGGGTTTCTATTTTTTTGAATTTTATTTTCTAGCCAACTGTCGTAATCCTGTAAAAGTTATAGTTATTGCATCCTTTTATATTTCTTATTTTCCTTTTTCCTTTTTATTTTGGATAATTTCCTTAGAAAATATGCAGATTGGGCATAAAAATGGCTTGGTCTTAAATTCAGTTTCTTGTTCTTTACAACATTGTTCTAGAGTGAAGAGAATTTACTTTGATTATTCAATAATATTAAGTTATTCTTACCAGAACTATTAATACCACTGTTTGATAGGTTTAGGTTTAATCTGGAAATTCCCTTATTTTGATTTCTTATTTTCCTCTTAAATGCATTTTCATGGTAATCACTTAAGATTTATTCTTCTAAGAATTCCGCTATTCGTGCTACAAATTTGCAGAGTTTATATTAGTTGTTGTGTATACGAGAACACAGTTTACAAATTGCTGCTACAAGCCAACATGCTTAACTGTTCTAAAGCAGTAACATTCTTCAACATTATTCGCAACCTTAATCTCACAACATAAATAATTACAGGAAGTTTAAGTACTTATCTGGTTCCATATGTAACCACTGTTGACTATTTGAAGTCAAAACAACTAAGTTATCAGATTTTCCTCCCAACCTTGAGACTCGCCTTTAGGCCCAAGTCTCCCCCCGAGCTGTTACTCATATGCAGGATGTTTCCTACAAGATTATCAATCTTACTTGTCACAGCTATCTAGTCTTAACCAAACTTAGCTTTTGGGGATCTGCTTGACTTATCAGCACGAAAACCTTTCCTTTCCTTTTCATCCTTTCATCTCAGGTACCAATACCCTCTTGATTTCCTTTCCTTGAGAATAAATCTTCAAGGAAGTAGTTAGGGATAGGTAACTGCCTATCCTAACTACCTGACATGTGAGGACCATATGATTGTCATTATCAAGACATTTACCTTATGTAAAACTTTAATCAAAGTAATAAATTTATAAACTTAAATAGTAATGTTTAGTTTGTTTACTGTAGTAATTAAATATTTACAATTACTGGGGACATCACATCTTCCCCCCCTAAGATTAAACATTGTCCCGATGTTTTTCTGCTACGAATAGATCCCGGTAAGTCTTCCTCATAACCTGTTCGTCCTCCCAAGTGGCCTCCTCTGGCCCAAAGTGTTGCCATTGCACTTTAACTTGGGTGATAACTCGTCTCTGCAGCATTACTTCTCTTTGATCGAGTATATCCTGGGGTTCGACTAAGAACTCTCCTTCCGGTTCGACCTACACATAATAAAGAAATTTTAGTAAGATTTTCTTTGTAATTCTTCATAACACACTATATTCTCATAAAGAATTTACTTACTTGTATATCTTGCCAATTGATTATGTGGTTAGGATCATATACATATTTTTTAACACAGAAACATGGAAAACATTATGCACATGTATGTGGCTGGGCAAGGCAAGTTGATAGGCCACAGGTCCAATCCGGGCTAGAATTTGGAAGGGACCGCAAAATTGGGGTGCTAATTTAGCACACCCACTCCAATGTAGAGTACTCCTCTTGGCTCGTACCCAAATGTAAACATGATCTCCGACTTGAAACTCCTAAAAACTTCTCTTTCAGTCAACAAAATTTTTCTGTCGGTCCTGAGCAGTCTTTAAATTTGAGCACACCCTTTTGACCATATTTTCCATTTCTTTTAACATGTCAGGACCCAATATTAACTTATCCTCCGGTCCACCCCAACTCAAGGGTGTTCTGCATCGGTGTCCGTATAATACTTTGAAAGGACTCATTTTCAAAGATGTATGGTAGCTGTTGTTGTAGGCAAACTCTACTAAATGTATATAATCTTCCCATTTGGAAGGTTGTTGCATTACATAATTCCACAACATGTCTTCTACTATTTGATTCACCCTCTCAGTCTGCCCATTCTTCTGAGGGCAATAATCAATACTAAAATGTAATTGCGTACCTAGACCTCCAAATAAGGCTTTCCAAAACGCTAATGTAAATTTTACATCACGGTATTAAAAAATTATGACTCTTGGTATTCCATGTAATCTAAAGATATTTTGCATGAATATGTTAACAATTTAAATGGCCTTAAAAGTAAATTGTACTGGTACAAAGTGAGTAGACTTGCTCAACTTGTCCACTACCACGATTATCGAATCATTCTTTGTTTCAGACTTAGGTAGCCCCGTAATAAAATCAATGGAAATAGTTTCCCATTTCCATTCTGGAATAGGAAATGGGTGGAGTAACCCGGTTGGGTGCTGATGTTCTGCTTTAACTTGTTGACATTCCAAACAGCGAGCCAAGTATTCAACCACCTCCTTTTTCGTACCGAGCCAAAAATATTCCTTTCTGAGAGTAGTGATGAATTTTTGATATCCAGGATGGCCTGCACAAGCAATTTTGTGGTATTCGTCTAAAATTATTTGTTTAATATTTTTCTAATTTGGAACATACATTCTCCCTCTATAAATCAACAAACCTTCTTGATTTACCTCATATCCCAGCTGTTATTTGTTGTTGTCCAGATTTTTAGCTTGTTGCCATAAGGTTTTATATTCAGGATCTTGTATTACTGCCTCCTTAATCTATTCTGCAAAAGTGGTATGCACCTCACTAAAAGAGACTTCATATATGCAGTTTACTTTTCGGCTTAAGGCATCAACAACACGGTTTTATTTTCCTTTTATGTGTTTGATGTCAAAGTCAAATTCACTTAGGAAATTGATCCAACGGGCTTGCCTAACATTTATAGTAGATTGTTTGAAATAGCTAGTTAAACTATGACGATCTATCATTCATAAAAACTTCTTACCCAATAAATAATGTCGCCACATTTTTAATGCGTGGATTACTGCTTCTAGCTCCATATCATAAGCTGGATACTTTTGTTCATGCTCTTTAAGTTTCCGTGACTCATAAGAAATAACTCTTCCCTCCTACATTAGCACGCCACCAACACCTTCCTTGCTGGCATTTGTGTAGACAATGTATTCTTTATTTGGGTCTGCAATACTTAGAATAGGTGCAGTAGTAAGCAAGTGCTTTAGCTGGTCAAAACTTCTTTGACAGTCCGAGGTCCAAGTGAAGGTTTTCCCTTTCTTTTGTAGAGAGGTAATGGGGTATGCTACCTTGGAAAATCCTTCAACAAACCTCCTATAGTATCCAACCAGACCCATGAAGGATCTTATATTAGCTACATTCTTGGGTACTGTCCATTCCATTATGGTTTTTATTTTCTCTGGGTCCACTACAATCCCATCTTTGATAATGATGTGTCCCAAATATTGAATTTTTTCCTTAAAGAAATAACATTTGTTGTACTTGGCGTATAGCTGGAGCTCCTTCAAGGTTTGCAGAACAATGTGTAGGTGTTCCTTATGCTCTTCAATGTTCCGAGAATAGATTAATATATCATCAATAAAGATTAGTACAAACTTATCCAAATATTGATGAAAAATGTTGTTCATTAGACACATAAAAGTTGCGGGTGCATTAATTAACCCAAACGGCAACACAATGAAATCGTAATGCCCATAGCGAGTTCTAAAGGATTTTTTGGCTATATCCTCTTCCTTAATCCTAATTTGATGGTATCCTGAGCGAAGATCAATCTTCGAGAATATTGTCGCTCCCTTTACTTGGTCAAATAGTTCATCAATACGAGGCAAAGGATATTTATTTTTAACTGTCAGCTTGTTTAGTTGTCGATAATCCATGCACATTCGTAAGGTTCCGTCTTTCTTCTTGACGAAGAGTACAGGGGCTCCCCAAGGTGAGACACTTGGGCGTATATACTTTTTATCAAGCAGTTCTTGTAGCTGCATTTTCAATTCAGTCAGTTTTAGCATGCTCATATGATAAGGGGCTCGGGATACCGAGGCAGCTCCAGGGATCAACTCAATAGTAAAATCTATATTTCTCTTTGGAGGCAGTCCCAAAATCTCCTCGGGAAATACATCTAGAAAATTCTGTATTACAGGTATATTTTCTAGACTTCCATATTTTTCACTTGAATTGATATACCCCACTTGTATGGCATAAATCTGACATCCTTTTTGAATACATTTTGCTAATTGAGAAGTTGTTATAGGTCTTATTTTCAGTGGTCTTTGTATACCCTGCATTTCTTGTCTCAAACCCTATTCATCCATGTTATTAATAGTTTTGTCTTTACAATTAATGGGAGACCAACGTTTTTCTAACCAATCCATACCTATTAGGACATCATATGACCCTAATGGTAAGACATTCAGATCTGCCATAATAGGCTGACCTGCTAGCTTCAGAGGGAAATTGCTGACTTTAGCCAGCACCCTTCGTTTTTCCCCTGTGGCAAGTTGCACTAGCCAAGGGTTTTTAAATTTAACAGTTTTCAAATGACATTGCTCAACCATTTTTGGGCTTATATAACTCAAATTAACTCCTGGATCAATCAAAATATAAACAATTTGGTCGAAGATCTTACCTTCGAATTCCACCATTGTTGGATAGTATTCCCCCTGATGATCTTCAAGGGATGCATTGATCTTAGGAATACTCCTTGCTACTTCACCCACAGTTGATGCTTCCTAAAGCTGTGCCACTTGATCTGTTCCCTTGTGGTATGGACAATTTTTGACATAATGTGGCCCTCCACATCCCCAGCACTATACTGGTAGTCTAACTGTAATCTCCACTTTTGTTCTTCCATATTGCTCATTTGTTTTAGACTCACTCAGAATTCTGAATTTGGGTTGATTTCTGTTCAAAAACTTGTTTGGATGACCTTTATGGGGTCCTTTTTTGACAACAATGTTATTTCCCTTGTTGCTAGAGACAAACCTTGTTCCTTTTTTATTAGACCGCCTCTTTCCTCCATCACCCTTCGGTCTATTTTTTTGATAGCATATACGAGCCTTTCGTATAACCTCATCCATGGTCTTTTGGTTGTCAAATTCGAGACGTTCTTTCATGAATAACGACAAACTGTTGGTAAACCTTTGCACCTTTGCTTTCTCTTCCCATATGTAGGGAACATATCGCAACAAAGATGTGAATTTTGTTATAGATTCATCTATGGACAGTTGCCCCAAGTGAAGGTCATGGAACTCTTTCACCTTCTCATCATAAAATATTTCAGTTAAGTATTTTTCCTTAAAGTACCTTTGAAATTTTTCCCAAGTCACGTTCTGCTCATTAACTCCACATACCGTCTTCACCTCCTCCCACCACAAGGTAGCCTTTCCCTGCAACTGATAAATGGCTAAGCGGGCCTTCAAATTATGATCATATTCATATAACTGGAAGTACTTATTCATGTTGATAATCCAAGCTTCAACAACTTCTTCTTGTTCACCATCGAAGAGGGGACGTTTGATCTTTCAAAACTCACCCCGCAACTCAATTTTTTGTCGTGTTTGCTTTCTATGATCTGATACATTATCATATCCATCCTCTTGATTCTCTTCACCTTCTTTTGTTTCTAAGTTTTCATTTATGAATTCCTACTCTCTAGTCATGTTTCCATGTTGAGCACTAGGGATTGTTTGTCTCTGATTCTGTCTATCAGACAGACTCTTCATAATCTTCTCTTGCTCTTGCACCAATCTTTCATTATCTTCTCGTAGCCTAGCCATTTCGTCCTTTAATTCTTGCACTGTTTCAAAAATAGTAGCATTGGTATTGCGTGGCTCTTCTCCTAACTGTACCCATACCTTAGGATTGGCTTCTCGAAGGGATGTTGGTCATGTTCCTGTTATGGGTCTATGTGGTGTAAGTCCAGTTATCCTCATGCTGGTTGCCTTTTACTTATTTCTCTTCCTTTGTGCACATCACAACACTATTAATCATTTGTTCCAGAGGTCTCAGTTTTGCAGCCTAAGGCTTTGATACCACTTGTCATGTCTCCATAAGTTCACATAATAATTTTTTTTTATTAAATCAAATATACAGCTATAAACTATAATGCAAAATAATAATGTTAAAGCATTGAAATTATGAATCTTTTACCATGGTGGATACGCGATATTCTACGGTATATTCATTAATGAAGGTATTCATTACCGCAGTACACACTGATTAATTTATGTGATAATTACATAGTGGAAAAGTTCATCTCTAATATAATGCATCTGGCCTTTTGAGCGATGGCGAGAGTGGGTCTCTGGAGTCTTTTGTCTACTCTCCAGTTGTCAATCTTTACTCGAAAGAATCGCTCCATAGAAGGTCCTCCACGACTTGGGTTCATCCAATGACAGTGTGTAAACCCTTATCGCTTCCGTCGATTAGATTGTGAGGTAGTATGGCATTGTGTTTTGGTTCATCGGTTTGTAGTGCTAAATGGTTCCGACCAAACTTATGGTTCGCTTACCTCTTTGTAATATTACAGTTGTATTTCCTCTGCTGCTACATTCTTGCTTTGGTGGCATGGTTGGTCGATTTATCCAGTGTTCCATTGTTTCGACGAGATGTTTCATACTCACAACCTTGGCAGGTATAGGTAGTTTTCCTGAGATTTTGTTTTGGAATGCCATTAATCTATTCTTAGATCTTTGTTCGATATATGTCACTATTTTCTTGTATGGAAGGTTTCTCTGGAGGCACCTTATCACTCGATAAAGGTTATGCGAGGCGCACCTTCCGGAAATCCTATCAAGGTTTATCGTTTTACCCTTTCGCGTTTCCGGATATGTGAAAGACCTTTGCTCTAAAATTCTACCAGGCGGCAACTTTTGTGAGTATAGTTTCTGAACTAGTTGGGCTTTGTCGCTCCTAGTTTTCTTAATTTATTTTATGTAAGAGTTTGTGCTTAAAATCTTTCAAGGTTGTAATGTTTGAGTTAGAACGGAGCCTTTTCTCCATTAATTGGCTTTCTGGGTATGCGACGAGTCTTGCCCTTTTGCGGGAAGCATTTCTATGTACTAGATATAATGTTATCAGAAGTTGCTAATACTGAAAGTCCTTATTATGAGGGTTTCTGAATTTTACTATGTAATTTTGTTTAAATATATAGCTCCCTGAATTGTAAAATGAAGAGGGTCATTAGACCCTGGATTGAACTCCATTTTCCTTTTTTCAAAGTTACAACCTTATCAATTGTTTGGTTCTATTTTCCACTATTCTTATTTTAATGAATGTATCAGTTGCGTTTTCCCCAAAAAAAAAATTGGTAACTTATCGGTTCTTTTCTATAATGTTTTTCACTTAGTTTTGGAAGTATCCAGGGTTTTTATTTTTTTGAATTTCATTTTCCGGCAAACTGTCGTAACACTGCAAACGTTATAGTTATTGCATCCTTTTATATTTCTTGTTTTCCTTTTTCCTTTTTATTTAAGATAATTTCCTTAACAAATATGCGAATTGGGCATAAAAATGGTTTGTTCTTAAATTCAGTTTCTTGTTCTTTACAACATTGTTCTAGAGTGAACAAAATTTACTTTGATTATTCAGTAATATTAAGTTATTCTTACCAGAATTGTTAATACCATTGTTTGATAGGTTTAGGTTTAATCTGGAAATTCCTGTCTTTTGATTTCTATTTTTCCTCTTAAAGGTTTTTGCATGGTAATCACTTAAGATTTATTCTTCTAAGAATTCCGCTATTTGTGCTACAGATTTGCAAAGTTTATATTAGTTGTTGTATATACTAGAACATAGTTTACAAATTGCTACCACATGCCAACATGCTTAATTGTTTTAAAGCAATAACATTCTTTAACATTATTTGCAACCTTAATCTCACAGCATAAATAATTACATGAAGTTTAAGTATTTATCTGGTTCTAGATGTAACCATTGTCCACTATTTGAAGTAAAAAAAACTAAGTTATCAAACTTGAACCATTGTCGACTATTTTAAGTCAAAACAACTAAGTTATCAAATTTTTCCTCCCAACCTTGAGACTCGCCTTCAGGCCCAAGTCTCCCCCCGAGTTGTTACTCACATGCAGGATGTTTCCTACAAGACTATTAGTCTTACTTGTCACAACTATCTCGTCTTAACCAGACTTAGCATTTGGGGATTCGTGGGATTTTTCTGACTTATCAACACGAAAACCTCTCCTTTCCTTTTCCTCCTTTCATCCCAGGTACCAATACCCTCTTGATTTCCATTCCTTGAGAATAAATCTTCAAGGAAGTAGTTAGGGATACCTAACTGCCTATCCTAACTACCTGACATGTGAGGACCATATGATTGTCATTATCAAGACATTTACCTTATGTAAAACTTTAATCAAAGTAACAAATTTATAAATTTAAATAGTAATGTTCAGTTTGTTTACTTTAGTAACTAAATATTTACAATTACTGGAGACATAGAGAACATGTGCATCTAGACATTTTATTTGTGCACATTAAAATAGTTATTTTTTATTAATATATTTTTAAGTATATATCAACATTAGTTCATATTGAAATAATTTATTGATAACCCATATTGAATTTCTTTGTTATTATAAATATTTTTAAATGTTATATTAAGAATTGAATGAATTACACATCTCACTTACTATTCTTATTAGGAATTACTTGATATTTTATTACTTTATTTTTTAACTTTCAATTATTATTTTTCTTTGATTTATTTTATCGAAAAAATGGAACTCGCTCTGCAAAACCCTAGAAGCGAAAGATTGATCCCAGGCATTGAAGCGGCGCCCCTGCTATGGTTTGGGGCAGCTCATGGTTTTACAATGGCGCCTCTGCGAAGGTTTAGGGCTGCTGCCGCGGCTCTGACAGATGGCGGAAATGCCAAATGGGAGAATGATCAGGCGTCGCCGGACATGGAGCCAGAAACCAACAATCACACGACCGGCAGGGGCGTTCAGAGGGATTTTATTGGGAGCTCCGGCGTGGAGAAGAGCGTCGATGCCAGTTTGGTTTCCAAGCTGCTGAATGAGCCAAATATACCCATGGGCAATCTCGAAAGGGCAGAGCTCAGAGTAGAGCCCTCTCTCTCAAAACAGGGCTCGGCTATTTCCGCTTTTATTAGTGAAGGCGCCAATCTCCAGCAAGCGAGTTTTCAGATTCAAATAATGCTTCTAACAGGCAAAACCCTGCTCCTGGGGGTCCAGCCTTCTCTCACAGTGCACCAGCTCTCAAAGATTCTTGAACAGAGGTTGGGGATCCCTTCCTCCCTTCTGCGGCTCCTCTTTGTAGGTAAGCAACTTGACAACAATATGCCTCTTTCCTTTTATAATATTGAAAGAAATGCCACAGTGATCCTATCACTTCGACTAAGGGGAGGTGCAGTTGGGCAATCCTCTGCTTCCAAGGGCTTCTCCTACAAAGATGCATTACATGCACAGCCGGCCAAGAAATCTGCCGAATCTGCCGGGGCGCCCAAACCTTTCTTGGTGGACAAAATGGAGGAAACCCCTGCCACTGAAATCAATCATCCATCTCTGAATGATCAATACCAGACATTTGCAGAAACAGCCCTCATTTGCAGATTTAATGGCCTTTGGCCACGCACTGCTGATCTATACCAGTGGATCCATTCTAATTGGACCAATAACTGCAAAGTCTTCTTCTGCTCGAAAGGCTTCTTTATTGTAGTCTTAGCCTTCAATGAAGATTACCAGAAAGCCTTAACGGGGGGCTCGTGGTTCTGGGGTTCAGCGGGACTTTTTCTCTCCCCCTGGTTCCCAGACTTTGACCCCTCCACTGCAGTCATCTCAAAGCTCCCTATTTGGGTCAGGCTTCCAAATCTCCCTGCGCATCTTTGGCATTTTGCTGTCTTTCAAGGAATCGGGAACACCCTAGGCCGCTTCCTGGCAACAGATACTTCAAGGGGGGAGAATGGAATTTATACCTACGGCAGAATTTGTGCAGAAATAGACATTAGCAAAGGGCTGCCGGATCAGATCATCCTCAAAGTCGGGGACTTCCATTGGACGCAAACTTTGGACTATGAGAATACAGCCTTCAGGTGTCGCAACTGCCATCAAACGGGGCATCTCCAGAACTCATGTGCAGCGTTCCTCGACAAAAAGAAGAATTTCACTCGCAAATCCAAATCCAAGAGTTGGAAACCTTGTGATCGTCCCCCTATGGATGACATAGAGTCCTCTAGCTCTGATGAGGAGGACATTGAAGTGGAAGAGTAGAATTTGGAGCACCCAGAGGACTCTCCCTCTGCCTGCGCCAAGGATCCTTCTGCGCCTTTATTCTCGCAGAAACGTACTCATGAGTCTTCGCCTTCTGATTCAGATAAGGAGTCTCCTCCTTCAGCTCAGATCTGTCTACAAGTAGTTCCGGTCCAGCCAGATCAAATTGGTTGGGTCAAAGTCAGTAAAAAGAAAGGGAAAAAATGTAGATTGGAAGATTTTGCCCATGCTGGGTAGACTCCCTAGACCAGCTCGTTTTTTCTGTTCTCTCTGTTCTCTTTTGCTCATGCCGTGTTTGCTCTTTGGGACCGAGGTTGATTTCATATCATTTCCGGCTCCCATGCTCCTTAGCTTCGCTTCTTTGAAAGCTCTGTATGTACCATATGTCTTTTCTTAATAGAATTAGTCTCAATTCAGAAAAAAAAAAATTATTATTTTTCTTTGGACATTGAATATTTTATTATGTACAATATTAAAAACTTTTCTTTTAACATTTTTTCTATTTATAGATATAAGGGAAGTTGATATTGAGATAAATTAGTAAACATATATCTTCAAATAATTTATTTAAATCCCATGTTAAAATATTTTTGGAAAGTGTAAAGTTTAAACATCTTAGACATTTTTTTTGTACTTCTAATTACTTTACACGAAATTATATTAGTCATATGAACAACTATCTAAAGATGCATAACATATTCATTTTTATTTTTTAATATAGCTGACACTGCGTTTTTATTAGAGAATATTTATTTTTATTTTAAGTGAGACACGTGTCAACTCCAAGTTAAACACGGACATAATTATGCATCCCCTCATATTAAATTGTAGAATGAACCTCTCAGCTCAAAAACTTAAAAAATTTTACACATCAAAAAATTTAATCTCTTAATAAAATTAAAATATATTTTTCTTCATATATTTTATATTAAAATAGCTCAATATAAATATATGTCTATCTAAAATATCTTAATTAGGCCGATAGGCTTTCCTATGCATCAACTTCTTTGTCAACACTTTTATCCTGCTCCGTTGGATCAGGCGAGACACTTTCAACCGTTGATTTGAACCAGAAAAGGAAACAACGAAAAATCAAGAAAGCACGGAAAGTCAAGAAAGCACAAAAGATCACGAGAAAGGATTCTATGCAGAAAATCAAGAAAGCCCGCCCTTTTTCCTGTGGAAAAATCATCAATCCCATGCCTTTCTGCCATGAAGCGCTATCATTTCCTATTATGGAACTATAGGAACATGTTACAAACAGAGGCAACTGTAGCGCCGTGAACAAGCTCGCCCTTTGTCAAAGCCTCCTTTAAACACCATACTCCCACATTCGATTCCGCTCTCCTACTCGGCTTCATCATCATCTCCTTCCGCGTTCCGTTTTTAGCAAAATTGTTCCAATTTTCTTTCTATAAATACAAACTCATCATAACTGGAGGAATATTAATCGAAGCATTCGGAGAATTTCTCTAATGCAGAAACCAAAACCAAAATTGGTGATGGGGTCACAAGGGCAACCAGACGAAGGCTTCAACAAGTGTGTTTTGGTGACTGGAGGTGCCGGTTTCATCGGAAGCCACACCGCCCTGTAGCTCCTCGAGGATGGCTATGAGGTTTATATCATCGACAATTTAGATAACTCTGTTGAAGAAGCAATGAACAGAGTGAGGGATTTAGTTGATCAGCGCTTCCGCCAAAATCTTCACTTTTTTCTGGTATGCAATTTCATCCTGTGCCAAAATTTAGCTCAGCTTGCGAGTTGCATTTCGCATGTATTTTCAATTAATTGTTGATGTTTTGCCATTCGTTTATATTTTTTGTTGGTTGGTTTCAAATGGTCCAGAACATCTCTCTGGCATTCTTGCATTGGTGGATAGGGTTGTTAAATTATAGTATCAGGGTACCCGCTCGGGTTCAATTTGATGGAATTGATATGCATGGGATCTATTTGAAAAACCTGGGATGCATAAGAACTGTTTGGAAAACCTGGGATGCAGGGGAACTGTTCGATAAACTCTCTGAATAGGATGCATGTCTAATGTTTGATAACATTTCTGAATGGGATGTATATGAACTGTTTAATAAAATTTCTGGAAGGTTGCACCGACTAGAAGCTAAATTTGTGAATTGGTAGATCTCTTTGAAAAGAATGTGGTGGTTTAGTCTCCTTTTCCAACTGTTCTTCTGAATCTAAATAAGGATCTAAGGGTTTCTAATAGGCTGGCAAAAGTATAGGAGCTAAAGTTTGTTCGCTAATTTCATTAATGTCATGAAATGACATTCTTTGTATTCCAAATATTTTCTGCACGCCATAATAGGCAGTTTATTTTGAGTACTAATTATACCATTAGTGATCTCTGGAAGGTGCACAGGAGTAAGTATGACATTGTAGCTTTTTTATAGTTTTCCTTAATTGAAGAGACATTGGATGTTTTAAGATTCAGGCAGAAAGATATTCGTCATGCTGTACCTCATTTAAGTATGCTCCCACATTGATAAATCAAGCAAATAGAAGTGTAATAATCCCTTTTCCAATTGATATAGCAATATTTTCCCTTAAAATCATAATGGGTTGTGGCATCCAGACAATTCCATAATGATATAAGCTTAGGTGAAATTATGTTTGGTTGAACAAACATCTAATTTCATGGCTCCTTAAATAGATTTTTTGGTGGCAGGAAAGCTCTCCCTCCCTATTGAAAATATAGAGGCAGGGCAACCACAAATGCAATGCCCTGGCCAGACAGTATTAGATGTTCCTTAATGATGAATGGATTTCTGGTGGTAGCTAAGCCCTATCTTCCTATTACTGCAAAGACATGACCACCCATGGATGCAATGGCCTTGACCTGACCGTATTCAAGGTTCAGCAGAGTTGGTGCAAAATAAATTATTTTCCTTACACTTGTTATTTGTTCAACACTGGTTTCACCTATGTTTCCATTATTATGTTAATTTATATTGTCCTAACTTATATATATATATATATATATATATATATATATATATATATATATATATATATATATATATATAACCTGAATATGAATATATTAATATAACATTAATATACATAATTATTCATGGTTGAGCTAAGAAATCAATCGCTTCAACTTGGTATGCCCCTCAGATCAGTCTTCAGACAGGTTGATTCAGGTTTAAGCACATCCATGGAGAATTATTTCAGTCTCCAGGTTTTCGGCAGTGGCTTGTGTTTCAGGCACAGGCATAGACTGCATTGCTTCAGGCAAAGGCACAGACTGTATGCTTTTTCAGCTTCCATTGGTGTTTAGGCACACAGACTACAGTCGCTTTAGCAGCAAAAACAAGGGAGAATGTATTGGGAGCATTGACAAGAATGTATGACAGTTGAAGATATCACTTTTTTATTTTACTTTAATTTACTTTTAAATAACCCAAAGAAGTCATGTTTAAAAAATGAATTCCTATAAAACACTATGATTTCAGTTGGAGGCTTTTAACTTTAACGAATTTTTAACTTCAACAAAACAACTTGGTAAACATGGTGACAAAGCGCAAGTCCTTAGATGATCTAACTTATCTTTCGTATTTTCTTAAAATATATCCTTATTCATAAATTCTTAAGGCTTGTCTTGTTGTGGTTTCTGGGAAGATTCACTTTTTATATAGATTATTTTAACTAGTTGTACCTTTCACCTCCTTTGGATTGCATTGATTTCAACAAAAAGTCATGATGCTTGAATTCTGGAGATTGAACTGTGTGTAAGTTTTGTGAAATGTCTGTAAATTAGCTGTATTTATTTTTAAGAAGAATCACTTATATATTTGAATATATATTAAATTCTGGCTAGGGTGTAATGATAGAAAATTGATACTTAAAATGACAGGAATAATCAAACTGAACTGTGCTTATGATTGCAGGGAGATCTTTGCAACAAAGAGGATGTAGAGAAGGTTTTTTCATTGGCCAAGTAAGTAGATTGTTTGGTTATGCATGTTACATTCTGCATTCTAGATACTGAATCAAATGTTATATGTTTCTTGTTGTTATTTTGATGTTCTATATTTGTTTCTTGGGTACAAAATGTTCTGAATCATTCATTTACATATGTCATTTGTATGCCCTCTTTTTTGCCATATTTGGATGTTTCCTTGGACAAAACATATTTGAATTAAAGTCATGACCTTGTACCCTGCAGGGGCCAGCCAAATAATTGCTCAATATTACTAGCTCATACGTCTGGGGTTAGAGGTTTGTTGTTGCCCATCAAACTTTTATCAGCTATAATACCATTGTCGAGTTTACAGGCAGTTGTTACACATTACAGGGATGATTGATTTCTAAGCATGAGGCTGTCAAAAGCCAACTTCGTATCCAGATTTACAAATGGATAAAGCTCGAAGATTTTTTAAGTTAAGGGAAGCTTTATATTATTACTCGGTATTGTTTCCATTTATGGGTTGGGTTGCATGCATGCCCGCTGTTATTATTAGAGCTTGATTTTTTCTAATTTAATTTCACAGCTGTATGAGTGGTGGAAAGTAGGGAACAAAACAAAACAGTAGGGAAGTGCAGCGTTCCCCACTCTATTCTTGTTATTCATTACATTGCATTGCAGTCCCGTTCATTGTCAATGGATTTCGGCTGAGTCTTTGTTTGCATTCCATTCCATTTCATGGCATTGTTCAGATTATTCAGTCTCACCTTATTTAATTCTTAAAATTTGTTGAAATGCTCTTCATGCTACAAAGCCAGAGGTTGTGAACGTGTTGACTTTATCCGTTTTTTTAACTTAAGGTAATTTTACGCTAAAAAGAGATGTAAATTCTTATAATTATTACATTCCATGATTTTGGCGGTTCCAAGGTTTAAGCCACGCCTGTATCGTCATATTCGTTGGTTTAGATCTGTTTATTTTGAGTGTTGTGGTTAATTTATGGGTAATCAATTTCAAAAGAGTGCGAGCTTATAAGAGCGTTTTAGTAGCCCATATTTAAACTCGGGGTCCTCTTATACTACCTAATAATTCACTTGGACCAACATCTCTTCTAGAGAAATTCAACAATTCTAATTTAATAATCCTATCAGCCTCTCTTTGTACCTTTTGGGACAATTGCTAGTATAAATATTATCTTTATCTAAAATAGTTGTGTATAGATGGATGACACGTCACTATCAGCTTTTGACTATGAATATGGATGAAGAAAAAAGAGATCAACGAGTATAATTATGAGAAAATTGTTTTTTGGAAATATAATTATTTAAACTTCAAATTTGGGATGCTACAACAATTATGAATAACGTTAAATTTATTTGTTAAATCTATTTTTACCCGAAAAAATAATTTAAATATTTTCACAATTATAAAAAATAATTTAAATACTTTCACAATTAAATTTTTTCGCTAAGACAATGCCGGAATTTTCGGCTGATTCATTAAACATTTTGTTGCATAATAAAATGCAATTAGTGGCCATTAATATTTAACGTTTCTAATATCGATAAAACATCAAATGCCGGAAACATGGAATAGGAGCCATGGAGTTACCGTCACATGGACTCACACCGCATTTAACGTAAACATAGCAGCTAACCGCCTCAACAGTGTCGCAAAATCATATCTAGGCAGAGCTTTCAGCGTATTCATGTGATTGCAAAACCTTGGCTAATTTAGCGGCGAAGTGCAAGTGTTGTCCAGAAGGTTGAGAGGAAAAACAATTAAAAGTTACCAAATTGTTCCACTTGGAGGATTTGCACATGCCATACCATTTGTTTGTTGATTTTTCAAAGGACAAAGCTAAAATGGAATCCTAAGTACAAGTGACATGTTATGTTTTTATAATTAATTTTAAATATTCATTTTTATCCCCTTGGGTAATTAAAACCAAAGTCAACAATTTTTTATTAAATTTAAATTTATTAAATAGTTTGAAAATAAAGGCAATAACTTTTCCATGTAGAGTGGGAAAAGAACATATGATATAAAGTCAAATATTTAAATTTGGAGATTCTCCCTCTCCATTAAAGTTGGTCACATGCTTTTATTTCTATCATTTTTCCTAATTTCCTCCCTATTTTAGTGCAACCAATACCTCCCCATTAAAGTTGGTTACATGCTTTTATTTATATCATTTTTCCTAATTTCCTCCCGAATAGAGACTATTAAATTTTTTCATCACAATATTGTTTTATGTATATGGTAGTTTCTTCTCCAAATAATTCATTTCATACTCTCCCTTACTATTTTTTAAAGAATGTTCTTATAATGAAATCAATGTAAATGGAGTTGCATATGTAATCATGTTTTTTTTGTTTTTCTTTTTTTTTCCTTTCACCTTTTTTCTCCTTGTTTTCTTTTTATTTTAGTGTGTTCAACATCTTGATTGGGGTGGCCGAAAATACTGTTTGGATGATCTTTATGGGGTTCTTTGTTGAAAATAGTGTTATTTCCCTTGTTGCTAGAGACAAATCTTGTTCCTTTTCTATCAGAGTGCTTCTTTCCTCCATCACCCTTCGGTCTATTTTGCTGATAACATATACGAGCCTTTCATATAACCTTATCCATGGTCTTTGGGTTGTCAAATTAGAGATGTTCTTTCATGAATAATGACAAACTTCTGATAAACATTTGCACCTTTGCTTTCTCTTCCCGTATGTAGGGAACATATCGCAACAACATTGTGAATTTTGTTATAAATTCATCTATGGACAATTTCCCCAAGCAAAGGTCATGGAATTCTTTTGCATTCTCATCATAAAATCTTTCAGTTACGTATTTTTCCTTAAAGTACCTTTGAAATTTTTTCCAAGTCATGTTCTGCTCATTAACCCCACATATCGTCTTCACCTCCTCCCACCACAAGGTGGCCTTTTCCTGCGACTGATAAATGGCTAAGCGGGCCTTCAAATTATGATCATATTCATATAAATAGAAGTACTTATTCATGTTGATAAGCCAAGCTTCAACAACTTCTTCTTTTTCACCATCGAAGAGGGGAGGTTTGATCTTTCGAAACTCACCCCGCAACTCAATTTTTTGTCGTTTTTGCTTTCTATGATTTGATACATTATCTGATCCCTCCTCTTGATTGTCTTCACCTTCTTCTGTTTCTGAGTTTTCATTTATGAATTCCTGCTCTCCAGTCATGTTTCCATGTTCAGTACTGGGGATTGTTTGTCGTTGATTCTGTCTATCAGACAAACTCTTCATAATCTTATCCTGCTCTTGCATCAGTATTTCATTATCTGCCCATAGCCTATCCATTTCGTCCTTTAATTCTTGTATTGTTTCAAAATTAGTAGCATTGGTATTGCGTGGCTCTTCTCCTCGCTGTACCCATACCTCAGGATTGGCTTCTCGAAGGGATGTTGGTCGTGTTCCTGGTATGGGTCTATGTGGTGTAAGTCTATTTCTCCTCATCCTAGTTGTATTTTACTTATTTCTCTTCCTCTGTGCACATCATAACACTATTAATCATTTGTTCCAAAGGTCTCAGTTTTGCAACCTAAGGCTCTGATACCACTTGTCATGTCTCCATAAGTTCACATAATACTTTTTTATATTAAATAAAATCTACAATTATAAACTATAATGTAAAATAGTAATATTAAAGCATTGAACTTATGAATCTTTTACCATGGTGGATACGCGATATTCTATGGTATATAATCATTAATGGAGGTATTCATTTCTACAGTACACACTGATTAATTTATGTGATAATTACATAGTGGAAAAGTTCGTCTCTAATACAATGCATCTGGCCTTCTGAGAAATGGCGAGAGTGGGTCTCTGGAGTCTTCCGTCTGCTCTCCAGTTGTCGATCTTTCTTCGGAAGCATCGCTCCATCGAAGTTCCTCCACAACTTGGGTTCATCCAACGACATCGTGTAAACCCTTATCGCTTTTGTCGATTAGACTGTGAGGTAGTATGGCATTGTGTTTTGGTTCATCGGTTTGCAGTGCTAAATCGTTCAGACCAAACTTATAGTTCGCTTACCTCTTTGTAATATTACAGTTGTCTCTCCTCTACTGCTACATTCTTGCTGTGGTGGCGTGTTTGGTCAATTTATCCAGTGTTCCATTGTTTCGACGAGATGTTTCATACTCGCAGCCTTGGCAGGTACAAGTAGTTTTCTTGAGATTTTGTTTTGGAATGCCATTAATCTATTCTTGGATCTTTTCTGGATATACGTAATTGGTTTCTTGTATGACAGGTTTCTCCGGAGGCACCTTATCACACAAGAAGGGTTATGCAAGGCGCACCTTCCAGAAATCCTATCAAGGTTTATTGTTTTACCCTTTTGGGTTTCCGGGTATGTGAAATACCTTTGCTCTGAAATTCTACCAGGCGGCAGCTTTTGTGAGTTTAGTTTCTGAACCAGTTGGGCTTTGTCGCTCCTGGTTTTTTTAATTTATTTTCTGTAAGGGTTTGTGCTTAAAAGCTTTCAAGGTTGTAATGTTTGAGTCAGAACTTGGAGCCATTTCTCCATTAATTGGCTTTCCGGGTATGTGACGAGTCTTGCCCTTTTGTGGGAAGCATTTCTATGTACTTGATACAATTTTATCAGAAGTTGCTAATACTGAAAGTCCTTATCATTAGGGTTTCTAAATTTTACTGTGTAATTTTGTTTAAATATATAGTTGCCTGAATTGTAAAATGAAGAGGGTCATTATACCCTGGATTGAACTCCATTTTTTTTCAAAGTTACAACCTTATCAATCGTTTGGTTCTATTTTCCATTGTTCTTATTTTAATGAATGTATTAGTTGCGTTTTCCCCAAAATTTGTTTTGGTAACTTATTAGTTCTTTTCTATAATGTTTTTCGCTTAGTTCTGGAAGTATCCGGGGTTTCTATTTTTTTGAATTTCGTTTTCCAGCAAACTGTCGTAATCCTGCAAACGTTATAGTTATTGCATCCTTTTATATTTCTTGTTTTCCTTTTTCCTTTTTATTTAGGATAATTTCCTTAATAAATATGGGAATTGGGCATAAAAATGGTTTGGTCTTAAATTCAGTTTCTTGTTCTTTACAACATTGTTCTAGAGTGAAGAGAATTTACTTTGATTATTCAGTAATATTAAGCTATTCTTACCAAAACTGTTAATACCATTGTTTGACAGGTTTAGGTTTAATCTGGAAATTCCTTTCTTTTGATTTATATTTTTCCTCTTAAAGGTATTTGCATGGTAATCACTTAAGATTTATTCTTCTAAGAATTCCACTATTCGTGCTACAAATTTGCACAGAGTTTATATTATTTGTTGTATATACTATAACACAGTTTACAAATTGTTGCTACATGCCAATATGCTTAATTGTTTTAAAGCAATAACATTCTTCAACATTATTCGCAACCTTAATCTCACAGCATAAATAAATACATGAAGTTTAAGTACTTATCTGGTTCTAGATGTAACCATTGTCCACTGTTTGAAGTCAAAACAACTAAGTTATCAAATTTGAACCATTGTCCACTGTTTTAAGTCAAAACAACTAAGTTATTAAATTTTTCATCCCAACCTTGAGACTTACCTTTAGGCCCAAGCGCCCCCCCTCCCCCAGAGTTGTTATTCACTTGCAAGATGTTTCCTACAAGACTATCAATCTTACTTGTCACAACTATCTGGTCTTAACCAAACTTAGCTTTTGCGGATCCGCCTGACTTATTAGCATAGAAATCTCTCCTTTCCTTTTCCTCATTTCATATCAGGTACCAATACCCTCTTGATTTCCTTTCCTTAAGAATAAATCTTCAAGGAAGTAGTTAGGGATACGTAACTGCTTATCCTAACTACCTGACATGTGAGGATCATATGATTGTCATTATCAATACATTTACCTTATGTAAAACTTTCATCAAAGTAATAAATTTATACTGTAGTAATTAAATATATACAATTACTAGGGACATCACAGAACATGTGCATCTAGACATTTTATTTGTGCATATTAAAATAGTTATTTTTTATTAATATATTTTTAAATATATATCAACATTAGTTCATATTGAAATATTTTATTGATAACCCATACTGAATTTCTTTGTTATTATAAATATTTTTAAACGTTGTATTAAGAATTGAATGAATTACACATATCTCACTTATTATTCTTATTAGGAATTACTTGAATTTTATTATTTTATTTTTAAACTTTCAATTATTATTTTTTGTGAACATTGAATATTTTATGATGTACAATATTAAAAAATTTATTTTAACATTTTTTTCTATCTATAAATATAAGGGAAGTTGAAATTGAGATAAATTAGTTGACATCTATCTTCAAATAATTTATTTAAATCCCATGTTAAAATATTTTTGGAAAGTGTAAAGTTTAAACATCTTAGACATATTTTTTATTTCTAATTACTTTACACCAAATTATATTAGTCATATGAACAACCATCTAAAAATGCATGGCATATTCATTTTTATTTTTATTTTTTTATTATCACTGACGCTGCTTTTTTATTAGAAAATATTTATTTTTATTTTAAGCGAGACACGTGTCAACTCCAAATTAAACATGGACATAATTATGCATCCCCTCATATTAAATTGTAAAATGAACTTCTCAATTCAAAAACTTAAAAAATTTACAAATCAAAAAATTTGATATCTTAATAAAATTAAAATATATTTTTCTGGATATATTTTATATTAAAATATCTCAATCTAAATATTAGGTTTATCTAAAATATCTTAATATAAATATTATCTTTATCTAAAATGGTTGTGTATAGATGGATCGGCCTTAATCCACAGTGCTCGCCAGTGGAATATACGCACATAAATAACACCATGAAGATGACGCAGATGGATGACACGTCACTGTCAGCTTTTGACTATGAATATGGATGACATGTTATTATCAGTTTTTATGAGTTTTTGCCCATTAAGAAAAAAGACTATGAATATGGATGAAGAAAAAAGAGATTGACGGGTATGATTGTGAGAAAATTGTTTTTTGGAAATATAATTATTTAAACTTCAAATTTTGGATGCTATAACAATTATGGTTGTGTGTTGTTCAGAACCTTATCGCAAGGGGATCCATCGATCTGGTTCAAAGGACGTTCTGGCATAGTCTCTACAGAATTTTTCTCAGCGACGTTCTGGCATAGTCTCTACAGAATTTTTCTCAGCGTTTACGTGTTAAGGATTTATATATAGCAATGTCAATAGGCCTTATGTCTTACTCCGATCCAATCTTTCCACCCAGGGTTTGGAAGACGACATGTCCTCTCAAAATTCTATTTTCATGGCTGGTTTTTTCAAACAGGAATCTTACATGGGAGGTCCTTCAAAAGAAGACGACATGTCCTCTCAAAATGATTTTATTTTCATGGCTGGTTTTTTCAAACAGGAATCTTACATGGGAGGTCCTTCAAAAGAAGGGTTGACAGGGTCCGGGCAGATGTTCCATGTGTCAGTTTGCGGCTGAAACTAATGCTCATATGTTCTTCCAATGCGCTTCAACTACTCATATCTGGTATGCACTGTCTTTGTCTTATGGTTTTCCTTATTGGGTTTTCTCCTCTGTACACGATGGTTTCAAATGATGGAGTGAACAGTGTTCATCTTGGCAAACCTTATTTATCCTTGCCTGCTGATTTTTATGGAAATGGAGGAACGCTCAAATCTTTCAAGATTCCAGGACGCCCCTTGCCTCCATTCTGTTTCACATATCGGCATATCTCGACCTTTCTAGATGACTTTGGTCTATGGTTTCTTTAAACAGGTTATCTGGCCTTCATGATCTTTGCTTTTTGTGGGAGTCAACATTTTTGATATTATCTCTATGCATTATGGAATATGTTTTTTTTTTGGTTTCCAAAATTAAAAATCTGTAAATAATTTGGACCCACAAAGTTTTCTCCTTTATGGGGTTTCTGTTTATCTTCAGCTTGGACTTTCCTAAACTCTGTTTCAAGATTTGGATAATCTCTTTATAATGTATTCAGAATATTATATTTTCTTAATATAATCTATGATGATTTTCTCTGAAAAAAAATAAATAACGTTAAATTTATTTGTTATATCTATTTTTACCCTAAAAAATAATTTAAATATTTCACAATGATAAAAAAATAATTTAAATACTTTCGCAATTAAATTTCTTCGCTAAGACAATGCCGGAATTTTCAGCTGATTCATTAAACATTTTGTTGCATAATAAAATGCAATTAGTGGCCATTAATATTTAACGTTTCTAATATCAATAAAACATCAAATGCCGGAACATGGAATAGGAGTCATGGAGCTACCGTCACATGGACTCACACCGCATTTAACGTAAACATAGCAGCTAACCGCCTCAACAGTGTCGCAAAATCATATCTAGGCAGAGCTTTCAGCTTATTCATATGCATGCAAAACCTGGGCTAATTTAGCGGCGAAGTGCAAGTGTTGTCCAGAAGGTTGAGAGGAAAAACCATTAAAACTTGCCAAATTGTTCCACTTGGAGGATTTGCACATGCCATACCATTTTTTCAAAGGACAAAGCTAAAATGGAATCCTAAGTACAAGTGACGTATGTTTTTATAATTAATTTTAAATATTCATTTTTATCCCATCAAAATTTATTTGGTAATTAACACCAAAGTCAATCATTTTTTATTAAATTTAAATTTATTAAATAGTTTGAAAATAAAGTTAATAACTTTTCCATGTAGAATGGGAAAAGAACATATAATATAAAGTCAAAGATTTAAATTTGGAAATTCTCCCTCTCCATTAAAGTTGGTCACATGCTTTTATTTCTATCATTTTTCCTAATTTCCTCCTTATTTAGTGCAACCAATAGCTCCTCCGTTAAAGTTGGTCACATGCTTTCATTTCTATCCTTTTTCCTAATTTCCTCCCTATTTTAGTGCAACCAATATCTTGACTAGAGACTATTAAATTTTTTCATCACAATATTGTTTTATGTATATGGTAGTTTCTTCTCCAAATAATTCATTTCATACTTTCTCTTACTATTTTTTAAAGAATGTTCTTATAATGAAATCAATGTAAATGGAGTTGCACATGTAATCATGTTTTTTTTGTTTTTCTTTTTTTTTTCCTTTCACCTTTTTTCTCCTTGTTTTCTTTTTATTTTAGTGTAATCAACATCTTGATTGGGTTCTACTAAAGTCTTTATTAACAATATTCTTTCCTTGATTTAAATAATTCAACTCATGCCTCCCTTTACCTTTTTTTAATGAATTTCCCTAAAACGGGATTAGTGGAAAGGGAGTTGCATGTAGAATCATGATCACATCAATGTCTTTTTCACCTTTTTGGAGATGGAACAATGTAATTAAATAGGTTGTCGGAGTAGGTTTCTCTAAGGTCTTGCTTCACTTTTCCCAAATATGGCAAGTTATCCTTAAAACTTTCCACCAAAAAGAACTTAAATTCTTTGCATTAGAAATTGATGGAGAATTTGCAATGGAGACATAGTTTTGATTGAAACATAGTTTGCAATGGAGAGAAGCTTTCATAATCCATAAAGTATTTCCAAATTTGATCTCCAATACTGAACACAATTTGGTAAAAATGTATTTATTTAAATCAACATAAACACATATTTAGACATAGGCATTGTAAACAATGATACAATTTTTTGAAAGTAGATTAACAAAATCATCCAAAACATTTTAATATTTTATATAATATAATAATTTAAATATCATAGAAGGAAACTAAGCAATAATCCACAATAAGTTTTAAATCATATAAACATCTTGGGAAAGCGGTTAAACTACCATTAGGGGTAGTACTTGATTTGTATGAGACTAAGACTAGAGGTGTTATAGTGATGGCCACAAGGGCAATGTCTTTCTTGTGGATAGTATCTAGGATGAAACCACCTTTGGGTCATGGAGTAAGGCCTAAAATTGATTTTGATTAGCTAAGAGATTTTCTTCCTTAGACATAAGAAAATATGTTAAAGGCCCAATACCTAGATGCATTTGGCAGGCATAGAAGTTTGCCCCCATATGGATCACTAGTAGATCATTTCATGTGGTGTGGTTTTTTTTAATAACAATGATGAGTTAGCATGCATTCTTCCATAGTGGCCAATAATGACTATTCTCACTATTGATTAGCAATTGATCTATAACCACAAGGGACACTAGCTTTCTTGCAGATACTATATAGGTTGAAACTACCTTATGGTCATGGAGTAAGGCCTAAAGTTGCTTTTAATTAGATAAGATATTTTCTTATTAAACATAAGGGAATAAGTTAGTGGTCCAAGACCAAGAGGAATTTGGAAAGAGAGGAAGTTTGGTCCCTTATGAATCACCAATGGATCATTTTAGGTGGTATGATTTACCTTGAAAAATTGTAATGAGTTAGCTTACTTTCATAGATAGTAGCCAATAATAATTATTCTCAATTTAACAATTGAGTTATGATAAATTTTTCCATGTATAAAGAGAAAAAATGATTATATATATATATATATATATATATATCTAAAAGAACCATAAAGAAACCATACCCACCATGGTCTACGACCCATCATCCTAACAGGGATATGATGTTTAGTACATAGAACTATGAATGTATCACTTGTATAAATATTGCAGATACTCTCTCGAGCAACATAAAACATTATTAAAAAATGTGCCACTACAATAATGATGTTTTTGTTGTCAATAAGTTTGTAATAGTTATAATGTATTTTGTCTGTTGTCAATAAATTTTGTAATAGCTATGATATATTTTGTCGAAGTGTGGAAAAACACCATATAGAATACACCACAACCCAAATAGATAATGGATTTTATTCGCATTCTAATCTTTGATAGTGATAATTTTCCCTACAAGTGATCAATTTGCAGTCACTTTCATAAAGTCTTTTATAGAAGTGAAGTACTTGTAGTGCTGGTCACTAACATATGCAAGAGCTTCTCTTGATATCTAATTATAGAGTCATAAAAAGGTTCAAGAGTGGGACCATTAGATGCAAGCTTTAGAGCTTCTCTCATGACATAAAAGGTAGATACAAAAAAAATATGTAGGATTGATTTATCTAAGTGTTTTGAAGTTAGATGAATAATTTCCAATGTATGAGAAAGTTGTGGGTACAATTTTGAATCCATACTATTTGCATATTTTAATATGGCCACTCCAAGTGAACTTTTACTTACTAGACTATTTCTCATGGGAATCACATACCAAATTACCTAAACATGAACATAGCATCTAACCGCCTCAACAGGCTCGCAAAATCATATCTAAGCAGAGCTTTCAGCTTATTCATGTGCTTGCAAAACCTTGGCTAATTTAGCGTCGAAGTGCAAGTGTTGTCTAGAGGGTTGAGAGGAAAAACATTTAAAGCCTGCCAAATTGTTCCACTTGCAGGACTTGCACATGCCATACCATTTTTTTGTTGCTTTTTCAAAGGACAAAGCTAAATTGGAATCCTAAGTAAAAGTGACATGATACGTTTTTATAATCAATTTTAAATACTCATTTTTATCAAATTAAAATTTATTGGCTAATTCAAACCAAAGTGAATAACTTCTTATTAAATTTAAACTTATTAAATAATTTGAAAATAAAGTGAATGACTTTCCGATAGAGCAGGGAAAAGAACATACAATATAAAGTCAAAGATTTAAATTTGGGGATTCCCCCTCCCCATTAAAGTTGGTCACATACTTCTATTTCTATCATTTTTCCTAGTTCTCTTTCTTATTTTAGTGCAACCAATACCTCGCATGAAGAATATTAAATTTTTTTATCACAATGTTGTTTGTTATGTATAGTAGTTTCTTGTCCAAATAATTCATTTCATGCATTCCTTTATGCTTTTTTAAAGAGTGTCTTTATAATGAGATCAATGGAAACAAAGTTGCATTTGTAATCATGATCATATTAATGTTTTTTTTTTTTTCTTATTTTCTTTTTAGTTTAGTGTATTCAACATCTTGATTGGGTTCCACTAAAATCTTTATCAACAATATTCTTTATTATGTTCATGAGCCTTTCCTTATTTAAATAATTCAACTCATGCTTCTCTTTACCTTTTTTTAAAGAATTTCCCTACAATGGGATTAGTGGAAAGGGAGTTGCCTATAGAATCATGATCATATCCATGCCTTTTTCAGCTTTTTGGAGATGGAGCAATGCAATTTATTGGGTTGTCGGAGTAGGTTTATCTAAGATCTTGTTTCTCTTTTTCCAAATAAAACAAGTCATCATTGAAACATTCCACTAGAAACTTTTTAAATTCTGCATTAGTAATTGATGAAGGCTTTATCTCAATATCAACTTCACTTATATTTATAAATAAAAAAATGTTAAAATAATTTGTTTTTTTATATTGTACACCATAAAATATTCAGTCTAAAAAATAATTAAAAATTAAAAATTAAAATAATAAAATATCAAATAATTCCTAATAAAAATAATAAATAAAATATGTATAATTCATTCAATTCTTAATATAACATTTAAAAATATTCACAATAACACGCTCACAGCTCTGCCCCAGATATGATTTTGCGAGGCTGTTGAGGCGGTTAGCTGCTATGTTTACGTTAAATGCTGTGTGAGTGCATGTGACGGTAACTCCATGACTCCTATTCCATGTTCCGGCATTTAATGTTTGATCGATATTAGCAACGCTAAATATTAATGGCCACTAATTGCATTTTATTATGCGACAAAATGTTTAATGAATCAGCGAAAAATTCCGGCGTTGTCCATAATTTTGACCGGACGCGAATTTCTGGTTAGCGAAGAAATTTTAATGGTCAAAGTATTTAAATTATTTTTTTATGATAGTGTATTTAATTGTGAGAGTATTTCATTTTATTATTATTATTGTCGTTGTTGGAGGAGGAATGGATTCATGGTTTTCGAGCCTCCAAAAATTTAATTTTCTGAAAATCATATGCGTTAATCTCTTTTTTCTTAATTGGTCAAAAACTGATAATAACGTGTCATCCATATTCATAGTCAAAAGCTGAAAGTGACGTGTTATCCATATGCGTCATCTTCGTGATAATAACGTGTCATCCATATTCATAGTCAAAAGCTGATAGTGACGTGTCATCCATATGCGTCATCTTCGTGGTATGGGTGTTATTGATGTGTATATTCTATTGGCGGGCACTGTGGATTAAGGCCGATCCATCTATACAGTCAATAATTCTAGATAAATATAATCTTTATATTAAGATATTTTAATATAAAATATATCATGAGAGATTTAAAAGAATTTTAGTAAGAGGTCAAATTTTTTGATGTGTAATTTGTTTTTAAGTTTTTGAGTTGAGAGATTCATTTTACAATCCAATATGGAGATGTATAATTATGTCTGTGCTTAACTTGGAGTTTCTAATATATATATAAAATAAAAAAATAAAAATGAAAAAGTTATGCATGTCTAGTTAGTTGTCCATATGACTAATATAATTTAGTGTAGAGTAATTAGAAGTAAAAAGATTGTCTAAAATGTTTAAACTTTATACTTTCCAAAAATATTTTAATATGAGATTTAAATAAACTATTTGAAGATATATGTCAACTAATTTATCTCAATATCAACTTCACTTATATCTATAAATTGAAAAAATGTTAAAATAAAAGTTTTTAATATTGTCCATCATCAAATATTCAATGTCCAAAGAAAAATAATAATTGAAAGTTAAAAAATAAAATAATAAAATATCAAGTATTCCTAATCAAAATAATAAGCGGGATATGTGTAATTCATTCAATTCTTAATATAACATTTAAAAATATTCATAATAACAAAGAAATTCAATATGGGTTATCAATAAAATATTTCAATGTGAACTAATGTTGATATATACTTAAAAATATATTAATAAAAAAATAACTATTTTAATGGCACAAATAAAATGTATGCACATGTTCTGTAAAATATTTTAATGTGAACTATATATATTTTATATATTGTTTAAAAAGTATTATGTATATATCATATAAAGAAATTGAAAACAAGTTTTTATAGCTAAAACTTTTGAAGTAGATTCAGTACTTTGGTCTATTGGACCTAAAGAAACGAATTATTTAGTTTGATTTAAGATTTTATTCCTATGCTCAAAAAGGTTGGAGAGAAGCCTCCCGAGCTCACTGTAATTTTGACAACGTAAAACTGTAATTTTGACAATGTAAAAGGCTAGGAAGGTCAGTGTTGCAACAAAGATTTTGAAACTGAAATCTGTCATGGGATGAGAGGGGTAAATTTTTTTTTCCAAATTTTACACTCTAAAAGAAATTTATATATGAATAAATTTTATTCCTCTAAACTCATGTTAGATTTGTACTTAATATGGATCTATCCTAGACACTATAAAAAAAGTTTGCACTTTAAAAGATTTGATATCTCTCAATATTTATTAAATCCATAATTAAAATAAAATTATATTAATATATATAATACTAAAGAAGTTTCATCCATTATATATATATATGAAATAATAGGTTCAATACTCAAAAGTCCATTAATTATATATATATATATAAATAAAAGAAATAATATGTTCAATACTCAAAAGTCCATATATAAGCCAACAATCATTTTCGTAGCGAAGAATGTCTTTTTCACCCTTTTGCACATGGAACAATGCAATTTTTAAATGTTATTATGAATATTTTTAAATGTTATTAGATAAAGATAATTATACATCCCCTCATATTGGGTTGTAAGATGAGCCTCTCAGCTCAAAAACTTAAAAAAATATATACATCAAAAGATTTGATCTCTGGATAAAGTTAAGATAGATTTTATATTAAAATATCTTAATATAAATATTATCAATATCTAGATAGGTTGGGTTCTCGGAGTAGGTTTCTCTAAGTTCTTGCTTCTGTTTTCCCAAATAGGACAAGTTATCTTTGAAACTTTCCACCAATACTTTCTTAAATTCTTTGCATTAGTAATTGATAAAGACTTTGCAATGGAGACATAGTTTGATTGAAACATAATTGCCAATGGAGACAAGCTTTCATAATCCATAAAGTATTTCCAACTTTGATATCTAATACCTAAAACTATTTGGTAAAAAAAGAATGTATTTTAATCAACATAAACACATATTTAGACATAGGCATTGTAAATAATGAAACAATTTTTTGAAAGTAGATTAACAAAATCATCCAAAACATTTCAATATTTTATATAATCTAATAACTCAATATCATAGAAGGAAAGAAAGCAATCTAATCTAGAATAAGTTTTAAATCATATAAATATCTTGGGAAAGTAGTTAAACTACAATTAGGGATAGTACTTGATTTGTATGAGACTAAGCCTAGAGGTGTTTTAGTGATGACCACAAGGGCATTGGCTTTCTTGTGGATACTATCTAGGATGAAACCACCTTTGGGTCATGGGGTAAGGTCTAAAATTGATTTTGATTAGCTAAGAGCTTTTCTTCCTTAGACATAAGAAAACAGGTTAAAGGCCCAATACCTAGAGGCAGTTGGCAGGCATGGAAGTTTGCTCCCATATGGATCACTAGTAGATCATTTCATGTGTTGTGGTTATTTTTAATAACAATGATGAGTTAGCACGCATTCTTCCATTGTAGCCAATAATGACTATTCTCACTATTCATTAGCAATTGATCTATAACCGCAAGGGACACTAGGTTTCTTATAGATACTATATAGGCTGAAACCACCTTTTGGTCGTGGAGTAAGGCCTAAAATTGCTTTTAATTAGATAAGAGTTTTTCCTATTAAACATAAGAAAATAAGTTAATGGTCCAAGACCAAGAGGAATTTGGAAAGAGCAAAAGTTTTCTCCCTTATGCATCACTAATGGATCATTTTAGGTGGTGTGATTTACCTTTAAAAATGGTGCCGATTTCACTTACTTTTACATATAGTAGCCAATAATAACTATTCTCAATTTAACAATTGATTTATGATAATTTTTCCCACCTATAAAAATAAAAAATGATTATATATAATAATACAAAAGAATCATAAAGAAAACCATACCCACCATGGTTTAGGGCCCTCACATGCTTGTTATTGTTCAATTTTTGTTTGTTTTTGTCATAATAATTTGGTACCCATCACCATAACAAGGATATGATGTTTAGTTCATAGAACTATGAATGTGTCACTTGTATAAAGATTACACGTACTGTCTTGAGCAAACATAAAACTTTATTAAAAAATGTGTCGCTGCAGTAATGATGTCTCTGTTGTTAATAAATTTGTAATAGCTATAATATATTTTTTCTCTTTTCAATAAATTTGTAATATCTATAATATATTTTATTGAAGTGTGGAAAAACACCTTATAGAATAAACCACAACCCAAATAGATAATGGATCATATTGGCATTCTAATCCTTGATAGTGATAAATTTCCCTACAAATGATCAAGTGGTAGACATGTTCACAAAGTCTCCAACATAAGTGGAGTACTTGTAGTGATGGTCCCTAATATATGCAAGATATTCTCTTGATGTATAATTATAGAGTCACAAAAAGGTTCAAGAGTGGGATTTTTATATGCAACCCTTAGAGCTTCTCTAATGACATAAAAGGAAGATACAAAAACAAAAAATGTAGGATCAATTTAACTAAGTGTTTTGAACTTAGATGAATAATTTCAAATGCATGAGAAAGTTATGGGTACAATTTTGAATTCATATTATTTGCATATTTTAATATGGCCACTCTAAGTGAACTTTTACTTACTAGACTATTTCTCATGGGAATCATATATGGAGGATGTACTAAGAAGTAAAGGATTGTACCAAATTACCTTGGAAAAAAGAAAATATACCACTAATACTAATAAGAGAACCAAATGGAATAATAAGAATTATGAAGCACTCGGATTAAACAAAATGACCATTTCTCGTGTTTTTTTATTTAATGTTTAAGGAATCAATGACCAAAATGTAACCCAGAAAAAATTGAAAAAGATATTTTGTGAATCTAGAGTGATTAGATTGCAACATCTTGAAAATTAGATCATGATCTTAACTCCTAATTCTTTACCTTGCATTGGATATTATTCATTTAAGTTCAAAACACTTTGAAATTTACTTAAATATTATCAAGTCGATCTAAGGGATGATTGATGCACATATGTAATTATTTCCAAGCTTGTTTTGCATATTTTGTTTTCGTGTCTACCTTTTATGCCACTAGAGAAGGTATAGGGGTTGCATATAAATATCCTCCTCTTGAATATTTTAGTGATTCTCTTATTATAAAGCAATAAAATCTCTACATAATGGAGTTATCAACACTACAGGTACTTCAATGTTGTAAGAGATTTTATGAAAATGTCTACAAATTGATCATCCATAGTGCAGAAAATCACTTCAATAACTTGATCATGAATGATCTTTATGATGAAGTGCAATTGTATCTCAATGTGTTTGTTGCATTGGTGCTAAATTAAAGTGCATTTGTAGCTCAATGTCTTTTGGTGTTGATGTTAAATTGAAGTTCATTTGTAGCTCAATGTGTTTATTTTGTTGATAGGTGAACCCATGGAGATTGTTTACATTTTTTGGCAAGCATGCAAGGTGGGAGGTGAAGAAAAGTAGCTCAATTGAGGCCTTTTTAAGTACTCGATCAATAAATATTTTAGACCTTGATTGAGCTATTTGATGGCTTAAATATTGCTTGATCGATATATAAAACAAACCCTCAATCGAGCTCCTATGTAACTCGTAGTTACTTAGGCTCTTGGTTGAGCTAAGAGCTTGATCGAGCTATTTTTTCAAATTTCCTTTCAAAACATAATGGCGTGGAATTTTTTTTTTTGGTGCAAGATATTTAAAAAATGTTTCTCGATCGACCCTTTTCTATTTTTTTTAAAGCCTTGCTATTGTTTGTGTAACCATTTTTTACATAGACTACAAACCTGAGAGCTTGATTGAGGAGAAAAGTAGCTCAGCGGAGGAACCAAAAGCTCAACCCAGCCTCCCAAAATCTGAACCCAACCACCCAAAAGCTTTATCCAGCCGCCCAAATCCCAACCAAGGAGTGCACTGACTATACAAACAATTGCAAAATGTCTAGAGCTCGAGGGAGGTTATATTCCATTGTATGCTTCTATTTTTTTTTTCTTGCAAATGAAAAATGCATATAGAAAACTTGTTAATTTCTTAATAAATGAATTAATTTTAAATGAAAACCACCGCAGGAAAACCACAACAAAAAACCACCATTGAAAACCTTGTTTAGGACTTTGATGAACAAAGGATGGCTTGACATAATCATGAAATATTAGTTTGGAAGTTACAAGTGAAATAGATAGTGCTTCATTTGAACCCAGGAGATAAATGGTTTCATCTATATAATAAGGATACATAAGATAAATGTGTTTGAAGTAATTCTAACCACTATGAGAACTTGTTACTTTCATTTCAAATGAACATTTGTTTTAAAGTGATTATTCATAAAGCTTCATTCAAAAAAATAAAAATTTCAATACCCGAATCTCCAAAAAATAAGATTAAGTTAATATTCATTGATCTGTTTTAAAAATATATCCACATGTAATTTTAAGATCAAAATCTCATAGGTGTAGTCTTTTCCATCTTCGGGTTGCTTGGTTTAATGAAAATTTTCAATTATCTCTTATAATTGTATCCATCATTTCTATGGAAACCATAGTGTGTGCATGTGCTTTGCATATATTGGTGTTACCATGAATGACCTTCCTATGTCCTTAATTGAACTACTAACAATAGTTACAAAATATGCTTTGAGGAATATTATGTATCTTGTACCATGATTTCCTATAAATAACCTTCCCATCACATCTTATGATCATTACATTCCTACCAATGAGAAGTAAGTTGTGGCTATGGTTTTCTAACATAACCGTATTTAAAAGGAGTAAATCGAGGAAAAATCACATGATATCATTTTGGTTTATACTTTCTATGCCACTTATAACATATTTATTGCCATTCCTATCCACACGTTGAAGAACATCTTTGATAAACATTTTTCAACTACTAAAATTTGAATATATTTCTCATTTTTAAAATATTTTCTAACTTATTTTCTAGCCATAACTCATTTAACCTGTTTGTATGGCATCAACATGCCATGCATGTTACTTGAGTTTGGGCCGTTTTCACTATAAAAATTCCAATTCTATTCCTTTAAGGGGTTTTTTCTTTCAATAATCTTCGATATCATCATTTACTTGCTTCACACACTTAAAATTTCACATTTATTGTCCAGCAATTTATTTATTGATGGTGTAACTAAAAATATATATAAACAAATCCCCAATCTTGCATCTTTCAAAATTTTTATGTATGTCTTTCTTTCAAACACTTGGAAAGTACGCCACATATAGTGTTTCACCCACAACCTTGTCATCCTCCTAGACATCAATTATCATTGCTCTAGAAATGCACATGTTTTGTCACTTAAATAAATATTTTAATACATCAATATGAATATGTTTTGATATAAATATAAACAACGATTCAACTTATGAATATTTTCATATTATCAATCCATTAAATTATTATTTAAATTATATATATATTTAATATTAATTTTATTAAGAATGACCTCTTTATAAAGTAAAAATTTATAAATTCATCTTCACAAGGTAGATCTCTTTATTTAGATATTTGTAATTTGTTAATGACAAGCCCTTGAGAAATCTTATAAAGTAATATTTCTTATAAAAACTAAATTCATCTTTTATGTCAAATATGACTATGTTAGCAACCAAAAAAAATAAAAATTATTTAATTTATATATAAATTTTAATGATATACTATAATTTAAGTGTTTAAAAATTGTCTTTTGATATATGTATTATATAGTTGTAATGTGTGGTTATATATTGACATAAAAGGTTAATAAAATACAATATGGAATTTTTCAAAATAATTTATTTTAAAATTATTTTTATACTTTTTCCAATATCATAAATCAAAATTGTTAATATATTTTATATAAAATTATTGTATTTAATATATTTTTAAAGAAAACGTACCATTATACTAAAAAAAATGAAATTGCTTTATTCATTTAATAATGTAAAAAAAGTAAAACTTAAATTTCTAAATATATATCTTTTATATCTAACTCTATCTCACCATTTATTCTTTATTCCGCACTAGTAAGAACCCCCTTAACTCTAAATGTTTCTTGTAAAATCTTATCAACAATATTGGAAGTAGGTTTCTTAGAAATTAGCCTACCTTTAAAATAGTCTTAGTGAGGAAGTTAATGACAATAAGTATGGTTTCATGGGACCATTAGAGGCATACCTTACTAAGAAAATATCTATTTTTTATTTTCCCTCGGATAACAACTTGATATGTAGTGTGTTGTAGAAATATTGTCTTCATGTGCTTGCACCTAGTACGTGATTCGTAAACTGCCATGGATATTCCACTAGACAATTCATCACAACAGATCTAATAATATTATATTTAAAATTTGAGTTTCTGCTATTATAGTTTTCTTAAACTTTAAGATATGTAGATTTAATTGTAATTAGTGCATGCATACGAATGGAATTATGTAGAAAAATAGAGAACGAAAAAATAAACTCTCTCACACACACACATAAGAAACAAAATATGCTCTGGGAAACCATTTCGGGAGAAAACCCAGTTAGAAGGTGAGGTCGCTTTGCTCTCTTTCTCTATCTGGAAATATGACTGTAGGTACAAATAAGTAATGCCTGTGGCCCGTGGGATGGTACAATGCACAAATACTCCTTGTGTGCTCTATCTCCTATCCCTCTTTTCTATATTTTCTCAACTATGAAACAAAATTCTTTCGAAAGAATGGTTCCTCCTAATGACTCGATTATAACACAACTTGATAGCCTACTAGTGCTGAAGTTTGACTACATAAACTCTTAACTAGAGTTATGATATAGACTCTTATAGAGTCTTTTACATGTGGCCAGTGTTGAAAATAGCAACAAGAAATGCTAAATATAGAAATGCTAAAAATAGCATTGCTATAAATAGCATTTCGGGATACATTCCAATTTTAATTAGTCCCTAAATTAAAATTGTGAATTAAAATTCGAATTTGAGCTCAGCAGTTGTTTGTAAAATAATTAATTAATTCATCTTGAGTTAATTAGTTAGAGAAAATCAAACATGAAGTCTATGTGAAGACATGCAACAGTTATCCCTTTGATTGAGGAAGTTATCCCTTAATTAAGGAGATCAGGATGAGTTGTACTTTGAGTTGTAATTAGTTAGCTCAGTTAATTGAGTTAAGTCCAGTTAGATTAGTTCCAACAGTTTGTGGAACTAATTGTGAGTTTAGTTAGTCAATGCATGCAACTAGTGTACTTCAGATAACTGAATATTTTGTCATAAATAACTCATGCATGTCAGTTCAGATAGAGACCCAGTTGAGATCAAAGGATGGGATAGTGTACTATCAGTTGCAGGAATATTCCCATGAGGAAATCTCTTACATGCAGAAGGAATTCTTTCCTTGAGGATTGCGTAGTTATTTCTGAGTTTTGTGAACAGTGTGTGAGGTAATTACGCACAGGTAGCAGCTTGAGGACCCAGGAGAAACTGCGCAAGGAAATAGGAGGCTTGGAGGACTGAAGGAAGGCATATGTGTTGTCTATTCTGTCTATGAGAAACAGTGAAGGATTGTACTATGGTCTGGATAGCTTGTGAGCTAAAGCTTTGTGTAATCCTGAGATATTTCCACTTGTATGATAATACAGATAGCGGGGTTTTTAGCTGAGGCTTTCCCCAGAGTATTCTTTTGTGTGTCATGTGTTATTGAATCTTCTTCTTTGTTATGTGTGTTCCATTTGATCTTGCTCAAAATCGATTAAGCTTCCGCAAGTTTGATTGTAGAAGTAGATTAAGTATTTTACTTTAGTACATTGCATAATCAGTTTATTCTACAGTGAGAAATTATACATGGTATTAGAGCAAAGGTGATCAAAGTAGAGAACAGTATACAAATAAGGGGGAAGTTTGAAGTTTGAAGTTCTTAATTATAAAAATCAAATTCTTATCACATCTCAAAGTTCACCAATGGCGTCCAATGGTTTGAGACTTGAGTATGCCCTGGATGGAAGCTCGAATTATATAGTCTGGAAGGATCGCATGGAAGCAGTATTAGAGGACAACGGTTTGAAGGACTTCATTGATCAAGAAGTCCCCAAGCCAACAGCAGCTAATGCCTAAGAATTAGCGCAATGGGAGAAATGTATGGCTAGAGCAAGGAAGATTCTTTTGGAGGGAGTTCGAGACCATATTGTCTCGAGTCTCCATGGGAAGGAGAAATTGTTTTCAATGTGGAAAACATTGAAGGATCTATTTCAGAACAGCATTGATTAGAGGAAGCTGGCGCTAAAAGACAAGCTTTGGAAAATCAAGTGTGAAGAGGGCGACACGATATCTACATATATCAACAATCTCACCACTTGCAGGGATGAGCTTGGAAGTGTAGGAATCACGACAGCCAATGATGACATGGTGAGTCTTTCTCTCCTCGGTCTTCCTAAGAGCTGGCATAGCTACCAAGACTCAGTAAATGGAAGAGAGAAACTGCTAGATTGGGAATGACTGTGGTTGGATCTGGTGCAATAGGAGATCAGGAGAAGCACCAAAGATGGTTCTTCATCAAAGCATGATGATGAATAAAATCTATCCTTAGCGAGTAAGGTGAGGAAAGGGAAAGGGAAGGCTTCCCATTCCAAATCAATTTCTTCCCATGGTGGGAAGAAGATTGAAAAATCTAAAGTGCGATGCTTTAATTGTCATGAGGTGGGCCATTATGCAACAAATTTTCCACAGAAGAAATCCAAGAAGGGATCCTCGAAAGGATTAGATGGTGAGGCACTGGCCTCATAGTATGAATTGGATTTCACCCTCATCGCATGCATGGTTTCATCGATGGTGGGTTGTGTTTGGTACCTAGACAGTGGAGCCTCATTCCACATGACCGGCGACAAGAGTTTATTTAGTACCTTTGAGGAGAAGGACCTCCAGATGCACATAGAGATGGGAGATGATGGAAAGTACTGCGTTTCAGGTGAAGGCAGGGTTGTGTTTCAGAGGGAGCATGGAGCTCCTCTCACCCTAACTGATGTAAAGTATGTGCCTGGATTGAAGAAGAACCTGGTATCCGTCGTAATGTTGGAAGACAAAGGCTATGATGTAGTCTTTAGTAAAGGAAAGGCATTCTTGAGACACATCAGTACAGGACAGACCAAGAGGATTGGGATTCGAGTGAAGAATATCTACAAGCTAGAGGTAGATGACTGTGCTGCATTGAGTTCCAAAGCAGAGTTGGTGCAAAGCCAAGATATTGGTGAGCTATGGCATAGAATATTGGGCCACTTGCACCATGGGGCCTTGAAGATCATGCAACATATTTCTACCAGACTTCCCAAGGGTAAACTTGAGCAAGTGGATACATGCAAAGGTTGTACCTTGGGTAAGTATGCAAAATCTTCCTTTCAGGATCGAGATAGTCGAGCTGGAGCAATCTTGGAGCGAGTCCATATAGATGTGTGTGGACCATTCTCGACAGCCTCCACCGCTAAACAAAGGTACTATGTTATTTTCATTGATGATTTTTCTCGTAGATGTTGGATCTATTTCATGCAGAAGAAGGATCAAACCTTATCAAGGTTTTGTGAGTTCAAAGCCTTGGTTGAGAAAGAATCTAGAAAGAAAACCAGGGCCTTGCGAAGCAAAAATGGTGGAGAGTACGTCTCTCAAGAGTTTAAGGACTTCTCTGCAGCAGAAGGAATTAAACGGGAGTTGATGACACCCCATAACCCACAGCAAAATGGGGTGGTCGAAAGGAAGAACAGAACGATTGTGGGAGAAGCTCGGGCGATGCTGCATGACCAAGGCCTACCACTTCATTTATGGGCTGAGGCATGAAATACAACGGTATACTTGCAGAATAGAAGCCCACATCGCATACTTAGGATGAAGACACCAATGGAGGCCTTCTCCGGGAAGAGACTAGATGTGAGTCACTTCAGGATCTTTGGCTCATCGGTATTTTTCCATGTGACCAAAGATGCCTGGAAGAAGCTAGAGCCAACAACAAAGTTGGGATACTTGTGGGATACACTGATACACCCCACAACTATGGGGTGTTCTTGCCTACCAGTCAGAGGACAGTGGTACGTAGAGATCTGGTGTTCGTAGAGAAGAAGGCCATGCGAACTTCCCTTGAGAGGGAGCTCAATTTGCGTGCAGAGGAGGAAATTTTGGTTCCTAAGGAGGAGGAGCCTAAAATTGATGCAGAGCAGTTGCATGCAGAGGATCTACGAGTGGAGACATCCACTCATGCAGAGACTTCCAGAGATGGGCTAAAATGCTCAAGGGAAGATGACAGATTGTTGATGGATGCGAGAGAGAATGTGGGAGAGCCATCTTCTCAGCGCAGACAGAGGAGGTCACCTGAGCGGTACATTGGTTACATGGCCCTTGTTGGGGAATGTATTGAGACCAAACCATTTTCTTTCGAGGAAGCAATGCAGTAGCTAGTGTGGGTTAATGCTATGGTGGAGGAGTATGACTCCATAGTTCGGAACGGTGTTTGGGATGTTGTTCCAAGACCGGAGAACAAGTCAGTGGTGAGTTTCCGATGGCTTTACAAGGTAAAGCAAGCAGCTGACGGTAGTGTTGATAAACATAAGGCAAGGTTTGTTGCCCGTGGTTTCTCACAGGTCGAGTGGATCGACTATCAGATCGATGTTGGCACTATCAACATAGATTGGTTGGAAGATCCATCAGATGGATGTGAAGACTGCATTCCTCAATGGCAAGATTGAGGAAGAGGTGTACATAGAGCAGCCGGAAGGATTTGAGACCTTCGATCGTGAGTCGCATGTGTGCCGACTCAAGAGAGCTTTGTACGGGCTGAAGCAAGCACCTCGTTCTTGGTACACCAGGATCGACAACTATTTCATCGGGTTGGGCTTCACAAAGAGTGAAGCAGATGCAAACCTGTACCACATCATGGTAGAAGGTAAGCAGTTGATCATTGTTCTTTATGTTGATGATCTAATATTGACAGGTGATGATCAGTTGATTATGTCTTGCAAGGAGGACCTTGCAAGAGAGTTCTAGATGAAAGACATGGGTCTCATGCACTACTTTCTAGGCATGGAAGTGTGGCAGAAAGATGGGGAAGCGTTTGTGTCTCAAGGCAAGTATACCAATGAGATACTCAGGAGATTCCACATGGAGAAGTGCAAGCCCATGCAGACCCCTCTAGTAGGTAACCGGAGAAAGGAGGATGATACTTCAGGTGAGGTAGTAGCTGCTACTGTGTCTCAGTAGCTTGTGGGTTCATTGATGTATTTAGTGAACACATGACTAGATTTGTGCTTTGCGGTGAACCAGCTGAGTCAAGCTATGGTTCAGCCTACCAAGCTATTTTGGAAGGAAACTAAGCATGTGTTGAGATACCTCAGAGGCACATCTTAGTATGGATTATGGTACAGATGGACAGAGGGAGTGAATGATGAAAGGAGATTTTGGGGGTATACCAATTTCCTCTTTCGTTTACAAAATTCGATCCTGAGGCCTGTGGGTTATGGCCCACAAACCTATCGAAAGTGCTTTTCATTCACTTAAGCCTCAAAATCGGAAGCATTTAAACTTATCAGAGCCTACTACACTATTAGGAGCGTTCATTGATGTGCTTTTTCCATATAAACCCCGGGACAACAAAATTATCGAAATACACATGAATGAAGGGAAAACTCGCTTCGAACACATAGCCAGACCTCAAAAATTATAAATCTGCATTCATAAAATTGTCAGGTCCGCACCTTCCAGCCTTTCCACAGCGTTGCTCCGATCTCTGATCACCGATTGGCTTCATTGGCTTATTAGCGATATCGGCTTATCGGCACATCCACTGTCCTTCGCGCTTGGCCTCTACGATTAGCGACCAGCGATTAGATCGCAACCGTCGATCCTGACTCTCGATCCGACAGTCAAGATCACATCGCATCATCGCAATCGCAAAATACATAAGGTCGGGGTTTATAACTCATGACCCTTTGCGATGCGATATATCGCTATCGGCGATCGCACTACTCCATAGTCGGTCCACTAACACACAACTTCTCCACTGCGATATAAATGCTCTATCCTCCACTTTGATCTGGTCTGTTGATCGTCTAGACTCAACGACTCCTGTGCATTCTAGTCCATTTTCTCCTTAACTTAGTCTTGCTTGCCTTCGATGGATTTATGTGTTAAAACACAGTTCTTTTGCCACCAAACTCTGTCTATACACGACATCACTCCATAACAGTTAAAGATAACACTATTATTCATTTAATAGATGGATCACCATCGATCCTATAGTTATCGATGGTCGATCAAACTTGCATCACTTAAAATTCTGATTATTTATGAAATATACACAGTGCACATATTCAACACCAAGCATACTCTTATATTACATGGTATGATTACAAGCTAAGGCATTTTAGCCTTAGAACAAGTTCTCTCTCTATTACATTTTATCTATCTCTATCTTACAAATCTCTATATCTGACTCTGTATTCTCTCCATGCTATTGAACATGCAGGTTCATAATATATAAGAAATATTGGATCGGATCACGGAAGGATCTAATCAATCCTCTAACAACCCCTAAATCTCTCTATATGTGTACATATGTGGCAGATTACATTTAATAAGTCTCCTCAAGACTTTTATCCATTCCACCTAATTAGATCTGTTAAAATATAATCGTCCCCTGTTTTGCTCCGATGGTCTATGTCCTCTCGTCTCCGCTTTGGATTCCTTGTTTGATTAAGGGGGGGTCAGATGCTCCTACATCAGACTCCCGAGGCACAAAAATCTATGACCTCCTGGTCATATGCTTCTCCTTGTCCTTAGCAATTCTACCCACTTCTCAGTGGAACTACCTTCATGATCTTCTATGAGCTGCAGCCAACCTCTACAGTAACAACCTTCCTCTCCTACATGATACCTCACCAAGCTTTCTCCTCTGAGCTTAGTCTTTTGGCATCCTTCTAGTTCTCTCCTCTGAAACCAATTGAGCACACCTTGCTTTAGGTTGCTGCAAGTCTTCTCACCTTTTGCTGCCATTCGTTGCATGACAGTAAAGACCATAACTCTCCAGTCTTCAACACAACTGTACCTCTTCTCCTTCTGCTTGCACTCTTTCTTCCTTCTCGTAGGAAATCTTCCCCTTTAACCTTTCCCTGCTCTGATACCAAATAATGAAATGAGATTTTGGGGGTATACCAATTTCCCCTTTCATTTACAAAATTCGATCCTGAGGCCTGTGGGTTATGGCCCACAAACCTATCGGAAGCACTTTTCATTCGCTTAAGCATCAAAACCGGAAGCATTTAAACTTATCGGAGCCTACTACACTATCGGGAGCATTCATTGATGCGCTCTTGCCATAAAAACCCTGAGACAACAAAATTATCGAAATACACAGGAATGAAGGGAAAACCTGCTTCGAACACATAGCCGAACCTCAAAAATTATAAACCCGCATTCATAAAATCGTCGGGTCCACACCTTCCAGCCTTTCCACAGCGCTGCTCCGATCTCCGATCACCGATTGGCTTCATCGACTTATCGGCGATATCAGCATTTCGGCACATCCACTATCCTTCGCGCTTGGCCTCTGCAATTAGCAACCAGCGATTAGATCACGATCGTCGATCCTGACTCTCAATCCGATGGTCAAGAACATGTCGCATCATCGCAATCACAAAATACATAAGGCCAGGTTTTATAACTCATGGCCCTTTGTGATGTGATATATCACTATCGGCGATCGCACTGCTCCATAGTCAATCCACCAACACACAACTTCTCTGATGTGATATAAAGGCTCTATCCTCCACTTTGATCTGATCCATTGATTTTCCAGACTCAACGGCTCCTATGCATTCTAGTCCATTTTCTCCTTAACTTAATCTCGTTTGCCTTCGATGGATTTCTGTGTTAAAACACAGTTCTTCTGCCACCAAACTCTGTCTATACATGAAATCACTCCATAACAGTTAAAGATAACACTATTATTCTTTTAATTGATGGATCGCCATCGATCCTACAGTGATCGATGGTCGATCAAGCCTGCATCACTTAACCTTCTGATTATTCATGAAATATACATAGCGCACATATTCAACATAAAGCATACTCTTATATTACACAGTATGATTACAAGCTAAGGCATTTCAGCCTTAGAATGAGTTCTCTCTCTATTACATTTTATCTATCTCTTTCTTACAAATCTCTATATCTCACTTTGTATTCTCTCCATTCTATTGAACATGCAGGTTCATAATATATAAGAAATATTGGATTGGATCACGGAAGGATCCAATCAATCCTCTAACAACCCCTAAATCTCTCTATATGCGTACATATGTGGCAGATTACATTTAATAAGTCTCCTCGAGACTTTTATCCATTCCACCTAATTATCTCTTTTAAAATAGAATTGTCCCCTTGTTTTGCTTCAATGGTCTACGTCCTCTCGTCTCTGATTTGGATTCCTTGTTTGATTAAGTGGGGTCAGATGCTCCTGCATTAGTGAAGCTTCAAGGCTTCATAGATGCAGATTGGGCAGGGAGTCCATCAGATCGGAAGAGCACTTCAGGAGGAATTTTCAACCTTGGTTCAGCTGCAGTTTCTTGGTATAGCAGGAAACAAAGGTCAGTTGCACTTAGCTCAACAGAGGTTGAATACATGGCTGCAAGCCAGGTAGCATGTGAGGCCATTTGGATGCTGAAAATTCTAGTTAGATTGTTTGATCAGAGGATGGATCCAGCTGTGATCTATTGCGATAATTAGAGTTGTATCAAACTCTCTGCGAATCCAGTATTTCATGAAAGGTCCAAGCACATCGATATCCGATATCATCATCTTCGAGACTGTGTGGTGAAGAGGATCATGTTGTTGCAGTATGTTTCGACTGAGGAGCAGGATGCAGACATTTTGACTAAGGCATTGTTAAAATGCAAATTCGAGTTCCACAGAGACAGGATCGGGGTGACAGATAATCCCTTTCTTGTTGAGAGGGAGTGTTGAAAATAGCAACAAGAAATGCTAAATATAGAAATGCTAAAAATAACATTGCTATAAATAGCATTTTAGCATACATTCCAATTTTAATCAGTCCCTAAATTAAAATTGTGAATTAAAATTTGAATTTGCGCTCAGCAGCTGTTTGTAAAATAATTAATTATTTCATCTTGAGTTAATTAGTTAGAGAAAATCAAACATGAAGTCTATGTGAAGACATGCAACAGTTATCCCTTTGATTGAGGAATTTATCCCTTAATTAAGGAGATCAAGATGAGTTGTACTTTAAGTTGTAATTAGTTAGCTCAGTTAACTGAGTTAAGTCCAGTTAGATTAGTTCCAACAGTTTGTGGAACTAATTGTGAGTTCAGTTAGTCAATGCATGCATGCATGCAACTAGTGTACTTCATATAACTAAATATTCACTCATAAATAACTCATGCATGTCAGTTGAGACATAGACCTAGTTGAGATCAAAGGATGGGACAGTGTACTATCAGTTGCAGGAATATTCCCATGAGGATATCTCTTGCATGCAGAAGGAATTCTTTCCTTGAGGATTGCGTAGTTATTTCTAAGTTTTTTGAGCAGTGTGTGAGGTAATTACACACAGGTGGCAGCTTGAGGACCCAGGAGAAACTACGCAAGGAAATAGGAGGCTTGGAGGACTGAAGGAATGCATATGTGTTGTCTATTCTGTCTATGAGCAGCAATGAGGGATTGTACTGAGAGCTGGATAGGTTGTGAGCTAAAGCTTTATGTAATCCTGAGATATTTCCACTTGTATGATAATATAGATAGCGGGTTTTTTAGCTGAGGCTTTCCCAGGTGTATTCTTCTACATTTCATGTGTGATTGAATCTTCTTCTCTGTTATATGTGTTTCATTTGATCTTGCTCAAAATCGATTAAGCTTCCGCAGGTTTGATTGTAGAAGTAGATTAAGTATTTTTCTTTAGTACATTGCATAATCAGTTTAATATATAGTGAGGAATTCTACAGCTAGCCCCTTTTCCATGGATAATGGGCGCTGACGTGACATCTTCTTGAATTATAGGTGTCAAAACAGGAAGGTCAACTTTTGAGTGGCATAGTTTTTTATTATGGACTCTGATTGACGCACTTCTTGCGTCGTTGGAAATATATTTGTGTTATAATAGCATGAAGATGTGCCACATTAGAGTGGAAAAGTTATACCCCCAAAAAAAGTTGTTCGATGCCTCAAAACGCTCCCAAAAGGTTTCAGACTCCGTTTCGCCAAACTAGGTCTTGTCGGTAAAAACAGTCCCATGAGTTGATTCCTCCATTTTTTTCCACTCTGAATGCATCGATATGGATGAAAAACAATATAATCCAAACCGGATTAATATGTCATATGTCAATGTCAAACATTATAAGAACTTGTCTTATGGAGTATTTAGTTAGTAAGAAATTTTATTAGTTTTGGAAATATGTTTACTTAAATTTCTTACATATATTTAGATATTTATGCTATATTAATAAAATACATTATTTAGAAATGGGAAAAAGTGTCAAGCTATATTTGATCACTTCTTTTGATTTTTTTTACATGGAACTCAATACTTTGGTAGATAAATTATCAAAATAGGGACTCTAAACTCTAGGAAGCCTAAATTATTCTACTTGAGTTTAGAAATGGCTTTCTTGTCGACATTATTTAGTCAATCTAAACTTTATATTTATATATATATATATATTTTTCCTTGGATTAGTTTATATTTATTATATGTATTACTTTTTTCTTTTTTGTTCAATTCTAAAGGTATATGATGGAAGCTTATACGATTTAGACAACTCTTCCATAAAATAAAATTATATTGCTTCTAATCCTCTATATTGGTCCTGCCTTCTATTCCTTAACTTTATAACTCTTTCCAACTAAATTTATGCAGAGCCTTATCCCATGTTGCCTCCATCAGTAGGCTTTCGGAGTGTGGAGAGATTAGTTACACATGGACGGGCTTGTTAGAGATCACGAAGCCTGTCCAAAACTTGAATTCCACTAGTAGATCTTGACTTTGACACCAGTGGGAGTGTTAGAGGCAATGATTTTTTCTCTGTCGATGATGCTGCACAAACTCTAACTTCACATGTCACAAGTACATCTCCTTCATTTTTAAATCCTCTTTACCTTATGTGTTTATGTCTTTAGTTTTTCAATCGTATTCAATTTATGTGGTTGAGTTTAATGTATATGTTATTATCTTTAGTTTGTTATATATGTTAAATTATGTTTATGACTTTCATATCCTAAGCATGGTGAAGTTGAGGGTGATTGTGTACCTTTGATCCTCTGTGGGATGATGCCATGACCACTGTCATACTTGAGGATGTTATGGTCCAACATGCATGGATTACACGAGAGTTGGGTATGCTTCCTGATAGCTCATCTACTAGACGTAGCTTGACTTTGATTCTAGAGAGAATCAATCTGTTGATCCAAGCCTACCAAAGAGTGGGACCACAGAGCAACCTCCTATATTCCATATAAAGGACTACGAGGAAGGAGGTTAGAGGCACAAATGATTGGGAGGCAGTGAAAGTTGCCACCAAGGACATTGATGTGTGTGGGGAGTTGTTTGACGTCCCTCCAGGCCGTGTTAGAGATCATGGTTTGATTCCACTTTATTTTTCCAAAAGCAACTTCTTTTTATTCCCGCAATTCATTGTATTAGGTTTTACTAGGGCTTGTCTAAAAGGCCTCTTCCAATGACCTTTCAAAACCTAATTATTTAACCTTATCTACATTTTCATTTTTAACTTCTTTATTTATGAGGCGGCCTACTTTCTTACGTGGTTTTTCATGGATTGTCTTTTCACACACTAACTTTTTGTCTGTAGATCCAAAAAGTTAAGATTCATTACGATTCATGGTGTTTATAAGTGAATGAAAAACCTCTTTTCTTGGACCCTTAGCATCTCTTTCCACATCATTTTTTTACTTATCAGTTTTTGAAACAAAATGTTCTTTTGGAATGGTTCTTGCTATCAGAGACATGAAATTCTCCTCTTCTTTGAATCTCTAAACCTCCTCTATGGCTTGGAACGCAGGTTCCTGTCCTAGATATGGGGTTCATGCTAATTCCATTTTATCTATATCTTATTCTCCCCCATAATCATTTTCCTTTGATTCTTCCTTAGTTTTATCTACTTCATCAATATCACCAACCAAAGAGGCAAAAGGGTTCGTTGATTTTGGATCTTTGTTGGATTTTTATTTTCTTTCCTGCTAGATTAGGTCCACTAGATTCTTGCATGAGGGGGTATAAGGCTCTGAAGACTCAAAGGCTTGAATTTTCTGAGATGCATGTCATTTTGTGCCCTTTATATTCCTCTGAGTTTTCTATTGTTCTCAATTTTCTTGGATGTATGCAATTTCTCCTTTTTTGGGAATTTCTTACAAAGTGCCCATGCCCATGATGATGTATAAACTTGAATGGGACCTGATCATAATATATAGGTTCGATAAATGACTACTTATCTAGAAAGAGTTGTATTTCTCAGGAATACCTTCTATAAATCAACTTCAACACAAATCTTAGCATATACATACATTAAATCTTTGATCGTTGCCTTATCTATATATTTTCCCAATGTGTTTCCAATATTTCTTAGAGTATCTTCATCCCAATAGTGAAGAGGGAGATGGGGTAATTTGAACCAAAATGGAATAACAAATGGGACATCATTCTTGAAGTTGAAATCTAGTTTCCATCTATCCAAATACATCCCTTAAGTTCCCATAAAATGTAGTCCATTTCGAAATATCACATCCATATCTTCTTTATGCTAAAAAATAAGGCGAAGAATCATTTCCCACAAAAATCACATTTGGTTTAGCCCTTAACCAAGGGCTTCTAGTTCATGTCCACCCATTTCTTGAGGGAGTTGGGGGATGGCCAAATTCCCATATATTTCCCTACCAATCCCCTTTCAACAAGATTGATGGATGTAGCTCTATATCTTCCAGTATTTACATGCACTTTCAGGATACTTTCCATTATTTTCATAAATTTCTCATTCTTGGATTTAACCCCTTTCAATCCATTCTAAACCAATGTGTTGAAGGCACTTGTTGCTAAATAGGGCGTGGAGCATGGTTGAGGAGACGCTAAAGAGGTGGGGGCGGGGGGGGGGGGGATGGATCCCCCCGCGGCTATTACCATTGCTTAAAACCATAGATCCATAGCGGAACCATTCCTGAGAGTTCCACATCCAGTGACACTAAAAATCATATTTGCATATGTTCTTGTTGTTACTCTATTGATAGTATTAACTTCCATTGTAATATTTTTACCTCCATCATAGAGCCGATAATTTAATCTTTAAAACTAAGCCATTTTAATAATAGGGTTCAAGTATAATTTTTTTCATATTTTAATCAAATTAATGAGAAAATGAGCCAGGGTGATTTAAAATTAAACCATATCCTTCACAAGCCTGATGCACCTCATGCTAGCTAAGAAGAATTCATATAAGTGTGGTGAAATTTGTGGAAGAAAATTAGTTTTGAATGCATATAACAACTGTCTAAAGTTAAAAAGAGGAAAAAGAGACAATTATTACTCAACCTATCATCTTGAAAGTATAAATACCCAAATCACCATGATGATGGATTTGGGTAGCACTATAAACATGCCTCAATTTATAATATTAATTTTTGATAATGCTTCTTATTTTTTGGGAATACAATGATTGAATTTGCTTTGAAAAGAGGATTTAAACTTAAGTATTCTGCAAATTACTACCCTCAAGGAAATGGCCTAGAAGAATCCACTAATAAAAACCTTATAAGAATTATCAAACGAACCATCGACCAAAATCAAAGGAATTGGCACAAGGCTTTAACATTTTCTTTATGGGTTGATAGAATAATTGAGAAAACCTCAATAGGTACCTCTCCTTTTCATCTGGTATATGGAAAAGAAGTTATTTTTCCTCCCAATTTAGCTCTACCCTCATTGGCCCTAGTACAATTCATTGAAGAAAAGCCTTCTTCCGCTCTACAATTGTGAATGTCTCAAATCCTTAAATTGGAAGAAGAAATAAATAAATCCAAATAGGTCCATGCCCACCATCAACAATTGGTCAAAGCTTCATTTGATATAAATTCAGTCAAAGATAAAAATTTTGAAATTGGAGACTTGGTTTTGAAATGGGATAAAGTGCATGAGGATAAAGGAAAACATACTAAATTTCAAAAAATATGGCTTGTTACCTTTCAGATTTTTGAGAAGATAGGTCTGTCAACTTTTATCTTGCAAGATTTACAAGGGAGAAAGGAAAATCTTCCCGATAATGGACTTATTCTCAAAAAATGTTTTTCTTTAAAATACCATTTGTTCTCTTGTAAAATATGTAAATAATTTTATATACAAAATAGTGTTTCTAGTTTTATAGTGTTAAGTAGTACACTTTTGAAGTATACATTGGAAGTTTATCTTCATTATTAAGGTGTTAACTTGCTCAAGAAAGAATTCATAAAGCAAAACTATAAATTGAAATCTAGTATTGTATCTATTTCAAAACTTTGAAATGTGATAACCATTTAATTGTGAAATATTTTGTCTTGGAACTCTTAAAAAATCTATTTGTTTGTAAATCGGTTTTGAAAAGTTATTTTTATAAAAGCAGAAATTATTATGAAGCTTTAGCATCTTTTACTTAAATATTCATCCAAAAACTCTTAAGGAGTAAATGAAACCTCCCCATCCATTAATTTTAAATTTTTTAGAGTGTAATTCAAAAATATAAAAAACTTAAAAGTTAAGAGGTCTCATCACGAGCTTGCTTATCATGATCATAGGAAACTAATGACATTGACATTATCACTATTGGAAACCAAACCAAGATGATGGCTTATAGTCACAAGAATATAAGACAAGAGGTCTCATTACGAGCCAACTTGTTCAATTTTATTATAACTTGTGAATGGCATTATCATCATCTGGCCACCAAACCAGGATAATGACTTTAAGTAAAAAAATTCAAAAAATAAAAAAATAAAAGAAGAAAAAGAGATTCATTACCTCTAAAAATGCTATTAAGACATGGATGGGATACTGGTTCATTTTTGGTTAAATGGTAACCCTGTCGAGGCTATGAATGCCTGCTGGCAGTAGCGGCTCTACCAGTGATGAATAAGTTTATTCAATACGCTAAGCTTCTAATAGTTTTTACTTTAATTTTTCAACCTATTAATAATTGATTTTCACAATGAATATTTTCATCTATAACAAGCCCTGAGAAGCTTTATAATAAAATACATTGTTTCACTTCAAAGTTATCTATATCGATCTAAATTTCAATCATTCTTAACTTTCTGAAAAGATTTCTTGATAAATATTAAGATCTTATTTATTATTACAGAGATTAATTGTTTCGTCCAGTGTGTCGCCAATTGTTGTAGTACTCAACAACCCCCATTGTTCTTAGACTTAGAATAAGAAATAATGAGGACCCTTTAAATTTTTAAGAATAAATCGTTTCTTAAAATAGGATTTTTTTATTTTTTTTTTCCATGGTTCTTAGGAAATAAAATGTAAATCCAAGAAATATGGTTAAACTATATTTCCATCAAAAAAAATTTAAAAACATCACCAAAATTTCTAAAGGTTGTTTTAGAAAATAAATAGAAATATCATAAAAGGACGGTCCCACTAAAAAACCACACGTGAATTGCTAATCAAATTATCAACATCAAAAAATTCAAAGAAAATCACTGATAGCGAACTGTTGATTGTGAATTGTTGATTGCAAACTACCGATAGCAATATCGCATTTCGTCAATTACTGGTATCGCATTCCGTCAACTGATGAATGCCGATATCACATTTTGTTAACTCCTGACATTTCGATATCAGATATCCCGCATCTCGATCTTCAACCAATCAACATAATATCGGAAATCACATATTGCAAGGTCATGTTCATATCACCTGATACCGAAATGCCGATAAAGCAATTTCCCGATATAATGACAGGTGTCAGCATCACGTGAACAAACGTTTGAAAATTAAATGGCCACTCTGTGTGTTTATAGTTTTGAGGTTTTAAACGATTTGTAATAATTTTGATGTAATGTAGAAGGATTTCTCATTAAAACTCGCATTTAATTGATAAGATTCTTTGCGTTTTATGAGTTCATGCCGCTCATCCTGGTTTGCTTCTTATAGGTGAATTCCGATAAATAGAAGTTACAGGAAATATCAAGGATAATCAAAGTGAAGAGAAAGTATGTAATTCAACCATAACCAGTTTTGCCTCCTAAAGAAGTTCCCAAGATGTCTCCATTGTTTACGGACACTACATGCACTCCAGACACATAGTCCTCCTCCTTAGAGGTCATATACAAATTGTTCGAGGATGAAAGCGTAAGGGTAATTGAGAAGAAAAGTGTTATTGTTGATGCTCCCACTTCGGATGTTAGCACTGCGTGGAATGATGTGGCTAATTTGTTGCTGCATATAATTGTTGCTCGTCCCAAAATTCCACCCTACACAGACATGGTAAGATGGTCCATTGACCATTTGGATATTACAGACATAGTTTTTACGACTCTGAAGAAGAAAATTATTGGATCGTTCAAGGCTGAGGACTTAAGGATTGTCGCTACCACAGAAAAAGTATGATACTCAGTTTGTCTGAAATTTTGTGCAGGAGAATATGAACCCAACAGATATTATCAGAGAATGGAGAAGGGACCCAAGTAAACACAAGCGCAAAGATAGGGGTATGTATTCATTAGCCTCTATTGTTGGTCTTTTCTCTCATATTTTTGTTATGATGTGTCGTCTCTACGGTTACCCCAATACATAGAAATTCTCATAGGAATGGGTGTCATTAATAGAGGTTACTTCTAATGGCTATATCATGGATTGGGAAAATATTTTGTCCAATAATTTAGCTACTCAAATCTGCAGTTACAGAAAGAAGTGTAATGTTATTGAGAGGATTTTTCCCCCTTCCTTTATGAGTGCCTATATCATGGGTGCTATTTTTTTTTCTTATGATTTCCCATCTCTAGGATGGAAGTGGACAATTCAATACCCTACCCCTATTCATGTTTACCTTGATATCCTATGTGAGACCAAGTATCATCCTCATTTTTATAAAATATGTCATGAAATTATACTCCCCTCTTCAAAGAATCCAATTATTTCCTAAGTCTCAGAGATAGCTAATGCAGTTGTTGAAAAAATGATGAAATTCAAAGAAGAAAATAATTTGGATGAAGTGTGGGAGGAGTTTAATTGTGTCTTATCAACTGAAGAAACACAGGATGTGAATACTACAGTCAATAAAGAAATCGAACGGGTTCTTGAAAGTAAAGGGACAACCTCGTTCACTGTTGAGGCTCCCGAAAAGATTATTGTTCTTGAGACTCCTAAAAAGACTACAATTGTTGAGGTTTCTGACAAAACTATTGTTGCTAAGGATATGGAAATTATCCCAACATTTCCTACTTCGGAGATAGTCCTAAAAATTGAATAAATCCCTCCTTTGGATGTATTTTATAGTCAAAACATAAATTAGTAATGAGAAGGTAAAGAAAGAAGAGAAAGTTGGAACAAGCAAAAGAATTAGTTTCAAATGAGACTCCTTTTCAAGTTCTCTAGAAAGGAGCCCAAACGGTCCATGATGAAGAATTAAATAGACTTTCACAGTTTGTGGGAGCTTATGCTAGTGCTACTATTGATAAAGCGGCGGAAATTCAACTAATTCTGAAGGAAAAATGCCAAAGGATTATTCATTTAGAGCAAGATCTCTAGAATGAAAGGTAGGTGATTGAGCAACAATGGAAAGCTAACCTTGCTGAATTACAAAAAAAATTAATGACTTAAAACTACAACTTGAAGTTGAAATCAAAGACAAATATGCACAAGTACAACAACTGCAACAAAAGATTAACCAATTGAAGGAAAATATATAGATAAATGAAGCCCAAAGGGAAGTACGAGAACTGGATACACTACTCACAAAGCAACAGGTTGTCTTTTGTCACAAATTAACTTTAATTCATGATTTGTGTAAGACTAGTGATTCTTTAGTTAACCAATTGTCCGCTCTGTGGACATTCTATGAAGAAATTGATGAGAAAATATCTTAGCATATAGACTAGCAAGACAGTGTTGAAGGAAGACCATCTAATCTTCTTCAAATTGAGGAATCTCAAAAGGATATCATTTTTGGTAACTGGGATATCAAAATGAAACAGCAGAAATGGATATTATCGGAGCCAGAAATCTTGATTCAAACTTCCCTATATCAACGATACCTTACTGCAGGCCAATCTAATACAGGAATTCCCAAAGGACACCTTTCCAGATGTCAAAGCTCTGAAGCAGTCATGATAGGAAACATCCAAGAAGAAGCTCGAAGATGTCCAAAGTTTATCAAAAGTAAACCTTGAAGGTTATTGCCATTTCTTGGTGAAACCACATAGTCAATGGCTAGTGCTGATGTGTCTCGCTAATGCAACAACACAACTTCTTCTAGCACTTAGTGATGTGATATTTATGGGACATATGCACATGCAATCGATTCATCCGCCGCCCCTGCCCATGCCCCCCCCCCCCCCCCCCCCCCCCCCCCAACTGAAGCCAATGACAGACATATGTGGACTCAGAGAACGAATGAAGAACTAGCCTGCAGAACAATCATGAATTTCTTTGTTGCAACAGATTGCTATCTTTATCTTTGCTTTATTTTTAGCTTAGTTTGTTGGAGCTTTTCTGAAGACTTTTATTTATTTTACTATTTTTGTAATATTAATAGGCTATTTAAACCCCTTTCATGCATTTAGAAAGGGTTTCTGAATTTTTGATAGACAACTTTGAACTTGCACTATTGTTTAAATCCAAATTTATCTAATTGAGAAGATGAACCGGAAGCTATCTTTTTTATGAGAAGAGTATTGATGTATCGGGTACTATTATCTTTATATTACTGCTATGTTTCATTAAGATAGATAGTGAATTTATAATACATTATTTCCTTATATGAATTCTTTGAAAATAGTCAGACATTGTCGCTATTGATGTGTAGGATTGTATCATCTGTGATTGTATACGAGATAAAGAAATGTTATATGTGATTAAGTTTTAATCAACTAAATTAAATAAATATTTAATTAATTCAGTTTATCTTATTTGTTTTCCCTTCATAAAGTGTTTAATGGTGTATATTATTGCATGCTTTGTGAAATCTTTTTAATGAATCACATATAAAGAGATATTATTCCCAAGAAGTAAGTAGAATAAGTTCATATAGTAATATCATATTTATCTTTTAAATCATTCCATTAGTCTCATTTTATTTCTATTATTCTGTTATATCTCTCTAAATGGGAAACTGGTCCCTTTATCCCCAGTCGTACCAACCAATTCCAACAGAAAAGGAGTTGCCTTAAGTTCCCGTCTGGGTGGTATTCCCTAATGTTGAGGAAAATATTTTCCAGCCTTCAACACCTTCAAAATGAGAAATTTTTCAAGGCCTATAGGAAATAAGGGTATTAATTTTCTAGGGATCAATCAATGTACACTCTTCCCCTGCACCCTCCTATAAAATAGAACCATCATAAAACAATGTGTAGAAGTAATTTTCTAATTAGGTTAGAAGATCTAGCACTATCTATATCCACTATCATTCAATTGTACAGAACTAGTGGACCATCATTTACCTTACGAAACAAATTCCATCAAAGGTTTAAGATTTGAATTCTTATAGATTATAATGGCTTCCTTTCTATCTTGAACAACCTTGCCTACTAGTACTGCATATTTCTTTCCGCTATGGACCAAACTTCTAACATTCCAATAATTTAATTTTATTTTCATGATGAAAGATTTTTTGATTCATTAAATAATTGAAAGCATTGTGAAAACGAATGGTAGAAGGTATAACTGTGTCCTTGGGATCACTTTTGTCTATATCCAACCTATTTTCACCATTTATCCTCGTAGCATGGTATACTTATTGTTTCACATGTCTTGACATTTTTTCATATTAAAGTGATAGGAAGAAGTGGCTTCTATATGTTGACCAAGACAAACTCTAAAATGCGGCACATTTTTCCTTCTTCCCCACCCCCTTGGATCTTATGAGAGTTGTGCTTCCTCACTCTTGTGTTCTCGATAGTATCATTCAATCACTTCCCTAAGGACATCATTTTGCAGTACATCAACCCTTTTACAGTGATTAATGACTTAAATGAGGAGCTTGCCTCTCGCTCTATTAATTTGGCATCAACAGCTAGCTTCAACGTCCCTGGGCATACTCTCTATTGTATTTCACACATTCACCTAGATTTAGTCGTTAGCATTCCTCTTGTACTCCGATCTTCTCTTAAATTTTTTTTAGCGAGGGAATTGATCCTTATCTTTATATTCTTTTTGGTAGCATTGATTTGGAAGTTTCTTTCACAATCCCACTTTTTAATTACATTGGATATCCTCTCTCAGTCCCATTGACCTACTTTTGTGATGATTAGTTAAAAACAAATAAAATTATCTTATCTTATTCTATTTGCTTCCAACGCCAAGAATTTTCCCAAAGTCTTCACAATGTGTTCCTCGCAACCACCTATATAAGCCAATCAAGAAAGTTTATTCTATCCACAGAGAATATCTCTTTTGAATAGCATTTTTGATGTCAAGCTGAGCCTATCAATATTGTACATAATGTGGCATATCAGTCATGTTCCACAACCCATCTTGTACAATTTATTTAGTACTACTCTCATTTAAATGTTGCATTGATGCTGACAATTCCTAAGCCACACATTGATTCCACATTCCAAGAATTGACCTTTGTCCACCTTTTCATTGTCTTCATAAGAAGGCATTCTTCTCATGGATTGAAAAATTATTGCCTACCTGGTTAATTTGTCATATATTTCTTGAGCTATAGGAACCTTAGACAAATCACCCATGTAGTAAGCATTTCTCATAGAACCTTCTTTTCTTGATCATTATAGAATATTTCTAAACTACAACAAAGGATTTTGCCTCGTTAAACTCCTTAAAGTCATCATTGTCTGCTAAAGAGTTAAGAGGATACTCATTTTCAATACATTCAATAGACGACTAGAACTTTCTTTTGTCTTTCATCTCTAGTAAACACTACTCCATGATTCAATGGATCCCATAGTCATTAGCAAATGTCATAATTTTATTTATGTTTCCATTAATTTTAACTTATGTTGTCTTAATTTTCTTCAAAGAAGATATTTTTGAAGATGTAAAAAACATGTCATTCTAGGGATCAAAAATTTTCACCCAATTATCATTAGGCTGGAAAACATGCTTGTTGAAGGAAATGAGCAAAAAGAAAGCCTTTTGTGTTGTTGACTTTCATTAAACCCATTTGAGATACAATCCCAACTTTTTTCCATGTGGAAGCTATGGTTCATGAATGATATGGAACCTTGGCTGAGTTTGCTAAGACATGAGTAACTTTCTTTATTTTTCTTACCCTCTTAATATGTTGTCTTGAGTGCATGCAACTGAGAAAACAGGTAGAAAAAGAAAGAGATATTACCTGTATCAAGGGATGGCCTGCTGGGAGAATCTTGGAGGGCAGGCTCATGGAGACGTTCACTCATTTCATGAGCAAGAGATTTTATTTATTAGTGGCTCCCATTGAGAGCCTTAGGATTTATCACTAGAGTCTAAGAGGAAATGTCTTGTATGAAGAGCTCTTCTTAAGCATATGTAAAATAAATAGAATTCTATGTAGCCCTCCAATGACAAGCACACAATCCTCTCTTCATGTCGGCTTCCAAATAAGGTGACAAACTCATGTCGGTCACATTAAGGACACCCACCCATTCAGATTCTCAGGTCGGCTTAAGTATATGGACGAATCACTATATACAAAAGACTAGGATATTTGCATTACCACATAACATAATTTGCATACCTCTAAAATTTTTGGTGGATACAATAAAATGGTTTCGGATCTCCACACAAAGGCCTCTCTGTATTTCAAACAATGAGGATAAAAAAATGTTGAAGGTAATCGGATCCCTCTAGAAGCTCAGATCACAATGGCAACAAGTCTAAGGTGGTAGCAAGACAGAAGCTAAGATCACAGGGGCAAGAAGTCTAAGCTAGTATCAAGACTAAAGCTCAGATCACAATGGTAGTAATCTCAGTGAAGAATTTCAGATCTATGAAGTGGATATATTCACAGTGAATATAATCACAATATAGATACTGCTCTACAATGCTTCTGTCTTGATGTTATATCAAGTGCAAGTAAGGCATCATTGATGACATAAAAATTTGTTGTTGGTAATCCTATTGTGATAAGGTATTATCTCTATGATAAGGACTCATGAAGGAAATAGAGTTGTCAAGGAAGTAATGAATATCGCGATATCAAGACAATGATGAAGATATCGATGGAAGAGGAATCAAGAAGAGGATTGTCAAGAGAACATGTGTCTTGGGCTTGGAGTAGCTATTACATCAAGGGTCTTGGTCTTGGTATTCATCAATTGGAATCTCTATAAGAAGAATTTGTGCGCGTCTTCCTCTCAAAGAGTGAGAGGTTTTGGCCCTAGCTCATAGCCTACATGCTATGTCTCTTGCATATTTATGTTCATGCATTGGTTACTGTTTGATGAAGAATAAAATTATGAATCTAAAATAAAGAATATCGTAATCTAAACAAATAAAAAGAATCAGAATCAGTCACTAATAGAAGAGAAATCAACTAATACTAATTCCCTAGACTTCTCAACATGGTAGTAATCTCAGTGAAGAAGTTTAGATCTATGAAGTGGATATATTCACAGTGAATATAATCACAGTATAGACATTGCTCTACAATACTTATGTCTTAGTGTCATATCAAGTACAAGTAAGGCATCATTAATGACATAATAGTTCGTTGTTGGTAATCCTATTGTGAAAAGGTAGTATCTCTGTGATAAGGGCTTATGAAGGAAACAAAGTTGTCAAGAAAGTAATGAATATCTCATAATGGAAACAATACTAAAAGCATAAAATTCAGTAATCAAGGTTCGTACCTTAGATTGGAAATTCTCCAAATGAAGAAAAAGAAAATGGATGGAATTCTTTGCCTTCCATAATATAATTTTCAAACAAAATTCTTTAAATGTCTCACCTTCAAATCAAGAACTTTTTCAAGGCTTATATGAAATAAGGGTATGTTTTTTCTAGGTATCAATCAATGTACAGTCATACCCTGCACCCTCACGTAACATATAACCATCATAAAACAATGTCTAGAATATAGTTTCTAATTAGGTTAGAAGATCTAGCACTATCTATATCCACTATCATACAATTGTACAGAACTAGTGGACCATCATTTACCTTATGAAACAAAGTCCATCAAAAGTTTGAGCTTTGAATTCCTATATATTTGTTGTAGTGGTTATAACCATCCTCCAAAATTTTGCCTTAGCTTCATTTTCGAGCCTCCCTGCCAACCATCCTTAGCATCATGTCTTGCACTTCCCAAAATTGTGCAGAACTGGAGGAAAACCAGCCTTGCTCTCCAGAATTGCGCAGAGCATTGAGGCATCCTACTTCTATCGAGAAATGCGCAAAGCAAGCTGACTGTCTTCCCCTTAAAAATTGCGCAGAGTAGCCCATCACTGGGCTTACTCTCAGAATTTGCGCAGATCTGGATGGAAGCCTTGGCTTCAGTCCTAAATTGCGCAGAGTTTGAAGGGCAGCTAGAGCCACTAAGCCCAGAAACTGCACAGAAGTCATCCAGAGGCTTGATGTTTGTTGCTTGTGCTCCCAAGTTGAAAAGTTCTCTCCACAATTGAGCAATCTTGCTTTCCATGCATGGGAAGATTTTTCCTGAAAAAGAAAGAAAAAAAAAAACATCCCTAGATTTTAGGGATCTATTTTTAGCAGTTGGAGGTTACATGAGAAATTCGTTTTAGAAGCCTCATGCCAAGTTTCGCTTTTTCCTATGATTGTGGCATGTGCGTCATAAGCCTCGATCTTGTCAAACCTATTTATTCAATGCTTCAGAGCTCATTCTTCACTTTGATCTTGGAGCTTTGGAATTCCCCATCACATTTAGGAACATTCAGCACACTCAACATAACATTTTCTGGGTAAGTCCACTTTTCATGTCTTTTGTTGATTTTCTGTCACTTTTTGTATTTTGGTTTGTGTGAGTGTTGTTTGCTTGGTTTTGATGAACACTTTTTGTTTTTTTAATGCATGTTGTCTTGTAGAAGCATTGTTTCAAGTTTTCCATTGCATCTACTTGTTGTTGCATGCATGACACTGTTTCCACACTGACGGTTGTCATTGTGGCAACTCGCTTCACAAACTTCATTGTTTTCCCATTTTACTGAATCATACACTCACTAATTGCATGCATGTTCATTCACTCATGTCTACACCCAGTTTCGCGCATGCAGTCAATCCTTACTATTTTCAGTCTCCCAGTGGCGAGTCTGAGCTGCCTTGGCCCAAACCCTGCCTTGATTGGATTGCACTGTGCATTTCTGGGATGGAAGGCTATGCCTTGCTCCTAGAAATTGCATAGAGCTTTCCTAACATTAGCCTCCTAGGCTTTCTCTACGCAATCCTGAGAGGCAGTGCCTCATTGGTCCCCAAAATTGCGCAATGTAGTTTTACCTCAGCAGGCCAAGATGGACTAGGCTCTGCGTAGTTTCAACAATTAGTCAGCTGACTGACAGTCTGAACTATGTTCTGCGTAGTTCTGGCAGTCAGTCTCCTGGCATCTCGGTGAAAATTGCGCAAATCTTCCAGTGAGTCACCCAGGTGTGTCGTATGTCAGTCCTCAAGTTCCTTTTGGTTTTCAACTGACATGTTTCTTGCCATGATGTTGCTCTATCTCTAGGTATCATAGGTGTTTAGCGGTACAGGTACAATGGCTTCCAAGAGAGTAGGGTCAAAGGACACCATTGAGAGTGCAACTAGAGATGTAGTCGAGCAAATGTTTGTGAGCTTGCCCAACTACGAAGACACTAAGATGTTCATATAAAAGGAGATCAAGATGAAATGGAAATACTCAACAACATCTTCTCAAGCACCTGCGAGGAGAATCTAGAGGATCGCAAAGTCTATGTGAACATACACAAGTCCAGATTGTATCAGATTGCATGCAGGTATCCCATGTTTCCATGCACATACATGATCCATTATCCAAAGACAATGGTGTTGAGCAGTGTCATTGGAACGGAACTTGCTACCTTCAAGGAAAATGATTTCCAGTTGATGTATCACTTGCTAGAGTCGGTGGTCACAATGGATGCACCCTTCACCAAGCCCAGAAATAGTGTAAACTCAAGAAACATCTTGAAGAGCTGGGTGAAAGAGCCATCTAAGTTTAGGACAACTCCCAACTAAGTTTACAAGACAAGGATACTGCGGAAGGATTATTATCTCTTGGTCATCTTCACATGTCGCTTATATGGCCAAGAGAGTACAAAAACATGCCCGCAGAGTTGGGTGATTGTGTTGGATCAGTTGGTGAACGAAGGAAAACCTTTCAATTGGTCTGATATGTTGGCTCTCAAGTTGAAGGGACAAGTAACAAAATCCCGAAATTTGCCCAAGGGTCAACAAGAAACTCTTTTCATGTCTACCTACATACTTGATGCAATCAATGCCCGTCAATAGTTCCTTGGCTTGGGTTGGGCATGGACACCTTCAGAAACCTCTGTGCACACCTATTGCAAGTTGTTCTCTGAGTGAAGCTTCCGTGAAGTTATAATACAACTATCAAACCACTTTATCACCCTCGTGTACCAGATTATCTTTGAGAAGGATCCACCTTGCATGTCGTAGGCAGCGATGGAGGCATTGGTTAACATAGTAGATTGGTATGCCTCACCCCTTGGCACCTTCATCTAGATGTACAACGCAGAGAAGGCTCCGCATGTTTTACCGAAGTTTTCCATGGATAAGTTGGTCATGCAAGTGGTTTCATATCACATATTGACATGGTTGATAGCAAGATTGCATAGGAAGAAGAAGGCAACTTAGCCCGCTCTTCCTTTGCGGATCAGGTTTTATGAGATCCAGAATCTCAAGCATGTTGAGGCCAATATGGAAGAATTCAAGAGATTCATCTTTGGCACCAGAAGTTTCAATCCATATGACCCTCATCACTTAGTAGAAGACAACTGTATGAGAGTGTATCTTCCTTGGATCCATAGAGCGTGTCATTGGCCTGAGGAAGACCCATGGAGATACTGCTATAACTTCTCAAGGATCAATGAACCAGTCATAATGGTTGTAGATTGGTTAGCAGCGTAGAAGGAAACATCATCTCATAGAGAAGCAACATTAGCACCAATAGAGGGTAGCAGACCTGTGCTTGACAAAGGCAAGAGGAAGGTTGCCGACAGTGCAGAGGTAGAGAAAAAATGCAAGTTCAAAGCAAATCCACTTGTGTTAAGAGCGGCTTTGAAGATTGAGGCAAAGAGGTGACAATGCGATAGAAGGATTTCACAAAGGCAAAGGGAGAAGCAGAAGCTTGAGGAGGCAGAAAAGGAGTTGCAGGAGTTGAAGTAACAACTAAGGGAAGAACAGGAGCTGCGTAGAAGAGAGAAGGAAGCACAGTAGGAATAGGAACAACAGGAGGCACAACATGCACACATTGATGAAACTGCACCCATATAGGTTATTGATTCATATGAAAAGCTGGCAGATAGAAAACAGGGTGAGGAGCCATAGGAGTAGGACTTTTCTCACAAGATTGAAAAGACGTTGGAACAGATGGACACGGATGTGGTTCAGCCCGAGTTAGATTAAGACATTAACCTCATGCCTAAGAACCAAGAGTTCACCCCAATGGGTTCACTAGATCTGGAAGCAGAGCAAGTCCCAAGCGATCAAGGAGACACTGAAATTGTTGAGGACAATCTGGAAGCTGATGTGCACAACATATCCTTTGACGAGTCACAACATAGAGTTGTGTAGTCACGAAGAGTGCCCACTCTGGGTGTCCATGTATATCCTACGCAGTTTGAAGAACAAGTGATCATGTCTGATGTGCACAAACATCCAGCTGCATTGGCCGATGCTACAAGGGCATACACTGAAGCCACCAACTCAAGTGTTAGATTCTTGATAGCTGAGAATGAGCGCATGACTAAGGAGCTACAAGCAACCAAGAAAGGAGAAGACAAAGATACAACATCCACCAGAGCAGAGTTGAAGAAAGCGATAGTGGATGAAGTATCGTCTCTTGAGATAGTCATGCGGAAGTTGTACTTCAGGTTCATCACCGTGCATAAGTCAGTTTTCCATCTTAACGGTTGGCAACAACGTTGTTCTAGGAGAGCACGCATCTTGTCAGACATACACATTATTTTCGATCACATGTAGATATGGACAATGAGGTACAAGGGAGCCCCGTTTCACTTTCCAAAGAGGATGAATCCAAAGGCACCGGAGTTGAAGGCACGCATCCAGAGTCAGATCCGGAACTATGAGGAACTCTCGCAGCTCATCACCAGCTTACAAGCTTCATATGCATGAGATATCATTGTGCGCACGCATGTGATCCCATCCATTGGCGTACTCACCGAGGTGAAATCAAAGAACCAAGTCCAACTGGAACTGGACATGTACTTTGATCAGTTGATGCACATAGCCACGAGCGCAGACTTGCAGATGAGCAGAGAGACTTTGCATGAGTATGTCGCTGGTTCGGGTACACTCAAGACCATGATGCGCATGTTATCTGATGAGTTGGAAAAAGGTGCCAAATCACTGTACCCGGATGCAACATAAACAAGAGTTCTTTCAAAAGGATGTCACCACAGAGTACGCAGACATCATAACAAACTACCAAGATTGGCATCAGTTCACCACAATCGATCATCGAGAGGATGTCGATGAGTTATTATTCTCACAGTTTTCTGAGTCTTAGTTATGTCTTGTATGGATTACTCAAGCCCATTTTTTTTCTAGATGGGTACATGTGGAGATTTTATTGTAAACATGTTGTAAAGGGAAATACCAAGTGTCAATAGTATAATGTAAATAGTCATGTGTAAGTTGAAGAGTCACGGGTGTAGGTGAAGAGTCACAAAGGGGAATGTCAAGGGTCACCCCACCCTTTGGTCTACATAGAACCTCATAACTCATTGTACAGGCTTTTGGGAGCCAAGCTTCTAATAGGTATAACTTAGAGAAATCTTGGAGTGTATTGTAATGAACATTGGCTTCTCCATAGTGCAGAGCTAGTACATCTCTTTAGAGGAGCTGGCGGCAATGATTGTAATGCCACTATCGGGGCTAGTTGTTTTCATGGTTGTATGTATGATTGGATGATTCACTCTTTTAATATAATATAGCCAACACATTTCATGCATATATTGTTATTGTAGTTTGGCTATCCTAGTTACTCTAATGATGTATGTAGCTGTAATTTACGCATGTATGTATGGACTATTCCATATGTGTTTGTATAAATATTATCGAAGTGTGTTGTTGGTATAACTCATCACTTTCGATCATTGGCTATCTTTCTTTCCATCTCGTGATGTATTTCCGCTTTTGTGTTCCATTTCAAGCTGCGTGCTATCACAGGCTTCTAAGGGGTGCACTCTTCCCCGCTTCCATGTGTTAGAGTGTTTCATGCACCATCAACATTTCTGGTGCTAGAAGGAGTGCTACATGATAATATGAGTCCTAACATCCTATTTTGAATCTCTTCACATCTATCATGGATATTTTTGTGGCTAACCCTTCGCAATGTTTGTCCAACGCACATCCCTTTGAAGTCACGAAGGAGTTTTTTGATCACTTGTTTGAACTCATGTATGATGGTGAAGGCGAAGTGGCCTGGCCTGAGAACTTACATGAATTCCTTGCATTCTAGGAGAGTGAGGAAGGTTTTGATAAAGTAGAGGTCAGTATGTTGCTTTCACACACACTTCGCGAATTCCTAGAACTATGGTGCCACAAACTGCCTCCCAATTGCATGCACTCATTTAAGCAGTTCAATGATCTAATTGAATTTGTTTTTCACCATTTTGATCTTGAAGCTCTTAACAAGAAAATATTAGAACAATGGAAGGCCCTGCATGAATCGCCTATGGATTTTTGGAAGCGCTTATGTCTACTCATGTTTGAATCTCCGAAAAGTCAGATGAAATTCCAATATCTTATGGAAAGATTTGAATATGTTTGTCACAAATCAATCTGTCCCAAAGTAAAGAAAAAGTTCAAACCTCACTCAGCATACTTCGGTGATGGAGTTACACAATCACAAGTGGACATAGTTTCTTTCACAAATGTTTGTCCATGTTCCCCTCATCAAACAACTCCACCCTCGTAGAGTGATGTTGGAGAGTGTGCACACAATATTCAACTGCTACATGCTCCTACCCTCACTACTATTAATTTTTTGACAGATTTGTTTGGGAAGCCCATGGTTTGTCATATGCATTTGTTACCTCAACCTCCGTCCCCGTGTTTTTCTGATCCTCTGGATTGCATTGTCTTGTGTTCTTCCATTCTGAACTCTACACCCGTTGTGAATGAGGATCAAGCCATCGACGGAGTTGGTGTTTCACAACCAACCTATGATGTCATCTATGATGAGTATGACTAGGAATTTGAGCATTAACCCACGGTGAAGCATGACACCCTTCTACCCACGCCTCCTCTACTTTTTCTTGACATCCTTGGTGATTCTTTTATCTCTGATTTTCCTTGTGTAAATTCATCCACGAATGCATCTATGCCCAATCATTCACAGAACACAACCGATGTCAGTCCATCATTTGACAGTGGAGAGGACAAATATTTCATTAAAAATCCACTTGATTTTTCATCACATTTTCTGGAAACACAGAGGGTGGACATTCTTGCTTCTCATCTACCCCTATATATGATTCATCAGACCATGAGGATGCCGCTGAACTCATTGATTTTTCTGATCGTAGCTTTTGTGATCTATTTACTCCCGTATAAGATCACGATGTTGATTTTATCGTTGTTGATCTTTTAAAGCCACCTGTTTATGATGATCTATCTATCGATGAAGCTGAAACCCCCCAGGTTGTCAAGGCACATCAGCCCGAGCTAATGGTTATGTTAGGTCCTCATTGTCCTGAGGTTAGTTTCACTTCTGATCATGAAATTGTTGAACAACCCAAGGCTCCTCATCACTCATCTTATGCATTGAAGGTCAATCCAACACACAAATTTCGCTGCCTCCACCGGAATCACATGATCCCTTCTTTCATTCATTAGAGGAATCATACATAGAAAGCACACTTGAAAGACACAAGTTGTCTCTTTTTCTCATGTTTGCTTGTTTGTCTGCATTCAATGTGTCACAACACCATGGTAATTCCACAGAGTGCCTTTCTTGTGCTTTCACTCTTTTCTTTTCTATGGACGCATTTAAACTCAGAGTGTGTTGGTCTTCATTGTTATATCTTTCATGTTTGTTAGTTCGCTCGACTATTATTTTTGTGAACCATGCCTTCACCAACATGGGTCAACCAATGTGTCGATAGCTGCATTGGAAGTATCACTTCGCGTGAGAAGACCCATGCACCATTAGCTTAGGAGTAGGAGTAGTGTTTTTTTTTTTTTTTTGGTTTTCTTGCATGCATGTTTTCTTTGTTTGTTTGTTTTCTTTCTTTCCTGCTTTTATTACTTACTTTACTTTCACATTTACTTCTTCTCTTTTCTCTTTTGTTTTGGTTGCTTGCTTACATCCGTAGGTTAGTTTCACATGAAACCATGTACGACTCTTAAGATAAGCAGGGTAAAGTACAAGAGGTCTTGTATAGCTATCAACACTTGGTTATCTATTGTCCTCTCTCTTTATGCATAACTTGTTGTCTTGAGTAAATGATACACCAATGGAAAATACATTCTATTCGAAGTGAATATTGGTGAAAACACAACACTTGTGCTCTAACTAGTACCACCTACTTTGGTCAGTTGTTTTTGGGTTAATCCTTGCCAGCTTAGTCAAGTAGAGTAAGGTGAGGGGGAAAACCTTAACAAGTATGTCAGAAGTATATATAACATAAACCTTAACAAGTATGTCAGAGATATATATAACATACTTCTCTGAAGGAACAACCTCTTTTGTTGTCAATAAGTTGGGAGCCCTCTTCTGCCTCTGAAATAAATAAGTGCTTATGCACAATACTTTGAAAAAATGAAAATATGAAATTTTTTGAAAAAACCGAATAAGGCAAAAGAAGAGAAAGGTTTCTTGCGTAAAGAGCAAGGAAAAATTTAAGGATCAAAATTTATCTTAAAGTTTAGAAACCTTGGCAAATTCCACTAGTCCATAATATGAAATCTATAAAATGTTTGGAGATATTTTTGTAAAAATATTCAAATTTATAATATTTTTATATAGTTTATATATATATATATATATATTGGCAATTTTTAGTGTAAAATAATTTCATTCTATAAAATTTGGGCGAATCATTTTCACAAAAAATGGAAATTAGCGAATCCTTTTTTTGGAAAAGGTATAGAAAATTAGCCCATGGGCAAATATTAGCCCGTAAAATTTTCCTTGGTAAAGAGGTGATGCAAGTAACTCCACTAGGGTACTGACTAGGCACGCTGGTAGCAGAGTGATTCTTGTGTTCTTGTGTGAATCCTTCGGGGTACAGTCCAGGCCTGCTAGCAGCAGAGCAACACCAGAGATGAAACTTAAACTCTGATAGTCCTATTACTTGTGCACCAATATACCCCTCATCCCCAATCAAAACATCTGAGCTGACTTGGCTTGGAATGTGTGTTGGTCGATCAAGAGCATGGCAGGTGCTACATATTTAAATCAAGCTAGTGTGGAAACCACGATGACCAGAGAATCGAACAATACTTCAGGAGTGAGATTTTATTTTCACGAAACAAGGTCCATTCAGAGAGCTGGAGTTCTACCAATCGAACAATACTTCAGGAGGAGTGAGATTTTATTTTCACGAAACAAGGTCCATTCAGAGAGCTGGAGTTCTACCAGTGTGTCGCCAATGTTGTAGTGCCTACAACCATCCTCCAAAATTTTTCCTTAGCTTTGTTTTGGAGCCTCCCTACCAACCATCCTTAGCAGCATGCCTTGCACATCCCAAAATTGCACAGAACTAGAGGGAAACCAACCTTGCTCTCCAGAATTGCATAGAGCATCAAGGCAACTTGCTACTCTCTAGAATTTCCTACAGCAAGTAGAATGTCTTCCCCCTGAAAATTGTGCAGAGTAGCCCATCACTCGTCTTGCTCTCAGAATTTGCGCAGATCTGGCTAACAGCCTTAGCTTTAGTCCTGAAATAGCGTAGAGCTTGAGGGGCAGCCAGATCCACTCAACCCAGAAACTGCATAGAAGTCATCCAAAGGCTTGATGTTTGTTGGATGTGCTCCCAAGTTGACCAATGTCCTCTAGGACTAAGAAATATTTCTTTTCATGCATGGGCAACTTTTTCCTGAAAAAGAAAAAAGCAAAAAGCAAAAAGAATCCCTATATTTTAGGGATCTATTTTTAGCAGCTGGAGGTTACATGCAAAAGTCATTTTACAAGCCTCCCGCCAAGTGTTGCTTTTTCCTAGAATTGTGGCATGCGTGTCATAAGCCTCGATCTTTTCAAAACTATTTATTCAATGCTTTAGAGCTCATTCTTCACTTCGATCTTGGAGCTCTGGCATTCCCCATTGCATCTAGGAATATTCAGCACACTCAGCACAACTTTTTTTGGGTAAGTCCACTTTTCATGTCTTTTGTTGCTTTTCTATTGTTTTTTGTATTTCGGTTTGTGTGAGTGTTATTTGTTTGGTTTTGTTGAACACTTGTTGTTGTTTCAATGCATGTTAGCTTGAAGAAGCATTGTTTCAAGTTTTCCATTGCATCTCCTTGTTTTTGCATGCATGACACTGTTTCCACACTGACGGTCATCGTTGTGACGACTCGCTTCACACACTTCATTGTTTCCATGTTTTACTGAATCTTGCACTCACTGATTTCATGCATGTTCATTCACTCATGTCTGCACCCATTTTCGTAGATGCAGTCAGTCCTTAAAATTTGCAGTCGCCCGTCAACGGGTCTGAGATGCTTTGGACTGGACCCTGCCTTGCCTAGCTTGCACTACGAATTTCTGGATGGAAGGCTATGCCTTGCTCTCAGAAATTGTGCAGATCTTGCCTCACACTAGCCTTCCAGGCTTTCTCTATGCAATTTTGAGAGGCAGTGCTCTGTTGGCCCCCAGAATTGCACAATGTAGTTTTACCGGGTTGCAGTCAGGCTTAATGACACTGTGCATTGTGTAGTTTCAGTCCTCAGTAGGCCAAGCTGGGTTGTGTTCTTCACAGTTTCAATAGTCAGTCAACTCACTGACAGTGGGGACTATGTTCTGTGCAATTCTGGTAGTCAATCTCGTGGCCTCTCGGTGAAATTGCGCAAATATTCGTGTTAGTCACCTAGGTGTGTCACATTTCAGTCCTAAAGTTGCTTTTGGTTTTAAACTAACATTTTGCTTACCATGAGTGTTGCTCTATCTCTAAGTATCACAAGTGTTCAACAGTCTCTCATCAGTACAGGTAGAATGGCTTCCAAGAAATTAGGGTCAAAGGATACCATTGAGAGTGCAACTAGAGATGTAGTTAAGCAAATGTTTGTGAGCTTGCCCATCTACGAAGACACTAAATTGTTCATAGAAAAGATCAAGATGAAATGGAAGGACAAAGTCTATGTCAACATACACAAGTCTAGCTTGTATTAGATTGCATGCACGTATCTTGTGTTTCCATGCGTGGACATGATTAACTAGATTGTCTCGAATACCGATCTAGAGACAATGGTGTTGAGCAGTGTCAGTGGAAGGAACTTGCTGCCTTCAGGGCAAAGGACTTTCAGATGATGTATCACTTGCCGAAGTCGTTGGTCACAATGGATGCACCCTTCACCAGGCCCAACAGCAACACAGACTCAAGAGACATCTTGAAGAGATGGGTGAAAGAACCATCTATGTTTAGGACGACAACCAACCAAGTTTACAAGACAAGGATATTGCGGAAGGCTTATTAGCTCTTGGTCATCTTCGCATGCCGCTTATACGGCCAAGAGAGTACATAAACAGTCTTGCATAGTTGGGTGATTGTGTTGGATCAGCTGGCGAATGAAGGAAGATCTTTCAATTGGTCTGAGATATTGGCTCTCCAGCTAAAGGGACAAGTAACAGAATACCAACATTCACCCAAGGGTCAGAAATCAAATAATTTCATGTCCAGTTACATACTTGATGAGATCTATTCCCGTCAGCGGTTCCCTGGCTTGGCTTGGGCATGGACATCTTCATATACCTACGTGCACACCTATTGCATATTGTTCTATGAGTGCAACTTTTGTTGATTTATAATACAGATATCAAACCACTTTGTCACCCTGGTGTAGAGGATGATATTTGAGCAAGATCCACCTTACATGTCACAGGAAGTGATGGAGGCATTGGTTAACACTGCATATTGGTATGCCTCGCCCCTATACACCTTCATCCAGATGTACATTGCGAATAAGGCTCCGCATGTTTTACCAAATTTTTCCATGGATAAGCTGGTCATACAAGAGGTTTCACATCACATCTCGACAGGGTTGTCAGCAAGACTGCATAGGAAGAAGAAGGCACCTTGGTCCACTCTTCCATTGCGAATCGGGTTTTATGAGATTTAGAATCTCAAGCATCTTGAGGCCGAGACAAAAGAATTCAAGAGATTCATCTTCATCACTAGAAGGTTTCAATCCATATGACATGCATCACTTAGTAGAATACCATTATACGAGAGTGTATCATCCTTGGATCCACGGGGCGTGTCATTGGCCTAGGAAGACCCATGGAGATACTAATATAACTTCTCAAGGCTCAATTAACCGGTTGGAATGGCTATAGAGTGGTTAGCAGCACAAAAGGCAGCAACATCTCAAAGAGAAACAACATCAACACTAGCAGAGGGCAGCAGACTTGCGCTTGACAAAGGTAAGAGGAAGATTGCCGACAGCGCAAAGGCAGAGCAAAGTTGCAAGTTCAAAGAAGATCCACTTGTGTTAAGAGTAGCTTTAGAGATTGAGGCAAAGAGGTGATAGCAAGACAGAAGGGTTTCAGAAAGGTAGAGGGAGAAGCAGAAGATGGAGGAGGCAGAAAAGAAGTTGCAGGAGTTGAAGTAACAACTAAGGGAAGAACATGAGTTGTGCAAAAGAGAGAAGGAAGAGTAGCAGGAATAGGAACAACAGGAGGCACAACATGCACACATTGATGAAACTGTGCCCATAAAATTTATTGATTCATCTGACCAGCTAGCAGATAGAAAACAGTGTGAGAAGTTGCTAGAGCATGACTTTTCTCAGGAGATTAAATAGATGTTGGAACAAATGGACATGGATGTGGTTCAACCTGAGTTAGATCAGGACATTGACCTCATGCTTAAGAACTAAGAGGTCACCCCACCAACTTCACCGGATCCATAGGCAGAGCAAGTCCGCAACGATCAAGGAGACACTGAAATCCTTGAGGACAATCCAGAAGCGTATGCGCACAACATATCATTCGATGAGTCACAACATAGAGTTTTGCAGCCATGTAGAGTACCTATTCCAGATGTCCAGGTATCTCTTGCGTATTTTGAAGAATGAGTGATCGTGTCTGATGTGCGCAGACATCTAGCTGCATTGGTCGATGCTACAATGGCATATGTCGAAGCCACCAGCTTAAGTGTTAGATTCTTGATAGCTAGGAATGAGCGCATGGCTAAGGAGCTACAAGCAACCAAGCAGGGCGAAGAGAAAGCTACAACATCCGCTAGAGCAGAGTTGACGAAAGTGATACTAGACGAAGTATCGTCTCTCGAGGTAGTCATGAAGAAGCTATACTTCACGTTTGTCACCATGCATAAGTTAGTTGTCCAACTTAACTATTGGTGTTGGCTTAGGGGGTCCTAACCTAGGTTCATAGTTTGTTGCAGCAACCAACAAAACCCTACACTATAGGCCCTTTCAGCAACAACCAGCGTAGCGCTGGCTGTAGTCTCACCCAAAGCAGTATGGGGGGATGCAAGAGCCAAGTTTTTACATCCAGAGACTAGTGTGATGTCTTCTAGGGCCTCATATCTAGCTTCGCGTAGATATATACACTCTTAGGGCATGTTGCTACAACTCTATTACAACAGCCTTCAGACCTTCGTGAAGATTTACGATCTGTCTTTGCAGACCCTTAATAGTTAATTTGTCTACTTAGGCGCATAAGAGAGTAGTCCTAAATTAGGGTTTGTGCAAATTTACTTAAGTTATTCATATGAATCAAAGAATTCATCACAGTCTTCACAAAAGTACTTAGACATGCATTGCATACATCATTAACACTTATTCAAGAGGATCAAGTAACATTCAATCAATATTAATAAAATATATCATTCATTGACAGCATATAACATTAATAGAAATAAAGATAAATAAAAATACACAAGAATTCTTCAGAAATTGTCTTTATTGATATTCAGTTCAAGGTTACAAACTCAAAATATCCATGTGCACTTAGCTGCAGGGGTCCGCACACTCAGATGCATACTCTATCTAGGCCTTTGCACACTCCGCTACAAATCCTTTCTCCTTATATCTTCCTCGCTTCTCCTTTATATCCCTTCTTCATACTACTTCTTATCCATCAACTTCCTTAGAGTCTCTAAGACACACCTATTTATAGCCTTTTTCATACAATTCCATGGTCCACGGACCATGGGTGAATCTAAAAACCGACTCGAACTTTACATAAAAAAAGTGGCTAAACCCCTTTGACTCTTATTCATCTACGTGTTCTGTATCCACAAATCACAGAGACTTTACATTATTTACACAAACTGTACCAAAACTTGGGTTATCTTAACCCCAAAACTGACCCAGGGGACCCTATCCCAACAAACCCCCAACACAAAGAGCGTGAGTCACCCTCGAGTCACTCCGTTGGCGCTGTGATATTACTACGAAGATCCCCCAGCTCCACCTGGACTACTGCAACTTTGGCAGCGCTTTGTGTTGCTGCCTGCTGAACTTCCTTAACCAATTTTTCCGTGGTTGGTCCTTCTACGACCAGCCTCATCGTTTGTTGTTTCTGCTGCAGTCCTTTAAGCTTATCCTGAATGGTAGTCGTGACTTGATAAGCCTCCTCCAACCAAGGCTGCAACCTGGCCTTTAGCAAGGCCTCCTTCTTTTGTGCTTCCTCTACTTGTGCTAGTAGCTACTTTCCTTCCTATAATTTGGTAAGGTGCTGCGCTGGTGCTAAGGAGCACGCAATTGTCCTGACTTCATCATATTTCCACTGTAGCTCCCTTACCTTTGTGTTCAGTGTCTGCAGGTTCGGATCCTCCTGCAAATTGGTCACTAGCTCCATAGCCTGCTTGAACAATGTTGCACAGTCAGTGACTATGGCATCCAAGGTAGCCATGCCTTCCTTTATTGTGGCTCTATGCTGCTCTCGGACCTTAGGCGGAGTCGTGGGTTGCAACTTCAACTACAGCTCTGCAATCTTCATGTTGAACTCAAAGGTTACCCATCCAACTTCTGCTTTAGCCTCACACACACCAACGACTAGTTTTCTGATTTTGGCTTCTAGCTGTGCATCCTCCAGGATGTGAAGCTTAGGCACTGTCTTGCATGCCTCTGCTACTGTTGACTCCAGACTTGAACTACGCATCTGAAGTGCCTCCTTTTCCTTCAAAGCCTGCATCTTTTCAACGAACATTTGCTCATTATTGACTTTGTACTCACTTATGAGGTTGAAGGCACGTTGCTCCCTGGTTCTCAATTCATCTGCCACCCCCATATGCAGCGCGTGGAGGGTCTCGTTGGAGAGCACCGCTATATTCAGTCCTATGTTCTTGATTGTACTAAGTATGATACGATCATCGGTGGACTCTGCACGAATGGACCCATCTGGCAACAGTATAGTTATGAGGTCTAGGGTCCTTACTAGCTCTGTTGCTTGGCTTGTCCCAGGTGTCAAGCTCGCTTGCTCCGCACTCGCTTGTCCAACGCCCACTTGTAGTCTGCTTGCTTTGATCTGCAGCTCACACAGATCCTTCTGGATGCTCCCCAAAGTCTGCATGTATTTCTGCTCAAACTGTTGCAACACTTCAGTCATTGTATCCCTGATTTTTTCACCAATCTCATCAAGATTGCCTTCTATTAACACCATGGGATCAACCTATGATTTATCATATTTTTTCTTTTTCCACATTCCACCCTGCTGCTCCTTGCCACGTTGTTTCAAAATAAATGGGGTTCTCTGCCCCTCATCGCCTTCGTCACCTTGTCCTGAAAGCTCCTTTTCCTCCATCTACGGTGAAGTTGACTTGTCATCTTTCTGTGACTCGCGTTGTTCTTCTTCCGTATACTCCTTAGTTGCGGGTTCTTTATCCACACAATCCTTTTCTATGGCTTCCTTCTTTTTTTTTTCTACCAGGGTACACACAACCTTCTTAGCAGCCTCCTTTCATTTCTGCACGGTAGAACTTTCCACACCCGTGCTTGGTCCAGTAGCTAAGTCTGATGGGGCGTGCCAATCTGCACGTCATTTCGAGACAACCTCCTAGACGTTCATTTCTGACATTAAATAGGGAAATTGGTGCCATTTCTATTCTGGATACTTTCGTGCTTGGATATATACTCTGTGAAAGTCAGCCTTGAATTCCGCGTAGGCTGACAGCTACGTGAACAAGGTTGGGGACAACCTCAGACACTGATTAATGGCCATGCGGAGATCCATTTCCATAAGAAGCCAAAAGATCTTCGTCTCTAAAATCTACACGACATCCTTTGCGGACCATAAGGAAGCGAATTGCACTGCCTCAGGCAATCCTTCCTCGAGCGGAGGAAATTGGCTATCCTTTAGAAATTTCCATGCAACGAGCACAATTGACAGTAATAACCAAGCATAGTGGAATGACTTCATCTCGTCCAGGGCTTTGCGGTAGTTTGATAGGAACTCCTGACAAAGGTATCTTGCCCAATTAAATTGTACACCTTTCGCGCACTGTGCAGCCAGGGAAACTACTAGCGCCAGAACTTCATCCACACTGCATTTTCGCATCACCTTCCCTGCTAAAATATGGGGAAGCTAATTGAACTATCAGTTTTGTTATAGAAATAATTGAATACCCTTGTGACTTCTTAAGGAGGTTGTAATCCCTCTTCATCCTTTCTACGAGGTATTTTTCCCTAGTCTTTCCACCAAAATCCTTAGCCGGGTTTGCACCTTTATAAGGCAGGTGCGTGATTCTGTGAATGAGCATGTCTGTAATGGGGATAGTCCCTCCTAGCCATAAAAATCCATCGTGCACTAATTTTAGCAGCTGGCGCACACATATCATATTGATGGGGGTGTGGTGGTAATGTGGCACCCATAGCAAATTGAGCAACCCTGAGTGCTCAACACCGCGAACCCATTCCTCTATTTCCAATGCTGTAACACATGATTCTGCATAATAGACCCTCCTCATATATTTGTCTGTCGCCAAGTGTGGGAACTTAGCGTGGTCTGCGAGGTCCCAATCCTCCATTTTTAACAACAGGACCCTTGCGAGCCACGGGCCTTCAAAAGGGACTTGCTCAGGTAGCAGGGGTGTGGATATTGTGAATTTCTCGACATCTGAGTCCTTTGTGACCTTTGCTTTTCCCTTTCGTGGAGGTATATACTTGGGTAGCCTTGTTATTGGTTCCGCTTCTTCAGCATCAATATCTTTTGTTCCCTCAGCTTCTTCCACCTCTAGGTCCACTAATTTCTCTAGTTTCTTATCTTTCTTCTACTTTTGTGTTTTGGTATGCTTCCTAGGGGATGCGCGCACTGGCACTGGCTTTTTCTACTTATCTTTTGTGGATTGTTTGGGTTTGGTAGGTTGGATTTCTTTGGTAGGGGTAGGCTTTGGCCTAGGTGACCTTGGCACCATAGCCATAGTAGCCGAAGCTTCTATACTTACAACTTCTAGGGCAATAGTCTCAGAGGCAACATCGCCAGTACTAACAGTTTCAGCAGGACTTAGTGCAGACATTTTGTCAAGAATAAACTTCTGGTTTATCTCAAGCAACACACAAAACATGGGGCTCGCAACTAAATCTTCCCAAAATTCTCAGATCATAGGCAATAGACAACAAAATTCACTAACAATTCTGAGAGCACAAAGTGTTCTCTGTTGGACCAGAATGCATAATTTATAGGGCGTTTTGAGTTCAAATATGACCATTCTACCCAATTTTTGATAATAAATGTTGTTTTGGTAGCAGATCTTCAAAGATTTTTTCCTTAAATGCCGCCACCCCGCTCCACTTAACTGTCTTTTGGCTGTCAAGTCATGAACAGTAACTCCAACGGTCACTTTCTAGTTGTGCTGTGCGACACCTTTCCTCATGGCTCATCTACCTGAGCGCAGCTTCCTGGGTTGCCTCTTCATCACTCTCTGTGCAGCCTGCTCACTGCGTTGGCCTCCAAACCTAACAGTGTAGTTTATAGTCTCACGCTCCCTTGCAAATGCCTGGAGCATTAAGACTATCCTATTGTGATATAGGCATTTTGCAGGATCATCTGTATACAATTTCACCCTGCTCCCATTCACTCTTCCCAGGAAGGTTTCCCATTTAACTTTTTGAGATGAATTATGCCTTCATTTGTAATTTCTTTGACAATATATGGACCTAACCAATGCATATGGAATTTACCTGGAAATTTAGTGAATTTACTATCATATAAAAGGACAAGTTCATTCACCTTGAATGTGTGAAGCTTGATATGGTGATCATGCTAAACTTTTTCACGTTCCTTCTGTACTTGTTGATGAAATCCTGCCAAAAATTGATCCTCTTCGAGCTCCATCAGTTGCGTGAGCCGTTCCTCCAAGGCCTCACAATCCACCTTATCCGTCAGGGCTATTATGCACAAACTAGGCACAATGTACTCCATCGGCATTACAACTTCGACACCATATACTAGTCTGAACAATGTTTGCCCTGTCAACTTCTTACAAGTATTCCTATAAGCCCATAGTACTATAGGTATGTGCACATCCCAGTCATTTCACTGTGCGTTGCATATCTTCGTCAACGCATTCTCCAAAATCTTCTTGAAGGCTTCAACAGTCCCATTGGCCTATGGGTGATATGGTGTACTCTTCTAATGGTATACCTGGAATTCTTCAGTCAATGCGCTGATCGTTTCGTTCAGAAAGTGTGTACCTCTGTCACTCATCAACACTTTCGGGCAGCCAAATCTGGTTAAGACATACTCAAACAAAAAATTTGTTGTCGTAGCCCCTGTACAATCCTTAACCAGTTGTGCTTTTGCCCATCTGGTTAGATATTCTGTCGCGGTGATGATATAGCACGCACCTGTTTTCTTTCCCAGGAACTGAATTTTCCGAATAAAATCAATCACCCATTTCTCAAAGGGATGAAAAAATACTCGAGGATGTAGTGGAAAATCATCTCTTCACGATGGTCTGCTAGTTCTTTGTTATGCATCGCATGTTTTACCATATGCCTTGGAATCCTTGTGCAGAATTGGCCACCATAGAACTGCGCGCAAAATATTCTGCGTAGTTGCCTTGCCTGCACAATGACCACCCGCAGCTCCCCCATGAGCTTCAGCGAGAATGTTATCCCGTTCAAAGTCCAGAACATATCTTCTCAATATTTCATTTGCACCCATCTTATACAGATGTCCCGCAATGACTGAAAAATCTACCGCAAGCACTACTAATTCCTTCTTTTGTTGACTTGTATATCCTTACGTTTCCATCCTCGTAGTCAATAAGTGAATAATGTATGCAAAATGGCCATCAACTACACGCACCACAAAGAGTTGTGCATCTGGAAACCCTTCCTCCAGATTATTAGGCTCCTCTCTTATTTCGATCTGCAACAGATGGTCAGGTCCCGCATTTAACCTTCCGAGTTTCACGATGACTTCAAAGTCATACTCCTAGAATAATAGCAACCATCTACAAATCTTTCCCCCCAACATAGGCTTATTTACCAGGTATTTCAAGGTAGAATGATCTATGTACATCTTGAAATTTCCTCCTAACAGATAATGTCTGAAATTTTGCAGCGCATACACCATGCCCAGTCCTTTGCACTCAGTCGTGGAATAATTTTTCTCGGCCTTCGATAATTTCCTACTGGCGAAGGCTATAGGATGGTCCATTTCTCCTTCACTGGCCTACGTTAACACTGCACCCAACACAATGCAAGAGGCATCCACATGTACATGAAACTCCTTTTTCCAATTAGGGAATACCAAGATCGGCACAGTGACCATCTTTTCTTTCAATACATCTAAGTTGTGCTGACATTCTTCGTCCCAATAGAATGTTGCATCCTTCTTCACTAGTTTCTCCATTGGTGTAGTAATTTGAGCATAATATTTGAGAAACTTTCTATAGTATCCAGTATGTCCCAACATCGCACGCAGCTACTTGACGTTCCTAGGCTCTTCCAAATTCACAATTACCACAATCTTTGTAGGGTCCACCATCAATCCTTGCTTGCACACCACGTGACCCAGCAAGATCCCAAAGGGAACACAGAATATGAATTTTTTCAAATTCAACACGATCTGGTATCTACGACATGTATCCAACATGAGGCACAGACTTGCTACATGGTGTTTCACTAATCCAAACATCGTCGAGTCATCAAAGTATACTTCCAGGAACTTATGAATGAAATCTTTGAATGCTGCTATGACTAGGCGGGAAAATATCGCAAGTGCATTCTTAAGCCCAAACGACATCACGGTGTATTGAAAACAACCCCACTCTATCACGAAGGTCGTTTTTCTCCTATCTTCTTGCGTGATATTGATCCACTAATACCTAGAAAACCCATCAGTAAAGGAATAGGCCTCCTGCCCTCCAACATTGTCTGACACTTCATCTGTAAACAACATTGGGAATGGGTCATAGACACATGCATCATTAAGCTTCCGCAGATCTACGCAAATTCTTATTTCACCTTTTTGTTTCTTCTCCTGCACCACCATTGGGCTCACCCAATCAGATTCCTCAGCTGGTTCTATGATCCCTGCCTCTAGCATCTTATCTAGCTCTTGGCGAACATTTTCCTTGTATTTAGGATTAAGGTGATACGACCTCTGTTTAATAGGCTTCGCGTCCATCTTTAGAGTGACTCATCAACTTTATCCACAGTAACATTGTCCCAATAATCTCCAATCTTCACGAACTTCAGTTCTGCATCAGTGCCAATGTTTACTTTCTTTGTCTTCAACGGCGCGGAGATGTCCAGGTTTTCCACTTGTGGGACTTTGACTTCATGATGCCCTTCTGCTTCTGGAATATTAATGCTTCTCGGATCTTCATCCTCCTCTTCAGTGGTCACATTATAACATTCCAACACATGGCATAGTTGGGTGCTCCAGTCTGGTTGGAGCATTCCATATGTCCTTGCGGCATTTTGAAGATAACCGCCTTAATTTCTTGTAGCGCTTCATTGATGCTTGTGAAGTTGTCCTCAAAGATGAAGGTTAATAAGAACCCTTCCCTCAATATATTCCATTCCACAGTGCCATGGCGGAGCTCTGTTTCTAGATACTAGTTCATGGGAATTGTATTCAAAGTATGGAAAAATATGTTTACCCATTTTGACTGTGGTTATGTTCCCCATGCTTTAGTCTATTTCAGTAGGTGATCATGTGAATTTTCCCTTCCATTGTATTTCTCAGTCATGCTAGTGTTAACACGCCCAAACCGCAACTTCATAATTCTTCTGTAATCTCGCCATCCAGCAAAACTGTCCTTATGCATGCCCCACCATCGTGTAGGCGTAGTGCGTAGTGCCAACTCTAATGCTTGGAACCAGTGATCCTCAAGGACTTCACGCTCAAATTCATCCAAAAATAGATCTACATCAGATAAACCATCATAATAGGGTAATTTCCTTACCTCCGACGAAACATAGCACAACGATTTTGTCATCATATTGCATCACAAGGTGGACACCTCATGTAAGTGATTCTACCAATGCTCTAACTCCTCGTCAAAGTCAAAGGTGTAGGAACTCTCCTAGTCCCATGCAATGCTCCCATCTGTTATCGGATTGATCCAGTCTTGTTCACACGCTATTATTTTGTAGATTTGATCTAGTTCATCAGCATTTTCTTCATAATCGCAGACTAGTTCAGTATATCACGCCCCTTCTGCAGTATCCAGTGGCACTATAACTCACAACGACTTTGTTTCAAATGACATTGTCCTCTTCTTCAAATTGATGACCCCATTCATATCAATGGCCCAGTCAATTCCTAGGACCGCAGGGTATGGATTACTATCATCGAAGATTTCTATAACCTCAAATTTGACCATCATGCTCGCACCGTTTATATCAACTGTTACTCCATATAATCATCCCATGGGGACGATTTTCTGCTAGTTCACCATTCTGATTTGAATCGGAGAACACTACAGTGCCAGTCTTTCCATTATTTCCCGTGTTTGTTTTGGTAATACGTTCGCATCGGACCCCAGATCCAAGATGAACTGGTCCATCTCATAATCACCGATCTGCATGGTGAGCCTCATCTCGCATCTTGTTCGTGCCTTATGTTTGTCAATTTTTCTGACCACCCAGAGTCCATCAGGGACTTTCTTTATGCTTCCGCATTTATTTATTAATTCCTACAGGCCTTCCACGAATTTTCTATCGTGTAGGATTTTTATGTAGGTCTCCAAAAACATAGTGAGTACAGAGGGACAACCTTTGCAAGCGTGTTGGTTTCTTGCAACTTGTCCTAGCTTCCTGAGGTGGAGGCCTCAACGAAGCTCTTCTTGGCTTCCATAAACATTTCCTTAATGTGATCCAGGTCAAAGCTGGCTTCTTTCTCTGGTGCTTTGCAGACCCATCCTCCTTCTTTAGGTTGTTTACCCTTATTAGTGCTAGTTGTCACCCCACTTCTTAGCACAATGTTAACACTTTGGTCTTCTTCGTGGGGCTCAACCCTCATCATCTGTAGATTCTGCATAGGCTACTGAGTTTGTGTTTTCTTCTCTTTCATTTTAGCTATTAGCACTGGGAACTCTTCTATAGTGTGGTCAAACTGGTTGCAGTATTGACATGAAGGGCGTGTTTGATTCTCGCACTGTCGTTCATAGTGCCTTGGCTCTCTATAGTTGTAGCAAATAATCTGACCCTAGCCTCTACCAGGTCCTCCTCCTCCTCGACCGCGTCCTCGACCCTGATAACCTTTGCACACTCCTCTGACGCCCTGATCTGGAGGCCATGTTTCTGCTTGCATTCGGTATGTAGGTGTTCTTTCCATCATCAACTCATAGCTTCGACAATGGTGCTCATCGTGGCCCACAGATTTTCAAAAGTTACAAAACAACTGTTGGGGTGTTTGGATGAACATTTGAAGTAAATGGCAAATATTCGTCGCATGTTGTCCAGTAAATTGACAAATATCACACCATAGCGCAACCCCCACGCTTGACCCTGCTGGGGCTTCTAGATTTAGGGGAATTGGCCCCCCTCATGCAATATAATTCTCGTACACTTAATGGTGGTCTTTATCGTGCCCTTGGCCCTTTCACTTTAAACACCAGACTTCTGAGCGCACTTCTGGTTTAGTCTCATTGTATTTCTTCAAACTCTATAATTTTAGGTGTAGGCTCTTTAACTGAGAGTGGATCTGCTAAACCCCCAAGGTGGCATCCTGAATAGGTGATGCATGTAACCTCATCATGATTTCCAAGGCTTTTGCCTGCATTCCTATCTTCTGTTGTGATAGAGAAATTCTCAGGTGGGGCAGAAGCGAAGCTATAAACCATTCACGATGCTGACTATCTGTGAGTTGCATGTTAGCTTCTCGAATCTGACACTTCAACCTTTGATCTAATTCCCAAGGCATCTCATCGACCCTCATCATGATTTCTTTGAATCCAATTACTAACTATGAGTCAAACTTAGGCTTACTAAACTCCTTGTTTAAAGTTGCCTTAGTCTCTGCTAGTGATGCAAGAGGATTATTAGAACAATACTTAATATACCAAGTTAGCGCGTGATCCTGCAGAGTGGTAACCAACTGTGCCTTATTTATATTGTCATCAGTAATATGTTGCGTTGTCCACATAGCATTCGCAACAAACCAAAACTGCTCTGTATCTTCACTCCCTATGCCCTTGAAAATCAGTAGCTTCATCGCATTCGCCATGTTGAATGGTGGTGGTGGAGGTGGAGGTGGAGTGGGCGGATGATTTACTCGAGGAATCCCCTGAGTGATGAGCTGAATAGAACTTCGCAGCGGAGAACATTTCGCTCCTTCATCGCCACTTAAAGGAGGTCCAATCAATGGACTATACTCTGGTCCTAATCCTTCGTGATTTATAAAGAATCGTCCACTTCACGTAGCTCCGAACATAAAGGTAATGGCATCACCCATTTTTCACATAACAACATTTTAATCCAAGTATTCAATGATCTTAAATACTTACCTCACGATCCCTTGAAAAATCGTTGCTCTGCTTCATTATAGCTGACTGAGGTGTCAACTACAAATTCTGTAACAGATCCTCCTATAATTTGATCGAGCTAATGATTGATAGCCCGCACGATCTTGTTTTCAGAGGTTTCTAGCCATCGCACTAATTTTGGAGTCCACACTATAGGACTATCGAGCTTCCACCGTCCTTGACTATCTGTCAATTTAGCTAACCACTCATACAGTTCAATGGGAAAAGTGCAGAAGAAGATCTCGTGTATCTTCGTACACAGATATCTGTTCAACCACTCTTCCTTCGACAAGTGCAGATTGTTGTTTTCTTGTATCGCGAATTCATGAATCTTCCGATCCAACCACTTTTCAATTTATTTCATGGTCGGATTCCAATGGTGCGACATCACACATCTCTTTCAAGCAGATCCCGGTCCTGGCAACGGAACCATTTGTTGGCTTAGGGGGTCCTGACCCAAGTTGAGAGTTAGCTGCGCCAATCAAAAAAATCCTACACTACTGGCCCTTTCGAAAACAACCTACGTAGCGCAGGTTGCAATCTCAGCCAAAGAAGTATGGGGGGATGCAAGAACCAAGTTTCTACATCCAAAGACTAGTGTGATGTCTTCCAGCGCCTCATATATTCCTTTGCACAGATATATACACTCTTAGGGAACGTTGCTGAAACTCTATTACAATAGCCTTCAGACCTTTGCAAAGGTCTACGATCCATCCTTATGGACCCTTAATAGTCAATTTGTCTACTTATGTGCATCAGAGAGCAGTCCTAAATTAGGGTTCGCGCAAATTTACTTAAGTTAATCATAAACATCAGATAATTCATCAGAGTCTTTGTGAAAGTACTTAGATATGCATTACGTACATCATTAACACTTATTAAAGAGGATTGCATAACATTCAATCAATATTCATAAAATATATCATTCATTGACAGCATATAACATTAACAGAAATAGAGATAAACAGAACCATGCAAGAATTCTTTGGAAACTGTCTTTATTGATCTTCAATTCAAGGTTATAGACTTAAAACTTCCCTGCACACTCAGCTATAGGGGTCTGCACATTGAGCTGCAGACTCTACCTAGGCCTCTGCAAACTCAGTTGCACAGCCTTTCTCCTTCTATCTTCCCCGCTTCTCCTTTCTATCCCTTCTTCATACTACCTCTTATCCATTCATTGCCTTAGAATATTTAAGACACACCTATTTATAGCCTTTTCCATACAATGCCATGGTCCACGGACCATGGGTGAATCTCAAAATTGACTCGAACTTTACATAAAACAAGGGGCTAAACCCCTTTGACTCCTATTCATCTACGTGCTCTACATCCACAAACCACGGATAATTTACATTATTTACACAAACTGTACGAAAACTTGGGTTATCTTAACCCCAAAACTTACCCAGGGGACCCTATCACAAACATTGGTAGTAGCGTTGTGCTAGGAGAGCATGCATCTTGTCAGACATACACACCATTGTCGATCACATGTAGATATGGATAATGAGGTACAAGGGAGCCCCATTGCACTTTCCAAAGATGATGAAACCAAAGGCACTTGAGTTGAAGGCACACATCCGGAGTCAGATTTGGAACTATGAAGAACTCCCACAACTCATAACCAGCTTATATGCTTCACATGCATGATTGTTCAAGAGCATGGCTGTCATTGTGCACACGCATGCGATCCCATCCATTGGCACACTCACCGAGGAGAAAAAGAAGAACCAAATCCGACTAGAGCTAGAAATGTACTTTGATTAGTTGATGTGTATAGCCACAAGCGTAGAATTGCTGATGAGTGCAAACACTATACATCAGTATGTCATTGGTTCAGTTGCACTCAACACCATGATGTGCATGTTATCTGAAAAGTTAGACAGAGGTGCCAAATCAGTATACCCAAATGCAACAGAGGCAAGAGTTTGCTTTCAAAAGGATATCACCACAGAGTACACGGACACCATAACAAACTACCAAGCTTGGCATCAGTTCACCACCATCGATCATTGAGAGGATGTCGACGAGTTAGTCTTCCCACAACTATCTGAGTCTTGGTGATGTCTTGTATGTCTTAGTCAAACCCATTTTTGTTTCACATGGGTACATGTGCAGATTGTATTGTAAACATGCGGTAAAGTGAAATACCGAGTGCCAATAGTAGAATGTAAATAGTCATGTGTAAGTTGAAGAGTCATGAGGGTAGGTGAAGAGTCACAAAGGAGAATTTCAAGGGTCACCCCACCCTTTTCTATATATAGAACCTCATAACTCATTGTACAGATTTTTGGGAGCCAAGCTTCCGATAGGTATAACATAGAGAAAGCTTGGAGTGTATTGTAATGAGCATTGGATTATCCATAGTACAGAGCTAGTACATCTCTTTGGAGGAGTAGGTAGCAATGATTGTAATGTTCCGCTATCAGGGCTGGTGGTTGTCATGGTTGTATGTATGATTGGATCTTTCACTCTTTTAATATAATAGAGAAATCAAGTTTCATGAATATATTGTTATTGTAGTTCGACTATCCTGGTTACTCTAATGATATATGTAGTTGTAATTTACGCATGTATATATGGACTATTCTGTATGTTTTTTTATGAATATTATCGAAGTGTGTTGTTGGTCTAACTCATCACCTTGGATCTTCAGTTATCCTGCTTTCCATCTCCTGATGTCTTTCCGCTTGTCTGTTCCCTTTCAAGTTGCGTGTTATCACAAGCTTCTAAAGGGCGAACTCTTCCCCTCTTTCGTGTGTTAGAGCATTTCATGCACCTTCCTTGACTTGCTTCAAGGCCACACCCTTGCTTCCAACAAGGACATATTACTTACCTCTACGTGCAATTACAATCAAGGCGATACCGCACTACCCACTGCTGGGACTCCTACTGCAAATGGTTTGAGGTCTAGTTGGGACTTTTTACCAAGGAAATCCCCTGACATGTTGGTGGGTCTAGCACCATCAACAAGATTATAATGCCTACCTTTCTATCTTAAATAACCTTGCCTACTAGTACTACATATTTCTTTCCGCTATGCACCAAACTTGTAACATTCCAAGAATTTAATTTTGTTTTCATGATCAAATATTTGTTGATTCATTAAATCGTTGAAGTGTTGTGAAAAGGAATTGTAGAAGGTATAATTGTGTCCTTGGGCTAACTTTTGTCTATATCCAACCTATTTTCACCAATTATCCTCGTAGCATGGTATACTTATTGTGTCATAAGTCTTGACATTTTTTCATATTAAAGTGATAGGAAGAAGTGGCTTCTATATGTTGACCAAGACAAACTTTAAAATGCGCCATGTTTTCTCTTCCTCACTCTTGTGTTCCCGATAGTATCGTGTAGTCTCTTCCCCGAGGACATCATTTTCCAATACATCAACCTTTTTACAGTGATTGATGACTCTAATGAGGATATTTCCTCTCACTCTATTCATTTGGCCTCAGTAACTAGCTTCAACGTCCCTGGAAATACTCTCTATTTTATTTCACCCATTCAACCAGATTTAGTAATTATCATTTCTCTTGTACTCCTATCTTCTCTTAAAGTTTCTTTTAGCTAGGGAATTTATCCTTATCTTTATCTACTTTTTGGTAGCATTGATTTGGGAGTTTATTTCACAGTCCCACTTTTTAATTACATTGGATATCCTCTCTTAGTACCATTCATCTACTTTTGCGATGATCAGTTAGAAACAAATAAAATTATCTTATCTTATTCTATTTGATTTCTACACCAAGAATTTTCCCAAAGGCTTCACAATGTGTTCCATGCAACCACCTATATAAGCCAATCAAGAAAGTTTATTCTATCCACAGAGAATATCTCTTTCGAATAGCATTGTTGATGTCAACATGAGCCTATCAAGATTGTACATAATGTAGCATATCAGCCATGTTCCACAACCTAGCTTGTACAGTTCTTTAGTACCACTCTCATTTAAAAGTTTCATTGATGCTGGCGTTTCCTAAGCCACACATTGATTCCACATTCCAAGGGTTGGCCTTTGTCCACCTTTTCATTGTCTTCATAGGAAGGCATTCTTCTCATGGAATGAAAAATTATTGTCTGCTTGGTTAATTTTTCATAGTTTTCTTGAGCTATAGGAACCTCAGTGATCTGCATGGGATAATTAGTTTCTTGTATTAAATTCCTTTTTAGAATATGTTAAAATTGCTTAAGGATTCATGAGGTTAATTGCAAGTTTAAAACATGAGTTTTTGAGTGTTTTTATGTAAATTTCATGTGAAAATTAACATAAACAAATGACTGAACAACAACATATAACAGACATGAACATCACCAAAAATAGTATCACAACAACACATGATAAAGGAGTTCAGCCTGTTTGGTCTACGTCTCCTTGGTCCAACTTCTAATGGCTTAACCCTCTCTATTATGCTCAAAAATGTGAATACATCAGTTTACAATGCTAAGATAGATCTGAAACTTGTTCCAATGGCTCCAAAATGCCCAAAAATTCATGTCTAACCTCTTTTTGCTCCTGATTTGGTCAAAATTGAAGAAGTTATGGCTCCCCCAAGTATTTCTTCTAATTTCACCGTAAATTCCCCAAAATATGGCACCATCATACAAATTCGCCCCAAATTGCACTAACGAAGCGCCAATTTCGTCGATTTTCGGGCGAAATTCTCTGATGCTTTAATTTGCCTCTAACGCCTTATATATGAAAATTCTAGGCACGTGGGGGCCACGTGCCCGGGGCTAAGGCCAACAGCCCACCCCCGCTAACCGAGCTCCCACTCCCCTCCAATGGTGGTCACATTGTTGGCGCGTGCCCAAGGGCTAGCCCCTCCCTCCGAATGCACATTACATTAACTTCAAATAATTACCACCACCATAGTCTATTAAGACTTATGGTTGTGGCGCATTGGTAGGAGGCTTTAGTTATGTGCTTGGGGTCACAAGTTGGACCCCTGCTGCTACTTCCTGAACCTCAAACAAACTTTTGGTGGCCCCCGGGCTGCCACGTGGTGGCCTCTAGCTAGGCCACGTGTCAGCCTGTGGTTGGTCACCTTTCGACCAATAAAAATCCACCAAATGCACCCAATCCAGAACCACCCCTTGGTATCATTTTATTCACCAAAAGATGTTGACCAGTCAACCCTGCTACCTCAACCTGCATAGTCAGTGCCACATCAGTAGTACGGACTGCTGACCGGGCTGTCACATTTTGCAAAAATTCTCCTATTTGGGAAAACGAACAGAACGTGATTCTAGGAGCATACGATGTCCATTTCATGCGAAATGAGTCATGTTGGATTCAGGATAATAAGTACTACGTGGTCGTTTAGGTTCCACACCGATATGACAACTTTGAATTTTGAGCTAAATTTTGAGCACCTGATCATTCCTCCCCGCTGGAAGCCTTTTGGACCCCAAAAGATCACTTTCAATTGTCTAGTAGGTGAGGTTATAGTTACCTCACGTTTACAATCTCAATCCATTTGGATTTTGAAGGATTTTTTCCTTTGAGCCCCACTCAAAGGTGTATTCAGGAGAAAAATCCTCAATGGAAGGAATTTGGACATTTTCTCCTTAATTTTCAATCAAAGTAGGCTCATACAACCTTAAGTTCTCAACATTAACAGCAACATAAATTTTCATATATGAAGGTAAATCTAACCTGAAGGCATTGTTACCAATCTTCTCCAGAATTCTGAATGGACCATATCTAATTGGTTTCAACTTTTTACCTTCTCCTTGGAGCCTCTCTTTGCTAATGTGAATCCAAACTTCATCACCGACTTGGAACTTGTGATCTACAAGATGCTTTTCATGCCTTATTTTGTACTTGCCTTGGCTCTTTTCCAACTATTCTTGAACTCTTTGGTGTACCAATTGGATTTGTTCAATGAACCTTCTTGCTTTGTCTATGTCACTATGAACATCAATAGCGACATCCTTTCCAAAAATGAAATCCAAAGGATACTTAGGCAAGTATCCCAAACATGCTTAAAATGGCGATGTTTGAGTTGAAGAGTGCTTGGCCCAGTTGTAAGCATGTTGAATGTAGTGCAAATGTTCATCCCACAACTTAGGATGCTTGCTTCAATACCATGAAGAAGATGTATCACTTTCCTGTTCACCACCTCTGTTTGACCATCTATTTGAGGATGAAATGTTGTACTCTTTTTCAATTTGGTGTCCATGAATCCCCACAAGCTTGACCAAAAATTCCCAACAAAGCGAGAATCTCAATCACTAACAATGGATGTGGGAAATCCAAAATGCACCCATACATTCTGAAAGAATAACTGAGTAGTTTGTTCAATTGTAATTTTCTTTTTACATGGCATCAAAATACACATTTTGATGAACCTATCCATAACTACATACAAAAAATCATAACCTCTTTTTGACAATGGAAGACCTCCTAAAAAATCCATAGAAACACTCTCCCACGGTTGTGAAGGAACCAGAAGTGGTGTGTACAATCCTAACTTCCGATTTTTAGGCTTATTGATTGCACATAATGAACATCCTTTAATAAAATGTGACACACTTTCAAGCATACGAGGCCAGTAACAATACCTTTGTAGATGTGCCACTGTCTTACTTAGACCAAAATGACCGGCAATAAGAGAAGTATATGCCTCTCATATGATGTTGACTCTTTCTCCTCGTGGAATACAAATCTTACCAAGATGGTACAAAAATTTATCATGCAAATGATCATCCAATTCCTCTACTTGATTACCTTGACTCAAGCTTGCATAAATATTCGAAAAGTCATTGCCTAAAGCATACTGCTTAATATAACTTTCATGCAAAACAAAATTATGCTTGAGTAAAGTAGGTGCGCTAATAATAGGCCTAGAAAGTATATAAGAAAATTTATTGTAGATACCTTTCTTATACCTTATTACCAAGTGCAATTGTTGAAGAAAACCCATCCATCGAAAGTGCATTGATTGTTGTAACTTAGATTGATATTGCAAGTATTGCAATGATTTTTTATTAGTGCGAATGATTGTTTCCTTACCCAATAAGTAGTGTTTTGATCCAAGTGGATGTTGGTGGTCACCTGGCTATCCCATTTGGACCCCCACAACTGTTTCTTTCAGTTTTTTGGTTTCCTTAATTGTAGCACAATTTACTATTTTTGGCAGTTTTTCGGGTCCTGAACTTCTGGAGCCGTTTTGAGGCCCTAAATGATGTTTTTTGGGAAAATTAGAAGCAATATGGGTTATGGTCTAATTTTTCTCACTCCAAATTTGTAGTCCTCAGATAGATCTTTCCAACGAGGTATTGTGCGCATCAAACGAAGATCGTATGCCAAAGTTACAACCCCGGGAAGTTGATGTACCAATTTACCCAAACGGGGCCCATAGTTTGGTGCTTCATCTCCTAGGGTTAGGTTTTTGGATGTTTAGGGCTTTCCATTGTTTCTCAATAATAAATAGGCCTTGGAGCCTCATTGTAACACAATTCAGAGGCATGTAGCTGCCACATATCTTCTCAGAGATAAGCTACCATCACCCGAGCCAGTTTATTTCCATTTCTATTTGTAAGCATATTTTAGTATTTTACATTAGTGAAATGAAGTATTATTTTTGCTGCATCTCTGTATTTATGGTTTTCTTTGTAATCTTTTGCATTCCTGTTTATATCCGGATCATGTTTCCACATTTTCACACTTTACACCAATGCATACAATTCCTTGGCATATGTAGGATAATTAATCACTGCACCATTGAAGGTTTCCGAGTGAAAACAGATAGGCTTACCATGTTGCATGAGGACTGCACCCATGGCGTAGTCACTAGAATCAGTCTGGATCTCAAATGACTATCTCAAGTCTGGAAGTCCAAGTACTGGAGCTGAACTTATCTTTTCCTTCAATGCATAAAATGCCTTTTTTTGTTTGCCTCCCCACTGAAAAGCTTTTTTCACACTAGTCAATGCATGAAAGGAGTTGCTATAAAAGAAACATTAGCAATGAATTTCCTCCAATATTGGGTTTCTCCCAAAAAACTTCCTACCTCAGTAACTGTCTTGGGCCTTGGCCAATTCAAAATGACATCAACCTTGGAGGGATCTATTTTCAACTCACCTCCTCCAACAATATGACTCAAGTAAACTAAAGAAGTTTTTCCAAACTCACACTTTGACATCTTTAAATACAATTGTTCTTTCTTTAATACATCAAGTACTTTTCTAACATGCATGACATGTTCATCACGAGATTTACTACAAATTAAGATGTCATCTAAGTAGAATATAAAAAACTCATCAAGAAATGGCCTCAACACATCATTCATCACACACATGAAGGTTGCAAGAGTGCAACATAAATCAAAAGGCATAACTAGCCATTCAAACAAACCTTGTTTTGTTTTGAATGTTGTACTCCAAATTTCTCCGTCAACAATTCTAATTTGATGGTAACAACTCCTTAAGTCCAACTTAGTAAAATACTTTGCATCTTTCAATTGATCAAGTAAATCGTCTATTCTAGGTAGTGGGTAACGGTTCTTTACCATAATCTTATTCAATGCATGAAAGTCCACACACATGTGCCATGTTCCATCCTTCTTTGGCACCAAAACAATAGGTGACCCACATGGCGAAGAACTTGGCCTGATGATCCCTTTATCCAACAACTCTTGAATTTTCTTTTTAATTTCTTCACTTTCCATCACTAACATCCTGTACATGCCAATGTTAGGAAGAGGACTATCTTTTTGCAACTGTATCTCATGTTGGATTCCTCTCTTGGGAGGCAATCCTTTTGGTTCCTGAAACATCTCATCATATTGGTTAACAACATCAACCAATTCAGATTTCAATCTTGAGTCACAACCTTGAAAAGATTCATTATCAATATCATTCTTGGGTTTGATCATTAGAAGCACAAAATTCTTGCTAGAATTCACTAGTCTTTTCATCTGCGCCGTATTAACAAGTGAAAGATTTAGTTTCTTTCTATGGGCTCTTATAATATATTCTACTCCATCTTTGAACAAATGGTATTTTTTTTCATGTCTATGGAAGGTAGCTTTTCTGTCATAGAGATATGGGCTGCCCAAAACTATACCACATATGTCTAATGTCACAACATTAAGCTCCACTTCATCTATGAAATTTGCAGTAATGGTGAATTTCAGTTTAAACTTTCTAGTTATTTGCAATTGTGCATTGTCACACACCCATCCTAATGGATATGGTTTATGATGTGGAATGGTTTCCAAGTTTAAACTTTTGACAATGTTTTCAGAGATAAGATTGGCTTGAGAGCCACTATCAAAAAGAGTATCATTTTTTCTATGTTTTGAGATTACCCTTATGTGAAAAATTTATATCCTCTTCTTTTCATTTGGATTTTCATTGTGTAAATTTGAAGTACTAGTGCTAGCAATGGATTCTTTTCCTTTCACACCCATGGCTAAAATTTTAGTTGCATCGCCTGAATCAGACCCCAAATCCCATTGAGTGGTTGCAACTATTTTTTGTTTTCCCTTGTTGTTGAATTTATTTGGTTTCATTTCGAGATGAAGCTTCCAACAATGAGTTTCGTCGTGACCCTCTTTGGAACAATTCTTGCATGTTAATTTATATCCTTCCTTCTTAATAGATGCATTTTTCTTTCCTTTCCCTTTGAAACCCTTTTCTTTTCCTTTACCCTTAAATGGATTTTTACTACCCTCTTCTGGAATATTTTTTCCTCTTGCCTCAACATGAGTGGCTTTCACACACACCTCATCTAGATTATTGGGATTAAACATAGGAAAGTGTGCCTAAGGTAACCGTGTAAACCCACTATGTACTTCAGCAACATGTCTTGTGATTGCAAATCTACACCTAACATTAGAGATATTTTTCTAGATTCTTGGGTGTAATATTGCACATTTTGACCTTTAAGTTGTCTAAATATTAGCCAATTCATAATGCCTTTCTCCAATATATGCTAGAGGGTAAAATTATCTTTTAAATGCAGCAATGAAATTAGACCAAGAAATTGAGATCTTACCGTGTTTTTTTAATCTCTTTGTGTGTTTTTGATTCCCACCATACTAGTGCTACACCCTCCAGCCTCAAGGAAAGGGTGTAGGTTTACCTCCATTTCCATTACCTCCTCCTCCTGAAGAACCTTCTCCTTTGGAAGGATTGGAGCTTTCACCCTATAGTCTAGTATTCCTCTATTTATAGAGGGCCTTCACCATCTCTGTCATGTCAAAGAAATCCTTCCTAAATACCTTCTCATCCTTTGTCATATTTGTAGGCTCTCCTTCATGTGACATGCTCACTGAAGTCTCAACTACAACTTGAGGAAGAACTGGTGGTGGAGATTGTGGCAACCTTGCACTCCTTCTCCTTGACCCAACTTCAAGGCTTTCAACCAGCTTCCCTTCTCCTCTCTTGAGCTTCAACCTTGTAAGCATGGCATTCACTTGCAAACAGTTAAATCCTTCTTGCACAAAGAAAACCAAGAGCTCTGATACCAAACTTGATCTAAATGGGATAATTAGTTTGTTGTACTAAATTCCTTTTTAGAATATGTTAAAAGTGCTTAAGGATTCATGAGGTTAATTACAAGTTTAAAACATGAGTTTTTGAGTGTTTTTATGTAAATTTTATGTGCAAATTAACATAAACAAATGACTGAACAACATCATATAACAAACATGAACATCACCAAAAACAGTATCACAATAGCACATGATGAAGGAGTTCACCCCGCCTTGGCTATGTCTCCTTAGTCCAGCTCCCAATGGCTTTACCCTCTCTATTATGCTAAAAAGTGTGAATACATCAGTATACAATGCTCAGATAGCACTGAAACTTGTTCCAATGGCTCCAGAATGCCGAAAAATTCCTGTCTAGCCTCTAAATGCTCCTGATTTGGTCAAAAACTAAAGAATTTATGAATTCCCCAAGTCTTTCTGCTAATCGCACCACAAATTCACCAAATCTTGACACCATCCTACAAATTCGCCCCAAATTGTGCTAACGGAGTGCCAATTTCTCCAATTTTCGGGCGAAATTATCAGATGTCTTAACTTGCCTCTAATGCCTTATATTTAAAAATACTGAGCACATGGTGGCCACATGCCTGTGGCTAAGGCCAATGGCCCGCCCCACTGGATGGGCCCCTGCTCCCCTCCAGTGGTGGTCATGTGGTTGGCACATGCCCAAGGGCTGGCCCCTCCCTCTAAATGTGAATTACATTAAATTCAAATAGTTTCCACCACCATAATCTATTAAGACTCACGGTTGTGGCGCATTGTTAGGAGGCTTTGGTTGTGTGCTTAGAGGTCATAGGTTCCACCCCTGTTGCTATTGCCCAGACCTCAAACAAAATTTTTGTGGCCCCTGGGCTACCACATGGAAACTTCTGGCTAGGCCATGAGTCGGCCTGTGGTTGGGCACCTTCCGACCAATAAAAATCTACCAAATGCACCCAATCTAAAACCGCCACTTGGCATCATCTGATTCACTGAAGGATATTGACCAATCAACCCTGGTACCTCATCCTACATAGTCAGCCACACGTCAATAGTACACACTACTGACTGGGTTGTCACATTTTGCAAAAATTCGCCTGTTTGGGAAAATGAACAGAACATGATTATGGGAGCATATGGTGTCTGTTTTGTGCGAAACGAGTTGCGTCAGATTCAAGATGACTATAACTACACGGTCGTTCAGGTTCCACACCAATCCAACAAATTTAAATTTTGAGCTAAATTTTGAACACCTGAACACTCAGACAAATCACCCATGTAGTAAGTGTTGCTCATAGAACCTTCTTTTCTTAATCATTATAGAATATTTTTGAACTACAAAAAAGGATTTTTGCCTCATTAAACTCTTTAAAGTCGTCATTGTCTGCTAAAGAGTTAAGATGCTAAATTTTTTTAGTACATTCAATAGACGACTTGAACTTGCTTTTGTCACACATCTCTAGTAAACCCTACTCCATGATCCAATGGATCCCAGAGTCATTAGAAAATGTCACAATTTTATTTATGTTTCCATTAATTTTAACTTCTGTTGCCTTAATTTTCTTCAAAGAAGATATTTTTGAAGATGTGACAAACATGTCATTCTAGGGAACAAAACTTTTCACCCAATTATTAGTAGATTCGAAAACATGCTTGTTGAAGGAAATGAGGAAAAAGAAAGACTTATGTGTTGTTGACTTTCATTAACCCCATTTGAGATACAGTCCCAACTCTTTTCCATGTGGAAACTATGGTTCATGAATGATATGGAACCTTGGCTAGGTTTGCAAGACCATGAGTAACTGTCTTTATTTTTCTTCCCCTCTTAATATGTTGTCTTGAGTGCATGAAATTGATAAAACAAGAAGAAAAAGCAAGAGATATTACCTGTATCAATGGATGGCTTGATGTGAGAATCTTGGAGGGCAGTCTCATGGAGACATTCACTCGTTTCATGAGCAAGAGATTTTATTTATTAGTGGCTCCCATTGAGAGCCTTAGGATTTATCATTAGAGTCAAAGAATCAATGTCATGTATCAAGAGCTCTTCTTGAGCATATGTCAAATAAATAGAAGTCTATGTAGCCCTCCAATGACAAGCACGCAATCATCTCTTCATGTCAGCTTCCAAATAAGGTGACAAACTGATGTCGGCTCACATTAAGGAGACCCGCCCATTCACATGCTCAGGTCAGCTTAATTATAAGAATGAATCACTATATATAGGAGGCTAGCCTCTTTGCATTACCACAAAATTGACTTCGCATACCTCTGAAATTTTTGGTGGATAAGACAGTAAGATAGTTTTGGATATCCATAGAAAGGTCTCTCTGTATTTCAGAAAGTATGGGTGACAAAATTTTGAAGGGAATCAGATCCTTCTAGAATCTCATATCACAATGGCAACAAGTCTAAGGTGGCAACAAGAGAGAAGCTGAGATCATAGGGCAAACAAGTCTAAGGTGGCAGTAGGACTAAAGATCAGATCATAGCAGTAGTAATCTCAGTGAAGAAGTTCAGATCTATGAAGCGTATATATTCACAGTGAATATAATCATATATATGCTGATATACAATACTTATGTCTCAGTATTATATCAAGTGCAATTAAGGCATCATTGATGACATAATAGTTCGTTCTTGGTAATCCTATTGTGATAAGGGCTCATGAAGGAAACATATTTTTCAAGGCAGTAATGAACATCTCGGTATCAAGACAATGATGAAGATCTCAGTAGAAGAGGAGTCAAGAAGAGGATTGTCAAGAGAATGCGTGTCTTGGAATTGGAGTGGCTATTAGGTCAAGGGTATTTGTTTTGGTATTCGTCAATTGGAATCTATATAAGAGGAATTTGTGTGGGTTTTCCTCTCAAAGAGTGAGAGGTTTTGGCTCTGCCTCATAGCCTACATGTTGTGTCTCTTGTCTATTTATGTTCATGCATTGGTTACTGTTTGATGAATAAAAAAGCAATCACTAATAGAAGAGAAATCAACTAATACTAATGCCCTAGATTTCTCAACATGGTAGTAATCTCAGTGAAGAAGTTCAGATCTATGAAGTGGATATATTCACAGTGAATGTAAAAACAATATAGAAGTTGCTCTACAATACTTCTGCTCAGTGTTATATCGAGTGAAAATAAGGCATCATTGATGACATAACAGTTCATTGTTGGTAATCCTATTGTGATAAGGTATTATCTCTGTGATAAGGGCTCATGAAGGAAACAGAGTTGTCAAGGTAGTAATGAAGTTCTCGGAATGGACACAATGTTAAAAGCATAAAATTAAGTAATCAAGGTTCGTACCTCAAATTCACAATTCTCCAAATGAAGCAAAATAAAATGGATGGAATTCCTTACCTTCCATAATATAATTTTCAAACCAAAAAATTTAAATGCTTCACCTTCAAACCAAGAACTTTTTCAAGGCCTATAGGAGACGAGGATATGCTTTTTCTAGGGATCAATCAATGTACAGTCTTCCCTTGCACCCTCGTGTAACATAAAACCATCATAAAACAATGTCTATAAGTTAGTTTCTAATTAGGTTAGAAGATTTAGCACTATCTATATCCACTATCGTACAATTGTACATAATTAGTGGACCATCAATTACCTTATGAAACAAACTCCATCAAAGGTTTGAGCTTTGACTTCCTATGAATTATAACATATTCCTTTCTATCTTGAACAATCTTACCTGCTAGTACTGCATATTTCTTTCCTCTATGCACCAAACTAACATTCCAAGAATTTAATTTTGTTTTCATGATCAAAGATTTATTGATTCATTAAATCATTGAAAGCGTTGTGAAAAGGAATTATAGAAGCTATAACTATGTCCTTGGGCTCACTTTTTTCTATATCCCACTTATTTTCACCATTTATCCTCATAGCATGGTATACTTATTGTGTCACAGGTCTGGACATTTTTTCATATTAAATTGATAAGAAGAAGTGGCTTCTATATGTTGACCAAGACAAACTCCAAAATGTGCCAAGTTTTCTCTTCTTCCCCACCCCCTTGGACGTTATGAAAGTTGTTCTTCCTCGCTCTTGTGCTCATGACAGTATCATGCAGTCACTTCCCTGAGGACATCATTTTCCAGTACATCATCCCTTTTACAGTGATCGATGACTCTAATGAGGAGTTTGCCTCTCACTCTATTCATTTGGCCTCAACAACTAGCTTCAGCGTCCCTGGACATACTCTCTATTGTATTTCAACCATTCACCCAAATTTAGTTGTTAGCATTTCTCTTGTACTATTATCTTCTCTTAAAGTTTCTTTTAGCTAGGGAATTGATCCTTATCCTTATCTTCTTTTTGGTAGCATTTATTTGGGATTTTCATTCACAGTCCCACTTTTTAATTACATTGGATATCCTCTCTTAGGCCCATTGACCTAATTTTGTGATGATTATTAAGAAACAAATAAAATTATCTTATCTTATTCTATTTGATTCTAACACCAAGAATTTTCCCAAAGGCTTCACAATGTGTTCCATGCAACCACCTATATAAGCCAATCAATAAAGTTTATTCTATCCACAGAGAATATCTCTTTTGAATAGCATCGTTGATGTCAAGCTGAGCTTATCAAGATTGTACATAATGTAGCATGTCAGTCATGTTCCATAACCCAGCTTGTACATTTGCTTTAGTACTACTCTCATTTAAAAGTTGCACCAATGTTGGCACTTCCTAAGCCACACATTGATTCCACAATCCAAAAGTTGGCCTTTGTCCACCTTTTCATTATCTTCATAAGAAGGAACTCTTCTCATGGATTGAAAAATTATTGCCTGCCCGGTTAATTTGTCATAGATTTCTTAAGCTATAGGAACCTCAGAAAAATCACCCATGTAGTAAGCGCTTCTCATATAACCTTCTTTTCTTGATCATTATAGAATATTTATGAACTACAACATAGTCGTCATTGTCTGTTAAAGAGTTAAGAGGATACTCGTTTTCAGTACATCCAATAGATGACTTGAACTTGCTTTTGTCTTTCATCTCTAATAAACCCTACTCCCTGATCCAATGGATCCCAGAGCAATTAACAAATGTCATAATTTTATTTATGTTTCCATTAATTTTAACTTATTCTTTCTTAATTTTCTTCAAAGAAGATATTTTTGAAGATGTGACAAACATTTTATTCTAGGGAACAAAAAATTTCACCCAATTATCATTAGACCGAAAACCATGCTTGTTGAAGGAAATGAGCAAAAAGAAAGCCTTGTATGTGGTTGTCTTCATTAACTCCATTTGAGATATAGTCCCAACTCTTTTCCATGTGGAAGATATGGTTCATGAATGATATGGAACCTTGGTTGAGTTTTCTAGACCATGAGTAACTGTCTTTATTTTTCTTCCCCTCTTAATATGTTGTCTTGAGTGCATACAACTATGAAAATAGGCAGAAAAAACAAGAGATATTACCTGTATTAAGGGATGGCTTGCTTGGAGAATCTTGGAGGGTAACCTCATGGAGACGTTCACGCATTTCAATCTATTGCCTCATGGAGACGTTCACACATTAAATCTAGTCTGTATGCACTTACCATCAATAGAAAATCTTCCATGTAATCTTTGGAAAGTTTGGGAATAGCATGAAGGCCCTTCCGAATGACGAGGAATGGAGCCCAACAAAATGGAAATCCTCACATGTGTTTCATCAACTTTCATTGCACCAAAGGCTAGACTTGCTTGAGGGATCACTACGGCAACCTCCACTGCCAACATCTCAATGCAAGGCACCCTCAACTTATCCCTCAGGAAGGGGCCAATCTAGTTTCACTCTTCCAGGAAGAGGCTAGCAATGGATTCAACAAGCTTGAGGATTTTATTAGAGAGAGGAGGCCTAAACCCATATGGGATCACAATGTGATGGCAATTTAATTTTTTGGAATTTGGTTTCCATAGAAAAATAGTTTGGAGTGTCAGATTGGGCTCCAAATGGAATGTACAAAAGTGATCTTTGGTATTTATCTGTGGCTTCATGTCTGGAAGCAAGAATGTGGGATATTTTTTATAGTATAAATCAAACCCTATTTTGGACCACAATGGTAGTCTCGTGCTTTTAAAGATGAACTAAAAGCTGGGAATGACTCACTAGGTTTTGAATATATGCAGAAGAGGGCATCTACTTCAGGAGGATAAATATTTCCAATGACAATGAGAGTATATTCCTCCAAGTTTTTCAATGAATATTTGATGGTGGAATTCTATATTGGATCTGTCGTGATCAATGTATTGAAGATTCGATGGCCGCATTCCATATTGGGTTTGTCATTATCAATGGATTGAAGATTCGATGGTGGCATTCGATATTAGGTTAGCTAGTCGTAAAACCATAATTCACAACTCTCTCAGATGTCATTTTCCTACACTATGAAAAGTTTGTGGTTGGGAGGGGTATTGTAAAGAAAAATTAAAGTTTAAATTTTTAAAAAGTGTTAAAATTTTCCAATGCTAAAAAAATAGATACAATATTTTATTTGCACTTATATATTTTAGTTGTATTTGAAAAACTAATAGGCTTTTACATGTTTTTGGTTGTGATATTAGGTGGTATTTATTATAATAATAAAAATAAAATAATTTAATTTTAAGGTTATGTTTTTATGTAATGATTTTGCTATTAAAGTTTATGGAGGCAAAATGTGAGATGTTGGAAGGAAACAAGTGCTTTTAACTTGGTTGTATTGAAAACATTTAGGTGTTCTTGCATATTAGGTGGGTAAAAATAAAATAGAGTATATAGTAAATGGATTTAATAGTTAAAAAAAAATGTTAGTTTATTAAAATTCATATGTCCAATTTGGAAGGTGTAGGATACACACCTTTCTTTAGGTTAAATATATTCAAATTGTTGCGTGAATGGGGTTGTAACACCCTATGTTTTCATCTTGAGAAAATGGAGTTCTCTCCTAGTCATTCACATAGTTTAGGTTGTTATAAGCAAAGTAGGTGTTTTTCCTTAAGACGTGAAAATTTCATTTTAATAAATACAATAATGTGGTTTCAATGAGGCATTAAAATAGGGAATGAGAATGCACATTCGGGATGCTAATGTTAGGTTTTTCTTCAGGTATGAGTGCATGTCTAAGAAGAGTCTAACAAAGGTTGAAGAGTTTGAATAGTTAGAGATGTTCGAGGGTTGTAGTCTCAATTAGAGGCTTAGACAAGTAATTTAAGCACCATGAGAAGTTGTGAAGAAAACTAATACATTTGACAAGTTGCATGAAGAAAACTTGGTAGTGGGACTAAGCGAACATTCCTTGATCAAAGTTCATACCCTCTCCTTAGCACTACCACTTTGCAAGACGAAGAAGAAATGTGTAATAGATGTGCAACCCATTAAATAAGTTTGCAAGGTTGTTGCAACATATATAGGTGGTCATGTCGTGTTGCAAAATGAGGTGTTGGCCCACTCCCATTTTCGATATTTTGTCAACCTTTGAATTTAATACCCTGTGAATATGATCAAATGATATGAACCTAAAGATTCTAATAAGCTCCATAATTCTAATCATCCTCTTATCCAATAAAGAACTATATAAGGAATTATAACCTTTCATCCAATCTATAACAGCCTTTGAATCCCCTATGACTTGCATGTTTAGATTGTTGAAGTGGCGTAATTAAAATGACTAACATAAACGACTAATTCATATTATTATAGTTCTTGTTAAGTAGTCATATTTTTGTTCCTAGATTAAATTATTCATTCAAGTTAGTCATTTTTAGTAGTATTACTTATTAGCTAGCCATATATTTTAACTCAGGACTAAATTAGTCATTTATGTTAGCAATTTTTAGTTGGGTATCTTAATATTTCTAATTTTTGGTAGTATTTCACTTGGAAAAGTTGTGGTGACTAACCTTTTTAGTCACTTAGTCACTAATTTCACCATTTTCTACTAGTGATTGTCACCTCCATTGCCACCACCCCCACCACATCAACTTTGGCAATGACAGATGCAAAGACCATTCATGCTCATCACAACACCCTCAAATTATAATTTATTTCTGATATATATCTCTTAATCTAAATTAGAAGTTACTGATGGTTAAGATATGTTTCATATAGAAAAATTGTTCTGAATATGAAAATAATGAACATGAAAAGGATTACAAATATTTTGTTCTATTGCTTTTATATTGGAGCACGCATGACTTTACACATCTCTCTTCTTAATTTTATCATTTGTGAGCATCGATGTATACTTAATGTTGGAGCTCAAATTGTCTCGTAACTGAGGACAACTTGAGGCCACATCACCGAGGATCCTACATCCTCTTGCTCTATGTGATAAGGGTTGGTCTGCCTTTCACCACAGGGGGTATTCCCTGGTGATAATCAAAATTGAATAGTTATCGTAAAATAATGTGAATTAAATAGATTTTCTAATTAACAAATAAATATGTCATATTATTGAATAAAGAGTATGTTAAATAAATAATGCTTTTTAGGAAAAATAGGTGGTAAGCATACAACATGTGAAAAGTTATAAAAAATAAAATTTCATTATAACTAAGTAAGATTTAAATTAGTATTATCATATTTATCACAAAACATAAGAGTTAGTAAAAATTAAAATTAAAATAAAATGAAAAGATAGAAGTTAGGAAAAACTAGTTTAAACGCATTTAATAGAAATGTTGTAGTTGAAACAATATGACATCAAGTGCTATTATTATTCATCCTACAATAAAACAATTAAACTATTTGATTTAATTTTTCTAAATAATAAATATTGGAAGAAAAACTAGACCAATTTTAACGTGTGGAAGATTAAACAATCTAATCATGTCAAAACATTGCTAATCACCACATATTACCAGTGCAATAAAAAAATGAAAAATGAAAAATATTAACAATAAAAAATAAATAGGACTAGTTTTATGGTATTTAAATTTATGTGCAAATAAAACCCCAAATAACATGTATTGTTAGTGTTTTGTTCTGCAACAAATAAGTTCAAATATGATTTAAAAAATTTTAAATAACAAGTATTCAAGTATTTGAATAATTTAATGTATTCAAGAATAATGCATAATCAAGTTAAGCCATCATTCTGGAACAATGAACCAGTAAATAATACTTCACATAAAAATAACGCACAAAAAGAAAAGAAAGAAATAGATATTATTAAATAAAAATCCTCACAGTCATAATGAACAACACCACTGTAGCAAGTACATGATAGCTTTAAAAAGAATAATTATTCATCTCCAATGCACCACCATCCTTCAATTTGCCTAAAAAAAACTCTACCCCAAAAAGCCCCGGGACAATCTTTTACATCTTTTAAATGTCTCGAAGTTTGTTTCATTTAGTTCTCTTAACTTCCCGAATGAAATTACCTTAATAACAATTATTTTGACTAAATGTAATATAAATTCCAACATTAAATGAATTTCCGTTCAAATTCTCCACCTTAAAAAATCCTTTAAATAATATCTCCTACATTAAAAGAAAATATATAAATTAATTTTCAAATATAAAACATTATAATAAATGAAATTAAACCATAAACTTACCTTTCAAAATGTTCTCCTCATTAATTCATGTACATTATTGATGAAATTTATTTCTTACCTTAAATGAGGCCCATTGAAAATTTTCCCACTATATAAAATATTAGGTCATAAAATATGTATTTAACGTGAACATATTTTCCAAAAACACAAGATAGAATCCAAAATATTAAATTTAATATGGTTTTCCCTTTTTAAATGTTGAATACTTGCATTTCTAAAAAAACTGCCATGAAATCTCAATGCTCCTCCCATACTAAATTGATGTCTACACAATTTCTTTACACAACCATTAAAAATAAAAATTTTGAGTTTAAATAAATAAAATCTGAATATATATATATATAATGATAATGTTTTAAATTTTAATTATAAATTCCAAATTTCTATTTTGACATAGATTTTGAATAATTTTCTAAAACAATTTACACAATAATCTTAAATAAAATTTTAATAATATATAATATATATTTCGAATAATTTTCTAAAACAATTTATACAATAATTTTAAATAAAATTTTAATAATATATAAATTTAAGTTTCAAAAATCAAAGTTCATTAAGCCATCACGTTTTTCTATTTTTATTTTTAAGTTTTCTAATTTTTAGGCGGATGTGAAATTGTTTATATAAGGTATTAAAATACCAAAGACCCCACCTTTATTTATATCGAATGAGAGTGCATTTTTGGAGAAAGGGGAGAGTTTAATGAGAGGTGAAGTAAGTTTTGTATTATTTTATTTAATGTATTCGTTTTATTATGTATTAAATTTTGTTTGTTTTATGTAATTTAATTAATTTATTTTACTTTAGTATTATATTTTAATTAATTAATTTGTTTTATATTTAATTTATAATTTAGTTATTACCTTTATTTAATAATTTTTGTTTTATTAATTAATTTAAATTGTATTGTGTTTATATATATTTTTAATTATTATGGGTTGATTTTTTTTAATTATTTTAATTTTAACAATTATTATAATAATTATAATTATAATTTTTTTTGTTAGAATGTTTTTATGTAAAAAAATAATTTGGGATTAGAATTTCAATTTTGATTTAATGCAATAATTTTTTTTTACATTATAATGATTACTATAAAAACTAATTTAGTGCAGGGAAAATAAGAAAGTTTAAAGGAGGGATTTCTGATCATGAGAATATGAGAGGAGACACAAGACGAAATTGACATAAGGAGCTAAGATCTAATTGGGGTTAAGTTGACAACAACATTCGGTTCCAATTAGGGATGATGTTCCCTATGGATGATCAAGAACGTAGACCAAATATCTTCACATTGGGCATGGAATCAAAAAATGAAACTGAAGAGACAAAAAGTAATGAAAAGAAAATATTTTGCATCTTAAAGGCTAAGCCAATTGATAGCAAGAACGAAACAAGAATAAATGTGAGATGCCCGTACATATAGATTAACAAGTTCAATGATTATTTACGTACATAAGATGTTTGTTTGTATATTAAGTGTATTGGGGTAGCTATGATAGTGATTAAGGGCAAATGATCATAAATGATAAATGTCTCACTTCATAAGAGCATTCAACATTATAACAAGTCATATCTACTTACAGTTCATGATTAGGGAATGACACAAATCATAGTACTAATAAAGATTTATAAGAATGAATTTCATTTTGGAATAAGCTTTGATCAAAACTATGGAGGCTAGTTATTAGGGATTTGTTTCCCTTTTTGGTCCATAACATGAGTTTCCAAAATCGGATGTCGCTTTGCTTCCAGCAAGCGTCCATAGCCTCGACGAAGTCATCCACTATCCTGAGATGAGGATTTTTCTGGATTGTTGTTTTGATCCGGATTTAAACAGGAACACAACACATTACAGAGATAACCATAAATATAGAGATGCAGTGGAAATAATACTTCAATTCATTAATGTAAAATACTGAAATATGCTTACAAACAGAAATGAAAATAAACCAGCTAGGGCGATGTTACCTTATCTATGAGAAGAGATGTGGCGGCTACATGCTTCTGAACTCTGTTACAATGAGGCTCGAAGGCCTCTTTATTGTTGAGAAATAATGGAAAACCTTAAATATCCAAAAACCTAACCCTAGAAGATGAAACACTAAATTGTGGGCCCCGTTTGGGTAAATTGGTACATTAATTTCCCAGGGTCGTAACTTTGGTATCCGATCTTCGTTTGATGTGCACAATAGCTCGTTAGAAAGATCTATCCGAGTATTATAACTTTGGGAGGAGAAACATTGGTCCATGGACCTATGTTGCTCCCAAATTTCCCAAAAAATGTCGTTTAGGGCCTCAAAACAACTCCGGAAGTTCAGGATCCGAAAAACTGCTAAAAATAGTAAATTGTGCTATAATTACGGAAACATAAAAAACTAAAAGAGACAATTGTGGGGGTCCAATTGGGATAGGTGGGTGGCCACCAACATCCACCTAGATCATTCCTCCCCCCTTAGGAAGCAATGGTCCCCATTGTGTTGAGTTCCTCCATCTGTTGAACTTGGTCCCTGGTGAGTTGTTCTACAATCTCAGATGTGTCTAGTAATGGTGGGAAGCATGGTCGAGGGTGGTACAAATTGAACACTTGGTGCAGGCGAACGAATGGAGAAATTTTGTGCTCCAAAGAATTGTTTCCCACAACCTTGGTAATGCTGTAAGGACCATGTTGGAGTGGTATGTGCTTCTGATGGGCTCTTGTAAGGCATTCTTTCTGAATATGTAACCAAACTTTGTTGCCAACCTAAAACTTGTGTGGTGCCCCTGTGGGTGAGGAGAAGTTGTTCCTCTGTTCTTTCATGACCGTATCCCTTTGCTGTTGCTGCTGCATGGAGGAACCCTTCGCGGGGGTCATGGATATGGCGACGATCTTCCCCTTACTTTGGGAGCGAATCAGACAAAAAATGAATTTCCTAGTCCGGGAGATGAGTTAGCTACATTTCTTAGCAGTGATTAAAGAGGTGGTCGTAGGTGGGGCTACCTTCGGTATCCTGTATAATGAATTACACAAATAAATAATGACAACACGAGGCCTTGACTCATACACAACATGTTGCCTCCACAAGTATGGTTGGCCTAATAATACATCACAAACATCAAGAGGTGCAACATCACACAATACCTCATTTGTGAAGGGTTTGATGTTGTAGGGAAGGCGACACTGCTCGCGAACTCGGAGATCTTGTACTTGGTGAAGCCACCTGATGCTATATGGTTGCGGGTGTGGTGTGGTCGGTAGTCCCAGCTGCTTCACGACCTCTACTGAAATGAGGTTCTTTTGGCTCCCGGTGTCAACAATGAATTGCAGCAATGAACCCTTCACCCACATCTGTGAGTGGAAAAGACGCTCCCCCTCCTCTGGATCTTCGGGCTCATTCTTATGGATCTTGGTAGTGGTAATAGTGGCTCTAGGCTCCGTGTCAATGATCTACTTCCCTTTGCCATTCCCCTTGTCAGGTTCTGACTCAGGGTCCGAACATGCATCTGATTCTAAAGCCTTCAACTCAGCCACCAATGACTGCTTGGTCTGACACTCACTTGTGTTGTGAGTGGGACTCCTGTGGAACTCACACCACTTTCCTGTGTCCTTATTCGACTTCTTGGTGTTGTTATTTTCCTACAGCTTCGATGGGTTGCCTTGGGTTGCCCTGTCCTAGCTTTGTCCTTGGTTCTGCGACTTGGGGAAGCCTTTCCCTTGCTTAAGATCTACAGATCCAAAGTCTCGTTTCTTTTGTTTAAACTTCTGCTCGATTTTGATAGTGTATCGGTACGTCGTGCCGAGCGAGGAGATGTTTAGGAACTCCATCTCTTCTTGGATGTACCTGTGTAGGCAGCCGCGATATTTGAGTACCAAATGTAGCTCAGAATCCTTGATACCCAACTGTGTGAGCAAGGTATGAAAAATGTTTGTGAACTTCGACACATCTTGGTCCCTTCCATCGTGGTCCACTTTATGTATTTGTCCTCGTAGCTTTTAACAGGGTAGTACTGCTCCTTGATGGCATCCCGGAATGAATTCCAAGTGGGTGCGGCTAAAAATAGTGAGCCTGTACTTTCATCCTGCTGCTCGCAGTAGGTTTCCCACCAGTCCTTGACGTGGGGGGCTGCTTTGAGAAGAGAAAAAATAATATTTTCCGACTAGAAAAATCATGAACAGAGAAATAACCCTCTAGCAGATTTAACCATTTATCTACGGCGTTTGTGTCTATCTGACCCTCGAATATGGGGATTTCAAAATTAAATTGTACGTTAAACGGTGTGGCATTTCTAGAGTAGCTGTTGGAAGACGATACGTTGCCTTTGGGTAGCAGCTGAAGGATCTGGGAAAAGTTGTCCATCATCGTGTTCCTTTTTCGCTTGAGGGATTCTTCAAGCAAGATTTTGATAGGATCTCCTACCCCCTCGTCTTTATTTTCATCCGCCATGGGAGGCTGTCAGGATTTGCAGGGCTGGTCTTGCAAAGGTTCGACCAGTTCAAGCCCTAACTTCTTATATCCCAACCTCGTTGGGGACATGCAAAGAAAAACAGAGAAAAAGCAGACCGCTCTGATACCACTGATCTGGATTTAAACAGGAACACAACAAATTATAGAGATAACCATAAATATAGAGATGCATTGGAAATAATACTTCATTTCATTAATGTAAAATACTAAAATATGCTTACAAACAGAAATGGAAATAAACCAGCTAGGGCGATGGTACCTTATCTCTGAGAAGAGATGTGGCGGCTACATGCCTCTGAACTCTGTTACAATGAGGCTCGAAGGCCTATTTATTGCTGAGAAATAATGGAAAACCTTAAACATTCACAAACCTAACCCTAGAAGATGAAACGCCAAACTGTGGGCCCCGTTTGGGTAAATTGGTACATCAATTTCCCGGGGTCGTAACTTTGGCATTCGATCTCCGTTTGACCCGCACAATAGCTCGTTAGAAATATCTATCCGAATATTACAACTTTGGGAAGAGCAACATCATTCCATGGACCCATATTTCTCCCAGATTTCCCAAAAAACGTCGTTTAGGGCCTCAAAACAGCTCCGGAAGTTCAGGACCCGAAAAACTGCTAAAAATAGTAAATTGTGCTACAATTACGGAAACTAAAAAACTGAAAGAGACAGTTGTGGGGGTCCAAGTGGGATAGGTGGTTGGACACCAACATCCACCTGGATCATGTTTTCTCTTCGTGTTATAGGTCATTCTTTCAATTTATTTAGCAAATATAACATTTACAAGATGGGAGGATTATCACTAGAGTTAGTCCAATACCACTAACCTTGCTCCACTGCTAGCAAGCATTCATAGCCCCGATGGAGATATAAACATGCCCCATCAGAAGTTACCTCAACAAAAGGAGTGGGAGGATTACACACTAGATTTTAATCTAATGCCACTGACCTTCCTCCGCTGCCAGCAAGCGTCTATACCCCCGACAGAGATACCACCCTGGCCAAGAAAACATTGGTTCTTATCCCTAAGGTAGTACGGTGATAAAGGAAGGTCTCATGCATGGTTATAATGTAACTAGTGCTACCAAAGTTTCAATTGAATTTTATGAAAGCCCAATCTTATGGTTATAGGTCTAGCCCTTATGACTTAATGTGATCCCTTGGTATTTATGTGTAAGTAGTATGAAAGAGGGATGTGGTGAGGAATATTCAATATGAATTTGACATTAAAGATACTGAGATTTGAGCCCTTTAAATATTGTTACTCCTCAAACACGATTTACAAACTAAATCTTTAAGTATGTATTAAAAAAATCTCGTTAATATGGTTCATACTAAGGACTTATAGATGTGTATTCCATTCTACTATGATCGCATAAAGATTCTTCAAGATGAAAAAAAAATCATCTTTATTCATTCTAAACCTGAGAAGAATAAAAAGGTTTATTTATGTACATGGTTTATATACAATGTGTTTCAATAACAATATTTATCAAAGAAATCGAAAATCCAGTGTAACCAAACAAAAATTTTATCAATGGAAAACTTCTTGACACTATACTCCATTTTTAACCAAAACCGTAATATAGGAAGCAAAGAGTAAGTTTCTTCAACTAACATGCTTCCTAGAAGAGAGTAGTTATAAAGAGGCATGAGATTGATGTTCTTTTAAAAACTTGATGCATCCATTCCTCCCTTAAGTCATGATATCCCGTCTAAAAATTTAAATGATTAAAAATTTTAAGCGTGAAATTTTTAACAATTATTTCATAGGAGGGCTTCTTGTTGCTTTTCATGGTGATAGAGTTAGTCCCACAACATTCTTCGGATTCATGATTTAAAATAGATAAGAAATATTATTCAAAATAGTCATCATTTTTCAAATCAAAGCTTGTAGTATTATGATCCAATTACATAGCATGTTGCAAAAGAAATTGTAAATGAAAAGCACTAATGTCATTATGTGATGCAACAACCTCAAAAATTTGAGTAAAAGTGTCATCATTAGAAACAAGAGAAACTGCAATTTCCTCATTATAAGACATAAGTTTAGAGAAATGTGAATTTAAATCATTATTATCATGTAGGTTATTACATCGGTTATAGCTATAATAACTAGGAGGAGATGAAAGGAAAGAATTGATATGTTTAATTTCATTTTCATTTATAAATTCATTTTCCTCATAGTTATCATAAACAGGTTGTGAAAATGTTGATTCAATTAAGTTATGACAACCATCATTCTGACAAGTATTAGAAATATCTAAAGTAGGTTCGAAATAAGAACTAAACTCGTGATTAGATTATAAGCATACTTCATGATTCAATTAATCGTCATATTGATCATAAACAATTGGTTGGGAAAGGTCAACATGAACACTAGGTGAAGTTGAGTCAAAAGTGTCAAAGATCAGTTCATGTAATAGCTTCTCCGTTGGACCACAAAATGGTTTAAAAATAGGATCAATAGGTGGAAGAATATCTTTGTTGATCAATTGTTGTTGAAGAACTTCAGGAATATGTGATAGAATGTCTAACTGGTTAGGTGCAGAATCAAACATTTCATATGTAACCTCTCCTTTATTATTATCATTATTATTCTCTTCTAAACATGAAATCAAAGATAGATAAGAACCTTTAGGAGTTATAGAATCTGAAGATTTCTCTAAACATATTATATGATATTCTATTAAAGAAAGAGAAATGTCTTTTTCACGATCTTCAAGATTTGACAACACATCGAGTTCATTAGCACATATGATAGAAGATGATTCTTCAAGGTTTTCAAATTTACATTCATTAGTGTTACTCTCCATTTCATATTCATAATCCATTTGGGTTTCTTCATCATTGCAATCAATATGATTTTTAAGGTTATTATCATTATTATGATTATAATGTTCACAACAGTCAAAGTCAAGTAACCCTGTAGGATGCATACATCTATAATAGTCACGAAAACTTGTATGAAAATATTTGAGAGAGGAAATGGTACCAGGAGGGAGACTTTTGTACCACTTTTGAGCATTGCCTTCCAAGGACATCATGAATAACCTCATTAGAACATCTTCATGGTGACATACTGCCATCTTCATAACGCTGTTGTGGAAGTCTCTGAGGTGTTGTGTTGGATTATCCCCTTCATCATTTCGAAAATGAGGAAGGTAATCATCCCATATATCTATGTCAAGTAAATCATGTGGAGAACCTGCAATATCAAAAAAATTCAAAGGAGAAAAACGTGAATAGATCCATGAAACTGCCATTGAAACAAAATAAACATATAAAATAAGCAATATTAGAAAAATTCAAAGGAGAAAAACATGAGGAGATCCATGAAACCTTCATTGAAACAAAATAAACTAGTAAAATAACTAAGGAGCCGCCAGGTGAATGAATAAATAAGAAAGGCTTACCTTAAACAATATAAGACAGATACAATTGTAACCTTGTCCACCAATGGATCATAGATTTAACCAATAACTCAATTACCAAAGGAAACGATAACTATATTTTCATTCTCGGTAATGACGCCAAAAGAATGTTGGTGGTCAAATTGTCCCAGTAATTGAGGACAACTTGAGACCACATCATCAAGGATCCTAGATCCTCCAGCTCTAGGTGATAAGGCTTGACCTATCTTTCACCACACGGGGTATTCCTTGATGATAATCGAAATTGAATAGTCGTTGTAAAATAGTGTGAATTAAATAGATTTTCTAATTAACAAATAAATGGACCAGATTATTGAATAAAAAGTATGTCAAATAAATAATGTTTTTTAGGAAATAGAGGCGGTAGGCATATAACATATGAAAAATTATAAAAAAAAATAAAATCTCATTATGACTAAGTGAGATTTAAATTAGTACTATCATATTTCTCACAAAACATAAGGGTTGGTAAAAATTAAAATTAAAATAAAATTAAAAAACACTAGGAAAAAATGGTTTAAACACATTTAATAGAAATGTTGTAGTTGAAACAATATGACAGTGCTATTATTATTCATCTTGCAACAAAACAAATAAACTATTTGATTTAATTTTTCTAAATAGTAAATATTAGAGAAATAACTAAACAAATTTTAATGTATAGGAGATTAAACAATCTGATCATGTCAAAACATTTCTAATCACCACATATTACCATTGCAATTAAGAAATAAAAAATGAAAAATAATTAACAATAAAAAATAAAATATGGCCACTGGTTTTAAGGTATTTAAATTTATGCGCAAATAAAACGCTAAATAACATTTATTGTTAAAGTTTTGTTCTGCAACAAATAAATTCAAATAAATTTTTTTTTTAAATAACAAATATTCAAATATTTAAATCTTTTAATGTGTTCAAGAATAACTCATAATCAAGTTAATCCACCATTCTACAACAATGCACTAGTAAATAAAACCCCACATAAAAATAACACACAAAAAGAAAAGAAAGAAATATATATTATTAAACAAAAATCCTCACAGTTACAATGAAGAACATCACTATAGCAAGTGCATGATGACTTTAAAAAGAATAAGTCTTCATCTCCAATGCACCACCATCCTTCAATCTTCCAAAAAAAAAAACTCTCTGCCCCCAAAAGCCCTGGGACAATGTTTTACATCTTCTTTTAAATGTCTGGAAGTTCATTTCATTTAGTTCTCGTAACTTCCCAAATGAAATTAAATTAATAACAGTTATTTTGACTAAATATAATATAAATTCTAGCATTTAAATGAATTTTCGTTCTAATTCTTCATGTTAAAAAATTATTTAAATAATATCTCCTGCGTTAAAAGAAAATATATAAATTAATTCTCAAATATAAAACATTATAATAAATGATATTAGACCATAAACTTACTTTTCATAATGTTCTCCTTATTATCTCACCTACATTATTAATAGAATTTATTTATTACCTTAGGTAAGACCCAATAAAGAATTTCCCACTCTATAAAACATTATGTCATAGAATGTATATTTAACGTGAACGTATTTTCTAAAAACGTAAGATAAAATTCAAAATATTAAATTTAATATAATTTTCTCTACTCACATTCTAAATTGATATCTGCCTAATTTATTTACCCAACTATTAAAAATAAAAATTTTGAGTTTAAATAAATAAAATCTCAAATATAGAAGAAGAAGAAGAAATTATTTTAACGTTCACAAGGCTAGAGATAGCCTATGGGACAGATTGCTTCTTCATCTGTTTGATGTATTCGGCCCCTTTTTTGTGAAGCTTCACAATAAATTCTCCCATCTTCTCGACAAACCCCTCATTAAATAGATTATCCCAAGAGCTAGGTGCCAGCGTATCTGCATAACTTTCCCTGTTGTCTTTGAAGGCCTCACATTCTAAAATGAAATGTTTTTCTGTTTCCACTTTTTCGGAAGAACAAAAAATGCATACCCTTTCCTCCCACACTTCCTTTGGCCTTTTCCAGCCCCCTGTTTCACAACGGAGTTGATGAGAATTAGTCCTTAACTGAGCAATAAGAATTTTGGCTCTCCAACAGATATTGGCCTCTATGTATGCTTTTGGTTGATGATTATGAGTGGGATTAAACACTTCAATATAGTAATTTTTCTTTCTTCCTAGCTCCTTCTCCCAAGTAAGTTTGTGGAACTTTTCCATAACAAAAGCTTTTATCTCTTTGTTGTTTACGGGGCACGCGTTCAAGCAAATATCCCATTTACTAAACCATTTGTTATTTTGCTGCATCCAAGTTTTTTTGCTCTTGCACAATCTATCATTAAAGACAGCCTTAGGCCATCTACCCTCTTCCATTTGCTCAATTGTTTTTAAATACCTTATGACTCGCACCATAGCAATTGCTTCAATAGGAGCAGTCTCTGTTTCACTTAACAAGATATCATAAGGAACTGCACTTTTAATCTTAAATTTGGTTGTAATCAAACGCTTCTGAATTTTCTCAATTTGTCTCCACTGCATGTCGGAAGTACTGCTAGCCCATAGTTCACAACCATATAGAATCACTAGAATCACTAGAAGCCCAAAAAGAGTTTGAGTGGTCTTCCAGTCCCATAACTCTGCCTCTCTACACCTATTTTGAAAAGCATAAAATGCTTTCCAACCCCCCAAAGTTCTTTTCTTTCTACAACCATTCCAGCTTAGATTTTTGTTGAAGTCAATTCCGAGGTATTTGTAATCCGCAACTTCTTCCAGAATGTTGCCTTCAAAGTAGAACTTATGTTGGTTATGTTTTCTTTTCTTAGAGAAGACCACTACTTTCGTTTTGCTGATATTGACTTGCATCCCCACACTTCTACAAAAGTTCTCAAGGGATAGTAAGTGCTCTTGCAAACCAAGAGCTGATTTAGCAATCAGAATAAGGTCATCTGCATACAAAAGAAGCCTTATAACAAAATTGCACAAATAGATACCATCACCCCCTTGCGAATTTAACCACTCCTCAAGCTTGTCGATATATAAACCAAAAAGGGTAGGAGACAGTGGGCAACCTTGCTTGACCCCGATATCGCTTCTAAAACTTTCAGAAATGCTTGCTGAAGTTCTAATTTTGACTTTCACCTCTTCATACAGCCTATGCACAGCTGCTCTCAAATGTTTAGGAACCCCAAGTTCCTCCATTCTTTGCCAAAGTTTATCCCTAGGAACCGAGTCAAACGCTTTTCTGAAATCAACAAAGCAACAAAAGACTTCTTCCTTCTTCTCCCAAACTTTTTCAATGATGTGCCTTAAAGTTATGCAATGATCAACTGTGGAATGCTTAGGTCTAAAACCTGCTTGCCCTTTAGCACGCTTATTTCTTTCTTCTGCCCACTTGCTAATTTTGTTTTCTAGCATGCTTCCAAATAGCTTTGCAAACAAAGGGTTTATCATGATGGTCCTATAATTGGAGGGATTATTGATGTCGCTGCTCTTGAAAAGAGGTATTGCCAGACTAGTTGTCCAATCTGTGGGGAGCCCTTGTTGTATGATGTTGTTGAAGATTTTTGTAATGTGAGGTGCAAGAATCTTTGAGCCCCACTTTAGATATTCTGCTTGGAGTTCAGCTAAGTCTTTTTCTTTTCCAACACCCAACTTCTTGATACCCATCTCTACCTCTTGTACCATGAAGAGTTTAGTATCAGTGTTGACCAAGGGGGGAGGGTCAACCTTGGGAACCTGCTCATAGAGTTGTCTTGCATAGTCAAACCATTTAGAAGTTGTAATATTATTTTCAATTTGTATCTTTTTCGGTTGGAGCTCCTTCCAAAATAATTTGGGATTATTTTTCCCAAGGAAGATTAGTTCTTCCCTCCTTGAAACCATGAAATCAACCTTTTTCTTGCTTAATAAATGCTTGTAAGATTTGAGCTTTATGTTATCCTTGTTTGACTCTTTCCACATTCTCCTTGCCTTTTTGCATTCCTCGTCAAACCAAGCATTAACCGGAAAGCAATTTGTTTCAGACTTCTTAATTTTTGTTCTTTTGCACTTTGCAAGTGCACATTGAATTAAATGTGTTAATTCATGACTATTAAGGCTGTGAATTGTAATTTTCTCCTTCTCAAAGAGTCTCTCTAACGTCATTTTGAAGGTATTACGATTTTCTGGGGTCAAAAGAATTCTGCCCTGTGGGAGATTTTGTTGGACATGCTGAATTTTTGACTCTAATTGTTTCTTTCCAATCCAAGAGAAACATAAATAAATTGGCTTGTGATCTGATTTCAAATCCCACAGCTGATCTCCAACCAAAACTTCTTCCATTTTCTCACACAAACCATGCGAGCAAATTACATAATCTACCACACTTGCTCCATTGTAAGTATTGCAAGTGAAATTACCGGACTTTGCCCATCTAGTCAAGCCATTACAAATGACTAAATCAAAGGCCCCACATAAAGTAAGCAATTGTTCACCAAAGAGATTGCAGCCCTTGTCCTCTGAAATTCTTTCCCACTGATGATTGCTTTCTTCTGTAAGTCAAATAGGGTCACAATCATCTTTACAGCAAAGAATGCTAGCTTGCTCACTTGCAGTCCTAGCATTGAAATCACCCACTATAAGGACTTCACCTAGCTGAGAATATGTTGCAATATCCGCTTTTAAAGCTGCAAATGGATCTTTGTGGTCAAGCCCTCTACCTTTGTAGATTTTTGAGACCTGTGGCGCAAAATAGCATGTTGCAATTCTGATGTGGTTTCCATTTTCTGATATTTTAAACCAAATGAATTGCTTATTTGAGTCTTCTTTTTCTAACTGAATGAGACGACCTTCTTTCTCCCTTACTAAAACCATGATACCCCCGTGCCCTTTGCCATTCCCTGTTGCCTTGTTCTACACTGCCATCTTCCAGTGTCCTTCAAACAAAGGTGTCTTGCACCCTTCATGCTCATGTGTTTCTATGAGGCAAATTATGTCTCTATTTTCTGCAATAGGCCCTAACCCAGGTCCTCGTCTCCATGGGTAACCTCTGCAGTTCCAACAAACTAATCTCAAGGAAACCTAGGTATGACTTGATTGCTATTTATTTTGACGTGCAAGACTCACATTTGAGTCTTTGTCCTTGTTTTCCCATACTGACCTTGCTATCTGATTTCCTGTTGAAGAGTTTGTTGCCTCTTCTTTATTACCATCTTGCTGCTCTGTTTTGGAAGGAGGTCCAAATTGCGCTATCACAGCTTTGCCTTTATAAATCCATGCTCTCTTTCCTTCATCTCTTGCTGCCCTAACCTTTAAAATTTCCTCTCTTCTTTCCCCCTGTTGTTTTACAGTTAAATTTTCTTCTAGGAAAAAACGAGAACCCCTCAAGAGATGCTTCTTGCTTAGAATAATATATTTATCACGCAAGCTAGGCATAATGACTTTTATGGGTCCCCGTTATACTTACCCACCCTCCATGTTTGGCATATTTGTCCTTGCCATAGCAACTTGTCTTTCAAGAAGTCTCTTGCAAGGTCAAGAGTACATTCATTTTTTCCATAGTCTTTCATCCCTTTAATAATTATGTTTGCTGCCCTATTTTGTCTTTCCTTGCCTTCACTATCTTGCATGTTGTCAACCTGAATATTTGTTTCTCCTTCCTTATTAGTAGAATTGCTAATAACTTGAGCCCAAGTTTTGGAAACTTGGGTGGAATCTTCTTTCATTTGTTCTCTCGCGTTCTCTTGATGGTTGTTTATTTGGACAATCATTTTCCCTTTATCCTGGGATGATTTCACATTCACCACCTCTGTACTTTCCACTACAGATTTCTTTACATTTTGCACATCCGCCTTCATGCGTTGCCATTCTGTCTTCCCTATCAGGAGAGCTTCCTGTAGTAATGCCACTTGTTCTTCTAAGATTTTATTGCTTTCTGCTAACGCCTTGTTCTCAGCCGTTATTATATGAATTTTATGATCTCTTTCCTGCCCTTTAGCTTCTAAAACCTCCGACCTTTGTTTTGCATTTAACAATTCTTTCACATAAAGATTAGATGACCAGGTGAGAGGTGTGGATGTGGGACTATATAAGGCAAAATCCTCAATGGTTTTTCCTTTGGACTTCTTGTTGCCACGTGCTTGTGGAGGAGACTTGTTTGGGTGCTTTTTGCGAAGGAGTTTATTCTTTGTTTGCTCCCATTTCAGACGAGCTATTCTTCGTTTTAAAATGCCTCGATATTGTTTGGCATTGACCCAAACCCACTTCCCAGCTTTGGCGGATGAGGCAATTTTCACTTGTCCTAAATCATTTGTCTCCACATGTTCTGAAATTTCTCGTTCCTTTGTCATGTTTGAATGCATTTGTTGTTGCTTGCTTGCTGCTGAATACTTCCGTTGCATAAAAACTCCCTCCTTTCACACTGCTCACTGTTCATTGCTCGCTGCTCTTACTGCTGCCCAAATTGCTCTGCTCACTGTTCACTGCTCACACTGCTCACTATTCGCTGCTCGCTGCTCTCACTGCTGCCCAAATTGCTCTGTTCACTGTTCGCTGCTCTCAATGCTGCCCAAATTGCTTTGCTTTCACACTGCTCACTGCTCACTGTTCGCTGTTCGCTGCTCTCAAAGTAATAAAAAGGCAAAAAACATGTCTCTGCAAAACATCCACGCACGTTTCATTTCAGAACAGAAAAGTGATATGTTTATTGGGCACAGGGATGCTAATCGTTCCACCCTGGATCTTTCTCACTCGCTTCTTGGCGTGACGTAAGCGTCAGGACAAGGAGCCCCTCCTTCTGTAGCGTCGTATCGATGGCAACGGTGCGTATATTTCTGTCAACTCCAAATAACGCCCAGTGATATATATATATATATATTTTTGAAATCTTTTAATATTTTTGTCGAGTTCGTGTGAAGAGAGAGAACCTGGGAAAGCCGGACTCCACACACCTTTTAAACCGTTAGCATGCTATCAAGTGTAGAAGCATTTTTGGAGAAAGTGGAGAGTTTAATGAGGGGTGATGGAGAAAGTGGAGAGTTTAATGAGGGGTGAGGTAAGGTTTGTATTATTTTATTTTAATGTATTCGTTTGATTATGTATTAAATTTTGTTTGTTTTTATGTAATTTAATTTAACATTGTATTTTAATTTAATTAATTTGTTTTATATTTAATTTATATTTATTCAATTAGTTATTAGGTTTATTTAATAATTTTTGTTTTATTAATTAAACTAAATTGTATTGCGTTTATTTAATAATTTTTGTTTTATTTATTATATTAAATTATATTGTGCTTATTTAATTTTTTAATTATTATTTGTTTGATACTTGTAATTATTTTAATTATAATGATTATTATAATAATAATTATAATAATAATTATAACTTATAATTAGAATGTTTCTCATGTAAAAAATTAATTTAAGATTAGAATTTAAAATTTTTATTTGATGCAATAATAATTTCTGTAAGTTATAATGATTACTATAACAACTAATTTAATGTAGGGTAAATAAGAAAATTCAAAAGAGTGATTTTTTATTATGAAAATATGAGAGGAGGCATAAGGTGATATTGACGGAAGGAGCCAAGATTTAATTAGGGTCAAATTGGCGACAACACTTAATTATTAACTACGTATACTTAATTATTAACACGAGGCTCTAAAATCTCTAGTGGATGAGCGGGGAGCTATAAATAAATTGATGAATGATATGGCAAGGCTCCAACGAAGAATGAGTGGCATATAACGCATATTGGAAACTTGCATAGAAGAGTAGCTAGAGTTGCAATGATCTATGAGGCAAGAGGTTTTTGCTGCTCTAAATTACTCAAATGGAGAGAAGAGAAAGTCTTTTATGGAAATTAGATTTTAGTATTTGTGTTTTATTAGAATAAATTACCATGAAATAATATGTAGTTTGTATTTTCATATTGCACATATATGTCTTAAGGTTATAATGGCAAAGATGACATTTTTGTTTGTTGTATTTGTCATACAAGTACCATAGTTCAAATACATCACATGTTGTTGCTTTGTGAAAATTGATAATATTCAAATAATTTGTTTTTAAAACTCAACCAAAATTCAAACATTTGAATAGCAACATAAATGTGGAGTTGATTTTTTAATATAAGAGTGAAATGTCTATACCACTTTATTGCAAGGTAGATGTTTTGAGGATATTATTGCCATTATGACAAACATTATTTCTATTTATTTTCTGTGTCTTATTATTAGAATATTGCTAATCACTATGATAATATGTGTTGTTTACTTGTAAGTGAGTAACATGTTTAAAGGATTGTCATATATTTCCTTTCACTACACACACAAGTTATGAATCCCATTAGATATTCATCTTGTGGAATATTCTTTAAATTGATTTTTAAGAGGTATATTGCTCATAATTACTTTAAAATAATATTTATATAATAATTAAAAGATATAATTTAACATAATTATTTTGAAAAGGGAGGAATGGGGAGCAAGAAGGGTTTTTGGTATTCTTCATTGTTTTAACCATAAAGCAAAATGTCTCCATGGCGGCTCCTCATCTTTGTTAGATCGATGAACCCTTCTTCATTGCACATGAGTATTGTCTCGTAGTATTGTACATCCCTTCTTCTTGTCGTTTGGATCTACACTCTAACTCTAGATCACCTCTTCGTGAAAAGTTTTTTTCTAGCTTCTTTGATAAATGGACTATGGATTAAACAAGCTCATGGATTACAAGCTCAATCACACATGAGGTAAAATATTGGGATTACAAATTGTCTATCCCCTTCCTTATACTTTGTCATTGGTCTCTGTTGCTACTAGCCCTCCATAACTTTCTAAGTTTTCTCAACCCGCAAAAAGTAGTGATTTTCATGTCAACACTTCGGGTTTCTTTCTTACTAGATATGTGCCTTTATCCTCTTTTGTTCCTCCTCCTACCTCCTTTTCTTCCCTTCGTGGTCTCTCCTCCCCATCAGATATTGCCCCCACCAAACTAGAATTTTCTATGTCATTATGTAGGAGGGGAAGTGCATCCACAAATGTAATGAGGCATTCCATCTTACAGTGGGAAAGAACATAGATCTTGTCGAGGTGATGGATTTCGAGGGTAAAAACCTAGTAGCCAACCTTTTTGTAAAAATTTGTTTAGGTGCTTCTCTAAAGAATTAGGTCTTCTCATCATGGAGTCCTCTCTTAGGCTATGCTCATGTCTGTCATTCTCTGGTGAGGGGGTGGTTGGATTTTGTGTTCTAATAAGAGGAAGATTGTGTGCACATCTATTCTCTTAGTTGGAGTTGGGGGCAAGATGGCTTACTTAAACCATATTCCATTTCCTTTGATTAATTCAGGGAGCCATTAAGTGAGCTTAGGGCTTTGGAAATATTGTCAAGGCTTCCGCTCCACTTCTGGAGGTAGGATATCTTTTCAGGTATAGGAAATAAGCTTGGTTCTATTGCCAGCATGAAGGAAGGTTGGAAAGGAAAGGAGGATAGTTGAGCCACATAGTTACAGGTCGATGTTAACCTTGGGAGTGGATTAATTGTTGAAGGGGAGTTCTCAATGGATGGTGTGGTCTAGGTGAAAAAGGTAAACTATTGGAAAATTCCATTAATGTGCCATCGGTGTCATGAGGTAGGGCACCTTCTAAAAAATTGCCCTAGTTGGGGCCCCGTTAGGATAGCTTGCAGTTCCTCTAGGCATTGAAAGGAGACTTTTGTCAAAGGCTCTCTTAGCATACATTTGGAGGTTCTACATTCTAGATAGGAAGTGAAAGTTACTTCCCAGGACATGCATTTGACCAAAGACTATCTATTGGTAATTATTCACCCCCTCCCCTCTCTTCGGGTCATTTTTTCCCTCTCCCTTGTCATTAGCCCTCCTTCCATTTCTTGGGAAATCCCTTGTGCCTCATATCATGGCTTCCTATCCTATTAGTGGTTTAATATTGGTCTATTTTGATCCCCTTGGTTTTGTTCCCCTCCCTCCCCCCTCCTTAAGACCCTCCCCCTCTTATTCCCCACCTTACTATAAGGGAGAGACAAAGAGTTATGCTCTATGTCCTATGATGAATATCAAAGAGAACCCTCCTTCATGCAGAGGGATTTCTTTGAATGCCCCTTCATTAATTTAGTTGATATGAAATCAAACTTGTATAAAGCACAAGAGAAAGATTATTTAAATATTAAGAAAGGAAATCAAGTATCTATAACTAGGGCCCTTAGAGAAAACACAAACCTATCAAATGGGTCCCCATGATTCTTCTGCCTTGCAATGCAAGGGGCATTGGGGCACCTATAAAATTTTGAGCCTTAATATATTGGTGAAATTCCATAAACCTAACATAATTGTGATTCAGGAGACTATGTGCTCTGGCCAAAAATCCCAAAATATTCTCAAAGGATTGTTAAAAAAATTGGTCTTTTAGCCATGTAGATTTTGATGGTTTCTTGGGGGTGCTTGGTCATTGGGTGGAGTCAAGATTTCAAGGATCTATCTTCTTCTCTTTACCCTTCTACCATTATGGTTAAGTTGTCTTTTAAATATCATGTGTTTTTAGTTTCCTACTAAATGTCTACAACCCTTAAATGATGATGGAGAATCATATTGAGAAGGATTGGTTTCTGACAGTGCCTTTGCATATCAACACATCATTGTTGGTGGAGATCTTAATTTAATTTGGTTTTTTTGGAAGTTTGGGGGCCTTGTCCCATTTGTACCCTCTGCATCAATATTTTTTAGATTTTCTTATTAATAATCACCTGATGGATCTCAGTCCAATTAAGATCTCTCCAACCTAGATGAATGGTCGTTCAAGAGGAAGCAAAATATCCAAGCAATTGGATAGATTCTTAATTTATGAGTCTCTTATGTTCTGTAGGTTTTCCTTCAAATATGTGGTGGTGAGTGGTGGGGTTTCTTATGATTAACCAATTTTGTTACAATTTTCTCCTTAAGAAGGTCTTGATGGTGTTGGACCTACCAACATTCAGGGGATCTCCCCGATATGATGTCCCAACTAGACCTCACACTGTTTGGTGTAGGAGTCACATCCGGTACGACAATCCAGTTACCATTATCTTAGAGATTTGCCTTAGCTCTTGTTGATCAGCACATGAGAGTGTTATGCTTGTAACTTCAAGAAAGGGAGTTGAGTATGCCTCGTGAGTGCGTAATGTAACCCTGTGTCTAGGTTCTTTTATTGTCAAAGGGGAAAGTTAAATGAGCCTCTTAATGAGAGGGAAGAGTCCCAACCCAGGAATAAACACACACAAACAAAAATAAGGGTCTATCCAGCATCCATTGGAATAGTCCATAGTGGATGTGGCAAGTTGTGAAATCAAAGTTCAAGGTAAAACGCGTACACTTTCCAGCAAAGTAGTCCACACAGGGGTGACGCTAGTTAAAATGGAGAAAACACAAGAATGGTCTATCTAATGTCCAGTGGAGTAGTCCACACGGGTGAGACAACAATGATAAACAATAAAACACATCTTCAACAATGTAAGTACTAAAATAACCGAAATAGTTAAAGTATCTTAGTATAGGTTAAGAAAACATGCATTACAAATGTTTAAAGAATAGTCTTACAAAAAGATACAAAACATGCATGAAAATGTGTTGGCCTAAAACAAGATTATGAATTAAGCAATAGTTACAAGACACATCTGTACACCATACATCACTAGCCCCAGTAGTGGGACATTGGACCCACTCCCCACTCCTCAAATAATAGACTACAAACTCTCAAGACTATGTGGGAGGAGCCAACGTGAAAAGTCCTTTGCCCATACAATGAGGGGGTATATATAGTGCAGGGTATAACTGACCCGTGTGACTCTTCGACTTCCGTCATGACTGTTTGACTTCCTATGACTTTTCAACTGATGTGACTCTTCAAATTCATATGTACGTCTCTTGGACTTTCACATTCATTACATTTGATTACAACAAGTATGGCCCATAGTAGTGATGTGGCTGAGACAACTCATCAAGCAACTTGACATGACACTGTTGACATGTACTGGCTGACTGTGGTGTCTGTGTCGAATCGTTGTGCTGCTGAGTGACGGGTGTGATTTCAGTGTAACATGTATATACTTCGTCATGGAAAATTTTGCAGGTTCTTCGATGGTCTTGGTCTTTGCTCGATGGTGCATGTGTATGTGTCCCTTTCGCTCACTGCTCGATGTTCTTATTCGTTCGTTCAACTGCAAGCAAGTCTTCTAGCATGTGCCCCTTCTTCATCTCATTCATCGTCATGCCATGTTTTATCCATGTACGTGTTCCTGCAATCACTCATGATGAGACACCATCAAATCTAGAAATATCCTAGTCTAACATGATGCATTGTTTTCCGTTTCGGTGCAGATGACTGGGAGAGGTACAAGGCACTAAAACTACATAGAGAACAGTTTAGGCTAGGATGTGAGGCTACGGAGTACTATCAAGAAAAATTGTGCAAATTTCACTGGGAGGAAGATTTGTGCAATCCTGGAAAGTAGTGACAACTGCAAGGTAAAACTCAGCTGGGAGGCAGAATTGCGCAGTTTCCGGGAGGAAGACCAGGCAGGATGTCGGGGAATTTCTGGGAAATTCTGCGCAATTTCGGAGATGAGGACTAGGCAGGTCATCCAGGGGTCTAGCTGGGAATCTACACAGTTTCTCTGGGGCAGACAGAGCGGGTAATAGGGGGCACTGGAAGATATTTTTGCGAGTTTTCAAGAGCAGGGCTGGATTGGGCTATGGGGAGATGCTGGTTAGAACTGCGCATTTCTGAGGGACAATGTCAAGCAGTGACTTCTGCAAAGTTTCCGAGGTGAGTGCAGAGTAGGGCAATAGAGAGGTTTCAAGTCAAAACTGCACAATTTTCAGAGGGAGAGCAGAGAAAGCTAGCAGGGGGTCTGTCAGTCAGATCTACGCAATTCTTAGGAACAATGCAGTGATATGCAAGAGAGGCCTGACTCACAAGATCTGCACAATTTCATCTGACAGTGGAGGGTAGGCAACTGGGAAACTTCTGCGCAGTGTTGGGGAGCAGTGTAGCCTCGGGTGACAGTGTAGTTCAAATTTTCCGGAAGACTAGAGGGAGGTTGGATGGCTGATGTTGCGGGAAGTGCTGAGTGGATTGTACTTGGGGATAGCTTATGTGTGGTTCTGGGATACAGTTAACTGGATCACTTCCAGGATTTCACAGTGCAAGCTACCCGATAGGACAGCCTCAAGCTCTGCACAATTCTGGGAAATAGAGCAGAGTCACTAAGATATGGGTCTGGTTGAAGGAGGGTTGTCAGGTCAACAAATTTTCAGGAAAAATGGCTAAGTGTTAAAGCAAGTGAACTTGTGCATACATGACATTGCAATCACACAATTAGCATGACTCAATGACAAGACACCTCAAACCAATAAGAAAAACACGTGCTTAGTGAGATAGACTCAAAGGTTAAGAGTGACAAGTGAAACACTTGAGATAGATTTTCGAATGACCGTGACGACACTTGTGCAAAAGTGTTTACAACTTTGTATGTGAGTAAGACCAATGTTCACAGGGTGAAAACAACTCATACGCACAAAGCAAAACCTTCAAAATTTCCAGAAGAAACTCGTAAGCATTCCATAACAATCAACATGCCAAAATATGACCATTGGTCAATCATGAAAAAAGGGTGTAAATAATCGACAAGAACTCATGGGATGAGCTCGAGTTTTTGTAACCATAAAGATGAAAAACCAAGGAAGGCTCTTAAATTTGGATGCAGGCCAAAAATTTGGAGGGTGTTGTAGTCACTACAACACTTGGAAACATACTAGCTGAATACCAGCTTCTCTGTTTCGTTTTGTTTTCAGTACAGGGCCTTAGCCTTTCAGGGAGTATTGATTCAATACGTAGGTTACTTTGGCTTCCCCACTTACCCCACGGGTAGACATGGTTACCTTGTACGAACACAGTCAAACACAACAAAATTTTCAGCTAGATCACAGTGTTTCAAATTCGGGAAGGGTAGTTTGGTTCATGAGCTTAAGATTTTCAGAGTATAAGTTTTCATCGTTGGTGTTTCTACACTGCCAGAAGGCCTAGGCAGTACCCTGACAGAGTCGTGTAGGAACACATGCATTACTCCACTTCCAGCGAGCCTCGTTAGTACCTTAGTGGAGTTTCCTGCTTCACCTCTCTGCGCAGGAAGCCTTTCTCTTCTTTCGCCTTTGTATTTTTAAAATAGAACTATGCATAGGCACTTATTTATTTTTGGGGTGGAAGATGGATCCCAACTTATTGAGAGCAGAAGAGGTTGTTCCTTGAGAGACGCATGTAAGACCTATGATTTAGGTTTTCCCATTTAGATTTTTCCCCTTCTCCGCTTCTACTAGTTGGATAAGCTTGAACACATAGAGCAGAAGACTAAGTACAAAAACGGGGTTTCCCAATTTGGACATAGGTTCATGGTTTGACTAAAGCTTCCCTTACAGATGGATCATATTTTCCGTACAATCTTCATTAGCCTAAATTTTTAACCAAGCACAGAGAAGATGAACACAGGACTGGCCAAGTACTCTAGTGTCACAAGACTCTTTAAATTCAGCCACATACTTATTCAAAATCCAGAACACAATATAGGACAACACTTATTTACAAAACAAAAATGACAAGACAATCAAAACAAAGAAAAGAGAAGTAAAACAAAAACATCAAAGTAAAAAAATAGAGCAAAAATAAGCATGTTGTGTACATAGGGCAGGATGCGGCCCCAGATCATTGAAAATAACATTTTAAATCTTTCTTATTGATAGGAAGGTTGTCAATCCTCCCATCAAGTGATTGTAAGAGATATGTGTGTTGGCCAAGTTTTTCGTGAACTGTGTATGGACCAATCCATAAGGAATATAACTTCGTATGTTTTCCTTCGTCTTCATGGGGTTTATCCCATTTCAAGACTAAGTCACCCACAACGAAGCTGGCATTCCCTACAGAATTTTGATCGAACGATATCTTGATATGGTTCTGGTGGAGTGAAATTTTTTCTTTTTCTCTCATTCATTATTCATGTAACTTGTGTAATGTGTCCATCCTATGCTAAACTAATAGGGATGGCTTCCCTCGGGATTCTTGGGACAACTGGAGAGAAAGCAAGTATATATTTGGTGGGAGGATGGCTTCTTTTCTGTATACAAGGAAGCAAGGAGATGTGTTCAGAGAGGGCTTAGGTGTAACTCGGTCAACCCAAAGTGCATTCACAAGAGCGGAATGCCAGTTTCACTGCTCAGAGTAAATGGTATTTTTTATTATGCGAATGATATTCTTGTTTGTAGATTTGACAAGACCATTTCCATGCAGGTAGTAGTTAGTTGAATGTTTAAGCACAATACCATATTGAAATGAAAAATCATATAGTTTCAACGAAGAGAAGTAATTTGCATTGTCAAAAACAAGTGATACAGGAATGCCAAACCTCGAAATGATGTTATGTTAATGGAAGATGATGACTTCCTAGTTGTTCACTTGTTTGAGTGAAACTGATTATGTCCACAGCGTGAAGTAATATGTAGCGGTCAAGATGTAGCGATGTTTCCTTGATGAATGTGGGAATATTTCCCCAATATGTCTAAGCCCCAGTGTTGGAATGGTTTGTCCACTGCAACAGGTTGTAGCGGGGCTGCTAACCTTCAATTTCTGTTGGCGCATCGCTGCCAGACCAGGAAATTGCGGGCATAAGTGTCTGCATCATTAAACAATATGGGCCAGTAGAAATTGGCTCTCATGACTTTGTGCGCAGTTGTGTTACCCCTAAAGTGACCTCTAGCTGGTCTGTCATGCATATCACGTAACACTCTCTCTGAATCTTGTGCCTCCAGACACTTGAGAAAAATTCCATTGTTGTGCTTTCTGTAAAGCACTCTGTGCACCAACTGGTAAGGTAAGGCTTTGAGGCGAAGTGCCCTCTTCTACTGCATGGAAAAGTGAGAGGGCATGGTGTCGTGATCAAGGTACTGGTGCACTTCTTCATACCAAGAGTTTTCGTGCGAAGTGGGTGGTTCTCACTCTACATTGTACATGTTGATTTCTTACTCCCATCTAGCGAGCTCTTCTTCTTCCTCTTGCACGTGTATCGCTTCTATTGCTAGTCTGCAGAGACCATGACCCTTAATAGTGTGAACTAGATTGATGTCAAGATCATACTCTTGTAGTATTATCATCTAGTTCACACATCTTTCACCCAACTCTTGTTGAACAAGCAATGATCTGACTGTTGGGTGTGGCACAAAGACTATGCAATGAGTTTTCAGTAGGTAGGGTCTGAAATGCTTCATCGCCTTACAACATATGCTTGTTTATCCACGGTGGGATAGTTGAGATCGGGTCCTTGCATGCTCGTGCTCATAAAGTAGATGGGACATTCGTTGTTTAGCTCATCCTTCTGTGTGAGCACTACAGCGAGTGAATTGCCAGAAGTGAAAGTATAAAGCAAGAAATCTTTGTTGAAATCTAGGTTGTATAGCGCAGGTGCATCTTCTATTGCCTGCTTGATACGTGTGAACACATCATTTTCCTTCTTCCCCTAGTTGTAGACTGCATCCTTCTTGATCATGTCTTGGATAGGTTTAACAATCTGCACATAACATGAGATGAAATTTCGGAGGAAGGTTATCTTCCCCAAGAAGGACTGCATAGCTTTCTTTTTTACTGGGTGAGGAATTTGCGTGATAGTCTGAACTTGCTATGGATCAACCTTGATCCTACTCTTCGCAATGATATGCCCAAGGAGGTTCCTTTCAGACACTATAAATACACTCTTCTTGGGATTGAATGATATCCTGTACTTTCGACACCGCTCAAAGATCTTCTTAAGATGTTGTAGGTGGTCTGACCGTTTTTTGGAAAACACTGTCACATCATGAAGGTAAACCACCATGCTCTGTTCGATGAGCCCTTGGAAGGCGATGTCCATAGCGTCCTAAAAAGTTGCACCTATGTTTACCAGCCAAAAAGGCATTCTTTGATAAGCGAACATACCCCACTTTGTACAAAAAGTAGTTTTAAGTTTGTCAGGTTCTGCTACCAGAACTTGGTTATATACGGAAAAACCATTAAGGAGAGAAAACATATTTGCTCCAAATACTATTTGCAATATGTGCTCCATAGATGGCATAGGGTAGTTGTCTTTGTCTGAGGCCCGATTCAGATTTCAAAAATCTACACACAGGTAGATTTCCCCGGACTTCTTCCTTACAGGAACTAAGTTTGAAACCCAACTAGAATGGTTAACCTTGTAAATGATCTGAGCATCCAACAAATTAGTCAATTATTTTTGTATGAGGGGTTCAAGTGATGATGAAATTTTCTGAGCTTCTACTGAAATGGATTGACCCCTTCTTTGATCGGAATGATGTGTTGGATTATTCGCATGTCATATGTTTTCAAGTCATTGTATGTCCACGTGAATACATCACGGTACTGTCTAAATAGGTGGATAAATGCTTGTCGCTCTTCCGGTGTGCAACACGTACTGAGATTCATGAACTTTAGATCTCTATTTGTTCCCAAGTTAATATGTTCGTGCAACAGTGTGGAACTATGGGTTTTAGTGTTCTTGGGCCCTTTGAAGCGGTTCTGCAAGTCATATAGCTTCTTGAGTGAAACCACACCCCTCGGGATGAGGTTTCCTTTGCTGTCATCAGCTGTGTCTTGTAGAGACTGTTCATGCATGTCTTCATCTATCGATTCATCCTTGAAGACGTCAGCATTGGCCATGAAATGCAGTATCTGTTCGTAATCATTAAGAACATGCAAATTAGTGATGTTGTCATGGATATATGGCTTATATAAAATTTCAACAGTAAATCTATCCCTAAGTGGTGTCGTCCTAGTAGCCGCATTTTCTAGATCATCTGCAGGTGCATTGCACATTCTTGGTATAGAGATGATATTAAAAGCTCGCAAATTAGAGATAATCCGAAATACCTCTTGTTGGTAACTCTTAAGATGAGGTGAGACATAGTGTATGGTGTTACATACCTATCGTACCACAATCTCTGAATCACCTATTGCTTTCAGCATAACAACGTTGAGGCTGAGGACTTTCTGGAAACCCAAGACAAGTGCTTCATATTTGACAGTATTTTTCGTGCACTCGAACTCCAAGCGGTTTGAGACTAAGTGTTTTCTTTTCCTTGGGTCGATCAAAACACACCCGGCTCTAGAGCCATCCTGTGTTTTGGATCTGTCAAAATACAAGGTCAACAATTCGTCTATACAAGTACCGCTCACTGCGATAGAACTACTAACACTACTGCTACTATTGTTACAAAGTACTGTACAAGTTTCATTTCCACCAGTTGGGAAAGGAAGGAGACCCAATTGTGTATCTAGTGGGGTGTGGCTCGGTTGTGCAAGATAAAGTCCGAGCTGCATTTCCAAAAAGCAATTGCTGAATAGAAGTTTTGTGAAATCCAACAATTCATTCTGACCATTCAAGGGAGTAATGTTGTGTTTCATATATCTCTCCGAAAACACTTGAATATGGTCGTTTTTGCCCTGGTACAAAAGCCACAAGTATGACCAGTCTGTAGAAAAATATCCTTGCAACTTACTGGACCAGTCTCTACTAAGCAATAATCTATATGCTTCTGGGATGTCCACAATCACAAGGTTGATGCATTGGTGAACTCGTCCATCAGACGATAATTGGATGATCACATCCTAGAGTTCACTAATTGCTTGTACATATGTTCGGTCAAGTTGGATGATCTACGTAGTTGTAGTGCTCCATTGCGCATTGATCTATTTAGCGATGGAGATTGACATGACATTCACTGATGCGCCAGAGTCAACCAAATAGTTTTGGACATTGAAGTTCAATATTTCGAATGATAACAAAAATGGTGGGCAGAGCGAGTTCACTTCTTCCATGCGAAGCGTGTTGAGTACAGATGCGAGTGATCCAGGAGACTTGCTTGGTCCCTTGTTGGAAGAGGCAATATTGTCTATGGAGGTTTGCCTCTGTGAGCGCAAAAGAGTATCCTGTTGACCCGTGAGCTTGGTTACCTCTTATAATGAGATGTTTTCACAGGTCTTCTTCATGTCTTCAACAATATTGTAATCCAAAGCGGGATGACTCACCGAGTTGTTTGGGGGGGGACTTGTGTTTCTACTATCCAGTGGAGTGTTTTGGAGTTTTCTACTCATGGATGTACCTTTCATTGTAGTTGTCTTCCTGGACTTGCTTTGTGTTTTTTGTGTTGAGGATACTGGTGCATTAACTGTTCTGAGCAGTTGTTTGAATTTTTCTTTTGATATCTCAATCACAGCAAGAGCCCCTTGACTTCTCAAGTTGTATCAACTATTCTGTTTTGGGGGCTCCTTCTCGGTGGTTGTTTTCTTCTGGGCAGCATTAAGACATTGATACATGTTAACCACGTGCCTAGAACTTGGAGCTTCATCAAATGCAACATCCTCTTCATCATCTTCATCTTCCGGCTAAACCTACTCACTAGCATTAAAATGATCATTCATCCTTGAAGCCATAGTGCCCATAATTTGGTTCCAATATGGACAGGTCTTCTCTTAATGTAATTCTTCGTGGATTGCGTAGAAGTTATCCTTCAAAAACTGGTCCACTTGGAAAACAGCATTGGAGATCTGCACAAAGTTAGCCGAGGGACCACTATTGCTACTGATGTCACATTCTTCCTTCGTGAAAAACTGGGAGGTCTGCTTCTTACTGTTGTCTTGTTCGTCCTTTGCTTGAGTTATGCTACTTCGGTTGTCAAGGACTTGAGGAGACAAGTAAGGGTCTCAATTTCACTAGTTTATTTTTCCTTTACCTTGCTCACAACAATATAATACCTCCTTCCCATGTCTTTGTAGTCCTTAGCTGGTTCATCATCTACAATGACACCAATCGTGTGCAGGTCTTTCTCCACATCAATTGCTTCTTGGAAATTTTCTGAAAGTGTTGGATTCATAGCTCGCTTGACTAATTATGCAATGCTGGTCGACAGTGCAGACATGTAGTAATCAATTGTGATGGAGTCATGATTTTTAGTGTCTGCATTGAATTGTTTAAAATACGGTTAAACCTCTTGTTAAAATCCTTCACATTTTCTTTCTACTCCATCTTAAGACTACCCAATTCTTTTAGCAACATGGCGGGGGTTTTGTCATCAGCAAATTTCTCAAGGAAAATTCTCTTGAACATCCCCCAGTTTAGAATGGAGTTGATAGGAAGACTATGGTACCATACAACTACTCTGCCATCCAAGGTACATGGAAACAGTCTATATGCAACATCGCCATAACGTACCTTGAGTGTCTGCAGATGTAGGTAGAACGTGTCTAGACGGTATTCTGCCTTCACTGCTTTGTATGTAGAACGTGTCTACTCTATAGGTAGAACGTGTCTTGGTGGCCCTCCTTCATGACGGTGCTGGACCCACCAACATTCAGGGGATCTCCCTGGTATGAAGTCCCTACTAGACCTCACACTGTTTGGTGTAGGAGTTCCATCTGGTACGATGACCTAGATGTCATTATCTTAGAGATTTTCCTTAGCTCTTTCTGTTCAGCACATGAGAGTGTTATGCTTCTAACTTCAAGAAAGCGAGGTCAGTATGCCTTGTGAGTGTGCAATGTAACCTTGTGTCTAGGTTCTCTTACTATCAAAGGGGAAAGTGAAATTAGCCTCTTGATGAGAGGGAATAGTCCCAACCTAGGAAGAAATGCATGCAAACAACAATAAGGGTTTGTGTAGAATCCAACGGAATAGTCCACAGTGGATGCGGTAGTCGTGAAACCAAAGTCCAAGGGAAAACACATACACCGTCCAACAGAGTAGTCCACACGGGGGTGATGGTCGTTAAAATGAAGAAAACACAAGAATGGTATGTCTAATGTCCAACGAAGTAGTCTACACGGGTGAGACAACAATGATAAAAAATACAACACATCTTCAACAATGTAAGTACTAAAATAACCAAAGTAGTTAACCTATCTTAGTACAAGTTAAGAAAACATGCATTACAAACATTTAAAGAATAGTCTTACAAACAGATACAAAACATGCGTGAAAATGTGATGGCCTGAAACAGGCTTCTGAATTAAGCAAAAGTTCCAAGACACATATGTACACCATACATCACTAGCCCTAGTAGTGGGAAATTGGAGCCACTCCTCACTCCTCAAAGAAAAAACTATAGACTCTCAAGGCTATGTGGGAGGAGCCAAGGTGAAAAGTCCTTTGCTCATATAATGAGGGGGTATATATAGCCCAGGGGGATAACTGACCCGTGTGACTCTTCGACTTCCCTCATGACTATTTGACTTCATATGACTTTTCAACTGACGTGACTCTTCAACTTCATATGTGTGTGTCTTGGACTTTCACATTTATTACATTTGATTACAACAAGTATGGCCCATAGTAGTGATGTGGCGAAGACAACTCATGACACAACTTGACATGACATTGCTGAAATGTACTAGCTGATTGTGGTGTCTATGTCAATCTGTTATGCTGCTGAATGATGGGTGTGCTCTTGGTGTAACATGTCTTCACCTCCGGATGCCAAAGTGTGCGGGGTCTTCGATGGTCTTGGTATTTTCTTGATGGTGCATGTGTATGTGTCCCTTTCTCTTATTGCTCAATGTGTTTCATGCATTCATTCAACTGCAAGTAAGTCTTCTAGCATGCACCCTTCTTCATCCTATTCGTTGTCGCCATGTTTCATCCATGTACCTGTTCCTACAATTACTCATGATGAGACGACATCAAATCTAGAAATCTTTTATTCTAACATGATGCATTGTTTTATGTTTTAGTGTAGGTGACCAGGAGAGGGACAAGGCACTGAAGCTACATAGAGCACAACTCAAGCCGGGATGCGAGGCTCTAGAGCCCTATTGGGAAAAAATGTGAAAATTTCACTGGGAGGCATATTTGCGCAATTCGAGACAGTAGTGACAACTGCAAAGTAAAACTCAGCTGGGAGGCAGAATTGCACAGTTTCTGGGAGGAAGACCAGGCAGGGTTTTGGGGAACTACTGGGAAATTCTGTGCGGTTTTGGAGATGAGGACTGGGCAGTCTGGGGGTCCAGTTGGGAATCTCCATAGTTTCTCCGAGGAAGACAGAGCAGGAAGCAGGGGGCACTAGTAGATATTTCTGCACAATTTTCAAGAGCAGGGCTGGATCGGGCTGCAGGAGTTGCTAGTCAGAACTATGCATTTATGAGGGACAATGTCGGGCAGTCAGTTCTGTGGAGTTTCTAGGGTGAGCGCAAAGCAAGGTAGAAGAGAGGTTTGCAGTGAAAACTACACAATTTTCAGAGGGAGAGTAGAGCAAGCCAACAGGGGGTCTGCCAGTCAGATCTACGCAATTCTCAAGAACAGTGCAATGACAGGTAACAGAGGCTAATAGAGGCTTGACTCATAAACTCTTTACAGATTCATTAGACAGTGCAGGGCAGGCAGTTGGGAAACTTCTGCACAGTTTTGGGGACTAGTGTAGCCCCGAGTGACAATGTAGTTCAAATTTTCTGTAACACCAGAGGGATGCTGTATGAGTGATGTTGAGGGAAGCGCAGACTGGATTGAACTTGGGGACAACTTATTCGCAGTTTTGGGAGACAGTCGACTGGCTCATTTCCAGGATTGCATAGTACAAGCTGCCCCAGAGGAAAACCTCAAGCTCTGCACAACAGAGCTGGGTCATTGAGATTAGGGTCTGGTTTAAGGAGAGTTGTCAGGTCAATAGATTTTCAGGAAAAATGACTAAGTGTGAAAGAAAGTGAGCTTGTGCATACATGACATTATGATCACACACATAGCATGACTCAATGACAAGACACCTCAAACCAACAAGACAAACATGTGCTCAGTGAGATTGAATCAAAGGTTAAGACTGACAAGTGTGACACTTGAGATAGATCTTCGAACGACCATGAAGACACTTACACGATAGTGTTTGCAAATTTGTGTGTGAGTACAACCGATATTCACAGGGTGAGAACAACTCATACATACAAAGTCAAACCTTCAAAATTTCCAGAACAAACTCACAAGCATGACATAGAAATCAACATGCCAAAAGATGACTGGTGGTCAATCAAGAAAACAGTGTGTAAAGAATCGATAAGAGCTCATGGGATGAGTCCGAGTGTTTGCAACCATCAAGGGGAAAAACTAAGGAAGGCTCTGAAATTTGGATGCAGGCCATAATTTTGGAGGGTGTTGCAACCGCTACAACAAAAGGTCAAAATAAAATTCCTTTTTGGTTCATTTCTCCTTGGCTCAAAGAGGAGGAATATTGTTCCTCAGTGGCTAGCCCCTCATGACACTTATGCTCTTTTGCATTTACATCCTATATGAAACAATTTGTGAACAATTTGGTTTTTCGTAAGAATGCCTCAAGGAAATGGGCCAAGGAGCATTATGCTTAAAAGAATGAAAGGTTAGTGGAAGTAGAAGAGTAGATTGTTGAAGCCTACTCTGTCACAGATGATAACTCTATATGATCTAAGCAATTGGACTTCCTAAAATTTCTTTAGGCAAAAAGGGAATCTTTGCTTCTAGAGGAGGAAGAGTGTTGTTGGCTTAAAAGCAGGGTGATTTGGCTAACCTCAGGTGACAAAAATATAAGGTTATTTCATCATTATGCAAACAAGAGGAAGTAGGTCAATACTATTTGGAGTGTCTCTAACCCCAATGGCTCCTCTCTTCACTCTTTTTCAAGCAAAATGGCAAAAGGGATTAGAAAATTCCAAGCTCTTTTCAAGTCCCCGGATGGATGTCCTATCTAGGATATTCTACCTGTAGTCACAAAATTTCCCAATGATATTATTGATGAGATGAATGCTTACCTCCTAAAGGAAGTTTCATAATAGGAAATTTTGAGAGCCTTATCCTCTATGCAAAAGTCCAAGAGTCCTGGCCTGTTAGGTCCCTACAATACTAGTGATTACCCCATTACTATTGTAGTTGTATCCCTTCTTAATAGTATTGTGCCCCTATTGTCCCCATATTATTATTATTGTGCCCCATAGAATCCCTCTATTGTTATTTTTGTGCCTTTATATTATTATTGTTAGGTCGGCTAGGTTATATCGTGACTCCTTAGACTCCTATATATAGAAAGGAGGTTTTGTCATTTGAATCATTAAGGAATCATTCATTTGTGTAATGTAAAAGAGGTTGCCCCCTCAAATAGGCTGAATTCCAAGGTGTTGATCTATCTTTTCTATCTTTTTGTGAGTTGGTTTCATAACATTTGGTATCAGAGCTTTGGATTCTAGGGTTTCGCTGCTCCAAATAGGTCATCATGGAATTTTCACTATAATTTTTTTTTTCTGCAACGTTTCAGAAGCGAGAAAAAAACCCATTTGAGAAAAAATTACACTGAACCTCGGGTCCAAATTTCACAGCTTTTCGAGCTATATTTGTGGAGATATGATCTAAGGAAGTTGGTCTTTTTGCAAACTCTTGAATTACATTCCAAACAGGTGACCTAGGGAAAATCGTCATAACTTTCTCTCTGAGCATTGGATTGAAATTTTGTAAGAAGGTACAGAAATAGGACAGACTGTAGTTTCTTTTATATATTTTTCAAAGCCAAAGGTCAAAACAGGGACACGTGGCATGTCGTACAAGTTCGCTCTACTGAACTAGTCTATAATCAGGTCACTATGGGAGATTTGGTATAACTCTTCCTTGGAGAATCAAATTTGGATCAGACTGGTGGCATTGGAAAGAGGACACAGAGGGCTACTACAGGTCACAATTTCAGAATTGGATGATCCGAAATTATAGAGATACATCAAAGGCAATATCGAGCTCCTACAAAGTGAAAAAAAGGTGTGTAGATTTTTTTAAATTTTTGCTTAAGCTTGGTTTGAAAAATTATTTTGAAGGAATTCAAAGGGCATAGTAGAGCATTATTATTGGTAACTGATTCCCCGAGGAAAGAAAATGCAAACATCTAATAAGCAACCTGAAAGCTCCAGCATGACTCATGAAGAAGAGGAAGAAATACTACATGATATATCAAAATTACAAGACCAAGTGCAACAAATGTCACTCTCACAAAAGCTAACAGAAGCTAAGATAAATGGTGTGGAATCTAAGATAAAGGGTGTGGAAGCTAATATGAATGGCGTGGAAGCTAAGATGGATGATTTGAAGATAGATTTGAAGAAAGATTTGAAGACAGACATGGCAGATTTGAAGACAGATTTGACAAATTTTCTACAAGAAATACTTACTAATGGTGAAAGGGTAGTAAAGGAAACTCATGATGTGAACAAAAGAAATGTTAATCATGATTTCATAGACTCTAATGTTGGATCTAAGACCCACCATATTCCAAAAATCGATATGAGGAAGTTTGATGGCAAGGATCCCGCAACATGGATATTACAGATGGAGCAATTTTTTGATCTCAATAATGTGCAAAACACGCAAAAGGTACGTATTGCAACTTTATATTTGGAACCAAATCAGTTTGAATGGTATCAATGGCTTTGCTCTCGTAAACAAATTATCACTTGGGCAATTTTTATGGAATAATTGACAACACATTATGAGGATACAAAAAGCAACATTTTTTTTATCCAATTGATAAGTCTCAAACAAAAGGGTTCAATAATGGAGCACATTGAGGAGTTCCAAAAATTGAACATAAGGGTAAAAAATATTCCAGAGGAGCATAGAATTGATGTGTTCATAGGGACTTTAAAGGATAATATCCAACATGATGTTCCCCTTTGGGAACCTGATTCATTAGAGAAGGAATTCAGGTTAGCAAGAAAAATGGAAAGCAAAATTATGGCAACTAGGAACCATACCACTCACAACTATAGAGATGGAAGTGTTGTTGCCCCTAGTCTTCCACAACCTATAAGGTTGACACCACAAAAATTGGAAGGAAAAAGGGCAAAAGGGCTTTGTTACAGTTGTGATAGCAAATACACTAAAGGTCATAAGTGTGCTAAGAAGAAATTATTCTACATAGATTGTGAAGAGGAAGAAGAAAAGGAGAAAGAAAGGTCAAAAGAAGAGGATATATTCCAGGAACAAAGCCTAGATAAAGAAGAAATGAATCTGACCATATCTTGTAATGCATTGGCGAGAATTACCACTCCTCAAACCATCAAGATAGAAGGAAAAATCACGAAAAAAAAGGTAATAGTGTTGATTGATTCAGGAAGTACCCACAATTTTATTCATTGTAAGGTAACAAAAGAATTGAATTGCTTACTATATCCAGCACTAGAGAGTCAAGTGATGGTTGCAAATGGAGGAACAATAAATTGCTCTGGAAAGTGTCATAATATCAAGCTATCCATGGGAGAATATGTATTGACTAGCCCAATGCTTTCCTTTCCAATGGGAGGTGTTGATGTTGTACTAGGAGTCCAATGGCTATAATCCTTGGGTACAATAGCTTTTAATTTTCAAGAACTTTTCATGAAATTTTCTGGGGAAGGAAAGGAATTTGAATTAAGGGGTATTACAGGGAAACTAGGAAAGATAATCAACTCTAACGGTATGACAAAGCTTATAAAAAAGGAACAAAGAGGTGTAATTGCACAATTATGTTCACTAGATGTTTCCACATCGAAATCATCTATTTCTTCAGATCTCCAAAAAGTCTTGGACAATCATTCCAAGGTATTTGAGACTCCCAAAGGTGTCCCACCTATTCGTGATCATGATCATGCTATTCATCTGATTCCAGGAAGTGTTCCTCCAAACATCAGGCCGTACAGATATCCCTATGCCCAAAAGAGTGAAATTGAATGTATGGTTGCAGAAATGCTAGAGGCTGGTATAATTCAACATAGTCAAAGTTTTTTCTCTGCTCCAGTAGTATTGGTGCACAAGAAGGATGGATCATGGCGCATGTGTCCGGATTATAGGGAGCTCAACAAGCTCACTATTAAAGATAAGTTTCCCATTCCTGTCATTGATGAATTACTGGATGAATTGCATGGATCAATTTACTTCACCAAGTTGGATCTTCGTTCAGGATATCATCAAATCAGAATGAAGACCGAAGACATTCTGAAAACAACATTTAGAACTCATGAGGGTCATTATGAATTTTTGGTCATGCCTTTTGGCCTTACCAATGCACCTTCTACATTTCAAGGTTTGATGAATTCCATTTTCAAACCTTCCTTAGAAAATTTGTGTTAGTATTTTTTGATGATATACTAATCTATAGCAAGTCTTGGAAGGATCATGTTGAACATGTTGATAGGGTGCTACAACTATTGGAGGAGAAACAATTATATGCAAAAATATCCAAATGTTTCTTTGGAGTACACGAGGTGGAATATCTGGGTCATATTGTATCTCATGAAGGAGTTAAGGTAGACGCTAGCAAAATTAAAGCCATTAAGGAATGGAAAATCCCCACATCCATAAAGCATCTGCAAGGATTTCTCGAGTTGACATGGTATTATCGCAAGTTTGTTAAGAATTATGGGAGAGTAGCAGCACCTCTAACAACATTATTGAAGAAAGATGCATTTTCATGGACTCCAGAAGCAACAAAGGCCTTCGAACATCTTAAAGAGGCAATGTGCCAAGCACCGGCCTTAGCTACATCGGACTTCACAAAAACCTTTACTGTGGAATGTGATACTTCAGGAAATGGAATTGGTGTTGTTTTAATGCAAGATGAAAGACCTATTGCTTTTGAAAGTCGTCCAATCAAGGGAAAGTTTTTACACAAAACTATTTATGAGAAGGAAATGTTGGCAATACTACATGCACTTAAGAAATGGCGACCCTACCTAATGGGAAGACACTTCAAGGTAAAAATGGATCATGATAGCCTTAAATACTTTTTAGAACAAAGATTATCCTCTGAAGAGAAACAAAAGTGGGTCACAAAGATGTTGGTTATGACTTTGAAATCATCTACAAAAAAGGGAAGAAAAATGTGGTGGCAAATGCACTCTCAAGAAAGGATGAGGATGTGGAAGCATTGTTGTGCGCCATTTATATTATCCAACCAGATTGGATAAATGAAGCAAGGGAGGAATGGAAGAATGATGAAGAAGTGTGGGCACTTATTCAAAAGTTACAACAAGATTCCAGTACATCTGATACATTTAGTTGGAAAAATGATTCGTTATGGTACAAAGATCGCTTATACCTCTGTAAGAATTCCCAACTCAAACAAAAGATTCTTATGGAATTGCACACTTCTCCCTTAGGAGGGCACTCAGGATTTTTAAAAACTTACCACAGGGTTAAGAAGGAATTTTTTTGGGATGGCCTTAAATCGGATATTCAAAAGTTTGTGGCAGAATGTTTGGTTTGCCAACAAAATAAAGTTGAAACAATTAAGACCCCGGGTCTATTACAACCTTTATCCATTCGAAGCCAACGTTGGGAGGAGGCTTCAATGGATTTTATCACAGGTTTACCCAAGTCTGAGGGAAAGAGTGTCATCATGGTGGTAGTTGACAGGCTTACCAAGTATGCACACTTTTGTGAATTATCACATCCATTTAAAGCTAGTACAGTTTCTACTACATTTATGGAAACAATTCAAAAGCTACATGGAAATCCAAAGATTATTGTCAGTGACAGAGACCCCATTTTCACAGGAAATTTTTGGACAGAATTATTTTCTTGTCTCGGTACTCAGTTAGCTCATAGCTCATCTTATCATCCTCAATCTGATGGGAAAACTGAGATAGTAAACAATTGTTTGGAAGGATATCTTCGTTGCTTTGTATTTGATAAACAGACACAATGGGTCAAATGGTTGCCTCTGGCTGAATGGTGGTATAACACTTCCTTCCATATAGCAACAAAAATGACCCCATTTATGGCACTTTATGGATATCAGCCACCATCCATCACATCATATTTAAGAGAAAACTCTAAGGTTCAAGGAGTGGAACATCACATCGAGCATCAACAACAAGTCCTCCAACTCTTAAAGGATAACCTCGTGTTGGCGCAAAATAGAATGAAACAACAGGCAGATCAACATCACAGTGAAAGAAGTTTTGATGTAGGTGATTGGGTATTCCTACGGCTACAACCATATAAACAAATGTCCGTCAAGCAAGCTAAGAAGGATAATAAATTATCACCAAAGTATTATGGTCCATACAAGGTGTTGCAAAAGATTGGTACTATGGCATACAAATTGGAGCTTCCTGCAACTTCTCAAGTGCACCCAGTTTTCCATGTTTCATGTTTAAAGAAGGTTATAGGTGACAAGCTCCCAGTTCAGACAATATTGCTAAAACTTGACGAGGAAGGAAAAATTATACTAGAACCGGAAGTAGTCACAGAAACAAGAACTCGACAGCTACGAAATTGATCAATTTCGTAGTATCTCATCAAGTGGAAGAACTTATCCGCTGAAGATTCCACATGGAAGGATGAGAATTTTATACAGAAGCATCCAGAACTACTCAAGCGTTGAGGACAACACTTTTTGGAAGGAGAGGGGCATGTTAGGTCCCTACAATACTAGTGATTACCCCATTACTATTGTAGTTGTATCCCTTCTTAATATTGTTTTGCCCCTATTGTCCCCATATTGTTATTACTGTGCCCCATAGAATCCCTCTATTGTATTTTTGTGCCTTTATATTATTATTGTTAGGTTGGCTGGGTTATATTGTGACTCCTTAGACTCCTATATATAGAAAGGAGGTTTTTTCATTTGAATCATCAGGGAATCATTCATTTGTGTAATGTAAAGGAGGTTTCCCCCTCAAAGAGGCTGAATTCCAAGGCGTTGATCTATCTTTTCTATCTTTTTGTGAGTTTGTTTCATAACATGGCCTGATGGTTTTTCATGGAATTTTATGTAGGGCTCTACGAGCTAATTAAAGAAGACTTGATAAATACTATTAGAGAATCCCAATCATTAAATAAGATGTTGGTTTATTTCAATTCAACTTTCATTTATATTATTCCAAAGACTCAGGAAGGAGATTCGTTCATTGATTATAGGCTTGTTGCATGTTGTAATATTATTTATAAATTGATTACAAAAATAATATTTAGGAGAATAAAGCCAATGGGGGAAATTTTAGGGATGGAAATTGATTTTAAGGTTTAGAAACCTCGACGAATATTACTAGTTTCTAATATGCAAACTATAAATATTTATGAGATATCTCAGTAAAAGTATTCATATTTCTACTGATTTTCTATATAATGTCTATAAAAATTTTGCAATCTTTAAGGTAGAATAATTTTATATTATAAAATTTGGGCGAATCGTTTTTAGAAAAAATGGAAATTGGTGAATCTTTTTTTGGAAAAAGCATGGAAAATTAGCCCACCTACGAATATTAGCCCCTTAAAGTTTCCATGAAATCCACTTCTTAGATTATTTATATCTAAAGAATAATTGAACTTTATTCATCATAGAAATATACATTATGTTGTGATTATCACCCGTGAGGTGTTTCACTTTGTGAAAAGTATAAATCTAAAAGCTGCAATTCTGGAAATGGATCTTTCAAAGGTTTATGATAGGATGGATTGGATGTTCCTTCATATAATTCTTATCCATATGGGTTTTTTTCTTCAAATTGTCAATTGGATTATGGGGTGTACCCAAACTGCTTCTTTCAATATAATGATTAATGGATCCCCTTCTCATTTTTTTCAAGCCTCAAGAGGAATTCATCAAGGTTTCCCCTTATTTACTCTCCTTTTCTAGGTTGTAGCATGATACATTTCACAGACTGATTAATGAGCATAGGTCTAGGGGCCTCCTTCGTGGAGTCAAAATTTCATATTCAATGGTGATTTCTCATATTTTATTTTTTGAATATTTGTTGGCCTATACTATGAGGGACAAACGAGACTTAATCTTCCTTAGAATTTCTTTGGACCTCTTTGAAGGGTCATAGGATGAAGATACATGGTTTCAAATATTCTATAATTTTTAATGGTATTTCTATAGAGTTGATTAATAAGATGAGGGAACTCTTTCCTGTTCTTCTGAAGAACTTGGATGATGGCTTAAAATACTTAGCCTTTTACATAAACCTTAGAAACTATTGCATTACATAATGAATGTGGATGGTTATAAAAGTGAATGCTTGTATCCATATTTGATCCAATTGAATTCTCTTGAGAGGAGGATGTTTGATGTTTGTAAAGTCTAACTTAGAAAGCATTCTTGTGTACAAGAATTCCATTGTTGTGGTTCTAAAGGGAGTTCTTAATTTGATCAGGAAGGTGAGCTTCTAGTTTTTATGGTTAGACGCAAGTAATAAAAATGGTTTTGTGTTGGTAAAATGGGACAAACTTGCTTCTCTGAAGGATATTTGGTGGTGGACTCTAAAAGAGATTTATTTATTTGCAAAACCTCTCACTGAAAAAAAATATTTGGATGACATTACGTGAATCTTCTCTCTTGTTCAAAGTCATGCAATCAAAAAAATTTCATAGTATGTCGCTTCTGTAATTTTTCATAGTTCCCAACAAGTCTTGTAAAGGTTCAATAGCATGGAAAGCACTAGTTATGGCTTTCCCTTTGGTTGGAAGGTGGACAGATGGTGTGTGGAGGATGATCATCAAATCAGAATTGATTGGGACCCTTGGTTTGATCTTGGGAATGAATACAAACTCTTTGATCCTCTCTTACTTAAACTTGAATGGTCAAATACCTTCCTATTAGCCCATTCCAAAGCTCAACAACCTCAAGCTCGAGGTTAGGCTAGTTGGAAGTTTGCTAGGGATTTGGGTCTGACAGGAAATAAATTGGAAGAATGGGAAAGATATATTGACCTTCTTGTTGGAAATAATGTGTCTCTCATATATAATTCTCCAAATATTCTTCGTTAGTCAAAAAATACACATATTTCATATTTCACTACAAAACTTGGGCGCAATTCTTGGTTCGAAGATCATTTTTCTTAGAAAAAGGTTTGGTGGTGGAATTTCTTATGGGGATTTACTTCCCCCTTGAATGCCAAGTTCACTGCTTGGTTAGGTCTCAGTTGTAAACTTCTCACTTGGGACATGCTTAGGAGGTATGTTTGGCCAAGTCCAAATCACTGCCCCATTTGTAAAGAACAAGAAGAGTCTCATTAACATGTTGTCCTTGTGATGAAGTCACATGTCATAGATTTGTGAATTATTATGGAGAGACTTAAAGCGAAAATGTCGATGGATGGGAGTGTCACTCGCAAATTCTTTCAAGGTGTGGTGGTTGGATAAAGATGTTTCTTCTTATAAATGTTTTTGCATGCTTATTAATTTCTTATGTTTGGCATTCTCGGAACCTTAGTATTTTTCAATATAAGTTTATTCCCTCGGACATTTGTGCAGCTAAGGTGGTTTCCTTGGCTTAGGAAAATAAGGAATCAAATTATGCCTGAAATTAATTTTTTTTTTCCATGGATTTATTTTTATGGGGCTGGACATGGACATCCTCCCCACCCTAGCATTAGGGTCATCTTGTATTTCATTCATACACACTACTTGTGTTATAGGTATGCACCGAGTAGGTGGACTAACAACAATGCAGAGCTCACAACCTTGTGGTTTTTGGTTGAGTTGGCTAGGAAGAAAGGGTGTTGTAGCCGCTGCAACACCCTCCAAAATTTTGGCTTGTACTCAAATTTCGGAGCCTTCCTTGGGTTTTCCTTTGATGGTTGCAAACACTTGAGCTCATTCCTTGAGCTCCTTCAAAATATTTTCACCCTTTTGCTTACTTAACCAATTGGTGTCTTTTGGAATGTTGATTACTTTGTCATGCTTGCGATCTTGTTCTGGTGATTTCAAAGGTTTGTCTTTGTGTGTTTGGGTTGTCTCAACTATTTGAACACCTGTCGCACTCACACACAAAGTTGTAATCATTGTCTCACAAGTGTCATCAAGGTTGTCCAAAGGTCTATCCCAAGTGTCGCACTTGTCGCATTCAGCTCTAGACAGTCCCACAGAGGGTCACACTTTACTATGTTGTCTCGGGGGTCAGTTTTTTCATGTTGTTGAAGTATGTTAAGTGGGTGATCACAATGTCGAGTTCTCACAAGTTCACTTTCCTCTCACACTTAACCAATTTCCTAAAAATATCTCAATGAAACAACCCCACTTCACCGGACCCCGACTAAGATGCATTGTGTAGTCTTAGCCCTCAATGGTACTGCTCTGCTGTCTGAAACTGCACAGTTCTTGAGTTTTTCCTCCGGGCCAGTGGCACTGTGCAATCCCAGAGGTGAGAAACCTCTCTTCCTACCAAAAATTGCATAGACACTACCTCACTACCTATCTGAACTATGCACTCCACAAGAACAATCAGAAATCCTCCTTCCTGCTTGCTGGAACCCCGCATTACGTAGAGACTTTGAGCCTACACTACTCCCAGAAATTGCACAGAGATGTCCTTGTTACAGGTCTATTTGGACACATCACTCCTGACATTCAGATCAGTGTAATTAGGGCTCATCAAACCCTAATTCAATTGTTACATGCCATAGACAAGTCATCACATTGAATGCTCCCTTCTATGAAATTTTCCTGGCCTAAAGCCTTTCTGAAATGCCTCCTTGGGACACCAGTGCAGCCTTGGTCAGGGGTAAATGCACAGCAGTGCACTTAGGCCCTCTTTGACCTACATTGGGCGAGATTGAGTGAAATTTGCATAGGGTTCTGGGAATATTCCTTGATTCTAGACGATTCTAGAAGGATCCCATCTCTGATCTCCTCCTATGAGCTCAAATTTGGATAGGCTAAGGATCCATTAACCTCCTATCCTCTTATCCCTTTCTCCATGGAAACTAACTCCAAGTTTGGAAGGCCATTCAATACCCTCATTTATGACAAAACCACCTCCATTTCCTATAAATTGAACACTCATCATAGTGATCACGGGGGCTGAAGTTTTTAAGGAAATACTGTTGGTTTGAGATTTGAGTTCATATCAAGTAATGTTATGCTGCTGGATTGGTGTGCTTTTGGTGTGACAAGGGTTGGACTGTAGCTGGAGGAGTGGCATAGGATCAAACTGTATTAGGTGATACTCTTCCTTGTACATTAATAAAGAGTTTATTCCTTTTCTCATATTCTTGTTCATATCTATGATGATTATGTGTTTCAATGTATTCGATTCATTGGATTATAGTAGATAGATCATGTATGCTTTGATCGTTATTTGTTTTTGTTTCTCTTGATACAGGTACCAATTGAGCAGGTTTAGTTCAAGTGGGAGTGACAGGAGCGATTCGAAGGGGATTAAGGAAGCGAAAGACCACAAGTAAGTTCCTTCATCTCATCTATCTACTATAGGAAAAGGTTAAACTACTTTCTTTCTATTGTTCTAGGTGTAGCTACGCACCTACGGAAAATGTGTTTATCCGTAGATGAAAATTCCATATAACAGTCCTCCTAGTGACTTCCCTTAGTCAGGACTCACTTCTCTCAAAAATTGCGCAAAATTGTCCCCGAGTCCCTCTGTTGTCCTGCCTTGTCTTCCCCTTTGAAAACTGCACAGTGGTGTCCTGCATGATCCCAACTTGCAGCTTCCACTAGTGTCCTTAACTGTTGAATTCTGCCTCCGAGTGGTCTCTGTGCAGTTTTCCTAGACATTGAAGACTGTGCCCTAGAGTTCCTTGTCCAAGCCTGAGTTGCGCTCTGTGCAGTCTCAGTGATCGGTCCCCCCTCCTTGTCACCTAAAACCGCATAGTACACAGTTACTTGGCCCTCTCCCATCCTGTCATTGATCCAAATTGGATCCTAGAACACTCTCTAAGTTTTCATGAACTCTTCAAAATTATGCCAAAGGCTACAAGTCTTATAAATATCACGCTATCAGAAGTATCCTCATAATAGTTGCAATTGGTTATCAGTGTGGAGCAATGAGGACCGTCGGTCAAGCGCACTGACCGTCGGCCCATGGTAATGCGCGTTGTTGCAAATTAGCATAACCAGAGGTCATTTCAAGAAACAGGGATTGTTTCTGATATGCGATTAGTGACAAGTCATTAATCACATATCACAGGGGAAACCCCTCAAAGAAGGAAAGGCCGCAAGCACCCGGAGTTGAAAGTTATAAAATACAACGGATATCGTTTTGATTCCATCAGAAGCGGGGTCCCACAAAAACCGGCAGGATATCGGAAGGGCTTCGAGCAGTAAGCAGTTTCAACCGAGTCCCGCCCGATGCCATACAATGGTTGCCACGCGTCCGGCAGAAGAGAGAGAAAACCACTCACATCGGATGGATAAACATCATGTTACTTATCCACCCGATATGGATGATGACCATAGGATTTGGAGGCTCCAGATCAACGGTGGAGACGCGTTCTAATGGATGACCAGATTTGACGAGGTTAATAGGCAGAGTTGTATAGGATTTGAAGTCCGATATGGACGATGCATTGGCAGAAGGTCGTGTTTCACGGGTATTCTTGGAGTTAACGGAATAAACGGTCATTTCGAATATGTCCAAGAGAACTGGCACTCATCCATTATGAAATAGGTGGCCACCTCCCTGCGATGCGTTATAGAGTGATTGATTACGCAGGACAGAGGGATTCATACAGACAGAGGAAGCGAAAACGAACAGTCAGGAAGCAGATTGGCTTAAAAGCCACAAGCTGACAGAGAAAGCGGGAAGCAAGTGAGAAGCAGAGACAAGAAGCCAAGCTGACCTGCAGAAGCAAAGGCAGCATCGAGCCAGAGTCAAGACAGAGACAGAGAGAGTTAGAGAGTCTGTGTGCTCCAGAGAAGGTTTGAGAGGTTCAAGCATACTCCTCTGTAATGCCTGTCATGTATGAGTCTCAGATTAGACTCATACTACTATGACCAATAGAGGTCGAGAGTTCAGTGAGGAGAGTCTGTGTACTACAGAGACTTGGGGAATCCAAGTACAATCTTACTAATTTGTATCTGTTGTGTGAGACTCAAATTGAGCTCACTGTTGTAAAATATCTACTTGAAAAAATAATAGAGAGGCCACCACTGAAGGCTGGACCGGGAGATGTAGCCCAGGAGTATTGGGTGAACTCCTTATTAAACTTGTTGTGTTTATATTTTTTCTTGTTATGTTTTCTTTAACTACTTCATTGCCTGTGTATTTCGCAATCTTATCGATCCGTTGCATAAAATAACATAGGCACATCCATGCACATGAGTTTGTAATACCTTATTAATTGTCTTAGATCAATTTCAGATCAAGTGGTATCAGAGCTCTAGGTTGCTAAGGTTAGACAAGCTTGTGCTGGATTCTTTTTGTTGAATGATAACTAGATCAAATCTTAAATTAGGAGAAGGAGAGTTGGTTGAAGCTAACCCAGAAATTGGAAGAGTCTATCCTAAGAGGAAAATGTTAGAAGAAAGTCCCTTGGAATCAGACTCCCAGTTCATGGACAGTTTCATGACCATGAGAGCCATGGTAGAAGAAATGTATAGAGAATTTAAGAAAGGTAGAGGTGAAGAGTCATCAACCTCCAAACAAGATAAAGGAGTAGAAGAACCTCTTCTAGTTTCCCACCCAGAAGGCAAAGGAAAAGAAGAAAAACCCTCTCCACCATCTCCCCCATCATCACCTTCATCATCATCTTCTTCACACAAAGAAAGCCCTGAAAAGAAAAAGAAGAAACCTTCTTTGATTAAATTAGATGTGAAGTTTGATTTGCCAGTTTATGGGAGAGAATTGAATGTAGAAAATTTAGATAACTGGATTAGATAGATTGATGCATATTGCAAAGTGCAGAACATCGAGTCAGAAAGGAGAAATATTCAGCTAGATAGCCTATGCCTTGGAGGCACCGCCCTGGTATGGTGGGAAGGCAGGACACAAGCTGATTTGAAGAAGCATGGTAAAATTCTTTCTACCTGGAATGAATTTGTTTCTGCAATTAAAAAACAATTCTATCCACTAGCTTATATGCAGCAAGCTATGATGAGTTGGAAAACTCTTTGCCAATTGAAAGGGAAAAGTGTACAAAGTTACACCTAAGAATTTAGAAAAAGAGCTTTGATTCTAGGAATTTCTTTAGACTCACCTAAAACTTTGCTGAAGTATATAGGTGGTCTACATAGTTATTTGAGACATACCATTCTCATGTTTAATCCTACTAGCATAGATGAGGTATTTGTTCAGGCTACACATCTAGAGGCTAGAGGCAAGAATGTGAACCCAGAAGTTGGGGGATCATCAAAACCCACTGCAAGAAAGAGCAAGGAAAAGAGAAAGCAAAAATGGAAAGAGAGGAAGACAAATGCTGTACAAAAGACCAAATCTTCGTACACTCATTACAAGAAGGATGGGAATGATGATTAACTGCTCAAGAAAGGGTTCATAAGACCTAGCACATCACCATGTGGGTCTCCAATTGTCTTGATCAGAAAGAAAGATGGCTCATGGAGAATGTGCATTGATTACTGAGCACTGAATAAGATAACGATAAAAAATCGTTATCCCCTTCCTCGCATAGATGATCTATTAGATCAGTTGAAAGAATCTATTTACTTTTCCAAGTTGGACTTGCATAGTGGCTACCATCAGGTTAGAGTTGCAGAGCAAGATGCATGGAAGACTGCTTTAAAAACAAAGCAGGGATTGTATGAGTGGTTGGTTATGCCTTTTGGCTTAACTAATGCTCCTACTACTTTCATGAGAGTAATGAATGATGTACTCAGGCCTTTTATTGATGATTTTGTCATTGAATATTTGGATTACATTCTTGTATTTAGTAAAACATGGGAGAACATTTGAAGCATGTAAAGCAGACTCTAGATGTTTTGAAAAGAGAAAATCTTTATGTTAAGCTATCAAAATGTGAATTTGGCAAAACATCTTCGAATTATTTGGGTTATATCGTAGGGGGTGGTGAATTGAAGATAGATCCCTCTAAGGTTGCAGTCATTGTAAACTAGCTTAAACCCAAATCTGCTACAGAAGTTAGAAGCTTCCTAGGAGCAGCACAGTATTGGAGAAAGTTTATTTCTAACTTTTCCTTGATTGCAGCTCCCTTACATGCTTTAACATGATTGAACAAGGTGTTTCAGTGGGGAGGAAAATAGCAAAAAGCCTTCGACACCTTAAAAGAAAAGATTAGTACAACACCAGTACTAGCACTACCCGATCTTCAAAGACCCTTTGAAATTGAAATGGATCCCAGTGACTATGCCATGGGAGCAGTGTTGATGCAGCACGGTAAACCCATATGTTATCATTCTGAGACATTTAATTCTGCAGTAGTTAATTATCCCACATATGATAAAGAATTGTATGCATTAGTATAGAGTGTGAAAAAGTGGAAACATTATCTAATGGGCAAAGAGACAGTTATACATACTAATCATCAACCACTTCAATATTTACACTCCCAAACTAAGTTGCAGCAATCAAGACACTATAGGTGGATGGGTTTTCTATAACAGTTTCATCTTGTCATCAGATATAAAAAGAGCATACACAATAAAGTTGCAAATATGTTGTCCAGACCAATCATAAATGCATCTACTACACTTAAGCATAATTCAGTATTTCATGAAAGCTACATTGAACAATATGCTCAAGATATAGATTTCAAAGATATACATGCAACTTTAAGTCATGGAAAACAAGTAGAAGAATTGGGTTATCATGTTAAGGACCAACTCTTGTATCATTTGGGAAAGTTATGCGTTCCTAAAATTGAAAGAGTAAAGATAATTCGAGAAGCACACACTTCTCTAATATCATGTCACTTTGGTGTAAGTAAAATAGTTGCACAGCTGTAAAGATTTTGTTATTGGCCAAAAATGAATGAGACAGTTTCTAGATATATAAGAGGGTGTACCATGTGTGCTAAAAGCAAGCCCAGCAATAGAAAACTAGGCTTGTACACTCCACTACCAGTTCCTTCTCATCCTTGGGAAAGTATTTCCATGGACTTTGTTGGGGGGCTGCCTAAATCTAGAAAAAGTCATGACTATTTATATCTTATTGTGGATAGGTTCAACAAAAAGTGTATTTTAATACCTTGTAACAAGTAGATTACAGCTGAACAAACAACAAATTTGTTCTTTCAGCATGTATGGGTTCATTTTGGATTACCCACTTCCATTGTATCTGATTGAGATTCCCGATTTGTTGGGAAGTTTTGGTTAAGTCTGTGGGAATTGATGGACACCGGACTGAAGAAGAGCACAACCTTTCATCCACAAACAGATGGCCAAATAGAGGTGGTCAACTGGATAGTGATCCAGTTGCTCAGAGGCTATTGCAGCAAGCATCCCAAACTTTGGGATGAACATTTGTGTTATGTACAACATGCTTACAACCGGGCTAAACATTCTTCTACACAGAGATCTCGTTTTGAGACCTATTTTGGTTTCATACCAAGATCTCCCTTGGATTTTGTCTTTCGTAAAGACATAGCGGTTGATGGACACAGTGATGTGGACAAGGCAACCAAGTTCATTGAACAAATCCAAGAGATTCACCATGCAGTATAGGAACAGCTGGAAAAGAGCCAAGCCAAGTACAAGGCAAGGCATGATAAGCATCAGATTGAGCATAGTTTTCAAGTTTGTGATCAAGTCTGGCTGTATATCAGCCAAGACAGAATGCAAGGTGAAGGTAAGAAGTTGAAGCTAATAAGGTATGGACCTTTCAAGATACTTGAGAAAATCGGTGAGAATGCTTTTCGCCTTGATTTGCTAGCTTGCATGCACATCTATTCAGTAGTTAATGCAGAAAGCTTGAGACTGTTTGAACCTTCATTAATTGAAGATCCCAAAGAGTAGAGTCAATTTCCTTCTATTGATGATATGTTGCCTGAATATCTCAATGAATTGTAGGGAGATACAGTTCTGGACAGGGAGGTGAGAACTACGCACAGAGGGGATGTTGAGTACCTCAGGATTGGACTCAAAGGTTCAAAACCAAGTAGTGCAAGATGGACAGAAATTGGGTAAGTGAGGAATCTATATCCTCACTTGATTAGTGCTTAAAACAAACTTTTGGTGGTCCAAAAGCTTTTCTAGTGGAAAGGTCGTGATCCAAATTGGATCCTAGAACACTCTCTAAGTTTTCATGAACTCTTCAAAATTATGCCAAAGGCTACATGTCTTATAATAATCAAGCTATCAGAGGTATCCTCGTAATAGTTGCAATTGGTGATCAGTGCAGAGCAACGAGGACCTTCGGTCAAGCGCGTAGATCGTCGGCCCATGGTAACGCGCGTTGTCGCAAATTAGTAAAACCAGAGGTCATTTCAAGAAACGAGGGTTGTTTCTGATATGCGATCACTAATCGCATATCGTATGGAAAACCCCTCAAAGAAGGAAAGGCCGCAAGCACTCGGAGCTGAAAAATTATAAAATAAAACGGATATTGTTCCGATTCAGTCAGAAGCGGGGTCCCACAAAAACCGATAGGATATCAGAAGGGCTTCGAGTGGTAAGCAGTTTCAACTGAGTCCCACCCGATGCCATACAATGGTTGCCATGCATCCGACAGAAGAGAGAGAAAATCTCTCACATTGGATGGATAAACATCATGTTACTTATCCGCTCGATATTCCGATGGATGACCGGATTTGACGGGGTCAACAGGCAGAGTTGTATAGGATTTGAAGTCCGATATGGACGATGCGTTGGTAGAAGGTCATGTTTTGCAAGTATTCTTGGAGTTAACGAAATAAATGGTCGTTTCTAATATGTCCAAGAGAACTGACACTCATCCGTTATGAAATAGGTGGCCACGTCCTTGTGATGCGTTATGTTATCACCAAAATAGGACCCTGATAGGCTGCTAATCAGACTATCTCAGTGTAACTATTTCAAACCAAATTTTAGCTGAGGCTTAGCCTCCTCAGCCTGAGAGGGCTCTCTCATAGGTTAATGATAATATATATGGCTAACTCTATCTTGATTTTGTGTGTTTGTAAGTTGAAAAGATGAAGGCTTGCTACCATTGGGCTATGGAGTCAACAAGTCAATAAATTCATTGGCAAGGTTTCTTGAGATGAAAGCTGAGGCAAATGGGGTTTTAAAACAAAGATAATTTACTCAATAACATAGGTCAAAAGAGTCATTCCATTACTAAAGGAAGTCAGAGCATAGGGTTATGAATTCTGAGTAATAGTAATGAAATCTACTACTGATGGTTCGAAGGTGGTTTACTCACAAGATTCTGAAAAAACACAGTCATCTCATTACTAAAGGAAGTTAGAGCATAAGATCATGAATTCTAAGTATTAAAAATAATATCTACTGCAAGTAATTAAAATAACATATAGATCAAGAAAGGATTAAACCCATGAGAACTCAGATCTGTTCAGGAAAACCTCTCTGCATTATTGTTAAAGTTCATAGCATAAAGCAGCAGCTGGGCCAAAAAGTCTTCAACCCTTCTCTCTCATTCAACCTCTTGCTTCATATATAGCATTTACAATATGGATTCCCTCATCCTTCATCAAGATAATTCGAATTTGCTATGAGTGACACCTATTCTAACCATAAAACAAACTATTAAATACAAATGACATCTAACTAGCAGTCTTAGAGTCCTAATACAATTAGGAGTGTAACTCCTCATTATGATTACAACAACCTTATCTAGGAATTAAACATTCCTTTTGACACCTATAACTCCATGAATTCGAATTTGATGGTGCTCATAACCCTCCAGCTGGCCCTTGATGCCTCATCCTTTTATTGTTCCTGGAAACTAGGAGACTGTTCCTTGCTCTGTTCTGGCTGAAAAGTGGGTGTTGGGACAGAGCTCATATCTTCTCATAAAAAATGTATTTTGAAAAATTGAAGGACGCTTTTGTGAAAAAATCCGTGTTGAACAAAAATCTCTCTTGGCTTTTTGAAATACCTTTCCTACTACCCAAAATATGTCTTTGAAAAACAGGTGTTAAACAGGAAAAGTCTGTTTGTGAAAAACTGCACCTACAACAGTTTCGTAGCGCAAGTTCAACCATAAATTCCTCCCACCTCAAAACGAATTTGAAGAAACTGAAAGAGTTTTTATAGTTTAGTATGTTAGGAATAAAAACCTCTTTCAGTTTTCCAAAATCTGCTTTCAGTTGCTCAAGAGACCTTTTGGAAATTGACTACTTAAAATAATTTTTCTGCTGAAAAAAGGTTGCTTCAGTGATTTCGTAGCGCAAAACTGGTTTTTTACATTGTCTGCGCTACGAAAACATGGATCCGTAGCAAGTTTCAATTTTTTTTCAAAATTGCTAAACACATGACTTTCAAAACATGATATGAGATCCATAAAGTGTAAAACAAGGTTGTTGAGCTTTATTTGATGATGGAAATGAGACTCTAACCCTATGACTTAGACTCTAAAAACCTTAAAAGCGACTTAACCACCATCTAATATTATGACTTAGGAACAAATGTAAAATGTAAACCTTGACACAAGCTTGACACATGGAAATAATGTGTGATGTGGGACCAGTGATGGGCAAGAACAGAGTGTTGACCCTATTTGACCATACCAACAAGACTCCCTTCTAGATCTTAGACACTAAAGTAACCATGGAAAGACTAGACCAAGGCTAACACCAATCCTTTGGAATAGAACTGATGCTCTGAATTTAGAAATCATTTCTTAAGTGATAACACGTTATACAGTGACTGATTACGCAGGACAAAGGGATTCAAACAGACAGAGGAAGCGGAAACAAATAGTCAAGAAGCTGATTGTCTTAAAAGCCACAAGCTGGCAGAGAAAGCGGGAAGCAAGTGAGAAGCAGAGATGAGAAGTTTAGTTGACCTACAGAAGCAAAGGCAACATCGAGCCAGAGTCAAGATAGAGACAGAGAGAGTCAGAGAGTCTGTGTGCTCCAAAGAAGGCTTGAGAGGTTCAAGCGTACTCCTCTGTAGTGTTTGTCATGTATGAGTCTCAGATTGGACTCATACTACTGTGACCAATAGAGGTCGAGAGTTCGTGAGGAGAGTTTGTGTACTCTAGAGACTTGGGGAATCCAAGTATAGTCTTACTGATTTGTATATGTTGTGTGAGACTCAAATTGATCTCACCATTGTAAAATCTCTGCTTAAAAACATAATAGAGAGGACACCAGTGAAGGCTGGACCGGGAGACGTAGCCCAGGAGTATTGGGTGAACTCCTTATTGAACTTGTTGTGTTTATATGTTTGCCTGTTATGTTTTCTTTAACTGTTTCATTGCTTGTGTATTTCGCAATCTTATTGATCTGTTGCATAAAATAACATAGGCACATCCATGCACATGAGTCTGTAATACCTTGTTAATTGTCTTAGATCAATTTTAGATCAGTCATCTGTCTCGGGCCCGAAACACAAAAAATAATGCATCATGCTAGACTAGGAGGTTTTGGATTTGATGATCTGGATCTTGGGGGTCTTCTAGGGAGGCCCCCAAGATCTGAAAGATTGAAATGCTAGATGTTGGGTGCAGGAATTACACTTAAGCAAACTCCTCAACACTTAATTTGTCAACCTGGGGGATCCATAAACCTAGAGACAAAGCACAGGCAATGCCAGAGATGGTATGAATATTTCTGATATAAAACCCTACTTTCTTTAAAGGAAGGATTGTAGAATCAAATTAAAAAGAGAAAAAGACAACTTGAACCATCAAAATAATCTAAGACTGGAACAAGGAAGAATGCATTTGCAAGATGGAATTAAAGATAAAGGGCAATCACTCTAGCTAATTATTGTTTAACTACTGAGTATGTGTTTTTCTTTAGCAGTGACACTTAGCAGTCGCATCAGATGGGCCCTTAAACTTGCTCCTTTAGAGATTTCCTTCTTGCAGTAATCTGTCATGTACTATCGCAGTCTGCTTGCACTAGTGTAGGAACAGATATTTATGCAGAAGCTATAAATGGTGCCTTTACTAAAGGCTTTTTACTTCCTACAAGGGCTTGAACTTTTCCAGGTTCAAAGCACTCAAATCCCGTGGCAAGAAACTAGTTCTTGCATCGGATCAGAGCTTCTTTCACTTAGCATTTAATTATTAAAATGAGTGCTTAATTATTGCAAGTGCTATTATACTATTAAATCAAATTGCACACATTAAAGTGAATGTTTCTGACCTTGACAGAGTGCAGGAATAAAGAAACAATTCATATACATTTATCGTGTCATAAGCATTTAATGAAAGAAAGAAGATTACCGGAAGTAGACTAAGAAGGCTTGCTGCATCACACCAATGTGCATTGGTGCAAGTTCATTTCTCCTGCTTGGACCAGGCAGGGAAAACCAATCGAGCAAAATTGCAAAAAAGGAGATATCACACCAACGTGCACTGGTGCAACGTTATTTCTCTTGCTTGGACTAGGTGGGGAAAACCAATCAAACAGAATTTGAAGAAATGGAAATATCACACCAACGTGCACTAGTACAGGGTTATTTCTCTTGCTTGGACCAGGCAGAGGGAAACCAATCTGAAAGCAAATGCAGGAAAGGGAATTTATCTACTTCACACAACGGATCCGCTTTCACTCAGACAGAAATGCATGTGCTTAAAATTAAATCACACTTGACAATGCAAACACAAATTAAAGGAAAACGGGAAATGGGGTAAATGTGCTAGGTTGGCTGGGCCCTAGCCAACCAATGTGTTTCCCCTTTAAATAAAAACGCTGCTCAGTACTTTAATCAATTCATCAGCTCAAATACAAAAATGCGATTTGTAAAACATGAGGCAGAGCTCCCTTTTATTAATTCACTGAGGCAAGTACATACGTTAATACATCGTCTAGCCCAGATTCGAGCAATAACAAAATACAACAACCTGTTACCACCTCTCTGGCTATGTCTTTGTTCTATCCAAAAACTCCTTTAGTCCTATTTACATTCTACATTATATAGATCTTTGGCCAAAGGCCAAAATAGATCGTTCAACTGATTACATAACCAAACGCAGAATTTAGCTTTTCAGCCTTTAAACTTAGACAATTAGCAAAACTGGCCATAGCCAATCTCCAACTTTCGTTCTTCATAGATTCGATCTCGGCTACCTTTGGATTGATCTTGCTGTTGTGGTTGAAGCTGCTCAAAATGAGGTGATTCGATCTCGGCTGCCTTTGGATCAATCTTATTGTCGTGGTTGAAGCTGCTCAAAACAAGGCAGTGATCAAGGAGGTTTGGATCTGTTGCAAGGATTTGTTGTGCTGGCAACGGTGCAAGATCTGATCCTGCACTAGGATCAGTGGTCACGGTAAGTACTCTAACTACCAAATAAACATTGGAGATATCAATAAGTTACAAAGAGTGATTAAAAGTAAGAAATCATGTAATAAATGATTAATTAATGCTAAGTTAAAAATATGAAAAATAAAGTTTATACGAAATATTTCACTGTGCTTGGATTGTTGCAAGATGAGGGTGTATAAGAGAGGCAAAACAAAGGTAAATGGTTATGATTTAGGAAGGGGAAAATGGCAAAAGGAGAGCAAATTAGGGGGATAAAATCCTCCCATACCTAAACTGTTGTGTGTCCTCACACAACTCTTTACCTTTGCAAAAAACCTTCAAAACTTTGAGCATTCCAACTCAATCCTGCTATGGCATACTGACATCATCCTGAAATGTTTTAGACTTCTTCTTTCTCATGTTCTTTAGTTTCTTTATAACCTTTTTAAGTCACTTGAAACATTGCGCAGCTTAGTACTTCAAAACTCTAACTTCTCTTTTCTTTTTCTGGATCTCTGTAGTCAATTCTCCTTTACTCTGTTCTTTATCCTCCTGCGCTTTAGCTATGAGCTGTTCTAAGTTTTGTACTTGAAGCTCTAGTTCAACTACCTGAGCAGCAGGAGCTACCAAATATTTTTCTTTTTTTGTCTCGACAAGGGCTATGTCTTCCTCAGGTACCTCAATATCTCTCATAGTTACATTAGGAAATTCTTCTTCTTCTGGTTCTTCTTCTTGCACTGGTGCAGAAGGGGTTTCAACATCTTGTGGGGACTGTGGTTCTTTGCCTGCACCAGATTCTTTATTCTTTTTCTAGGGCTTTTTAATGAAATCTGCCAACAGAGTGTCATCTTCGACCTCTACAAATTTTACTACATCCGCAAGGACTGACAGGTTATCTTCTTTGGGGGTCTGTGCCTATACTGGTGGCGTAGAAACAGGTGCACTAGCTGTCCTATTATTTGGAGATGGGGCCCTTTCTTCTTTTGATTTTTCAAGTTGTTTCATTTTTGCACTGGTGCAAGAAGGACTCCCCTTTTCATTCTTACTTGGACCCTTGCTTGTGCTGGTGGGGTCCTCTGTCTCCTTCCAACAGCTGTTTTTTTATGTAGCTATTTTAACAGTGCCTCTCAGGTCATGACTTTAACTTCTAATTGTTTCTGGACCAAAATCTTTATCAGGTCGTGATGATATAACTTCTTGTCGGCTTGGTCGGCTCGTCCGTCCCGCACACCTTTGGCCATTTTTTCCAAGCTCTTAAGCAAAAAATAGGGGAAATTTATCCTCCACCGGATGTGTCGGGCGGCTTTGAAATGCTGCAACATCCTAAAATGGTACACAAAAGTGCAGGACTACCTTCCCTTACAGGTTACGAATTTCTGTAGGATGAAAATGAGGTCCTTTCACTGTCCCAACAGGGAACTGCGCGGAACTCATTCCTTCCATTCTACCTGCATCTTCTTGTCAACAATGAAACGATGCCATCACTTCCTTTCTTGTTTCTGATTTTTAAACCACTGCTCACCAGTATTTTCCAAGCCTGTTGTTGTTGCTATAAACTCTTCTGTAACCTCAAATTTTAGAGGCCCAATTTTTACTTAGCCATTTTTGAAACTTCTAGCAAACTGTAAGGCCACTTCACTGTTGTACCCGTCAAACTTTTGCAAGAATGGAAGAAAGCTCGAGTCTCACAATAGTGCAAGACTATCGCAATACTTAGCAGTCTGTTCTACCCTTCTGAGAGATGAAGGTTTGCTTTGAATAGGCGGCATCACTGCTTAACGGTTATGAATAGTCGATAATTTACATACAACACTGGAAAAATTGTTTCTTATAGATAGGGATCCAACTGTCCACCATCCCTTCCATCTTATCACCCATTCATTCCACTGAAATTGCCATGGATGTACGACATCTTTGAGATCATGCCGAATTGGTAGTTGGGGCAGCGTTTTAACGGCTAGGTGAGGTAATCATTATGAATGAAGGACATCTAGGATTATGGCGGAAAGGGGAAATTATATCCAAGCAACATTTAAACACTTCCGCACTCCTTCATAATTCAAAAAAAGAACTTAGCATTCATTAAAAAATGATCATGATTCTTAACTTAAAAACACCTTGTACTTTAAATAATTTTCTCCTAGTTAATATGATAGCACAAGTACTCATTGACTAAGTGAAAGAACTTCTTATATGATGACCATTTAAACTATGCTATTTTGCTGGTACCATTTTGCTTGCGTTATTATATAGGATGACAGGCTTGCACTAGTGCAAGCATAATATTTGAAAAAAGAACAGGGAATTTAAGTAAAATATAGGCTAGATTTCCAACATGACTTCCTGAACTTATACTGAAAATTTGCTTCAGCCTTTCTTGATGCTTCAGAGCATATCCTTTTATTCTTTGTGCACGAGATCTTGCAATGAATTCATGAGGGAACAAAGAAGTGGGAAAAGGGAAATTTCAGAATGGGAAGGAATTCTGTTACAGGGATTCTAGGAATAGTACCACAAGAGGGAATAAAAATAAGTGGGATAGGGAAAAAATTCAAGGGTAAAGTGGGGTTTTTACAAAACGGATATTGTAAATTTAGAAGAATATGGGAAGGTTAATCATTCTGGGGTTGAAGAAGAAAACTCAGGGAATATTACGAAAGTGGAATATGAAGAAAGGCATAAAATGTTCTGGAAGGTCTGCCTGCACTAGTGCAAGAAAAATAACTGCAACGAAAATTAAGTGTTACTTGAATAAAAATATCCATGCTAATTACCCCAATTGTATAAAGGTTGGTTCTGTTGAACCTGCTTTTACTTGGTGGTCGCTAGCATATCTAAAGATCAAGCAACATTTTCTTTTTATTAGAAATTTTTGATCTTCCTACCAGCAAGCTGGTTTTCAAGTTGATCCTTCTGCAATCATGTCAGCAAACTGATTTTCATAATTACAGGAAAATGTTTTTTTTCTTTACTTTTTAATTTTTTTTTTTTTTAAGAAGAAGAAGAATTCATGTTTTCAAAAGGTTGGTATTACCATTCACCACTACTGTCCCGAATTGTTGTTGGACTTGCTGTGTAAAATCTTTCCTGGCAAGTGGCTGAAGATACTTCTTTAGTCTGTGTCCATTTACCAAGAATACTAAATTTTGTCCATCAATAGTTTTAGCTTCTACTGCTCCATTCTCGAATACTCGGATCACTTCATAAGGTCCCATCCAACATGTATGGAATTTCCCTTTAAAACTTTTAAATCTAGAATCATAAAGGAGCACCCAATCACCTGGTTGGAATTGCTTTTTCTGAATAGACTTGTCATGCCACCTTTTTCATTTCTGTTGAATTAGTATGTTCTGCTGAAAAACATCCCTACGAAATTCATCTAACTCATTTAATTGGAGAAGACGTTGTTGTTGTGCCTTAGAGAGATCTAGTCCTAACTGAACTGCAGTTCTGAAAGTTTTGATCTAGAATTCAATTGGTAACAAAACCTGTTTGCCATATACCAGCTCATATGGTGTATGTCCCGTGCTATTTCTCCAAGTGGTTTTGTATGCCCACAAAGCTTCTGGTAAATTTTCATCCCAGTCTTTCCGATGCATATTTACTGTCTTTGTAAGAATAGACTCGATCACTTTGTTTGTGGATTCCTCCTGGCCATTTGCTTGCGGGTGATACGCCATGGATTTCTTGTGCTGGATCTTGTGCTCCATCACACCTTGTACTAGATTAGAAATAAACTGCGGACCATTGTCAGAAACAATTTCTCTAGGCACACCAAATCTAGTAAAGATTTCAGTAAAAAGAAAATCAACAACAACTTTTTCTGTAGCAAAGGAAACAGCTTTAGCTTCTACCCATTTTGTAACAAAATCTGTACAAACCAAAATATGCTTTTTACTTAATGACGTTGGATTTATTGGCCCTATAAAATCAATAGCCCATTTTTCAAATGGCTCAATCATAACTTGGGGGCATAAAGGCATTTCATTGGTTTGATTAGGCTGGCCCATTCGTTGACAGCTATCACATCGCCTGACATACTGTTTGGCATCCTTAAACAAGGAAGGCCAAAAGTAACCAGCACACAATACTTTATATGCAGTCCGCTTATCAGTGAAGTGGCCTCCACAAGGTTCATCATGAGCATATTTCAATATGTCGAACACTTCTTCTTCTCTTACACACCTACAGATAATCAGATTTGGACCAATGTAAAAGAGATCTCCTTGAATCCAGGAGTATGCAGCACTTTTCTTAATAATATTCCGCTTTTCACGAGCAAACAAGTGGGGTGGTGTTTTCCCAGTAACCAAGTAATTAGAAATGTCAGCAAACCATGGAGAATCTGTTGACATAGAAAAAAGATGTTCATCTGGAAAATCATCATTAACAAGAGTTGCTTCACCAGGATTATCTAATCTAGAAAGAAAATATGCTACAACATTAGATTTTCCTGGTCTATCAACAATAGTAATATTAAATTCCTGCAACAATAGTAACCACCTAGTCACTCTACCACTAGTCAATGGTTTGTTCATCAAATATTTAATTACGGAATGGTTAGTATGTACTAATACTTCATATCCTGTAATATAGTGCCTGAACTTATTAATTGCAAAAATTACAGCTAAAAACTCTTTCTCTGTAATTGTATAATTTAATTTAGCAAAAGACAAATTCTTACTAATATAATAAATAGCATAGGATTGTTTATTTTCCTCTTGTCCTAAAGCTATGCCAATAGCCAAATCTGAAGCATCAGAGGAAATGTGAAAAGGCAGGGACCAGTTAGGACCTCTCAAAACTGGTGCATGTACTAACTTTTCCTTCAATGTTTCAAAAGATTGTTGGCAAGCTGTGGTCCAAGAAAATTCACTATCCTTAGCTAGAAGTCGAAAAAGAGGGGCAGCTATCTTAGAAAAATTTTCAATGAATCTTCTATAGTAACCAACATGTCCTAAAAAACCTCTTACTTCCCTTTGAGTTTTGGGTGCAGGAAGATGCAGAATGATTTCAATCTTTGTTGGATCAACCTGGATACCTTTACTAGAAATCAAATGGCCAAGTACCACTCCCACTTTGCACATTAATCTACATTTCTTGTCACTCAAGGCGAGATGGGCTTCCTGACAATGAAGAAGTACTTTCTCCAGATTTTTGAGAGCTTCCTGAAAAGAATCACCAAACACAGAAAAGTCATCCATATAAATTTCTACAAATTCTAGATCAGCAAAAATGGCCAGGACTTCCCTTTGAAAGGTAGCCGAGGCATTACATAAACCAAAGGGAAGCACTTTATAAGAAAATGTACCCCATGGACATGTAAAAGTAGTTTTATCCTGATCTTCGGGTGCAATCTGTATCTGGTTATAACCACTGAAGCCATCCAAAAAGGAAAAATATTTCTTTCCTGCAAGGGTATCAAGCACTTGGTCAATGAAAGGGAGAGGGAAATAATCTTTGAGAGTGGCTTTGTTTAATTCTTGATAATCAATACAAATACGCCATCTTCCATCTTTCTTAGGTACTAGCACTAATGGAGAGACCCACTGACTATCGGAAATAGGATAGATAAAATCAACATCCAAGAGTTTTTGTACTTCTTCCTTCACAATATCTCTCAGAACTAGATTCATTCGCCTTTGGGGTTGTCGGACAGGTCAGGTTCCTTCTTGAATATAGATATGATGTGTACAAGTTTCAGGAGGAATACCCTTCATATCTTCATAGCCCAATGGAAAGGCACTAAGATGGTTTTGCAACAAATTCACACGCTGCTCGTGCTGAGATGAGTCCAATTCTGAACTAATATGCAAGGATTTACTAGGGCTAATCTCAACAAGAGTAGTATCAGGCTCAGGAGTAGTCAAGGGAGTGGTCAAATGCAATGGTATAGAAGAATGAGAATCATGATTATCGTGAAAATCTAGGCTGAAAATCTGGCTCGATTCCTCAAAATTAGGCATAGTGTCTAGATTATTCAGGAAATCTTGAATCTCATCTTCTTGTGAAGACCCAGTATAATGATGGATAAAGGAAATGGGCTTAGTCTCCTCATCACTACTTTGATCCAACCATAAAGTATCTCGAAGGTCCTGCATGGATTTGGCAAGGGGATATAAGGTAACTTTCTTCCTAGAATCTCCATGTGAAATATACATATCACCGGAACAACATCCAATATTTGCATTGGCTGTAGCAAGCCATGGTTGACCCAAGATCAAGGGATGTACTCCTACTGGTTTCTTTGGCTGAAGCATAATGAAATCAGTAGGATATTCTGAAGAATCTAATGAGATGATCACATCATCCAATACTCCTTCTGGCTTAATTTTAGATCTATCTACTAATTCAAGCACAGTGGGAGTAGGGCGAAGATGAGATAACCGAAATTGATCCATGGTTTTCTTAGTCATGATATTAATGTCTGCCCCCAAGTCTATAAGAACATTAGAGACAAGGACATTACCAATCTGAACTGAGACAATAGGGTTTCCAGGATCAATATATTTTTCCATAGACACACATCCCGTCATTATCTCTTCTGCCCTACCAACAAATTGAATGGTTTGGGGTTCCAAACTCTTCCTACCGGGTTTCTTGAGACAGCTTTCCTTAATAATATTGGTACAAATGGGGATCTCTTTGATGGCTTGAAGAAAAGGTATCTTAATGAAAATATTCTGAAGCTCTAATGCCAAGCTAGTCTCAGAAATAGGCTCACTTCTTTCCATTACTAGCCTCTCTGGGAAGGGAGGCTGGTTGGAAGAAGATGGAAAGGATTCAGAGGGTAAGGGTTGCTTAGTGACAGCTTTCGGAGAATGGTTAAGAGTTTCCTCTTCTCCTTTCTCTTCAACAATCACTGTAGGTTGCTTCTGATTTTCTGATGTTACAGTCCTTCCTGATCTTAATTGAATATCATGAACCCCAACTGGAATAGACTGGTACTCAAATGGTAAAGGTGGGTTTGTTACATAGATCATTTTCACTGCTTTATTATTGTTAGGATTGGGCATAGGTTGAGCAGGCAACTAAGGAGGTCGAAAAGGTGGAGGTAAAGGCAACGGTGGAGTAGACTAACTCGGAAGTTGAGGCATTGAATAAGGTGTATGCGTAGATGGATATGACTGCATGGGTGGCTGGTAGGAATATGGAGAATGATTTGGCCCTCTCCAACCTTGTTGCCACGATTGAGAAGGTTTCCCACGCTGATATTGTTTCCCATACTACCACTGTTGATTAGTGTTAGGATAAGAATATGCATGTGAATTATAACCAAAATAGTGTGGAGAAAATTTAGGAGCCATACCTACACCTACCTGAGGCCAATTCCTTCTTGCTCCCATAGCATACAAGTATTCAGCTTCAGGCTGTCCCCTTGTAAATACAGCTTTAAGTCTTGGTATAGAGGGACATTTTTCTGTGACATGGTCTTCTGCACAAATAGCACACTTATTAGTTTCTTTCAAATTAAGAGGACACTCTTTAGGAGGATGCTTGTCTCTACATTTAGGACAGAAAATACATAATGAATCTTGTTCCTTCATGAGTTTTTGCTGAAATTTTAAAGAGTCCAACTGTTTGGTAACAGTATTCATTATATCAATTTTCATGTTTTCCATTTTATTTTCTAGTCCAATAATCATAGCATCAGTAGATTCAGTTTTTCTATTTCTATTTCAAGTTCCTCTACTGGATCTATACTGATTTCTTGAAAATTTCCTGCATAATTCACAAATTTGTTCAAAATTTTGCTGAGAAATATCACCTTGTCCTAATAGATTTAAATTATTTCTAGCATTCTCAGTGAGTCCTCTTAAGAACAAGGTTCTAATAGTACTGGAATAAAGCTTAAGTTTCAACCTTTGTAAAATATACAGAAATATTTCTAGGTAATCTTCAAGAGTTTCCTCATCATCCTGTATGATTGTAAAAATCTCATCCTGCATGTCCCGAGTTTTGCAAAATTCTTGATATTTAGACAAAACACTCTCTTCATCTCATCCCAAGAGGCTATAGTGTTTCCTCCTAACCCCATAAATTAGCATAGAGCTGATTCCTTGAGAGTAATAGGAAATAATCTTAACTTCTGAGTGTCAGTTGAATAATCATAACTTCTACACAAAATATCAAACTCGAATAGAAAAGAGTCAGGATCTTCATGAACTTTACCATGGAAATGAGGAAGAGATGATGGTGGAATATTCTTCATTTGTGCCACAGTATTAGGATCCAAAATTGGGAACACAAAAATGGATTGTTCCCTACTTACCTTGTTTTCACCAGTCCCTTCCACATGATATTCATGGCCCGCCATTGTTTCCCTTTTACTTCAACCACCCTCAATAGGCTGAACCACACCTGAGCTATTGTCACCAGAATCTAGGTGGACTGTTCCTGCGTGATGCATTTGAATTGGATTGGGCTTCCTGCTCACAGAAGGAGACCCAATATGAGAATTATTTTTAGAATTCTTTTGGCCTTTAGTGGGCTTCGAACCCTCACCTTTTCTAGGCATTCATTTCAAAAAAGAATGAAAAATAACAATCAACTTCTAAGAAAAATGTTGTCAGAAATCAATTAACACCAGTAAAATTCCTTCAAAGAAGCTTTTCCAAACAATACTGTAAACATAAAGGAAAAATTACCTCTATTGTATAATCAGAAAATTCTTACCAAATCAAATCGCCTCCCCGGCAGTGGCGCCAAAATGTTGGGTGCAGAAATTACACTTAAGCAAACTCCTCAACACTTAATTTGTCAACTCAGGGGATCCGTAAACTTAGAGACGAAGCATAGGCAATGCCAGAGATGGTATGAATATTTCTAATATAAATCCCTACTTTCTTTAAAGGAAAGATTGCAAAATCAAATTAAAAAGAGAAAAAGGCAACTTGAACCATCAAAATAATCTAAGACTGGAACAAGGAAGAATGCATTTGCAAGAGGGAATTAAAGATAAAGGGCAATCAATCTAGCTAATTATTGTTTAACTACTGAGTATGTGTTTTTCTTTAGCAGAGACACTTAGCAGTCGCATCAGATGGGCCCTTAAACCTGCTCCTTTAGAGATTTCCTTCTTGCACTAATCTGTCCTGTACTATCGCAATCTACTTGCACTAGTGCAGGAATAGAGATTTATGCAGAAGGTATAAATGGTGTCTTTACTAAAGGCTTTTTACTTCCTGCAAGGGCTTGAAATTTTCCAGTTTCAAAGCATTCAGATCCCGTGGCAAGAAACTAGTTCTTGCACCATATCAGAGCTTCTTGCACTTAGCATTTAATTCTTAAAATGAGTGCTTAATTATTCCAAGTGATATTATACTGTTAAATCAAATTACACACATAAAAATTGAATGTTTCTGATCTTGACAGAGTTCAGGAATAAAGAAACAATCCATATACATTTATCCTGTCATAATCATTTAATGAAAGAAAGAAGATTGTGGGAAGTAGACTAAGAAGGCTTGCTGCATCACACCAACGTGCACTGGTGCATGTTCATTTCTCCTACTTGGACCAGGCGGGGAAAACCAATCGAACAGAATTGCAGAAAAGGAGATATCACACCAACGTGCACTGGTGCAAGGTTATTTCTCCTGCTTGGACCAGGCGGGGAAAACCAATCAAACAGAATTTGCAGAAATGGAAATATCACACCAACGTGCACTAGTGTAGGGTTATTTCTCCTACTTGGACCAGGCGGAGGAAAACCAATCTGAAATCAAGTGCAGGAAAGGGAATTTATCTACTTCACACAACGGATCTGCTTTCACTCAGACAGGAATGCATGTGCTTAAAATTAAATCACACTTGACAATGTAAACACAAATTATAGGAAAATGGGAAATGGGGTAAACGTGCTAGGTTGGCTGGGCCCTAGCCAACCAGCGCATTTCCCCTTTAAATAAAAATGTTGCTTAGTACTTTAATCAATTCATCAGCTCAAATACAAAAATGCAATTTGTAAAACATGAGGCGGAGCTCCCTTTTATTAATTCACTGAGGCAAGTACATACGTTAATACATCGTCCAGCCTAGATTCAGGTGATAACAAAATACAACAACCTGTTACCGCCTCTCTGGCTGTGTCTCTATTCTATCCAAAAACTCCTTTAGTCCTATTTACATTCTACATTATATAGATCTTTGGCCAAAGGCCAAAATAGATCGTTCAACCGATTACATAACTAAACATAGAATTTAGCTTTTCAGCCTTTAAACTTAGACAGTTAGCAAAACTGGCCGCACCCAATCTCCAACTTTCGTTCTTCACAGATTTGATCTTGGCTACCTTTGGATTGATCTTGTTGTCGTGGTTGAAGCTGCTCAAAACGAGGCGATTCGATCTCGACTGCCTTTGGATCGATCTTGTTGTCGTGGTTGAAGCTGCTCAAAATAAGGCGGTGATTAAGGAGGTTCGGATCTGCTACAAGGATTTGTTGTGCTGGCAATGGTGTAAGATCCGATCCTACACTAGGATCAGCGGTCACGGTAAGTGCTCTAACTACCAAATAAACGTTAGAGATATCGATAAGTTAAAAAGAGTGATTAAAAGTAAGAAACCATGTAATAAATGATTAATTAATGCTAATTTAAGTTAAAAATATGAAAAATAAAGTTTATACGAAATATGTCACTATGCTTGGACTAGTGCAAGATGAGGGTGTGTAAGAGAGGTAAAACGGCGGTAAATGGTTATGATTTAGGAAGGAGAAAATGGAAAAAAGAGAGCAAATTAGGGGGCTAACACTAGAATAAAAGAGGAGAACACACAATAAGAAAACCAAAAAGAAACTTTTTTATTAAAACAGATAATAATTGTAAAGGCTACATTGTGGTAGACAATCTGTCCTTTTACAAAATGCAACTTGTTACTTATAGCCTTTTTTGGTCACAATACCACAGGTAAATTCCATGGGTGTGTAAATACCATGGGTGGATGTCACTTACAATAACATGGTTAAATTCCATGAGTGGATAAATACCATGGGAGGATGAATACCAAGGGTCGATGCCACTTACAATACCATAGGAAAATACCACGAGTGAATGAATACCATGGGTGGATACCACTTACAATATCATGGGTAAATTCCATGGGTGGATAAATACCATGGGTGGATGAATATCGTGGGTGGATGCCACTTACAATACCATGCGTAAATTCCATAGGTCAATGAATACTCTGGGTGGATGAATACCATGGTTGGATGCCATTTTCCATTCAGATCATTCCTCCCTCCTTAAGAACCAATGGTCCTCATTGCGTGAAGTTCCCTCCTGAGAAGCCTTTGTTGAATATGAAGAGCCACTGAAGAGAATGGTTTTGTGTGGTTAACCCATAACATTGATGAACGAAGATCTAAGGATAGATATACCCTGTAATGTTTATGACCAACTGTGATACTGATAGTGTGTGGCCTATCAAATGGAATTCGACGAAGTGTGGGTTTGTGGATGACCCATAACCATGACAAATGAAGATCCGTGGATAGAGATACCTTGTAATGCTTGTGGCCAACTGTGATACTAACAGTGTGTGGCCTAGCAAATGGACTTCGATGAAGTGCAGGTTTGTAGATGGCCCATAGCCATGAAAAATGAAGATCTGAGGATAGATATACCCTGTAATGCTTTTTTTCCAGGGGAAAAAACGATAACCTTTTATTTAAAAGATGAAAAGTTACACTAGCAGATGCATTGAAGCATTTCCATAAGCTGCCCATTTGGGCTCGAGTGCATTCGCACCCCACGCAACGTTAGAAGGCTAACGTGCATAAAGAAGAAGAAGAAAGGAAAAGAGAGGAGAGAGAAGAAAGAGGCAAAAAACTGAATTCCGGCAGTGAGTAAAAACTCACACTTCAAGTTTTTCTCCCCTTTTTCTTTTCGACCTTGCGCCACTCTCCTTGAGTGGGCTCGATCGAAGCTATGACTAACTGTGTTTCTGCTTTCTGTGAGGCTGTTTCCTTGTCTGAGTCTGAAGTATCTGAGTGGTGATGCCGTTTGATTCCTCCCATGCTTTGATCCTCGCTTGCCTTCTCTGCCTGATTTGGGTGGAGCTGTGAAATCTTGTTATCTGATGTAGTTTCCTTCTGAGTCTCCATTTCTTGGGATACCTCTGCATTCTCTGCGGGGGTGTCATCCTCTTCTGCTTCTGATTCTTCATCATCTGAGTTAGGGGGGGAAATTGCCATCCTTTCCTCTGCTTCCCTTTCTGCTTCTTTTTACTGTTTGCTTTCTTGGCTTCTGGGCATGTGCTTTGCAGGTGTCCTGTCTGCTTGCAGAGCCTGCATCTGAAAGTAGTATTTTCATAGTCTAGTGCTTGCAGCCAGTTTTGTTGTTTGTAGATCAGCCTTATGTTGTCTGGCAGCCCTTTGCTTAGATCTACTTCCACACAAATGCGTGCAAAAGTGTATACCCTTTCATCAATCCTCTCCAGATCTGTTTTGATATATTTCCCTATGTTGTTCCCAATTCCTTCCAAGACTCGTTCACTCCAAAAGTGAAGGGGAAGGTTATATAGACGGACCCAAACCGACACTTTGGATACAGTCATGTTGTTTGGATCGAAATCTGGGAACCATGGGGTCATGAACAGCCCCGATGTTCCCCAGAACCAAGGCCCATCTCTGATGATTGTATCTCTGACTTCCGAGGATGCAAATCTAACTATAAAAAATCCCTTGGAGCATAAATGTATATCACATTCCATGGTCCAAGTGGTGAAAATCCAATGGAATAGATCCATTGGTTTTGGCCAAAAACTGTTAAAACAGCATATTAGGGCCTGCGTTTCATAGGACTTAATGAAAACATCAAGCCCTGTAGAATCAAAGTTTAGGGCTGGGGTTTGCCCTAACTGATCTACTATGTATGGCCTAGGAGCATACCTGCCTTGATCTGGATATACCGTGTAATGCTTATGACCAACTGTGGTACTAATAGTGTGCAGCCTAGCAAATGGACTTCGATGACAAGGATTTTGTGCGGTTGACCCATAACCATGATGCTGACTTTTGATGAAGTTCCAGGTGCCTACATAGCTGAGGGTGGGAGGGAACATCTCCAAATAACCCGAGCCAGATGGTGCTATGCTGAAGCTGATGAATGTGAAGCAGGTTCCTACTAAAGCGGGGTGGGGGGACACATCTCCAAAGGGAACCCACTCTGAATGTTGCTCTAGATTTAAAATGGGCATAACTCGGTCAATATAACTCATAATCTTTATTATAACCTGTTTTTGGAAACAGAATAGCTATCTTGCATCTTCTCATGTGATTGAAATCCCTACTTGGGCACTCTGGAAACTCAGATTCGCGCTGCAATTATCCCACTGTCACAAATGTTCTAAAAAAAAAATAGTTGATTTTAAATCAACGATATCTCCCTCATCTGAAATCCAATTCGACCAATTTTTTTTTAAAATTGGGTAATTTTTCAAGAGGAGCGCAGATCTACAATACTTTTTTCTGGAATTCTGCACAAAAACTGCAAAAAATGATAGGAGATCCGCCGTCCATGAATTTCCATCATAAAAATTTCTGCAACATAGCTTATTTTAAATCAGCGATATCTCCTTCATCCTGACTTTGATTCGGTCATTTTTTTTTAAATTTGGGTATTTTTTCGCAAGGAATCCAGACATGCTATTAATTTTTGTAAATTTTGCACCAAAATTTCCAGATTTTATCTGCAAACTCGTTTCCCAAGAAAATTCCTGCAAAACAAAAAAAGATAAAATAAAAAAAATTCTCGCTTTGCCCAAGAAAGTGGTTTGTGGAGGTCGTAGCATGTGCCTGAAGTTTGTTGAATCTACAAAAATTCGAAATTGAAATATGCATCAAACCCTAATTCCCATGGAATCATAATCTGAATTTGATATCACTGATCCAAATCTTGAGTGGAGGCCCCCAAGATCTAAAAAATTGAAATGCCTGAAGAAAAGAGGAGAACACACAATAACAAAACCACAAAGAAACCTTTTTTATTAAAACAAATAATAAATGTAAATGCTACATTTTGGTGGACAAATTTTCCTTTTACAATATGCGACTTGTTACTTATAGCCTTTTTTGGTCACAATACCATAGGTAAATTCCATGGGTGTGTAAATACCATGGGTGAATGAATGCCATGGGTGGATGTCACTTACAATACCATGTGTAAATTCCATGAGTAGATAAATACCATGGGAGGATGACTACCAAGGGTCGATGCCACTTATAATACCATGGGTTAATGTATACCATGGGTGGATGCCACTTACAATATCATGGGTAAATTCCATGGGTAGATAAATACCATGGGTGGATGAATACCGTGGGTGGATGCCACTTACAATACCATGGGTAATTTCCATAGGTGAATGAATACTATGGGTGGATGAATACCATGGGCGGATGCCATTTTCCATTAGGATCATTTGATGTTGTTCCATCATGAGTGAATTGTAAGAATAGGTACAATGATAGATCATGGTGAGACAATGAACGATATGAAGAAGAAGCACACATGCTAGAGGACTTACTTGCAGTTGGGCGAACGAAAGAAGCAGCAAGAAAAAGGAACACATACACATAACCATCTTGAAAGACCAATACCATTGAAGACCCCGCAACATCAACTCATGCGGAGGAGAATACAAATCACATCTGAGAGTACACCCATCACTTAGCAGCACAACAACTTGACATGGACACCACAGCCAGTGAATACATGTCAGCAGTGTCGTGTCAAGTTGTGTCAGGAGTTGTCAAGGCTAGATCACCACCATGGGCCATATCGGTTGTAACTGAATGTAATGTAAAGTGAATTCCAATGGATGCACATAAGAAGTGGAAAATTCATGTCAATTGAAAGGTCACAGGAAGTTGAATGGTCACGAGGGTAGTCCAAGAGTCACAAGGGTCAAGTACCACCCTTGCCTATATATACCCCTCCAATTATATGAGCAAGGACTTTTCACCATGGCTCCTCCCACATAGCCTTGAGAGCTTTCAGCCTATTCTTTGAGGAGCGAGGAGTGGCTCCAATATCTCACTATTGGGACTAGTGATGTATGGTGTATAGATGTGTCTTGGGACTTTTTCTTAATTCAGAAGTCTGTTAAGGCCAACACATTTTCACACATGTTTTGAAGATGTTTGTAAGGCTACTCTTTAAACATTAGTAATGCATGTTTGCTTAACCTGTACAAAGACAATTGAACTACTTTGGTTCTTTTAGTACTTACATTGTTGAAAATGTGATGTACTGGTTACCACTGTTTTCTCATCCTCGTGGATTACTTCGTAGGACATTAGACGTACTTGTCTTGTTTACTGGTTATAATGATTGTCACATCCATGTGGAATACTCTGTTGGATGGTGTACATTTTTTTTCCCTTGCACCTCGGTTTTAATGACTGCCGCATCTGTTATGGACTACTCTGCTGGATGCTGGAAAGACCCTTTTTGGATCGCATGTGTCTCTTCCTAGTTGGTACTACTACCTCTCACTTAGAGGCTCACTTTACTCTCAACCTTTGTAGTAAGAGATCCTTGACACAGTTACATTATGCACTCATGATGCACATGTACCTTATCGTTTGAAGATACCAACGCAACACTCTCATGTGATAATAGCTAGAGCCAAGGAATATCGCTAAGTATATGGAAACCGAGCCTTTATACTAAATGGGACTCCTACGGACTTCATATCAGGGAGATCCCCTTGGTTTTCGTATTTCTAGCACCGTTAACAAAATGGCGCTAGAAGGAGGGATAGACAACATGATGCGCCCATAGAGTCTGGATTGAATCTCTTATTTTAAAATGGTTCTTCCCAAAATCATGACCTCGAGATGTTTTTCTAAATAGAGTAATTATACGATCCCTGCGGAAGTCATTCATGGCCTGTCCAAACTTAAGTTTGATGGTGAGGGTGAATCAACTTTTCATGAAAATATGTTTCAAGTTATTCATCTCTATTTTTGTAACAAAGTAGGTTCCGAAGATGTCATGGCTAGATTACTCGCCCTCACATTTGAAGGTCGTGTTTTTTAGAAAATTATATATTACAGAGCAATGGAACACATAAAATATTGCAGAAATATAAATACAGAAAACGCATAAAACAAGAGAGACACAGATATACGGGGTTCACCCAATTTGGGCTACGTCCACAAAGAAACAACCAGTCCTTCCTTTTATATTATCCAGCAAAATGAAGAGATACAACCTACAAAAGATCTGTTGTAATTCCCTCTTCACTCTCACACAATCTCCTCTCTCTTTCTCACTCATAATACACATCTACATAGTCGCAATACAATTCCCTCCTATATAGCAAGGGGTTTCCTTCTAGGGAAAAAACCCTAAATTACAAAATGATGTCCAATGCGACGATACCTCTGAATAAAGAAGATAATCAAGCTCCACACCCAAAAATCTCCCACTTGGAGACTGATTATAGCAAATCCATTGCCGCTTCATTTGCTGGACAATGACTCCACTTTGGACTTGGTTGTTTTTTATCTTCATCGTCATACTTGAATAACAATTGAAACCGAGTAGAATCTTAGTTTCTCCTTCGTTACAACTTTTGTTAACATATATGGAGTATTCTAGCTAGTGTGTATCTTTTCCAGCTTCAACTGTCCATCTTCCAACACTGACAGTATGAAATGGTACAGTTTGAGTTGTATATGTTTAGTCTTGTAATGATATGCAGAGTTCTTTACAAGATGTATGGCACTCTGGTTGTCACTGTATAACCTGCCCAACTCCTGGTTCTTACCCAATTCATCCAGAAACCTTTGTAACCAAATCATTTCTTTACTAGCCTTTGTGGCATCAACATACTATGCTTCTGTCTTTGAGAGTGCAACGACACTTTGCAGTTTTGAAACCCAGCTGACATATGTTCCACCTACAATAAACACATACCCTATGGTGCTCCTCCTATTATTTCTATCACCCGCCATATCTGCATCAACATATCCCTGTAGAGCAACGTTTGAATGACCAAAGCATAATGTTATATTTGTGGTACTTCTCAAATACCTGAGAATCCACTTCACTGCCATCTAATGTTCTTTTCCTGGATTGTTCATGTACCTGCTTACAACTCCCACTGCATGTGCAATATCAGGCCTTGTGTAGATCATTGCATACATTAAGCTTCCAATTGTTGATGCATATGGAACTTTTGACATATAAGCCGTTTCTTCCTGATTCTTGGGACAAACCTCCTTTCTTCATATTAAATCTTTTCAACACCTTTTGTATGTACTCACTCTGAGACAATGTTAATTTTCGATTCTTCTTGTCTCTAGTTATTCTCATACCAAGGATTTGTTTTACAGCACCCAAATCCTTCATTGCAAATGATTTTGCTAATTTTCTTTTGAGCGCATTTATTTCCTGCATGTTAGAACCTGCAACAAGCATGTCATCTACATACAATAACAATATAATATAGCTGCAATCATTTTTCCTTTTGAGATGAGCATAATGATCAGAGTGACATCTAGTATAACCTTGTTCAGACATAAACCTATCAAATTTTAGATACCACTGCCTTGGAGCATGTTTTACACCATACAAGCTCTTCTTCAAACTCCACACTAGTTTCTCCTTCCCTTTTACCTCATATCCTTGTGGTTGTTGCATATATATCTCTTCCTCCAAATCCCTATGGAGAAAGGTTGACTTTACATTTAACTGCTCAAGATGCAAATATTTAGCTCCTACTAGATTTAAAATAGTTCTGATTGAAGTCATTTTAACAACAGGAGAAAATATCTCATGAAAGTCTATACCCTTTTTCTATGCAAACCCCTTCACCACAAGTCTATCTTTATACCTTTTTCTACCCCCATCTTCTTCCTTCAACTTGTAAATCCAGTTATTCTACAATGTTGTTTTATCTGCAGGCAACCTGACTAAGTCCCAAGTCTGGTTATGTACTAAGGATTCCATATCTTCTTTCATGGCTTGCTCCCACTTCTTCCTGGTTTCTACTTGCACTACTTCTTCATATCATTCTAGTTCACTAGAACCAGTCAACAATACATAATATAATGAAGGAGAGTATCGTTCAGGGGGTCTATTTATCCTGGTATATCTTTTAACACCACTTTCAGGTGTTTGAAGTTCTTGTTGCTGTTGTGGTTGTCTTTGTTGTTCTGGCTGTTGATCATTATGATTTTCAAGTACCTTCACTTTTTTTGTGATCTCATCAAGCACTGTGTATTCTTTGTTTTCCTTTTCTTGTTTTTTTTCTTGCATCTGATCCTTATACAAAACCTTTTAATTGAATATGACATCTCTGCTCCTAATGATTTTGTGTTTTTCATAACCATAAAAGCGATAACCAAAATATCCAATAAAGGTACATTTCTTTGATTTTTCCTCAAACTTTGTTCTATTTTCATTATTAATGTGGACAAAGGCTTCACAACCAAAATTCTTTAAAAATGAGTAGTTCACCTTTTTACCTATCCATACCTCCTTTGGAATACCACCATCTAAGGAACTTGAAGGCCCTCTGTTTATTAGATAAACAACAGTATCTATAGCATCTGCCCACAATTGTAAAGGCAATCCTGCATGCAATCTCATGCACCTTGCACGCTCCATGATTGTCCTCTTCATCCTTTCTGACACACCATTTTATTGTGGTGTTCCTGGAACTGTCTTCTCTCTGTGAATTCCATTCTTTGAACAATACCTATCAAACTCTTTGCTGCAAGTATCAAATACATCAGATTTATTTCGAATATAATAAATCCAGGTTTTTCTGGTTGCATCATCAATAAAAGTAACATAATAATGAGAGCCACCGAGAGATGATACCTGAGTAGGTCCCCATACATCTGTATGCACAAGCTCTAATTTTTTGCTCCTCTTTTATTTCCCAACTCTGAGGAATTTGACTCTCTTTTATTTTCCATAAACACAATTCTCATAGAATTCCAAATCAACATGCTTCAAACCTAGCAACAAATTTATTGAGTGAAGAACCTGCATCCCCTTCTCACTCATGTGCCTGAGCCTATGATGCCACAATGTCGTATATGCTCCTATAGAGGTTAAAGTAATAACAGAATTAGAAATACCATTCATAAATACAATGTACCAACCTTTTCTCCTTTTTATATTACTAGGTCTCCTTTAGTGACCTTCCAAGTTTTATCTTTAAAAGTAGTTACACAACCTTCACCTCCCAACTACCATGTTGAAATTAGATTTTTCTTTAGATCTGGAACATGCCTTACGTCCTTCAACAACCATTGATTTCCATTCTGTTGTTTTATGAAAATTGTACCCATTCCAATGATTTTACAGGGCTTATCATCACCCACTCGAACCTATCCAAAATCCCCTTAAACATAATCATGAAAATGTTTCCTATTAGGTGTGGCATGGAATGAGGCCCCTGAATCTACCACCCAGGCATCAATAATATTTTCTAATGAAAGAATCAAAGCATCTTGCAACACATCACCTGTCACATTCACTTCATGATTGTTTTCTTGTTGTGCGTCTCCTTCTTTTCCCTATGGAGACGCAATATTTCTTCAGGTGTCCTTCCTTCTTGTATTTCCAGCACACTATCCCCGATCTGGACTTAGATATGACTTTCCTTGACTTACTGTGATATCCTGGGCTCTTTCCTCTTTCCTTTTTTCTTCCCCTAGTCTCTGCAGTCAAACAATTACCTGATGTCTCACCGAAGATTTTCTGTCGCATTTTCTTGCTAAGGATTGCACCAACAACATCATCAAACTTTAAAGTACTAGATCTAGAGATAGTGTTACTAATGGCCATAACTAAACCATTCCAACTTTCTGGCAATGAGGATAGAAATAATAGAGCCCTAACTTCATCATCAAAAGTTACCCCTACATAACTTAATTCACTGGTAACTATATTAAATTCATTTAAATGATCAGCAATAGATCCACCTTCTGGCATCTTGATGTTAAACAAATGCTTCATAAGAAATACCTTATTTGAGGCTGAGGGATTTTCATATAGTTTGTTCAATGTCGACATTAAACCCTCTGTTGTCGTTTCCTTTTAAATATTAAAGGATACCGATGCCGTTAGGCATAGACGTATTGTTCCAAGTTCCTTTCTATCGAGAATATCACATTCTGTGTCTGTCATACTCATCGACTTCTTTATCTTTATGCTCAATGGTAGGTATAGATCTTTCTGATACAAGTAATCTTCCATCTGCATCTTCCGCAACTAGTAGCTTTGGCCATTAAATTTTTCGACCCTAAACCTACCATCTTCCGCCATTGCTCCCACTCGAACCAGGAACCCTTCTCTCCTATGAGTTTATAGCCAAACAGACCTTCGTCTTTGATCCCAGTTGTTAGAAAATTATATATTACAGAGCAATGGAACAAATAAAATATTGCAGAAACATAAACACAGAAAATGCATAAAACAAGAGAGACACAGGTATACGTGGTTCACCCAGTTTGGGCTACGCCCACGGAGAAACAACCAGCCCTTCCTTTTATATTATCCAATAAAATGAAGAGATTCAAGCTACAAAAAATCCACTATAATTCCCTCTTCGCTCTCACAAAATCTCCTCTTTTTATCACTCAGAATACACATCTACATAGTCGCAATACAATTCCCTCATATATCGTGAGGGGTTTCCTTCTAGGGAAAAACCTTTAATTACGAAATGGAGTCCAAAGTGGCAATACCTCTGAATAAAGAATATATTCATGCTCCACACCCAACAGTGTTAAACAATGGTGTCATACATTACCTGTTGCTTAAATCCATTCGCTCACTTAGCTTACCAAGATGTTGTGTAAAGCTTTCAATAAGTATAACCACCAAGATGTTTATGAAATAATATGTCGTTGAAGAATGGAGCCTAACGAATCAATTGAGGACTTTGCTAATCAGTTCCTTCACCTCTGTTGCGAAATTCTTGACAAGGTTTTGAACTCGGATTTCTTGAGAGAAGAGTTTACACGCTTGGTTCATGTCTCCCAATATGGTGAACCTCCTGATTTCCCTTCCTCCCCAACTCTTGCGGATCATGAGGCACCTCAGATTGTAGAGGAGGATCCCACTACCCTATTTGTTCCTTGTCCTCCTCCTTTTCCAGTCCCGATGTGGGTGCCCCCTTGTGATGATCATGAAGCTGATAAATTTGCATAGCATGTCCCCAACCCATCTTCTCATTTGTCTCCTGCTTCAATGGAGGAAATTCCAGAATGGATAAGGAAGCCTACAACGAATACTCACTCCCGCATTCTGCAAGAGGATGTTACCATTCATAACTCAAGTCTCGAATTTGATCTGCATCTCTACCATCCTCTATCATCTACAAGCCATGACTCCTTGTACCATGACTCGCTTGATCAATCTGCTTCACCAGCTAGTTGTTCGCATTCTCTTGATTCTCAAGTTGCTAGCTCAAATTGCGATCAGGTGCAAGGCAGTCACATTACATAGGCAGAGGAGCAGAAAGGTGAGGACACTATCAATCTTCCCTCTCTGTTTCAAAATTGTCCACATCAAAACAATGAGCTTCCATTCTTCAATGATTCTCAATCTGCTAATCTCAGTGGAACATCCTATACAATCAATTCTTTCAATCAACCCCCAGTCTTGGGAAGTCATCACTCCCATGCTTCCATATGTCATGACAAATTCCCAAGCACATCATGTGATCTTTCATTTTCTCATGAAGACTCTAACTCAGATCTAGAATGTGCTCTGGTCAAAGAAGACGTCCATATTGAAACTTCCTCTTCACCTCACTTCCCCTTGCGTCCTACCATTCACAACGCATCTACATGTGGTAGAGATACTCCATGTTCTCTTGCTTCTTCATCCGATGAGTTATCTCCTTGATTGACACAAGGTAGTGAGGTTGTCCATGATAAAATTGAAAACAACCTAATCATAGAGTGTCCTACCCATTCCCCGTCATCCCTTATTTTGCATGAAGCATTAGGGGAATTTTGAGGTCTAAAATGGACCTCCTAAGAAAAATGTACAACCAAAATAAACTTTATAAGAACTAATAGGATTCAAGATGATGATGTCAACCATGGGGGATTATTCACCATTTTTAGAGTAAAAAAGTAAAAAGATTATAACATTATAAAACTACTTTTTTAACTCGTATTTTCAACTTATTTCCATAAGGTTTTACTCAAATTTCAAGTGGAAGTACTCGTTGAATGTAAAATTTAATTACTCATCCAAGGGGTACCCATGTTGCATACTTTCAATGGACCCTACTACACAAAAATGAGAAATACATGAAAAATGTGATTTCAATCATGTTTTTCATGTATTTCTCTTTTTTAATGTACCAGGGTCCATCGAAAGTATGAAACATGGGTACTCCTTAGATGAGGAATCAAATTATGCATCCAACAAGTGTTGTTGCTAAAAAATTGAGTAAACCCATAGGAGATAAGTTGAAAATATGAGTTGAAAAATTAGTTTTTTTTTCTTTTTTCCCTCTAAAATTTGATGATGTAATCTATTATTTTATAGTTTCCTTAGGAGGCCCATTTTAGACCTCAAAATTCCCCTAATGACAACTCTTAAAATTAGCTTGCTCATGCGAGCTCACCAATTCATTTATATTTGGATATACCATCAGAAGATCCTCTTTAATTGAGTAATCTCATTGTTGTTAAAGCTGAAAAATCTAGTGAAATATGTGATAGAGATGGCTACCATTCAGAGAGCAGTTTTCAAATTAGCAACAACAGTCACCCTCAAGCCATGCATGATCTGGTTCAAGTTTTAAAATGTGATTCTACAGTTCTAGAAATTTCTAGAACGTGCCAAGGAGTCAAGGCACTTCAACATCCGTTCATGGTTATGTTAGGACTCCGTGACTTTGGTAAGACCCCCAAACCAAATAAAATCTAGTTTCTCACACACAATCCATCTATCTGCATGGTTTCATTCGGTGTGGATCCCCATGTAAGAAATGTTTGGTATTCTGGGTGTGATCTTTCAAATTTTCAAAATTTCACGTATGACCGAATTCACGAATTTGTTATAACTCATTTGTCTTCATGCAAATATATTACGTTAAACTCGGGTTAGGAATGTTCATCTCTCATGAAGTCATGGAATTGTGAAGTTGATTATCTCAAAGTCTATGTTTTCCCGTAATCATACTTATCGATTTTTTCTCTTCATGGTTAGCTCCTCGGCCTTCTTGCGAACCTTGCACTGCAAATATCTCTATCAAATCTAGTTCACATCGAACTTGGTTCCATTGTTCGGAGCGTTCGCAAGATTGTTCAAATAGATTTTTCTTTGTTCATCACAAACCAGGAATTTGATGTCTCAACTAGCTCATTTGATCATTGCTCTATCTTGGGTGACTGACATTCGACTTATCAATTTTCGATCAGCACATCCGATGACAGTTGCTTTGTGCTCTCTGATCTTCATTGCTTAACATATCTCTCTTTAGATTTCCGTCAAGCAGGTGAGGCACTTCAGCCTTCACTGATGGTTATGGTAGGTCCTCACTGTCTTGGCATGATTATCGAGGATGATCATATCTATTTTTATTTACAAGATTCCCATCGTGATCCTACTTCTTGAATAAAAAATTCAACTTTTCAGAGATCACGAGGCTTTCAAGATGGCCATCATGAATTTTACAATCCAATCGCTGAATGGATGGAACAATCTTACTTGGCAAGCTCTGTTGCAGGCAGCAAGTTTCAATCCTTCCTCGCACTTGCTAAGAAGCTTGGTGCAGACGAGGACGCACCTACAAGAGGCTTCCGAGGTTTGTTGAAAAGCAGTATCCATCAAAGAGGTAAGCATGTGCATTGGGTAAAAGTAGTGGTTGTGACACGTCTTTCTACCCATAGGCAAGACCTTCCTTCCCATGTGAATTTTTTTTTAAATTATGTATTGTCTATTGCACATCACTTTTTATTTGTTTTAATCATTTGTATCTTTGTGGATGTAGGTCGGGAATGACTACGGTGGCTTCACTAGAAATTTCATTACACGTAACCCCAACCGTCTAGCTATTAGGATAGGAGTAGGATTAGCTACATCTTAGTTTTCCCTTTCTTGCACTCATAATTTGTTCTGGTTTTCTTATTCTGGTTTTACATCATGTTCGCTTTAGTCATTTTTTTGTCTTGTCTTTTGATTTTGGTTTCCTGGTTCTGTGTCTTCTTTATTTTTTCTTTGTTTCCTTCCTTGTTCATTTTTTCATTTTTTTTCACTACGCGAATAAGTGTTGTGCTTGGACTTGCATCCTGGCTTTTGAATGTGTATGTGGCTGAAGTTCAAAGAGTCTTGTGACACTACAGTGCTTGGCCAATCCCATGTCCTTCTTCTTTGTGTTTGGTTGTCACTTTTGGCCAATGAATTCTTGACAAAAAATACGATCATCTATAAGGAGAGTTTTTGTCAAACCATGAACCTGTTTCCAGTCTAGGAAACCTCATGCTTGTACACAATCTTCTACTTTGGTGTAAACGGAGAAGGGGAAAATCTAAATGAGAAAACCTAAATCATAGGTATTTACACACTTCTCCGAATGAACAACCTCTCATGCTCTCAATAAATCGGGATCCCTCTTTCACGCCAAAAATAAATAAGTGCTTATGCACGATTCTATTTAAAAAATAACAAAGGCGAAAGAAGAGAAAGGATTCCTGCATAGAGAGGTGAAGCAGGAAACTCCACCAGGGTATTGTCTAGGCTCGCTGGCAGTGGAGCAATGCTTGTGTTACTGCATGACTCCGGGTCAAGGTACTGTCTAGGCCTGCTGGTAGCGGAGCAACACTAGAGATGAAAAACTATACTCTAAAAATCTTAAGCTCACGAGCCAAAATACCCTTCCCAATTCGAAACATTGTGATATGGTTGAATCTTATGTTGTGTTCAACTGAGTTGGTACAAGGTGAACCATGTCTGTCCATGGGATAAGTGGGGAATCTGAAGTAATCTGCACGATGAATCAATACTCCTTGAAAGACCAAGGCCCTGCACTAGAAAATGAACCAAAACAGAGAAGTTTGTATTCAACCAGTGTGTCGCCAAGTGTTGTAGCGGCTGCAACACCCTCTAAAATTTTGGCTTGCACTTAAATTTTGGATCCTTCCTTGTTTTTTCCTTTGATGGTTGCAAACACTCGAGCTCATTCCTTGACCTCCTTCATATTATTTTAACCCTTTTGCTTGCTTAACTAACAGTTGTCTTTTGGTGTGTTGATTGCTTTGTCATTCTTGCAATCTTGTTCTAGGGATTTCGAAGGTTTGTCTTTGTGTGTTTTGGCTTTCTTAGCTATGTGAACACCTGTCACACTCACACACAAAGTTGTAAGCACTGTCGCACAAGTGTCATCATGGTCGTCCAAAGGTCTATCCCAAGTGTCGCACTTGTCGCTTTCAGCTCTAGACAGTCCCACAAAGGATCATGCTCTGCTATGTTGTCACAGAGGTTAGTGTTATCATGTTATCGAAGTATGATAAGTGGGTGATCACAATGTCAATTCATCACAAGTTCACTTACTTCTCACAGTTAGCTATTTTCCTGAAAATCTCTAGACGAAACAAACCCACTTCACCGAACCCTGACTGAGATGCACTGCGCAGTATCAACCTTAGTGGTGCTGCTTTGCTGTCTGGAATTGTACAGTGCTTTTTTCCACTAGGTCAGTGGCACTACGCAATCCCAGAGGTGAGCAACCTATATTCCTTCCCAAAACTGTGCAAAAATTGTCCCACTACCTATCTGAACTGTGTACTTTGCAAGAAAAATCATTAGCCTCCTTCGTGCTTGTGGAACCCTACATTGTGCAGAGACCTGAGCCTACACTGCTCCTAGAAATTGTGCACAAATGTCTTCCCAGTGACTTCCCTCAGTCAGGACTCACTTCTCTTAAAGCTTGCACAGAATTTTCCTCGGGTCCCTCTGCTTTCCTACCTTGTCTTCCCTCTAAAATTGCATAGAGGTGTTCCTCAGGTTCCTACATTGCAGCTGCCACCGGTTTCCTTAACTGCACAATTCAGCCTCCCAGTGGCCTCTGCGCAGTTTTCCCAGGCATTGAACACTGTGCCCTGGAGTTCCTTGTCCAAGCCCGAGCTGTACTTTGCGTAGTCTCAGTGACCAGTCCCCCCTCTTTTTCATCTGGAACTGCGCAGTGTGCAGTTATTGGGCCCTTTCCCAGCCTGTCATCCGTCTCGAGCCCAGAACACGAAAAATAATGCAGCATGTTGATGTTGTCCCGTCATGAGTGAATTGTAGGAACATGTACACTGATAGATCATGGAGAGACGATGAATGATATAAAGAAGGAGCATACATGCTAGAATACTTACTTGTAGCTGGATGGATGAAAGAAGCAACAAGAGAAAGGAACACATGCACGGAACCATCTTGCAAGACCAAGACCATTGAAGACCCTGCAGCATCAAGCCATGCAGAGGAGAAGACAAAGCACACCTGAGAGTACATCCATCACTTAGTAGCGCAACAGCTTGACATGGACACCACAGCTAGCCAGTACATGTTAGTAGTGTCGTGTCAAGTTGTGTCATGAGTTGTCAAGGCCACATCACCACCATGGGCCATATCTGTTGTAACTGAATGTAATGTAAAGTGAAAGTCCAATGGATGCACACAAGAAGTTGAAGAGTCATGTCAGTTGAAAAGTCATAGGAAGTTGAACGGTCATGAGGGTAGTCCAAGAGTCACAAGGGTCAAGCATCACCCTTGGCTATATATACCCCTCCCATTGTATGAGCAAGGACTTTTCACCTTGGCTCCTCCCACATAGCCTTGAGAGTTTTGAGTTTGTTCTTTGAATAGCGAAGAATGGCTCCAATGTACCACTACTAGGACTAGTGATGTATGTTGTACATATGTGTCTTGGGACTTTTTCTTAATTCAGAAGACTGTTAAGGCCAACATGTTTTCACAGACGTTTTGTAGATGTTTGTAAGACTACTCTTTAAACATTTGTAATACATGTTTCCTTAACGTGTACTAAGATAGTGTACTACTTTGGTTGTTTTACTACTTACATTGTTGAAAATGTGTTGTACTGGTTATAACTAACAACTGTTGTCTCGTCCTCGTGGACTACTCCTCAAGGAATTATACATGCATGTCTTGTTTACTGGTTATAACGATTGTCGCATCTGTGTGGACTACTTTGTTGGATGGTGTATGCATTTTCCCTTGCACCTCGGTTTTAACGACTATCGCATCCACTGTGGACTACTCCGCTGGATGTTGGATAGACCCTTTCTAGATCGCGCATGTCTCTTCCTGGGTGGTACTTCTACCTCTAACTTAGAGGCTCACTTTACTCTCGCCCTTTGCAGTAAGAGAGCCTTGACACAATTACATTATGCACTTACTAGGCGCATGTACCTTGCTGTTTGAAGATACCAGTGCAACACTCTCATGTGCTGATAGCTAGAGCCAAGGAATATCTCTAAGTATATGGAAACCGGGCCTTTATACAAGATGGAACTCCTATACCAGACGGTGTGAGGTCTAGTTGGGAATTCATATCAGGGAGACCCCCTTGGTTGACAGATTTCCAGGACCATCAACAAAGGGTTATCATGTGTTCAGTTGATGTGTGACTCCAAACTTGTCATTGATTGGGCAAACCATATGGCCAATGTGAGCATTATTGGACTAGACACTCTTCTTTCTAATATCCAGGTTGTTGTTGGCTCTTTAGAGCACATATATTTCTATCACATCCTTTGTGAACTCAATATGGAAGCAAATGGTTTGTCTAAAGAAGATCTTTTCTCTCTTTGTTGGTTGTCTTGGTTATCATGATTTTTTAGGTGGAGTTGAGATTGATTCTATGGTGACCAAACTCTCCTTATAGTTACCTTTTGTACATTTTTTGGTATCTTATTTGAAAATAAGTTTGTGGATATAGGGGTGTCAGCCCTTGAGTTTCAGTGGTCTTTTTTGGGATGGGTGGGAATAATCAATTTTTTGTTTTTTATGAATGAAAAAGACTGATAATGTTAATATACAATTGAAATATGTAGATATTTCCTTTCCATAAATATATACATTTTTTCCTTGAAAAAATATTTATATAACAATTAATGAACTTAAAAAGATTTTGTACTTAAAAAGAACATAATTTCCATTTTTATAGGATTATGTATATGGCATTATTATACTCTTCATTGGCATAAATTATAATTATGAATTTTATCTTAGAGAGACCCAAAATACTATGAAAACATTTCTATTGAAATGAAAAAAATTGCAAAATATTTTAAAAACCCACCACCACTTTATCAAGTTCTCGATTATGGGACTTACAAGAAAAGAAAACAAAGAATCTAATTCCTAAGTGTGAAAAAATGAATTGCATAAATATGAATTCAGGACCTTATTTTTAGGCATTTATATACCCAAAATCCCTATTGAAAAAGCCTCGATAGATATGAAGTTGGGTTTGACATGGACTCAAAATGCAAGAACTTTGTAAATGGTGTTATGGTATTTTTCACATCAAGGAGACTATTATATCAATAAAAATGTTGAAATCCCACAAGCCATTGGGAGAAAATGTGCTAAGAGTGCATGGGTGCTTCCATATAAACTCTTAAAGGTAACAACATGGTATCCATGGCTACATAATTGTAATAAAATGGAACATATTGTAGGCATAGCACTAAAAATATAGTGGGCATCCTTGTTCCCCTCCAAAGAAACCATTTTCCTACCTATATCAAATTATTTGGATTGAAATTCCATTTATATATGAATATATCATGTTTTTGCTATGCTCCCCCTTGAACATCACTTTCATGGTATTGGGATTTGTTGTGGTTCTTAGAGACAACCCTCGGGTTGATATTAAGGGTCAATGCCTAGGACATCTTAGAGTTTTTGGTAGATAGATCTTTATCATTCAAGTGTTTTTAAAATATGAGAGAATTTGAAACTAGTTAAATATTCATAATAAAAAACCATACATGTTACCCACATTGTTAGTATACTATTCCAAAGAAGTAACATTGAGCCATGGTGGCCTACATGCAGATAGTGGAGCTTTCTTGATGGTCGTTGTATAGGTGACTGAAGAAATAAAAAAATAAGTCTAGTGAAAAGGGTTAATAGAATCTTGTGCATATAACTTTATCATAATAATGTATAGTCAAAGAGAGTGAGATTAAAAACCATGGAGTGCAATTTAAGGTTTTCAATTTTACATTTATAGGTACCATCTTCCATAACATGACATAGATAAATCTGACATACAAGATTTATTTCCAACAGCTACAATTACATGATTTCTAAGAGGAAATAAACACATATGAAAATGATACACAGAGAGAAGAACACATACTCCACATAAAAATGCTTGGAATCACCATGAACTTCTTCATTAGGATTTTAGAACATCATACCTGTCTTTTTTCTTATAAACTAGCCAAATTCGCAAAAATATTGGTCTCTTGAATAGAAAATTGAACCCTTCAAATGAGTTCCCTCATCCCTCTTATAGGGAGAGTTCTAACAAAAAACAGTTACAAAAATATCTTCTAGCGTGACAACTAACTAAACTGATTAATTGTGCCAGCGTGTCAAATGCCTAACTGCTCTAACCATTTCCTAACAACTTGATACCTTCTTGAAAATAAAATATATACAAAATGGAAAAAATGACAAAGATATGCTATGTTTTTCAAATAAGAAGAAATCCTTATTGTTGGCTTGCTTCGTCCTTTGAAGTGGTTCCATGTTTAGCTATCCACTTTTGCCATGATTTTTGCAAACTAAGGAGCATCACCAACTTAAGAGGAGCATGAGGCTTGATTTTTGTTTGACTGCTGAATATCGTTTCCCGTAACATTGGCAGCGTCTGAGTACAAGTATTAGTGAGTGATTTTAGAACTAGCTAGTTGGAATGAGGTTTAACCAGAAAGTTATAATTAGCTTTGAGATCAATCTTGCTTAGGTGATTAACCCTTTTTGCGAAATCAACCCCCTGTTCAAGCCAATTTCCACGCAGGCCCTCTATGTCCGACAGGGAATCTTCAGGATAGCTGGAAATGATATTTGAATTAAGTAAGGATTCGTTTACTGATTCCACCAGGGAATTAGACATCTCCCGTGTATCACCAATAAGATTTTTAATTGACAGTATCTATACTTTCCATCCTTTTAGGAAAGTCATATTTCCTTCCCTCAACATTGTCCTGCCACTCCATCATTTCATTTAAGTCCTTCTTAGCTTCATCAAAGTGTGTCATCATATCCACTAACTCGTCAGTCAAATTATTCCCTAACCTGCATTGTTTCTAAATCAAATTCAATTTCTCACACAACAATTGCTACTCTCTCTATAACCATTCATTCAAGTTATGAGCCTCCTACTTGAAGTCCTTCAGTCACAGGGTTTCCCCTTTCAATTGCTTTATCTTCTGTTGGGACTCTTGGAGTTGTCCATCCTTGGATTTAATTTCCTCTACGTGTTGGATTTGGAGAGAATCGAACTATCTTTGTAGCCTCCCTGGTGCAATCTCCCTTTGATCTAATTCTACTTGCCATTGTGCTCCCAGTTGTTCTTCCTTATCAATGAGTGCATGTTCCAAGGAGGTAATATTTTCATCCTTCTCCTTCAGAAATTATTGAATTTCCATGGCAGTATCTATGGTGGTGGATGCATACACCCCTGCGAATTGATTTAGTTTCCCAAGTTCCTTGGCAGGGGAAACTCAAGTGCCTTTCCAAAGGACTTCAAGGGAAGTAGAATGAGTGATTTTTCCTAGAACTAAGGCTTGAGACTCATTTATATTCCTTTTCTTCCTCCCCTTTTTCACCACAACCTTATGCACATGGATATAAAACACATCCAGTGGGGGAATTTCTTGAATGTCAAGGAAGACCTCCGAAGTAGGATTTACTAGGATAATCTCTACTCCAGGCCCAGTGACTTATTGGTTTTTTCTTGGCTAGGGATTTCTCTATCCCTATGTGTTGCTGAGGAGGTGTATTACGACATGGGGTCTACAATTGGAAAGTAGTTTCTCCCTCTAACAGTTCTTTCTCCCCTTCTCCTAATTTAGAACTCTTCAGAGCCTAGTCAAATTGGTTCCATTCCTGCTCCATATATGTTGTTTTCCCACTGGGGACCAATGAGCCAGTTGTTTCTATTTTTTGTTGTGACGGAGTGACCACTGGTTTGGAAGAGCTCCCTTGTTGTCCAGGCGTCAAGGTGTCCTTTATAGAGGCTTTTCCATTTAGGGGGAATTGTAACAAATTTAATGGTAAGGGGATCAATCTTTCATTTTTGAAGGTGAGGAACTACTCTCACTCTTGGCCCGACAACTCCTCATTCACTCTTTTCAATACTTACTCATAAGAAGCCACCCCAGCGAACAAGTCATCAAATCACTTCATGAATCAATTTTTTGATACCTGAGTTTAGGGCCACCTTCTTTACTACTCCCTTTGCATTGTAGAACCTGGTTGGAATGGGTGCTAAATTCAATGCTTCTATAGGCAAGAGCTCCTTTTCTACATGTGGATAGTTTTCCAAAGAGAAGACCCCAAAAGGAAGAGGAAATTGGGGCCATAATTTCTTGTTGGATTCTTTCAGTGTTCTAGTGATTCCATAGCCAATCATTTGGTATGCTACCTCCCTACGTATCAGTTTGTATGGGACGTATAGTGGTAAAATATGAGGGGTCACATAGTTGCCTAGGACTCTGATATAGGTGAAACATTCTTCACCAAACCAATTAGAAATCTTCCTAAGACCCTCCATAGCTTGTTGGGACATCCTAGTAATCTTGGACTGAAATATAATTTCATAAATTGGAATAATAACATTATGACAAATTTGATAAAAGTGACAAAGATAATTGGTCTCCTAGTCTACACTGTGGTAAATGTGAATTGGAGTACGATGGAAGACAATCCATTTCCAACCCATGGTCAGGAAATCAAGGGAATAAAAAAGGGAATCCATGTCATATGCCGACATGTAGAAGGGAGGGATTTTGTTCTCAAAGATATTGCGATGGGAGCAAAAATCTAGTATGTGTTTGGATAGGTTATTAGATAGTATGGTGACCCAATCAAAGATATACCCTTCATAGGCCCCATCGATAAGATGGACCCAATATACAAGAAATTTTGAGACATTTGGGTATCCATAAAACCTACAAAGCATGGTAGCTACTTAACTAAAAGGGGAAGCTAGTGAGTCTACAAAGTACTTACCCTCTTGTTCCTTCTTGTGTTTATTCAATTCGCTCCTCCATTATTTAATTGACTCCGTTGGATCTTCATGCTTCTTGCAGAAGTTCGCCACATATGTTTTGTCGTAAAAATATTGAGGGTTTGGTAATTGGTACATTTCTTGGAAAGTTTCCACTGTGAACGATCCAATTAACGTACCATTTTGAGTATGGGACTTACTCCCCGTGATATCCAGTGTTCAATCACCCATCTGACCATGTCTGTGTAGGGAATAATCCTAGGTCTCGATCCAATTATATGAAAGAATGAATTTTCCTCATCTTATGAGGGTGCCTCTAAGGTGGGGTTTTTACCATCAATGAATACTATCCTCACGGTTATCCCCCACCTTCTTCAAAATACTTGCAGATTTCCTCCCATGGAGAATGCCCTGCATCCCTGGTGCATACCATATCATAAAACAGTTCCGCTCAGAGAAACATCTCATCGACGGTTTTCCTAAATGGCTTGGTAGGTTACTACATATGCGCTTTCGGCTCCCCCTTGGCCTTCTTCATATTTTCCTGATGAGGGTGGTGGAGGCTCTCTAGCTAAGTGGGAGGATAGAGCATTGTGAGAGTATGAAGGTTTTTCACTCTAGTGAGCAATTAATCAGAGGCAACTATAGATAGAGGGGCTTGACATAGGATGGTTTTAAATAGGTGATTCAAAATACAATGATAAGCGTGCGAGGTACAACGGTTATTTAATGGGGATTTCAAGGGAGAAATATATTGAAAAGGAATGAGGGAGACACATGGAAAAGTTGGGTTGGGTGGAAGAAAAGGGAGGAAAGAGGTAAATCAAGTTATTTTCGCACTTGGTTGCCACACTCACTTGATAACAGACCCAATGGCTAACGTGATTGGTGTGTTGACTCGACAGGTGGTGGTCCTATTAATCTCCCTGATGGGGTTCCTGTGTGAAGTTGGAGTCACTGGCGCATCCCATCAGAATCATTCATAACCACTGATTAGAAACATTCCAATTTGTTGATTCTGACTTTCCAGGGGCCAACTTTGGCTTAAAAACCGTGTTTTTCCACCGACCGGAGCTCCTCCTGGGTGAGAATTTTGTAATATGGGTAGTTATCATTTCCTTAAGTATTTTCTCATTAATCATTTATATTAGTGACATGTGGAAACTTTACTTCCACTTGGCGATTCCTCCACTACGAGAAAATCACTAGTCATTTTGAGCTTGAATAGAAACATTCTAGTGCCTTGTGCCTAGAAGTTTGACTCCCTTTATGATGCATTTAGACACAAATATGGATCCTTTGACCTTGTTGGGTACACTGCTAGGATGACGCAATTCTGATGTCAACCAAGACACATGTTGACCCGTGATTGATCTATGTGTCATTCACATCTGGGTCCTTCAAGTACCTGAAAACTCCATAACCACTTGCCATGTGTCCACCTCCAAGTGAGCAGTTGTTGATGTCATATTTGCTCAATGACATACTACCACCTATCTGCTGAAAGATAAAGTCACCAATTTTTTATTGTGCACAACTCCTCTATAAGTGGTGTAATACTGGGTGAGTTGAGAGTTGACTTAGTAAAGTATCACAGGGATCCGGGGCTACGGGGTCTGAGCCTTCCATTTCAGTTATGGGGCTCTGTTAATCAATGACCTCAACTCCAAAATTTGATGGACTTTAGATCTCTGGCCATTGAAACTATTTATGATTGATTCTATAACATGAAGCAGGGTTCTCAGGTTCCATGTTTTTGACTTTTACGAGCTTTTCTTTGACCATCCTCCTCTTTCAATCTAAGTAATCATTTCAAGACTTGGTGAAATCATTAGAAAGCTCAACCCAAGTGTTTTCTAATTGAGTGGGCTTAATACGACCCTTGAGCTCCTCCATTTCTTTGGAAACAAGTTTAATCTCTGCCATGTTTTTCACCCCATTTCTTTGGGAAGTAAAACTTAAGAAAAAAAGAAAGGTGCAACATTGGCTCCAACTGGGGGCAGTGTCTTGATTTGCAAGGTACTGAGAACCTGTAGACTAGTAGCCTTTTGATGGGAATGGAGTAAAAAATTCAAATAGAGAAATCGCAAAAGAAAGAAACACTTCAGTATTTACAATGGAAATGGGTACCTGGTTATAATGTTGAAAGTACTGCTGGAGGTATTTACCATTTACAAGCAGCTCAAACACTTCTCCATCCAAGTTTTCCAGCAGGAATGTATTGTTTCCTTTAGCTTCAACTACTTTGAACGGTCCAAACCATAAGGGATCAAATTTTCCATGCTTTCCCTTGTCTTATCTCCTGAAATCCCTTCTGAGCACAAGTCCCCTGGCTGGAAAACTCTATCTTTATCCATTCTATCAAACAAGGGCTTCATACTATCTTGAAATTTGAGCAGATCTCGACTCACTTGTTCTATGTTATCCTATAATTCAACCAACTAATTTGTGTTGCGATAGAGTGGATTTGGTTCCTCCTCAGCATCCTAGATTAATTTATCAATTGGCGTTGCCAATTGTCTAGGGAACAGTGAAACATTGCCATATACCAGCTCAAATGGTGATTTCCCAGTGCATATTTTTGTTGTGACTCTATTTGTTCAAAGAGTAAATTTCAGTTGGGAATCCCAATTTTTCTTTTTGTTTGAAATGATTTTCTTTAAGATTCTATCCAATGTCTTGTTTGATGATTTAAACAATCCATTTCCCCACGGGTAATAACTAGTGGAGTGACCAAGTATGGCATTATACTTTTGATAGAAACCAATGAGTTCCACAGACTTGAATGAATGGGAATTATCTGTCACTATATTTTTTGGACATCTAAACCTGGTGAAAACATTTTCTTCAAGGAACTTCATGACCACAAAATTAGTTGCAACCTAGGGAGGGATGGATTTGACCCATTTTCTAAAATAGTCAGTGGCTATCAAAATCCATTTATGCTACCCACTTGAGGGTGGGTTAATATCTCCTATGAAATCTAATCCCCATTGTCTAAAAGGCTCTTCCACAAAAACTAGAATCAAAGGAAATGGAGCCAACTTCTTCTTCTCAACAAACACATGACACTCCCTACAACTTCTCACAAGATTATAGACATCGAAGAACAAGGTAGGCCATTAGAAGATAGCCTTCAAGATTTTATGAGTTGTAACTTTCCAACTGTAATGTACTTCACAACCACAACCATGGTATTCATTAATAGTCTCGGCAATTTCATCTTCAGTTAAGCATAACAACAATATACCACCATGTTCCTTCCAATAGATTTGACCATATGTGATGACATATTTATGGGCTTTCATCCTTAGAGCCTTGTATTTGACTTTGTCCAAGACAAATGGGTAGCTAAGAAACAATAGGTAGTGGACAATACTTTTGTACTATTGTGAGAAAAGGTATTTATAAGCAATTTTATTGTCTTGATCATGTGCCTGATTCTCCTGACCTACTATACCTGGACCTAGAATCTCTGACAGTAAATTTATCCACATCGCTTGATAGTTTGATTCAAACATAGTCTTAGCCGAACCTTACCCCTTTATCAGTTTGTTTGGCTTGATATCCATATCATATTCCTAGATTTTTCTATCCATTTTCCCCTTTTTCCTTCCCTGTCTCCTTGCATAAAAATATCCTTCACAATTTCCATAGGGACATAGTAAATTATTTTTGAGTATAGCACATATGTCCTGAAATATTTCAATGCCTTAACAAGTGCATAAGCTCATTTTTCCAAGATATCATACTTTAACTTGACATCCCTTAGTACTTGGTTGAGAAAGACCATCAGTTGCCCTTTCTCTTCTCCATTCTTCTACAGTAAGACAACTGCAACAGTATTGGGAGATGCAAAAGAGAATATGAGAAATGGTTTCTAGTAATCAGAGTTTTCCAAGACCAAATCTTCTCTAAAGGCCTTCTTGATTCTGATGCAGGAGCATTCAGCTCAACAATATCATTGTATTTTAGTAGACATAGGGGGTCTTGTATTTTAAGGCATTTGGTTTCCTAAGTGTTGAATTAATGTAATTACTTAGGTTTTGAGTGATTTTAATGAAAATAGGAATTAATTAAGTATTGTGAGGCATATTGTAAATGTTCTCGAATGAAGGGGAACATGAGAGAATCATGATAGTTGAGAGTTCATAGGAATTGATAGCTTTGGAAATTAATTGTAGATCTTGAATTAGGAATTAGTTCATGATTTATAGGATTGAGAGGATTCTTAAGTTTTAGTTGAAATTATTAAGGATCTGAACCAGAAATTGGTTATAGACTCCTTTTGTATAAATGTAAGCCTAAAAGGCATAGTCAAGGGTTAGCTAGTTAGTCAGTTAGGTCAAGAGTTAGATAGGTTTGATTGTAAGCCTACGACAGGCAAGAAAACATAGGCCACTGAAGAGAAAATCAGGCCCGAGAGATAGAGAGTCTCATTATGTAATAATTTGTTTATGTATATACAGAGATTCAATTCTTAAAGTGTGTAAGTGTGTGTGTTTGAGTATTGAATGATAAAATACGTTTGAATTAGAGGTTTTGCATAGTATATGTATGCAGGTGGAGTTCAGGAAGAACACAGAAATAAGTGAGGATGAAGGGTTAGATCGTTGAATCCGATTGAAGGATCAAGTAAAGTTCGAGAGTGACAGTGGTTAAGGAATACGCAGCATCAAGCTTAGGAGGAAGGTATGTGGCAGAACTCCGAAGGACTCGAACCTTGAAGAAAACCGGAATCACAAAAGAACATTGAAGAATGACATAAAACGAAGTAAGAAAAGGGTGAAGAATTGAGGAACGATGAACAGGAGTCGTTGGGTCTGAAGATCAACGAACGAGACTGAAGGTGATGGGCGACCAAGTTTAAGTCGTGCCACATAAGTAAAAGAAATGAGCGACGAAGATTCAATCCAAGTACTTGAGGAAGGTGAAAGGCGGGAATCGATCTAGACCATCAGATCGACATGGTAGATCGACAGTGATTAATAACCGCAGCGAGGGTAGAGAGTGTATGGGTTCCCTCATCATGGTTGAAGTCCCGTAGTAAATCCTAGCCGCCGATCCCACAGTCAACGCTTATGTCACAGTCAACTATGGGATTAGACCTGTAATTAACCCGCGTGCTAGTTGAAGGGTCGCAGACCGTAGGATTTGATAGATTCCGTCATCCAACGGACATCGGGCCATAAAGAGATCGAACTTTAACTTCAATGGCGGAACCAAATATTTATAGACTAAGGTTTATGAACTATATCGGCTCCATGAGGCAGGTAAGTATCACACAAGTTCCCGATGCGATATCACTACAGACTGTCAGAGCAAATGGTTTTGATCTACGGTGCAGGATCACTGAGCAACTTTGTTGATTAGGAAGACATCAACCATCAGATTAAAGGTAAGATTGACGGTGGAGATTGAGTGATAAGACTTGGGCAGAGTGGACACGAGAAGATTATAGGTGCGGTTTTAATTTATTTGGAGTCTAGTTGTGTTATCACATATCACATGCGAGAGGAGAGGAATGCGATGAAGTCACATGTTGGTACGATGCGAGATTGCGACAGCTATTGATCTAGTGGACGAAATCAACAGTGGAAAAGGGAAATCACATGTCTCAAGTTAGGAGTTCTGAATGCACATTCTATTGAGTCCTTTGAACTCCACGATTGCGATAAAGGACGAACTAGCATGTAGAGCGGGGTTTGGTTAATATGCACGTTAAAGAATTAACCAAGGTTGAAGGGTTGAGTTATAAGGTTCCACAGAAAAGGATTACCAAAGGGTTAGACTCGGGTTAGTTTTAAATCGTTCTGCATGAGATTTAATTAAGGGGGCCAAGACCTTAATTTATGAAGGTTTGACCAGGCAGGTCATTGAAATTCCTGGGATTGATGAGATTATGCATTTTATATGCATATTGTAGGTAGCACAGGTTTTTCCTGCATCAAATTATAGAAAAAGATTCTCTGGCTTCCACATTCCATTTGACTTCTTTGTCCTTTCCCAACATATATGTGATCTCCTTTACAATCTTGACATAATTGGGCACAAAACTTCTTAGGAAGTTTATCCTCCCGAGGAATATTTGTGTCTCTTTTTTGTTCCTGGGCAAGGGGATGGTATTGATTGCTTCTACCCTCTTAGGATCAATTCTCATTCCTTCCTTTGATACTATATGTCCCAAGAGATTTCCTTCTCTGAGAGAAAATTGTGACTTATTTGGATTCAAAGACAAACCATATTTCCCACATTTATAAAAAGTGAGTTATAAATGTTGTAGATTCTCTTCATCATACATTGCGAATACAATTATGTCATCTAAGTAAATCACTGCAAACTTATATTTATCCCCAACAAATGTTATGTCCATCGCTCTTTGGAAAGTAGCTTCAACATTCATGAGACTGAAAGGCATTTGTGCATACATGAATGTTCCCCACAATGTGGTGAAAGCACAAGGGCTTCATGGGGGGGGAATATCATACCATGTGGGTTCATATTAGGGGATATATATTGAGGATAAAATGACATAATATATTGGGGGATATATAAGGGGTAAAGGGTTCTTATATTGGTGAATATAAAAAATGAAGCTTAAAGTTAATGAAAAAATATAAAGGGGTATAAAAAATGTTAATGTAAAAATGGATACCTACAATATATAGTGAAAGTATGGGTTTTTAGATTGGGAAGTTGTATTGGGTTCAAATTCGTAGGAGGTTAAATAATGTGTTTTATAGAGGGAATTTCCAATATGTATTCAAATTAAGGGTATTGTTTAATATGTCAGAAATGCACGTGATATGTTAGAGGTTCACTGAGTGAATCCCCCATGGGTTAAAGTTGTATTCTTCTAGTATTTTGGATGCACAACGATTTGGTTGAAACCTTAGAACCCATCAATCATAGATAGTCTTGATAATCCCACCACCTTTTGCAAGATATAATCCATTTTAGGCAAGAGATAATTATCCTTTAGGGAGGCCCTATTCAGGTTTCTAAAATCTGCACGCAATTTGATCTCTCCATTCTTCTTTTAATAGGAACCAAATTGGTTGCCTAGTATGAATATCTCAAAGACACAATAATTTCATCCTAGAGCATTTTCTTGATTTCCTTCTCAATCAAGGGGAGGAGAAGAGGATTGATCTGCCTCAGAATATGCTTGTGGGGTTTTATTTCAAGCTTCAAAGGTATCTTATGTTGAATAATACTAATATTATAAGTTTTCGCATCCTCATAAAGCGAGGAAAAAATCATCTTACCTTTTGAAAAGGTGAAGGTACTTCTACTTGTATTTCATTGGAATCCCTCTAGCCAACTTAATTAGTTTGGGTTACTCATTTGTACTAATATTACAATCCTTTGTATCCTCTTCAGGCTCCTTCTTCATTGTTTTCAAAAGCCACATAATTAGCATCGATAAATATTTATAATGAGACTAATCCCTTTGGTATTATGTTCCCCTTTAGCTGAATAATTTTCTAACCAACCACAGATTCTTCCCACGACACTTGCTACTCAGCTGCTTCCAATTCCTTGACAACTTCAACTTCTTGGTCTATGACAGAGTTAAAAAAAATTTCTATCACCTCCAAGAATATTTCCCACGACACTTGCTACTCAGCTGCTTCCAATTCCTCGACAACTTCAACTTCTTGGTCTATGACAGAGTTCGAAAAATTTCCTATAACCTCCAGGAATATTTTAATATGATCTTCATATTCAAATACCTTCGAGTACTTTATATTGTCAATCACTGAGGGTCTATGCCTAACTTCGACTTGATATATCAACAAGGAATTTTGGGGTGGTATGAAAGTATTGACTTCTATAGCCAAAGATATGCCATCCTGTTTTGATCCCTTAGAAAAAATTGAATATTAAAAGCCCGAAATAAACTTTCAACTAATTCCCACACTTCATTTCTATATGATTTCAGCTTGGGATGCTTGGTTTGACACTGGTTCTTGATTTGTTTCACAATCAACTCTGAATCTCCAAAGACTATCAAACATTCAATCTTTAAGTCTTTAGAACCTTGCAAACCCAATACCAAGGCCTCGTACTCAATAATGTTATTTGTAGCTTCAAAATCCAATTTGTATGCAAGAGGAATGAGTTTTCCCGCAAGATATTTTAAAAATACTCCTACTCCATTTCCTTCCTTGGAGTAGGCTCCATCAAAGTGCAACTTCTAAAGATAGCTAGCTTTTGTTTGCTGCGAGGGAATCTCCACTTGGGTATTATTTATAACTTGCTCATCCATTTATAACATAAGTTAGGATAGGTCTTTTTCAAGGCCATATACATGAGAGTTGGTGGAATTATCTTCTCTTGTGACAGTTTTGACAAATATGGATTCTTTGTACAATCTGCGCTCTTCTCCACCAAAGACTAGAATAGTGACACACGTGAGGTCTATTTTGATAGAACCTCCAAGATTAATTCCCAAGGATCTAGAGAGAAGCATACCAAATATTGCAGGAATATATGTTACAACAATATCCATAACCACACTCTTTGTAGAAATTTGTGCCAGATTGACAACCAGGTCTTTGATCATCCCAAGCATTTTACTATTTTGGAGCCAAAGGAATGCAAGTCCTCATATGGCTTAGTTATTTGGAGGCCAAGTTGTTCCATAACAGATAAAGGCATGAGATTATGAGAGGCTCTTGAATCCAAAATGAAATTATGTAACAATAAATCATGGATCACTAAGGTTACATATAATGGAGGGGCGAAAATCTCTTGCTCCTTTGCATGGGGGCCAAACATAACTACAAGCCTTTCTTCCTGCGGATTTAGACTATCTTGAGATGAGGCAAATTGAGGTGTTTCTATGAACTCATAAAATTGTTTTTCATAACTGGGTTGTTTCAGTAATTTAGTCAAAGGAATAGATATTTTGACCTTTTCTAATTCTTTTCTAAGATTGAAAACAGAGGGATTCCTATCCACTTTGACAGGATCAATTGGTTTTCTATTTTCTTTATGTGTTGGATTTGTTTGGACTAGTATTTTTTTTTTATATTTGGGGCTTCAAACCTAGGATTGTTGGGGTGTGAATCCTCTTCCATAGTTGGCGGAGCATGGCTGATAGGCTTTTTCCCTTTATTAGTTGGCTTTGGGGGAGCAGGTTGGACATTTTCTTTATTTTGATCTTGAGTCTACGATATTTTGTGGGATATCAAATAATACTTATTATCACTGGTCTTGCATGAAATCAACAAATTATCTATAATAAGCATATGTTTCTTCTTTATTCAAAGATATGCAACGATCATCCTCCTCCCCTTCTTATGTGTCTGTTTCATTTTCTTTTTCTGAGAGGGTAGAGTATTGATTTTCCTGAACTTTAGTAACATCTTCAATATTTTCTTCTAGGTCATCTTCTAGGTATATAGGAGGTTGTATTTGGTCTTGTTGGTCCTTTCTTTCTCTTTGTAAAAGTTGAAAAGGAGGCCTCCTATATTGGGGATTGAAGTTTCTGTTAGGCCCTTGTTGGATTTGTCGAGGAGGATTTTTGTTATCCAACTCTAGCTTCACCAGTTTATTTGAAAGGTTCCTAATCAAATTATTCATTTCATCTAGCTTTTTTTCTTGAGCATCCTTCACTTGGCCAGAGGAGCTAGCCTCTTCTTTTCCCCTCCTCCTATCACCATGTTCTCCCTTTCCTTTCCACTTTCTAGCTGATGCAAAATTTGCTTCAACCTCTAGAGCATCAGTCTAGATCTGGTCTAATGTGCGAGATTTCCTCTCTCTAAGAGTAAACCCGAAATATAATTCAAAAGCTCTAGAAAATACCACCTTAGCTACTACCTATGGAGGTTTAATCTCAGCAGGTAGGCTATTATATAGCTTATTAAATATTTTTATGAATTATGTGACGTCCTCATTATGTTTTTTATTTATTGCATTGAACTTAGTGAGGAAATACCCATGGTCTTTCTTCTCTCCCCATTTTTGCATGAAAGTGTTCTCCAATTCTTCCCAAGTGTTAATTGAGGCATTTGGTAAGGTCTTAAACCATTTTCTAGCCTCCCCATCTAAGGATTTAACAAATAGTCTCAGGACTACATCAGGATGCTCTACTTTGAAGTTTTCAACAAATGCATAGAAGACTTGGATGTGTTTTTGGGCTAAATATCATCCTCCCTAGTGAATATAGATAGGAGCTTAAGATAATCTTGAGGCATTGCATTCATAGGTTGTTGCAGGTTAAGTGGTGCATATATTTTAAGAAGAAAGAAAGGAACAACCATATTTTGCAATGAAGGTTGGAAAATATTTGTGATAGGGCCTAGATGAGGAGATGAGGTGTACCCAGTGAGACTTGGTGCAAGATATTAGTGGGAATTTTAGATGGACTAGTAATAAGAATATCTTTGACCTCTTCAACTTCTAGGAAGGTATGGAATGCAAAAGGGTTAGAACTATCATAGGTCTCTTCAGACTTAAGTTTTGTGAAGTAAGAACCAGGTGGAGGAAAACGTTCTTCTGAAAACTCTAAGACTCTAGATGAAGTTTTAGGATATTTTATCTCAGCTCTTTGAGAGCTGGAAGTTGAGGCCTTTAAGGTAAACACTATGGGATCTGGAGTTTTGGGGGTTCTTTCCCTCCAAATTTTCCTAGAGATGATTCTTTCTAGTTAAAACACATGATAATTCTCTGCTTTGAGGTATATGAACGTGTATGAGGCCTTCTAAAAGCTAGGGTTACAACTTAATGGCTTAGCCTGGTGAGAGATCTCAACCCACACTTCCTTCACTCACCATACAAAATGAATGTTCAAAACTATACCCAGGTCCCAGGGAGATATATACAAATTTGATTTCCCGACAATGGCGCCAAAATATATTGTTGTTCCTAGAGACAACCCCCAGGTTGAGATTAAGGGCCAGTGCCTAGGACATCTTAGAGTCTCTAGTAGATAAATATTTATTATTCAAGAGTTCTTAAAATATGAGAGAATTTGAAATTGGTTCAATATTCATACTTAGAAACCAGACATGTTACCCACATTGACAGTATACTATTCCAAAGAAGTAATGTTCAACCATGGTGGCCTACACATAAGTAGTGGATCTTTCTTAATTGTCGTTGTATAGGTGAGTGAAGAAATAAAGAAAGAAGTCTGGTGCAAAGGGCTAATCAATATAATCTTGTGCATCTAACTTCAACATAGTAATGTATATACAAAGAGAATGAGATTAGAAACCATGGAGCACAATTTAAGGCTTTCAATCTTAAATTTACAGGTACCATCTACCATAACATGACATAGATAAATATGACATACAAGATTTATTTCCAACAGCTACAATTACATGATTTTTAAGAGGAAAGAAACACATGAAAATAATACACACAGAGAAGAACACATGCTCCTCATAACAATTCTTGGAATCACCATGAACTTCTTAATTAGGCTTTTAGAATAGCATACATGTTTTTTCCTTAGAAAATAGCCAAATTTGTAGAAATATTGGTCTCTTGAATAAAAAATCAAACCCTTCAATTGAGTTCCCTCATCCTTATTATAGGGAGAGTTCTAACAAAAAATAGTTACAAAAATATCTTCTAGTGTGACAACTGGATAAACTGATTAACTATGCCAACGTGTCGAATGCCTAACTTCTCTAATCATTTCCTAACAATTTGATACCTTCTTGAAAATAAAATATATACAAAATGGCCAAAACGACATAGATATGTTATGATTTTCAAATAAGGGGAAATCCTCATTGTCGGCTCGCTTGATACTTCGAAGTGGTCCCATTTTCAACTATCCAATTTTTTGATGATTTTTGCAAACTAAGGAACATCACCAACTCAGGAGGAGAATGAGGCTTGATCTGCGTCTGACTACTGAATATCATTTCCCATAACAGTAGAAACATCTGAGTACAGGTATTAGTGAGCGATTTTAGAACCAACCATTTGGCATGAGATTTAAATAGAAAGTGTCAATTAGCTTCGAAATAAATCTTGTTTAGCTAATTAACCCTTTCTGCAAACTCAACCCCTTATTCAATCCAATTTCTACGCAGGCCCTCTATGTCTGGCAAGGAATCTCTAGGACAACTAGAAATAAAATTTGAATCAAGTAAGGACTCATTTGCGATGCCACCAGGGTGTCAAACATCTCCCACACATTATCGATGTGATTTTTAACTGACTATATATGTGCTTTCCATCCTTTTAGGATAACTTTTTTGTGCATTGCATATGTTTTGGGAAAGTCATATTTCCTTCCCTTAGCACCGTCCTTCCATTCCATGATTTCATTTAGGTCCTTCTTAGCTTCATCAAAGTATGCCATCATATCCACTAACTCATCAGTCAAATTATTCCCCAACCTGCATTGTTCCCAAATCAAATTCAATTTCTCGCAGAACAATTGTTTCTATCTCTGCAGTCGTTCATTTAAGTCATGAGCCTCTTTCTTGAATTCCTTCAGTCGTAGGGCTCTCCCTTGCAATTACTTTATCTTTAGTTGAGACTCTTGGAGTTGTTCAACCTTGGCTTTAATTTCCCCTGCGTGTTAGATTTGGAGAGAATCAAACTATCTTTGTAGACTCACTAGTGTAGTCTCCCTTTCATCTAGCTCTGCTTGCCATTGTGCTCCCAGATGTTCTTCCTTGTCAATGAGTTCCTGTTCCAAGGAGGTAATCTTTTTGTCCTTCTCCTTCAATAATTCTTCAATTTCCATGGTCTTATCTATGGTGTCCGATGCATACGTCCCTGTGAATTGAGTTAGTTTCCCAAGTTCCTCAACAAGGGCAACTAAAGTGCCTTTCCAGAGGACTTCAAGGGAAGTTGTTTGAGTGAATTTTCATAAAACTAAGGCCTGAGACTCATCTATCTTCCTTTTCTTCCTCCCATTTTTCACCACAGCCTTATGCACAAGGCTGTAAAATACATCCAGCAGGGGAATTTTTTGAACTTCGAGGAAGACCTCTGAAGTAGGATTTATTGGGATAATCTCTAATTCAGACCTAGTGACTATTTGTGTTTTTAAAGTTGGGGATTTCTCTAACCCTATGTGTTGCTAAGAGGGTGTATTATGACATGGGGTCTACAGTTGGAAAGCAGTTTCTCCCTCTAAAATTTCTTTCTCCCCTTCTCCTAATTTAGAACTCTTCAAGGCCTGGTCAAATTGGTTCCATTCCTTCTCCATGAGCTAGTTGTTGTTATTTGTTGTTGTGACAAAGTGAGTAGTGGTGTGGAAGAGCTCCCTTATTGTTTAGATGTCAAGGTGTCCTTTAGAGAGGCTTATCCTTATAGGGGGAACTGTAACAATTTTGATGGTAAGGGGGCCAATCTTGCATTTCTGAAGGTGAGGAATTTATCTCACTCCTAGTCCGACAACTCCTCATTCACTCTTTTCAATATCGACTCATAAGAATCTGCCCTAGCGAATAAGTCATCAAAATTGTTCTCTTCATGGATGAATTTTTTGATACTTGAGTTTAGCGCCACCTTATTTTCTACTCCCATTGGATCCTAGTACCTCATTGTAATGGTGGCTAAATTCAATGCTTCTATAGGCAAGAGCTCCCTTTTTGCATGTGGATAATTTTCCAAAGAGAAGGCCCCAAAAGGCATAGGAAATTGGGGCCAAAATTTCTTGTTGGATTCTTTCAATGCTCTGGTGATTCCATAGCCAACTGTTTGGTATGCTACCTCCCTACATATCAATTTTTCTAGGACTCTAATATAGGTGAACAATTCTTCACCAAACCAATTACCAATCTTCCTAAGACCCTCCATAGTTTGTTGGGATATTTTGGGAGGCTTGGACTAAAATATAATTTCAAAAATTGGAATAGTAACGTTATGAAAGATCTGATAAAAGTGACCAAGATAATTGGTCTCCCAGAGTACACTGTGGTAAATGTGAATTGGAGTAGGATGGGAGACTTTCCATTTCCATCCCATGTCCAGGAAATCAAAAGAATAGAAAATGGAATCCATGACATATGCCAACATGTATAAGGGAGGGGTTTTTTTCTCAAGTATACCACAATGGGAGTGAAAATCTAGAATGTATTTGGCTAGGTTATCAGATAGTATGGTGGCCTAGTTGAAGATATACCCTTTATAGGCCCTATCGATAAGAGGGACCCAATCTATAGGAAATTTGGAGACATTGGGGTATGCATATAGCCTGCAAAGCATGGCACTAGTTGTTGAAAATAGCAACAAGAAATGTTAAAAATCGAATCCATAAATTCCAGTTTAATTTGTCCTTGAATTAAACTAAGAATTAAAATCGTATTATTTTCTCTTAGCAACTTGTTAATAGTCAATTAAGTTTAATTAACTTAATTAGCCTAGGAATTTCGAGTTGGAAGTCTTTTTGAAGTCATGTATATGTGCTCCCTATATTATAGGGGTCCAGGATGAGTGAATTGTGAGTTGTAATTAGATAACTCAGTTTACTGATTTAAGTTCAGTTAAATTTGAGGAACTAATAGTGAGTTAATAGTTAGTTGGTGCATTAATGCATTAACTAGTGCTACTCTAGTTAACTGAAGATTCCCTCATCAAAAACTCATGCATGTCAATTTTGAGAAATACCTAGTTGAGACTAGAGTGTAGGGACAATGTACTATCAGTTGTATGATTTACTGAGTTGTATAGATCGTGCATGCAATCACGAACTGGAACTAGTTTGGATTGCACAGTTTTGGATGCACTAGATTCCCATTAATATGGGCTAATCAGCCATAGGAATTGCGCAAGGAAATAGGGATTTGGAGAGCTGAAAAATTGGCTAGGTGTTGGCCAAGAGTTTTCTTGTGAGCTGGAGATAAATTATACTGAGTGTTGGGATTGTTCTTGTGAGAACAAGCATTGTATTGTCATCTTGGATTTGATTTGTGAGGCTTTTCAGCTGAGGCTTTCCCCAGATATTTATTGTTTTAAGTGCCATTGATTTTTCTTCCTGTTATCGATTATTGTTTTCATCGATCCATTGGCTTTTGCTGGTTGAAAGTAGAAGTAGATTCTTGTCCTATGCTTTAGTAAATTTCTTGAGCTTGTGAATCTACAGGATTTTCTACACTACTTGACTAAAAGGAGATTCTAGTGAGTGTATGGAGTACTTACCCTCTTGTTCCTTCTTATATTTGTGCAAGTCGCTCCTCCATTCTTTAATTGAATCTGTTGGTTCTTCATGCTTCTTGTAGAAGTTCGCCACATATGTTTTATCATAAAAATGTTGAGGGTTTAATAATTGTTACATTTCTTGGAAATCCTCCACTATGAATGATCTAATTATCATGTCATTCAAGTATGGAACTTCTTCCCCATGATATCCATTGTTTCATTCACCCATCTGACCATGTCTATGTAGGGAAGAATCCCAAGTCTTCCTCAAATTCTATAAAAGAATGAATTGGCCACATCCTTTGAAGTTGCCCCTGAGGTGGGGTTTTGATCCTCAAAAAATATTGTCTTGATGGTCACCCAAGGAAATTCTTCTTCAAAATACTTATAGATTGCCTCCCATGAGGAATGTCATGCATCCCTAGTGCATACCGTACCAGAAAATAGTCTCACGCTAGGAAATTTCTCATCGATGGTTTCCCTAAATGGGTTGATATGTTGCTACATAGGCACTTTCAACTTCCCCTTGGCCTTCTTCATATTTTCCTGATGAGGGTGGTGGAGGCTCTCTAGCTGAGGGGGAGGATAAAGCGTTGTGAGAGTATGAAGGTTTTTCACTCTGGTGAGCAGTGAATGAGAGGCATTTGTAGATATAGGGGCTTGACATAGGATGGTTTTAAATAAGCGATCAAAATACAATGGTAGGTGCATGGGGTACAATGGTTACTTCGCAGGGATTTCATGTGGGAAATATATTGAGAAGCCATGAGGGGACATGGAAAAGTTGGGTTGGGTGGAAGAAAAGGGAGGAAAGAGGTAAATCAAGTTATTTCCGCACTTGATTTCCATGCTTGTTTGATAATGAACCCAATGGTTGACGTGATTGGCGTGTTGGCCTGACAGGTGACGGGCCCATTAATCTCCCCAACGTGGTGCTTATGCGGAGTTGGAGTCAATGGCCCATCTCCCTAGAATTTTTCATAATCATTGATTAGCGACATTCCACTTTGTTGATTCTCACTTTCTGAGGGCCAGAACTAGCTTAACAATCGCGCTTGTCCACCCGTCGAAGCTCCTCTTAGGTGAGAACTTTTTAGGATGGGTTTTTATCATTTCCTTAAGTATTTTCTCATTAATCATTTGTATTGGTGCCACGTGGAAATTTTATTTCCACTTAGTGATTCCTCCACAGCGAGAAAAAAGCTAGTCATTTTGAGCTTGAATCCACACACACTTGCGCCCTATGCCCAGAAGCGGAACTCCCTTTATAATGCAATTAGACATAGATATGGGGCCTTTGACCTTCCAGGTTATACCACTGGGATGACGCAATTCTGACGTCAACCAAGCCACATGTTGACCCGTGATTGATCCACGTGTCATTCATATCTGGGTCCTTCAGGAACCTGAAAACTCCGTAACCACTTGCCACGCATCCACCTCTCAATGAGTAGTTGTAAACGTCATCTTTTCTTAATGACATACTTCCACTTGTCTACCAAAAGAGAAAACCCCCAGTTGGTGATTGTGGGCAACTCCTCTATAAATGATGTAATCCTGGGTGTCGCGAGAGTTGACTGAGCAAAGTATTGTGGGGATCCGGGGTTGCAAGGTTTGAGCCTTCCATTTATGTTACGGGGATCTATTAATCAACGACCCTGACTCTGATAATTGACGAACTTTAGATCTCTGGTCCCTGAAACTATTTACAGTTGATTCTATAACAGGAACCAGGTTCTAGGGTTTCGAGTTTTTCACTTTTACGAGCTCTACATTAACCATCCTCCTCTTTTGATCTCATTAATAATTTCCAGACTTGTTGAAATCATTACAAATCTCAACTCGAGTGTTTTCTAATTGATTGGGCTCAATGTGGTCCTTGAGCTTCTCCATTTCTCTGAAAACAAGTTTAATCTCTGCCATGTTTTTCACCCCATTGCTCTAGGATGTAAGACTTAAGAAAAGAAAAATAAAGGTACAATAGGTTCCATGATTCTAAAGGCAGTAAAGGTTCTATAAAAAATAACTACTTGATGGAACATGAAAAACATAGAAACTTACATTATGTTTGGCCCTCAAGGGGATACTTCTTTAAGGCAAACAAGGTTTCCCATGATGTAATCTATTGGTCATATGTCAACATTTGCTAATGATTCTACATTATCATCTCCTATCATATAGTTCCAAGTCACCTTGAATGAGTAATAATTTTTAGACACTTCCTCTTTTATGCAAGATAAGTATCATTGCATGGATAAAGTTGGTAGTTGAAGATGAGTTATAATGATAGATAATAGTGAATGCATGCAGTTCAATTATCTATACTACTTTATAAACCCCATGGTGATTATCATTGCATGAAATCAGTGAGTTCACATTCCTTCTCTTCAAGGATTGATAAAGGAATAGTCATTTCAATTTCTTGTTGGTCTTGGACCTAGTTGTCTATTGAAAAGTTGTGCACCTAATCTCCCAACCACCTCAATCACCTTCTAGATGATGTAACAAACCACATTGTGCCTATAAAATCAAGTACTCCCACTCTCTTTAACCTCTCTTTACATCTACCAAATCACACATATTTCAATGACCTAATTAGTGGTGATTTCCCATGAGTATCTTAAACATCAAAGATGTAAGAACTAAATAATTTGTCACATGAACAGCCCATGAGAAATGAGGTTTCTCACCAACCAAGCCTTTTAGTGGTTAGATTGACAACTAGAGTACTCAATTTATTTCATAACTAGGAGTGTTGGTGCTAGAGAAGTTGCCAAAACAACTAACCCAACATTACATAGTATAATAAATACCACACAAAAGAAGCATCCTCATTCTAAATATCTTAATAATCCCCAATACACTTGGGAATAATAAAAAAGAATGCACCCACATAGTGGCTTTAACTCCCACTCCTTAATAATAATATTGGATTGACATTTGCAATTGCAACATATTGTCATGAATTAGTTGTTGAATAATCATGGGAGTGAATAAAAAATTGTTCCTCCCTCATTTAGTTTCATCACTCGTTCTCCAAGTTCAATTGTCAAATTGGCTTGTGAATCTACACTTGAGTTGTATTTGTGTAGGACTTGGACCAAAAAAATAACTCTTCTACCAATGATTGGGTTTTGAAATGAATCTTGCTAGATGGACATCATGCAAAGTTGTCTTGCAATATAAGTAATGTATCATAATAGTAGAATCCCCTATCACGGGCTCACATTTTATTCCCCTCTCCTTAATCAACACCAAACCTTGATATATTAATAACATCTCTAAATAATTATTGGAAGCTAATCATAATCTCATAGTCCTTATACATAGTGTAATTTTCAATATCCATTAAGACCAAGATCAATTCCCCAATATATAACTCATTAAATGATACAACCAACATTATTTATAATAAAAAAACCATTATTTCATAGCTTCAATTCTAAATGTTAAATAATCATATTTATTAGACTAAAATCTATTAAATAACTTAAAGCAAAGTCCATGAATATCCCAATGTCAATCGATAAAGGTGTTTCTCATGTAAAATGGTGAGACCAATTCAAATTCCTAGGTTCTCCTCTCTCATATAGTAGTTTAAATTTATAGTTTCTCCTCCCTTATTTGGTAGTTTAAATTTTTAGGTTCTCTTCCGTCATGGTGAGGCTAAATGTTTAAATTTCTAGGTTCTCATTTCCTATACAATAGATTGACTTTATAGACGGCAACACCTAAATTTTGGTTGTGGTATTAGAAATGTGTATTTATGCATGTGAGGAATAATGAAGGGCAAAGTGAACGTAAATATTGTAAATAAAATGTTAATAATAAAAATATATCATTGGCTACAAACATGGAAGGATAAAACATGGGGGCTGTGATTACAAAAAGTAACTTAGGGTGTTGAAAAGGGCTAAAGCCCATTATAAGTTTTTTATCCTAAGCCTGAGTCATTGGTCTTATGATACCCTAAGTCATATCAAACATGTGATGGGTTGCCCAGTAGTTACATGGGCTTCTTAGAGAGCCACATGGTTAGTCATGGGCATGTAAATATGACCCATGGTTATTGGTTATGCAAACAATTATCCATTATTGGCTGGGGAAATTTGGTCTAAGATAAGCTACCATGCCATGTTTGTAATGGAATTATGGAAAAGGAAACCCTTATGAGGAATTGAGTCTATGTGCATGGAAACATATTGCAATTAAGGAAAATTAACTATACGATGTCTATAATAGAGTTGTGGAGAAGGAAACCCTTGTGAGGAATTATGTTTGTGTGAATGAAAATTATTGTAATTAAGGAAAATTAACCATAGCTGGGAATCCCTTGAGTTCCCAGTGATGATATTTCTTAGCTAATATGTGTTGAAGTCTAGGAAGGAAGTGGTATAACCCAAGGGATTCTTTTGCAATGAAGGAGATTCCATTTTTTGAGTTGTGTTGGTTGAAAAGGAAATAGATTTGATGAGTTGGGGTTGTTGTAAGAGTGAAGATCATGAAAATTTTAGTAATTGGGTAGTGTGAGAGGTTTAGACGAGCCATAGGAAAAATTATCCTCAACTTGGGGGTCGCTTAATGTAAGTAGAAGATATTTTATGCTTGGGTGGAATGATCGATGTCTATAACTAATTTGTGCTTTCTTTCCATAAAGAAAAGTATTATGGTTAACTCATTTTTATGTTAAATTTAACAATGTGATGTTATTAATTGAATGCAATGTATTTTATGAATTTGCATGTTGTTATATTATATGGATAAATATGCATATGAAATATTGCATGAATTAATTATGCATGTTGCATTGCCTAGTTTGCATGCATAAGTCATTTCATTACATGATAGGATAAATTATGGTATTAGCGCTGAAAAGGTGGATTCTAGTTTATGCCACCGAAAATTATAAAAAGGTAACATAGCAAGATTTTTAATATGAATGGGAGGAATTTTGAAGTACCGCATTGTTTTGACAATGTATAGGGGTGGTTAGGTACTAGGGAAAATTTTAGGGGCTAATATTCACAGGTAGGCTAAGTTTCTATGTTTTATCCAAAAAAAAGATTCGCTAATTTTCATTTTTCCTAAAAATTGATTCGTCTAAATTTTATACAATAAAATTATTTTACCTTAAAAATCACAAAATTTTTATAAAGACTATATAAAATCATTAGAAATTTGAATATTTGTACAAACATATCACTAAACATTTTATGGTTTGCATGTTAGGGACTAGTAAGATTTACCAAGGTTTCTAAACTTTAAGATAAAATCCCATCTTTAAAATTTTCCCTGTTAGATACATTACAAAAATGATCTTCTAGAGTAGTTTGATATATCATGTTAATGTAGAATAAGGTTTAAAACTTTTCACAATTTAAAAAATGAAAAATATAATTAAACTAATTAAAGAATCAAGATATAATTAATTAAAGTCATTTACAAAATTGAAAATATTTAATAATCTTTCAAAAAAAAATGTAATTCATCATAATTAATTTGAGATATCATTTACAAAACACATAACAATAAGTAATTTCTCAATAAAAATCAAAAGATATAAATAAGTACTTCAAAATAATTAACAACTATTTTGCTTAAAAAACTACGTTTCACTAAAAATCATATACCAAATTTAAAAAACTCTATGATCATAATTTTTTAGATGTAAATAATTACTTCAAAATAATTAACCGACCATTTTGCTTAAAAACCTATATTTCACTAAAAATCATATACCAAATTTTAAAAACTCTATGATCATAATTTTTTTTTTATGATTTTTTCCTTCTCTTTTTTTTTATTCCAACTATTTAATATCCCTGAAATTTTTATCTTTTAAAACTTTCTAGGTCATGCTCAATGAAATCAACTATTTAATATCCCTTAAATTTTCATCTTTTAAAACTTTCTAAGTCATGCTTAATGAAATCATAGAAGTGGGGTCCTTCCCTAGTTAGTTTTTATTTCATGCCTCCCCTTTCCATATTTTTAGCCATTGTTTTTATAATGAAATCAAGGGAATTGAAATTTTGTAAAGCCACCATCATATAAATGCATATTTGTCCTTTGGAAATGAAACAAAACAATAATATTTATTAAAATTATAGGGGTAAGTTTCTTTAAAGTCTTCCCGTGTTCTTTAACAACTTATCAACATAAACATATTCAGACACTAAGTATTATATGACATCAACTTACGTACCTAGGACAGACACGAGTTGAGAGAATTCATGATACAATACACACTTTTGGATGTGTGCACACAAAAGTCCAATGGCATACTATAGATACTCCACATAAACTAATATTAATACTCTGCAGCACGGCGGGAATTTTACATTGGAGAGCCCAATCCCACCCTTGTCCCTACGACATTAAGCCAGTCTTTGCGGTGACACCATTTAACAAAAAACAACGGAGTAGTCTACCTAGGCTGTAGAATGGCCCGTTTTCCGGCACTAGCCGGAAAATCATCCGGCTCCGGCCACCGGGAATGTCTCCGCCCTCCGCCACCCTCCTGGAGCTCTGCCACCCTCCTTCTCCGCTTCTCCGCCACCCTCCCCTGGCAATCCTGACATTCCTGCCACGGCCTGACAAAAAATCGGATTCGGATCACAGGGAATGGGGCCTGACATCCCTTGACAGACTACTCCGATCCGGTTCCAATTCGAATTGTCACCCGCGCGATGGTATTCATAATCATAACCCTGTTGCATAATTGCCAAGATTGCAATGCATAATCGCTGACTCGGAGAATCAGCGATATACCATAACTGAATTGAACAACCAGACCTTAGCCGGTCAATTCTTCTGGTCATAAATTCTACAACAGCGTTCTGGAACAGCTAATTCTGGTTTCTGAAACGAGTTTAACGAACAGCAGGCGTGACTTCAGTTAGGAATACCATCTTCTCTGGTTTCTTTTCATTTATACATTGTTATTATTATTATCGTGCCTGAATGACAGTAAAATATCAGTATGTTCAGTTTGTCTCATTGCAATTCGATTGACTGTACTTGCAGAATTTCAGAACCTTTTGATGATTCTCTCTGCTTCTCCTTCTCAAGCCGAGAGAGATGCTTAACCAAGACCTTATCTAAACTCTCAATACTACCCTCATCACTTTGGCATCGAGATCGTCTCTTGGCTGAAGTGAAAGAGCCTGGAACGAGGAGATTATAAGTGGTTCCTTCGAATTTTTCTGGTTAGCTCTGTCCTTGAGCCTCGAGATCGTCTCTTGGCTGAAGTGAAATATTTTTTCGGTCAGAGCAGGTGGGAAGAATTTGTCGATCATTTGAGTTTTAGGTAGGTTCAGAGCTATGCGGGAGCCTTTTGTATCAAAACACCGACTGTGAAGTGGCGGGTGAGAGATTGTGGCCACTCCTTTGCAGAGATCGGCCCATGAGTTTATGAAATGCCAGAGTGAAGTCTTGTCCACGACCGCATGGTTGATTGTAAAACCTATCGCGACACCATCTCTCAGCTTTGTTACCTGATCATTATCAAATTTAGAATATAAGGATGAAAAACACAAGCAGAAAATCAGTGAATTTGTAAGAGAGGTAAGAATATTATGCCTATATGATAGGGACAAAGCCTATCTAGAAATCAAAGCTCCACATAAAAAGTGAGAAGTACTGGTAAAGCCGACAAAACGAACTTAGAATTTGACGATTTAGGAGACCATAACTTACCTGGACCACCAGCAAAGGGAGAAAATGACCGTTCAGGTTGATGGCTCCATCGAGGGAAAACAACTGTTCAGGTTGATGGCGCCATTGATTTCTTGGAACCCTTTGAAATGTCTCTTGTGCTGCTGCCATATTTTTCTCCTTCTCCAGTCGAGAGACGTGCTTCACCAAAACCTTATCTAAACTATCTTCATTCTTTGCATCACACTCACGTTGGCCTTTCTGTACCCTCTCAGATGCTTCTTGCACTGCTTGTATTTTTGCTTTTTCCAGCTTAGAGACATGTTTCACCAAGACATTTTCTAAACTCTCTCCGGTAACATCATAGTGATTCAGACTTCTTTGTACCCCCTGAAATGATTCCTTTTCCGATGCTAATGCTGCCAGTTTCTCCTTCTCCAATTTTGATACATGCTTGACTAAGATATTTTCTAAACTCTCTCCATCCTTCCTGTCACAGCGATTCTGACTTCTTTGCACCCTCTGAAATGATTCTTTATCAGATGGTAATGCTGCCAGTCTCTCCTTCTCCAATTTCGATATATGTTTGACCAATACCTTATCCAAACTATCCTCAACTGTATCATGCGGTTGATGTTTTCTGTCTACATTCTGCACTGAATTTGTTGTCAATGCTGCTGATGCTGCCATTTTTTCCTTCTCAATCTTTGAGATATGCTTAACTAAGACTTTATCCAAACTTTCATCATCCTTCACATAATGGTGTTGTTTTATTCTTTGCACGCCAGTAGATGCTTCATTGGACAATACTACTGCCGCTAATTTCTCTTTCTCAAGCTTTGAAATATGCTTGACTAAGTCTTTCTCCAAACTCTCCACACAATGAAGTTGTTTCTTTCGCTGCAGACTACCAAATGCTTCATTTGACATTGCTGCTGCTGCCAACTTCTCTTTCTCAAGTTTTAAGACACGTTTGACCAAAATATTACCTAGACCTTCCTCACTATTTTCATTATGGTGGTTTTTCTTTCTCTGCACTGGCTCAACAACTTCGGAGGCATTCTTCACTGCAAGAATCTCTTGTTCAAGCTCAGTTACATGCTCCAGGGGAATAGTACTGAGGTCACTATCCAGGCTGTTGATGTTCAGAATATCAAATTTGCTCTTCATTTTGAGTGTCTTATTCTCAGTTGAAAATACATTTGTATCTCTGTTCTCTTTATCATATTCAGTGTCAATACCATCTACTGGATTCAAATCAATTTCCATGCTTTGTTTCTTGGACAATCCTGATTTTGGCTCATGCATCTTTGTGTATTTTTCTCCTGTGGGAGTTAACTGTTCCCTTTCTGGCACATGGATCTTTTCAACCAAGATTGCATCCAAACCTTCAGCATTGTGCTGTTCTGATTCTGCTACTTTTTCTGGTTTTTCTGATACATGGATCATTAGTTCAGCATGCTTTATAATTTTTCTGCCAAGCTCAGAATTCGTAATGGAATTAGAGTTTGTACACATCTTACACTGCCCATCTTTCTTCGATGTCATCAGACCTGATAACGTGCTTAGGCTCACAATCTCTCCATTAAAGCCCTTTGACAACAACTCACCAACTTGCTGATATAATTCCATGCTTTTCAATGTACTCATCTTGTGCAGTGCTTGATTTGGCAATGTCACACCTAGAATCAAGTCCATCTCATGTGCAGTCTTCCTCTTTGGTGGCAATCCATTTGGAAAGTCATTGCATGCTGTCTCTATACTCGTTGAACAACCCTTCACTTTTGCAGGGATATTCTCAAGCAACCAAGGAATTTCAAGCAACAAGAGTTCAAGCAACCAAGGAATTTCCATTATTTTCAGGGCAAAAACATCGCCTCTTTAGAGATTTGGATCTTGATAGTATAAGATATTTGTCAAATATTTTATAGTAGGTCCTTGGAACTTGTTTTAAACCATAAAGAGATGTAATCAACCTAAATACCAAATGCTCCTTAACTTGTAACCTGGAACCCCTGTGTGTAGCGTACCAAGTACCCTTTCTACTCCATTGAGGTTACAAGTATCTTTCCAAGTACACACACAGTCTCCTTTTTATAAAGAGTAAGGGATGCATCTAAGCTCATGTCATTGCTTTTACATCAATACCTATAGCAGTCATGAAAACAAATTGAAGAGATATAATTCCATTCTCCATTATACCTGGTAGACTTCCCTGGTCAGTCAGAGCTGTCCAGAATGGCTACAGTCCAAAATGAAGCCTCAGGTTTCAACTTATTGAACTGATAGCCCATAGCTATCGTTCCAGTGCAAAGACTTAGAGTGGATTTGTGTTTCATAAGTGGCTTAATATGAATTATGTTTCAGGTGCTCTGTGAAGACTAAAATGCGTCAGTCGTCTTTACAAACTAGGGGATCTTTCTTCAGTTCTCTTGCTTTTCCAAAAGGAAAGATGGAACTCCATTGGCCTATATGGAACTCCTCAAGGCCCCTTGTAACCATCTCCACGCTCGGAGTTCCGTTCCCTCTAGGATCCATTAAAGCTAGCTAGTTATTCTCATAGAACACAAACAATACTCATTCTATTTTACCATATATCTCAACATGACATTACTTATACTTGCATATAAAGACACATTACTTGATGTGATTGCTAATCTGGATATTGATGTTGGGCTAATAAAGAAATTGAAGTAAAATTGCTCTAAAGCATAGAACATACCATTGTTGCCTAAAATTAACAATAAAGAACTAAGAGACTAGTTTAAATCTAAGTGTCCAGCTAATAGAAGATATAAAATGAGGTGCAAGTACAACAGTGAGAGGAGTAGTAGTCTTAATTCGCATGCCAATCAAAACGCATAAGAGTGGTGACGTGAAGGGGTTTGATTTGTGTCTTCTTTGCTTCATGTTTGTAGAGTTGTGATGTAAACGTACATTGTAGAAAGCCCTTTCATTCAAGTCTAGTCTTGCTTAGCGAATGGTGACCCTAAAAAAACATGGCCAACATTCATTGGATTGCATGAATTCATGTTCTCAAAGGAATCTTTCCTTTAAGGAATGCCTTGTTGAAAGTGAATGAGGCAAGAAGCAACATCTTAAAGGAAATTCTTGCATCCCAAATTTTTTGCATCCTTTTGTGCTATTTATTTTTGTCATTATTGAATGATTGATATTTTAGACCTCAAAAAAAGCATAAAAGAGGTTTTATATTTATATATATGTTGAATAACTTGCTAAGATTGAAATTTTGGTTTTGATGTCCTTGCATATTGTTTGACCAGATTAGTTCAAAATGGGCAAGCGAAAGAAATGGCAATATATCATGGATCATGAGGTGCAAGACCTCAAAGTCAAAATGACTTTCTCTAGTAAAGACTTGGTTTGGGCAGAAATAAATACAAAAAAAAAGGGTATTGATCGTGTTGCTGTAATCCCGTTACGACGAGTTGCTGACTTTATCAAAGGAGAGGAAGAAAATCCTATTGCTCCATGTAAATTCGTACGAAAAACAAAGGGTAAACCAAAAGAAAGATCTATTGCTACATTGCAATATGATATGTGAGTATTTAAAATATATATTGTTTAGATCTTTTGAAACCACGGTTATCTTTCTTTGTATGTACTAACAATTTAAATTTTTGGTTTAGTTATCATTGTTCATTTGGCCCAGAGGACAAAAGAGGAAATCTTTCAGCTAAATGAAGGACATCATTTGTGCAGAAGAGGGGTTGCCAATGCCACTTTATTGTAAAAGTTATGCATGAAATTCCTGATAGAGCAATATTAACTTTCAATATGTATGAACATGAAGATGGGGAAGGTTGGGCTTGTCATGGTTAATGTGACACTTCAGGTGAGACCAGGGCCTTGCTTAGGCCAAAGCTTTCGAGGGACATTGTTGCATATGTAGAGAGTTGTTTCTTTTTGGGAGTGCCTATTGATGTAGTGTATAGAACACACATTAAGAGACATGTTGACATCGATGTGGCAGCTCGAGATAGAGATTTCTTCTTATGCAGGAAAGATATTGTAAACATTTATAATAAGATAGCGAAGGGAAATTATCAACTTCACAAAAAGGATGAAATGAGTTTAAACCTTTGGTATCAAAAGCATGAGGAAGATTTTTTCTTTTACCAAAAGGCCAATGGTGTGGAGGTCCCTTTTATAATAGGGATTCAAACAAAGTGGATGTTGGAGACAATGGTCAAGCTATCGCACAATAGCTTAATAGCCATGGATTCAACATTTAACACAAACAAATATGGGGTAAGTCAGATGCCAATGATTTGTTGAATATATTTATTTAAGTTGTATCCATTCAAAATGATTAATAACTTGTATTTGAATTTATGCAATGTTGAAAATGACAGTATCAGTTGTATACACTCGTGGCATTTGATGAACAATAAAGCGGGGTGCCTATTGCATGGGTCGTGGCATCACGAAACACATCAGATGATATTGCAATATGGCTGGAGCAGCTCATGCGCAAGTGTTTCCAAACCCGTCTTGATTGGAAAGTCAATGCTTTCATGGTTGATGATGCACTGGCTGAAATCAGTGCCTTGAGGTAACTTTAACATTGTCATGATATAACCAAACTTGCATTTTTTCTAAAAATACCACACTAAAATGCATTGAATATGGCAGGAGGATCACAGGTTGTGATGTGATCTTATGCGTTTGGCATGTACGGAGGGCTTGGTTGAAAAATGTCAATCGGTTGGCCACTAGTTCCATAAAAGCCAAAGAGATGTTCAGTGAGTTAGGTTTCATCATGAAACACACTCTCAATTATGAAGTGGAAGATGCAATCAATCAATTTTTTATCAAGTTTGCAGATGAAGAGAAGTTCTTAGACTATTTCAACAAGAATTGGGTCACTGGAGATAAGATTCGTAAGTAAACATTTTTTTTCATATTATATGCATTTTTTTCTTTTATAAAGGTGATATAGTGAGACTGACATCGTTCTATTTGCAATTAGGTATGTGGGTGAAAGGTTGTCGGGAGTTTCCTCATGCAAATCAGGAGACCAATAATGCTGTTGAGTCATACCATTGTTACCTAAAAACAACATTTCTATCTGACAGAAGGAAAAAATGTGCCCGGAGGATGGATTGGTTATTGCATATGCTACTAACAACAGTTGAACCTTGTTATCGGTTCAAGGAAATCTTAAAAGAAGAAGGATTTCTAAACAACTACAAGAGAGAAAAGCAGCTAGAATCATCAGTGGAACGAGCAAGAAAAATTATGGATACTGATTGTTGTCCTCATGAGAACATAACCCGTGCTTATTGGGTGAGAAGTCAGACAGATCGAGGTAAAAAATACCTTGTCACCTGGTATCGTAAGGATTTTATAACGTGTGAATGTCCATGGTCTATCCGTGGAAACATTTGCAAGCATGCCATAAAGGTTAATTGGTTGTATTTCCAATCGGATAATTCAAATCCATTGCTTCATCAGCATGCAGAGGATAACATATGCAATGACCCACCTGTTGATGCCCCGAAATTCGTTGCAACAACATCGGGGAAACCACCCGGTCCGGAACTTAGTGCAGCTCCTTTTCCGTTTGGAATAGTGGCTCTGACTGGGGATAATGGGACCAGTTTCCCAAATATTATAAGTAAACGAGATGGATGAATGATTTACAATATAAGGTGATAACAAATAAATAACTAAACTACAAGAAAAATATAATAACTATAAGCTAATCCCGGGACTTATCGATTCATAGAATGCAGCATTTGATAATCTATGCTTAATGGCAGGCATATAGATGACACTAACAATAAGCATAAATGTTTAAATCATTTAAGATTGCTCTGCATAAGTAGTTATGCAGAGCGATAATAGCGAATTACTGCACTCAGTCATTTATATCATTGTTACACGCATGAGTAAGAGAGATAACAAATCACAAAACATTCAATAGTGATATGAAATGCAGACTTGCTGTTATATTGCATACATGTAATCAACAATAGCAAAAGTAATAACATAGCAATTCATATAATAGAAAAGAGAACAGATACAGATAATAGTACCATGCAAGCTGTTTGATCAATCCACTATATTAATCGCTATGTCGCGGTCCTTCCTTCAAACCAGAAAGCATTCCAAGCAAACGACAATAGTGCACAATTTACTTAAAACAGCCTTCCAAGTAAAATTAAGAACCAGTGGTCGAGTTTCAAAAAGAATATAGACTGAAGCACAATAGTGCAAACTTCAGCCTTTAAGTCTTTTACAAAATTTTACGACCCCTTCCAAAACAATGAAAGGGTCTATAAATACTATGCTAATCTAAAATATCTAAATATCTAAAACAGAAAACTAATAAATCAACATTAACAAATATCATCTTGCATTTTGGTGATTCGGCAGTCGGCGATGATGCTTCAGTCAGAGGTCTCTTTGCCTTTACTCCTTCGCTGACATATCGCCAGCATTGGCTCTACTTCTGGTGGAGTATTGAGGCGTGAAGTCAGCAGTGCATCATATGTGGCATCTTGAATATCGGCAATCAGGTATCGGAGAGCATCTGTTAGACAGTTTAGAGCCGACCTTTGAGAATGTGGTTTAATCAGGAAAAGCCAGTATGCGTCGGCGGTCAAGGTATTTACTCCAGCAATCAACCGCCCTTGTTTCTCTAGATCAGGGTAGTTCCTGTGCTCCAGCATGTTTGCTGTTGTTAAGTTTCCAGGTGTGCATTGGGAAATCATGTTTGCCAGATACAATGTATCATTGACTAGATTGATCATGTTGCTGGCAATCATTTTGCATCTTGAGGCTGCTCTTTCTGCTTTCATCACCTGTATGTTCCATTCCATGAAGAGTATGTCCTTGTATGTTACACAGATTCGGGAGAAATTTGCCGCTTGCCCTTCTGGAGTGTCTTGCCATTCAATATACTCTGTTATATCGTCTTCAGCCTGATCCAACTTACTTCTGTCTTTCTCGATTTGTTCACACACTGCTGTAGATGTTTCACACAGTGATTCAGCGTCAACAAGTTGTTGGCACAAGATCTTGATTTGTGATATCAGTGCGTTGTTTATTCGAGTTGCCTCTGCTCTGAAATCATCAATACTCTGGGCGCTCTTAATACCTTCAAGCTATGCTGATAGTTGAATTATTTGCCAGCAATTGTTCTTCTACCTGCGCTGCCTTATTCTTTGCCTCAACTACTTCTGCTTGCAATGCGTATATCTCATGCTCTTTAGTCTTCAAAAGAAGACTTACTTCGGATGCTTTGTCAATAGTTGCCGCTGAATAAGCTCCCGCAAATTGCGATAGCTTTGTCAGATCTTCAAAGGGATCTAATTCTCCCTTCCAGACGACATTGCCCGTGATTGTTTGCTCAGGTGAAATAGAAGGTTGATCAAGCCTTCGTCTTTTCCTAGAGCGCCTTACAACGGCTCTATGCTTTGGGCTGTAGAAAATGTCTAGGGGAGGAATTTCCTCTACCTGAAGATCAATTTGATCAGATGGGTCTTGAGTAATTACCTCAACATTCTGTACCATGGGTGGGCCGCTGGTTCCTTCTAGAACCGGAGAAGAAGTAGTATCGGGAGCTTTATTTGTTTTAGAGGCGTCTGAGTCTTTGGAGGCTTCCTTACCACTTATAATGGAATCAAATTGGTTCCATTCTTTAATCAATTCAGGATCAGTAGAGATTTGCTTACTCTGTTCTTTCTCTTGTTCAATCCTCTGCTGTTCCTCGAATGCCTTCCGCTGTTGCTCCTCTTGTGCTCTTTGCTGCTGTTCCTCCAATTCCTTTTTCTGCCTATCTTCCAGTTCTTTCTTTGCTTTCTCTTCTTCTTCTCTTTTCCTCTGTTCTTCTAACTCATTTTGCTTTCTTTGCTCTTGATCCTTTTGTGCCTTTTGCTGCCTTTCTATCTGCTCCCTTTGATGCTTTTCTGCTTGCAGCTTGTTTTGCCTTTCCTCCTGTTGTCTATCATATTCTTTAGTTGTAACAGGAGATAGGTGTATTTAATGCTGACCAGACTCGCTTGAGGAAGATGTTGGGGTTGTGGATAATAAATCTAGAGGCAAAGTTTGCAACCTTTGCTTTCTAAGTTTATTAAATTCAGTTAACTCCACATCTTCATATCTCAATGAAGCAAGTTGTCTGACTTGGCTTATTGAATCGGCACTCATGAACAGGTCGTCAAACTGATCCTCCTGATGGACAACCTTCGACAGCTTGGCCTGTTCCAAGGCAATAAAAGCAGTCTTTTTTGGATCATAGAGTCTGTTTGGAATAGAAACCAAGGATATCAATTGGAGTTTTGCTGCTTCCTTTTCTGCATGCTTGTAATTTAGCAGCGTGTAAACTCCAATTCTTAAAGGAAAAGAGGGCCATCCTCTCTTTTTCTCCTCTTTGAGAGTTTGTGTGACACCCTCAGACATAATCTGATAGGAGATTTCCCGGGCTAACAATTTATCTGGGATGTACAGGGGGAGAACATGTGGCCTAGCCTTGCTTCCAAAAACTCTAATATAAGTAAAATGTTCTTCGCCGAACCAATGGGCTACGGTTGGTAGGTCAAAAGAAGCTTCATAGGAAATTCTAGGGATAGGTCTGTCAAAAATAGAATAGTGAACGGGAACCATAAAACCATTACAAATTTGATACAGATGGTCTTTGTGGGAGGGTTTCCACAATTTCCGATGATACAAATGAATAGGTGTTGGGTCATGGGTGGTCCATCTCCAACCAAGGACAGGAAACTCAGAATTAAAACAAAGGGTATCCATAATGTAGGCAGAGTAATAGAAGGGTGGGATTTTCCTCTCGGTGACTCTGGTTTTGGCCCTAAACTCACGAATAGCTATGACCAACTTATCAGACAGAATAGTGGCCCAATCCATGATTATACTATTTACGGCCGCTTCCATTAAGGGGACCATATCAACATGGATATTAGCAGAGTCATGAAATCCCCACAATCTACACATCATAACTCCAGCATAGCAATAAGGTGAAGCCAAAGAAGCATTGGAGTACTTACCCGACATATCATGCTTGTGTTTAGCTGGATTCTGCCTCCAATCTCGGAGAGGTTCGGATGGTGATTCATTCTCTTTCGTGAACTTCTCCACAAAGGCTCTGTTATAGACTTGCTCGGGTTTGGGCAAATGATACATCCGTCTCAAGTCGTCAGGCTTGAAGGAACCGAAAATCCTTCCATCCTTAGTATGGAAGGTTCTATCAGTGAGAGTAATTTCTTCAATTGCCCAGCGCACCACATCAGTATAAGGCAGAACTTGTTCTCTGGCTGCTATTCTGTGCAGAAAGGAGTCAGCCAAATCTTTAAGAGTTGCCTCAGACTTTCTTAGTTCATCCACACTAGCCTCCGTTACTGTCTTTTCTGGTTGTTCTGCTTCTAGCAAATTGTATGTACCTTGCCATGTAGTGCCAGGAAGGCCAGTGCATGTAGTATCTGAGATTAAGCCTTTCTTTGAAACTATAGCAGCTTGGCCTGAGACAGGTGTCGTAGTAGAACCTGCCACCTTCTTGAACTTCTTTCCCATCATATTCTGACTTCTCTCGGTTGAATTCTACACAAATGCAAGAGAAATCGTAACAAGGAAATAACAATGACAATCCATAACGGGATAGATATATAACTTGAAGCGTGGTGAGATTAATTCTAAAAGTGGCTGCGGATCTAATGATTTGAGAAGGAACCGCAGATGCAATGATGGTGATTTTACAGCCTGCAGCTCCATAAATGACCATTACTTAAGTTATTAAACCGAATGACCCCTTAAAGCGTGCAATAGATTTTTTCAAGGTCTAATCGTAATTGTTCGTTAATTCGAAGGGGCAAAGCTTTAAATACGCATGCATTACCTTATCCCTTTACTTAACGGCATTTTGAAATTTGTGCTTTTGTCAAATCGGATTTAAATATAACTTTAAAGCTTTGAAATAATCACCTTTCAGGTCATCATTAAGAGTCATCGCATCGCATCGGGGGTGTGAGTGACATTATCATTTGGGAAAGATCTTGGCGAATGCCGATTGCGACATTGCATTATATTTAGCGTGCGAACATAATCCCTAAATGTATATCAATTGATTTACCGACTACCGATAGCGATATTACATCGCATCGGGAAAAGATCTGAACGTCTTATGAAGATGTATGGGATTCTGCCGACTGCCGATAGCGATATCGCATCGGGTCGAGGCTTAAAAGACTTTTCATAAGAGGCAGCGCCGATATTTGATCACCGATATCATGTCGCATCGGGGAAAAGGCATGTGCTTTTTCTGTGTGTGCATTGGCTATCGCCGATGGCCGATAGCGATATCGCATCGGAAAGAACCAAGGTAGCAAATGATCTTGCGATTGCTCTTTCGGACTTAACCAAAAATTGCTTATTATTTGTTCAAAAAGGCTTTTATTGACAAATTTCATTTGATTATCATTCCTTTTCGAACAAATTCATTAATGCCAATTAAAATTTTAAAAGGGACCCATTTCATATGTTAATTGTTTGTGATAAAAAATGTTATGAAATGGGGGGTTGTTGTAGGGCACAACAATTGGCGATTCGCTGGTAGAACCAGTTATCTCTGGACTAATAAATATACTTACACCTTTTCAAATAGAATCTTTATAAAGAAAGGAAACTTCTAATATAACTAGATGTCTATTGATTCTGAATAAAACAGGTTTCTTCATTTGACTTCCTCTTTTTATAAATACACTTTGAGTTTTAAAACAAGTCCTTATTGGTTCATAAAGGTAAAATAGAAAACTTTTCCATATCAGCTTTTTAAAATAAACTCCTCTGTCATAGGTAGAGCCTCTGCTGCCAGCAGACGTTCATAGTCTCGGCAGGGTTACCTTTTAACCATGTCGTTGTCCATTGTTCCATTCACTTAAGAGTGTGACTAAACAGAATGAATTCAAAAGATATTTTCGTAATTTTTTGAATTTCACTTTCTTCTTTGCTTAAGATAAAAGCCATTGTCCTGGTTTGGTGGCCAGATAACGACAATGCCACTCACGGGTAGTAATCAAACTGAACAAGCTGGCTCGTGATGAGACCCCTTGTCTTGAAATTTCAAGCCATTACCCTGTTTGATATGCAGTTTTGGTAATGTCAGTTAAATTATTTTCCTATGAACATGGTAAGCAGGCTTGTAATAAGACCTCTTATCTTTAATCTTTTATATTTTAGAATTACACTCTGAGTAATCATAAACTTTTGGTGAATGGGATGAACAACTATCTTCTTAAGAGTAAATGGATGACAGGTTTAAGAGTTAAAGATGCTGAAGATGGATTAGCTCCTATTTTAATATAGATAACCTTTGGAGACTAATTTTAAAAACCCAAGATGACTCATAGAACTTTGTTCAGAGTGAAGTTTACAAAGGTTAGACTGTGATGTTCAGAATAAAAAGATATCTAATTTCCTAGAAATGATCTCTCTTGGTTTAAGACGCTATTATCCAAAAGTAAATACTAATAGTGTCATGGCGAGACAACTTTTAATTACAGCGAAAGGTCAATGGAAAATGTCCCACATCCTTATTTGTACAAATCCTACAAACTATATAAAAACTATCAAACTAGAAAGAGAAGGGGTTACCTCCTCAATTAAAGAATTTCTTCAAGATCAGACCATTGACAGGGAGAGAATCTCTCACCCCTGATAGATTTTGCAGTATAAAAGTGGAATGGCCTACTTTTTCACAGATCTGAAATGGTCCGAGCCACAGTTTTTGAAATTTGGAATGTTTACCTTTGTCTTCATGGGCTTTGTCCCATTTTAGGACTAGATCTCCGACTTGGAATTGTCTAGGGCTAGATGAAGCTAGATCAAAAGCTGCTTTAATGACTTGCTGATGTTTTGCGTGTGTAACCTTGGCTTTTTCCCTTTCCTCTTCAAGTTTGAGAATTTGATCATATCTAAACTGGATGGAGGAAGAAGGAGTTTCGTCAATAAATTGCACTAGGGCTAGAGATGGAAGAAGAAGATTGGTTGGTACGATTGCTTCTTTTCCGTAGACAAGATTAAACGGAGAGGTCCCTATGGAAGCTTTCTGTGTTATCCTATCCGCCCATAATGCAAATACCAAGGATTTATGCCAGTTCTTATGATTCTCTTCGATTGTTCGCTTAATGATTTTGATTAGATTTTTATTAGTTGATTCTGCTAGGCCATTACCCTGAGGATAGTAATTAGCAGAATACTTTAATTTAAATCCCCTTTTGATAGCGAAATCAATCATTGCATTGCCTGAGAAGTAAGAAGCATTATCAAAGACAAGAGCGTTTGGAACACCAAACCTGGTAATGATGAACTGATCTATAAATTCAATAATCGCCTCAGAGTTTGTTGTCTTTAACGGAACTGCTTCTACCCACTTTGTAAAGTAATCAGTTGCTGTAAGAATATATTTGTGCTGCTTGGAAGAAGAAGGATTAATTTCTCCAATGATGTCCAATCCCCATTGTTCAAAAGGCTGTTCAATGTTGATTGGTTGCAAAGGGAAAGCTGGTTTTTGTTGTCTTCCACTGGCAGTTTGGCATTTGATGCATTTCCTTACATATTCGTGAGCGTCCTTAAACAAAGTAGGCCAATAGTATCCAGCATGAATGATTTTATGAGCTGTTGTATCAGCTCCGAAATGTCCTCCTGCTGGTCCGTCGTGTAGCTCCTGCAAAACCTTTTGAGCTTCAGGTTTCTCAAGGCATCTTAATAGGACAGAATCATAGTTTTTTCTGAAGAGCACATCATCAATAATGGAAAAACTCTTAGCTTTCAATCTAATGGCTCTTTTGTTCTTGTAGGACAAATTGGTAGGTGCATAACCATTCTTTAAATAAAAGATCAGATCTGCATATTGAGATTCGGAATCGGGAATACTTAGCTGATTAACTTCTTGGGTTTGCTCTGTATCACTTGATTCCGGAATGTTTGATGCTCCTGCTAATATCCTGCAAAAACCTTGACCTTTAACAAACTTTGCTGGCTTTATTTCTAGATCATATTCTTGGAGAGCTGCGACCCAATTTGCCCTCTTTTCACCCAATTCCTTTTGGATTAATAGTTGCCTAACTGCTGAGAAAGGAACTATCACTTTAGTATGGGTTTTTAAAAGAAAGGGTCGATAATGTTTGACTGCTTTAAAGACAGCAAAAGCTTGTTTTTCAATATCGGAATAGTTCAATTCGGCGCCTTGAAAGTTTGAACTGAAGAACGAGATGGGCGCTTCCAAATTGTCATCATTCAACTGAGTGAGCACTGCTGCGTAAGATAAGTCGGATGCAATAGTATATAATGTAAAATGATTAGAAAGATTTGGAGTATTCAGAGCTGGGACATTGATTATTGATTGCTTAATGTCATTAAAAGCTTGCTTTTCCTCTAATCCCCATCTGAAGATTGAATTCTTTTTAATCATCGTTTGTAGTGGTAATACAATCTGTGAAAAATCTGGAACAAATCGTTTAACGAAATTAATCTGTCCTAGAAACGACTGCATCGATTTTTTGTTGTGTGGAAAAGGAATTTCAGAAATTTCCTTAATTCGATCAGGATCTACATAAATGCCATCCTTAGATACAATAAACCCTAAAAGCTTACCTTGGTTAAGAGCGAAGAAAGACTTTTTCGGGTTAAGAGAGATACCATATGTTTTGCATCGTTGAAAAATCTGATTTAAATCATGCAAGTGGTTATATCTCTTTTTAGAATACACAGTAATATCATCGAGGTAGACGACTACTGTCCGGTTAATTAACCCTCTAAAGGCTGTATCCATAGCTCTTTGGAATGTCGCTCCTGCATTTATGAGTCCAAAAGGCATCTTTTGATATGCATAAGTTCCCCATTTTGTTCTGAATGTGGTTTTTAGTTGGTCATCAGGATGAACTAGCACTTGATTATATCCTGAGAAACCGTCGAGAAAGGACATCAATTCAGATCCTGCTACCGATTGGAGGATTTGTTCCATGGTAGGCAGTGGGAAATTATCTTTCAAGCTTGCCTTATTCAAGTTTCTGAAATCAATACAGATTCGGATGTCGCCGTTTTTCTTCCTGACTGGTACCATATTAGAGACCCAGTTTGAGTGTCGGACAGGGAAGATAATCTTAGCTTTTAAGAGCTTATTAAGTTCCGACTTTATCTGGCTCTCCAAATTAGGATGTATTTTTCTTAACTTCTGCTGGATAGGTTTTTGATCGGGAAGCATAGGAATAGTGTGTTGTATGATAGATGTATCATATGTCTTGAGGTCGTCATACTTCCAAGCAAAAACTTGCTTGTTTTTCCTTAAGAGTTTGATGAATGCTTCCTTTTCTTCTAGAGAAAGTCCTAGTCCTAAGTTGATATTTTGAGGAGCTTGAGCTGTTCCCAAATTAATCGATTCAAACCTAAGAGTAGAGCTTTGGAGTTTTGCATTAATTACAGGTTTGAACCTATCTTTAATGTCATAAAGGTCTTCGAGCTTTACTACAGGCTTAGGAATCGCGTTATCTTGAGATGTTTCTTTCATTTGAGAATCATGGTCATGCTCTTCAATGATTTGATTGTCATAGGATTTTTCAGAGGTTAAGAATTGCAAGATGTCCTCGTCATGGTTGAAAACCCTCCAGTTGGTGATATTATCAGGAACTGAAGGTCTAAAGATTAATTCTATAGAAAATCTATCAAGGCTATAGTCTTCGGAAGGGAGAAGTTTGGAAGCTACGTTGGCTAGTAAATCGGCTGCTGAGTTCTGTGATCTAGGAATTGAAGAAATGTTGAATGCTGAGAAATGCGAAGTAAGATCTTGCACTAGCGATTGATAATGCTTAAGGTGACTTGAAAGGCAATGAATTGTATTCCTTACCTGCTTAACAATGATCTCACTATCGCCGAATACTTTAATATATTGGACTTTAAGGTCAATTGCCTTATATAATCCCTGCACTAGAGCTTCGTATTCGGCCGTGTTATTGGTGCATTCAAATTCTAATCTACAGGAAAGCATTGTCTTTTCGCCTTGCGGACTAACCAAGATGCAACCTGCTCCTGAGCCCTCGCTGGACTTAGAGCCATCAAAATACAAAGACCAAAATAAAGGAGAATTAACAAAAATATTTACATCCTTTTGATTTTCATTGAAGCATTTGGATAAATTGGTTTGTGAAAAATTTTCTACTTGAGATGTACAATGGTTAACTGAAAAAGGGGAAGATTGGGCAACAAAGTTGCCAAAGAATGATTCTGAGGAATAATTTCCCAAAATGTTATTGTTGAAGGCCACAGGCTGGTTTTCTTGTTCGAAATCGGTTACTGTGTGAGTCATGTGTTTCTCACGGTCGATCCTTATTTGATTTGGCTTACCCTTGTAGGGGAGCCACATATGTGACCAATCCGTGGAAATGTATCCATGAAGTTTCTCAGACCAATCCCTGCTCAAAATTAAGCCGTAGAATTCAGGTATGTCAGCTATCAAAATATCTATTCTCTGTACTATTCTGGGATCAGCAGACAACCTGATAGTCACGGAATTAATTTCTCCTATAACCTGTACTTTGGTTCTGTCTAACTGTACAATATGAATCGCGGACTTCTGGGGTTCTATGTTCAGTTTAGAACAAACTGAAGCTGGCATAATATTAGATGAAGCCCCTGAATCAATTAAACAGTTATGCAGATTTCGATTATAGATTTCATAGGTGAGCAAGAAAGGTGGGGTATGAGAATTGGATCTATCTCCAATCAGAACCGAATCGGTAGCTTCGACCATACCTGGAGGGGGTTGTCCTGAATCATTAGCAGCTTTTGAACTGGGAAGAGGGGAAGAGGGGACAGCGTTAAATTCTCTTAGGAGTAATTTCTGCTGATGTTTTAACTTACTTAGTTCAAACATGGTTATGTTTGCCTTAGTCTTTTTCATATCATCAACAATATTATACTCCATGGAGTCAGATACCACTAGTGTCTTAGATGTCGAAGGAGAATTAGAAATTGGAGGCTGGTTTTGAGGGGCTGCTACCGGAGACTTTTTTGGAAGAATTTTTTCTTTTGGTGTGGCAGCACCTGCACTCCTCTTTTTTGTAGTTGTTTGAGTAGGTTCAGAAGCAATTTTACTTCTTGTAGTAACAGGAAATGCTTCTTCTTGATTCTCAGTGTCAGAGTTTGGGAGTATAAAATCCCACATGCCGTGGCACTCAACTACTTCTTCTTCATCATCCGTTTGAGAGGTTGATTCCTCTTCTTCTTCTTCCTGTTCAGAGTCTGCATTAGATATAACATTGGGTGGCTTTGTTTCAGTTTTCTTGAAAGTTCTAAATGGTCTTTTGTTCGAAGTTTCGGCCACCTGTTTTTTTATCTCAACCATTTCATTAGACAATGTTTTGAGGACTTTTTGTAAACCTTCCATGTCGTATGGGTCCTTTGGGGTCTTTTTCTTAGAATCTTCTTTAAATGAAACTTTTTTGGATTTTCTATCCTCCAAGGCAGCTTTCTTCTCTAGAGCATTAATACGCTTTTCAACGGCAAGTGCTTCCTTCATATTTTCAGCTAAGGTAGGTTTGCCAGCCCTGTCAACAAAAATAGCTATGTTGGAAGGGAGGGCAGTAATATACCATTCGCTCCTAATTTGTTCACTTGGTTTCGAAGCAGTGGGGATTTTATTTAGGAGTTTGTTGAACCGAGCATTAAACTCCTTTATTGGTTCCCTATGCTCTATTCTCAAATTGGAGAGGTCATTTATTAAAGTGGCTAGAGACCTGTCATCTCCATATTTGGTAAGGAACTGCTCTTGGCATGTGGTCCAGCTGGTAATAGAACCAGAAGGTAAAGAGAAGTACCAGGATCCTGCCGATCCTTGCAGGGTATAAGGGAAAAGCCTGACAACAACATCTTGTTCTGTCACTCCTTTTAAATTAACTGCTAACATGAAATTGTTAATATGTTCTTCAGCTTGTGTTCCGTTATCTGGATTAAATTTAGGCAACCATTTTTCGGGAGCATCAGGTAGATCATGTAATGGTCCGGGCATATTGACTGCACCTGGCGTAGTCCATGGATCTGCCATTATGCTGGCGATAATAGTTGTTACTACTGTAGGGATTCCAGATGACTGAGGAGAAGAGATTGTTAAAGAGTGAGTAGTTTGAGATGCTGTAGTACTTATTCCCTGATGAACAACAGTGTGTAACGGAGGAGTGGATGTTTGACTTCGCAGAGGAGGAGTTGAGATGGAGGATATGGAAGAAAGATCTTCACTATCAGATACTTCAGTAATCTTCTTAGCCTTTTTCCTTTTCGGTAAAGGGAACTCAGTAGGTTCAATACCGAGTTTTTCGCTCTGAAGTCTGGTAAGTGGATGGGATAAGTTTAACTGCGAGGTCACACTGCTTTGTGATACTTCAGATTTCTGAGGCGAAATCGAGAAGCTCTGAAGTTTATGGATAAGAGACTGAACTTCAGGGGATTCAAGACTTAAATGTTCTGAAATATGATGGGTATGAGCAGTGGTGGTTGATTCCTCTTTTTCTCGATTGTGTGCCGGAGAACCAGCATGTGATTGAGAAGGGGAAGAGGATTTGGAGGGAGGATTACTCTTAGAATGGTTTGCAGATTTGGACCTACTTGCCATTCACAGTCGATGGCCCTCCTTCTAGCGCCAAAAATGTTGATGCCCCGAAATTCGTTGCAACAACATCGGGGAAACCACCCGGTCCGGAACTTAGTGCAGCTCCTTTTCCGTTTGGAATAGTGGCTCCGACTGGGGATAATGGGACCAGTTTCCCAAATATTATAAGTAAACGGGATGGATGAATGATTTACGATATAAGGTGATAACAAATAAATAACTAAACTACAAGAAAAATATAATAACTATAAGCTAATCCCGGGACTTATCGATTCATAGAATGCAGCGTTTGATAATCTATGCTTAATGGCAGGCATATAGATGACACTAACAATAAGCATAAATGTTTAAATCATTTAAGATTGCTCTGCATAAGTAGTTATGCAGAGCGATAATAGCGAATTACTGCACTCAGTCATTTATATCATTGTTACACGCATGAGTAAGAGAGATAACAAATCACAAAACATTCAATAGTGATATGAAATGCAGACTTGCTGTTATATTGCATACATGTAATCAACAATAGCAAAAGTAATAACACAACAATTCATATAATAGAAAAGAGAACAGATACAGATAATAGTACCATGCAAGCTGTTTGATCAATCCACTATATTAATCGCTATGTCGCGGTCCTTCCTTCAAACCAGAAAGCATTCCAAGCAAACGACAATAGTGCACAATTTACTTAAAACAGCCTTCCAAGTAAAATTAAGAACCAGTGGTCGAGTTTCAAAAAGAATATAGACTGAAGCACAATAGTGCAAACTTCAGCCTTTAAGTCTTTTACAAAATTTTACGACCCCTTCCAAAACAATGAAAGGGTCTATAAATACTATGCTAATCTAAAATATCTAAATATCTAAAACTGAAAACTAATAAATCGGCATTAACAAATATCATCTTGCATTTTGGTGATTCGGCAGTCGGCGGCGATGCTTCAGTCAGAGGTCTCTTTGCCTTTACTCCTTCGCTGACATATCGCCAGCATTGGCTCTACTTCTGGTGGAGTATTGAGGCGTGAAGTCAGCTGTGCATCATATGTGGCATCTTGAATATCGGCAATCAGGTATCGGAGAGCATCTGTTAGACAGTTTAGAGCCGACCTTTGAGAATGTGGTTTAATCAGGAAAAGCCAGTATGCGTCGGCGGTCAAGGTATTTACTCCAGCAATTAACCGCCCTTGTTTCTCTAGATCAGGGTAGTTCCTGTGCTCCAGCATGTTTGCTGTTGTTAAGTTTCCAGGTGTGCATTGGGAAATCATGTTTGCCAGATACAATGTATCATTGACTAGATTGATCATGTTGCTGGCAATCATTTTGCATCTTGAGGCTGCTCTTTCTGCTTTCATCACCTGTATGTTCCATTCCATGAAGAGTATGTCCTTGTATGTTACACAGATTCGGGAGAAATTTGCCGCTTGCCCTTCTGGAGTGTCTTGCCATTCAATATACTCTGTTATATCGTCTTCAGCCTGATCCAACTTACTTCTGGCTTTCTCGATTTGTTCACACACTGCTGTAGATGTTTCACACAGTGATTCAGCGTCAACAAGTTGTTGGCACAAGATCCTGATTTGTGATATCAGTGCGCTGTTTATTCGAGTTGCCTCTGCTCTGAAATCATCAATACTCTGGGCGCTCTTAATACCTTCAAGCTGTGCTGATAGCTGAATTATTTGCTCGTCTTTAGATTTCATCATCAGCTCATTCGATGCCTTTAACTGGGATAATGCCTCTGATAATTCTTTTGCTTTCTGAATGTCAGATTGGTTTATCCTCAGTTTTTCAATTTGCTGGGTTAACAAATGATTCTCTTGTTGTTGGGCCAGCAATTGTTCTTCTACCTGCGCTGCCTTATTCTTTGCCTCAATTACTTCTGCTTGCAATGCGTATATCTCATGCTCTTTAGTCTTCAAAAGAAGACTTACTTCGGATGCTTTGTCAATAGTTGCCGCTGAATAAGCTCCCGCAAATTGCGATAGCTTTGTCAGATCTTCAGAGGGATCTAATTCTCCCTTCCAGACGACATTGCCCGTGACTGTTTGCTCAGGTGAAATAGAAGGTTGATCAAGCCTTCGTCTTTTCCTAGAGCGCCTTACAACGGCTCTATGCTTTGGGCTGTAGAAAATGTCTAGGGGAGGAATTTCCTCTACCTGAAGATCAATTTGATCAGATGGGTCTTGAGTAATTACCTCAACATTCTGTACCATGGGTGGGCCGCTGGTTCCTTCTAGAACCGGAGAAGAAGTAGTATCGGGAGCTTTATTTGTTTTAGAGGCGTCTGAGTCTTTGGAGGCTTCCTTACCACTTATAATGGAATCGAATTGGTTCCATTCTTTAATCAATTCAGGATCAGTAGAGATTTGCTTACTCTGTTCTTTCTCTTGTTCAATCCTCTGCTGTTCCTCGAATGCCTTCCGCTGTTGCTCCTCTTGTGCTCTTTGCTGCTGTTCCTCCAATTCCTTTTTCTGCCTATCTTCCAGTTCTTTCTTTGCTTTCTCTTCTTCTTCTCTTTTCCTCTGTTCTTCTAACTCCTTTTGCTTTCTTTGCTCTTGATCCTTTTGTGCCTTTTGCTGCCTTTCTATCTGCTCCCTTTGATGCTTTTCTGCTTGCAGCTTGTTTTGCCTTTCCTCCTGTTGTCTATCATACTCTTTAGTTGTAACAGGAGATAGGTGTATTTGCTGCTGACCAGACTCGCTTGAGGAAGATGTTGGGGTTGTGGATAATAAATCTAGAGGCAAAGTTTGCAACCTTTGCTTTCTAAGTTTATTAAATTCAGTTAACTCCACATCTTCATATCTCAGTGAAGCAAGTTGTCTGACTTGGCTTATTGAATCGGCACTCATGAACAGGTCGTCAAACTGATCCTCCTGATGGACAACCTTCGACAGCTTGGCCTGTTCCAAGGCAATAAAAGCAGTCTTTTTTGGATCATAGAGTCTGTTTGGAATAGAAACCAGGGATATCAATTGGAGTTTTGCTGCTTCCTTTTCTGCATGCTTGTAATTTAGCAGCGTGTAAACTCCAATTCTTAAAGGAAAAGAGGGCCATCCTCTCTTTTTCTCCTCTTTGAGAGTTTGTGTGACACCCTCAGACATAATCTGATAGGAGATTTCCCGGGCTAACAATTTATCTGGGATGTACAGGGGGAGAACATGTGGCCTAGCCTTGCTTCCAAAAACTCTAATATAAGTAAAATGTTCTTCGCCGAACCAATGGGCTACGGCTGGTAGGTCAAAAGAAGCTTCATAGGAAATTCTAGGGATAGGTCTGTCAAAAATAGAATAGTGAACGGGAACCATAAAACCATTACAAATTTGATACAGATGGTCTTTGTGGGAGGGTTTCCACAATTTCCGATGATACAAATGAATAGGTGTTGGGTCATGGGTGGTCCATCTCCAACCAAGGACAGGAAACTCAGAATTAAAACAAAGGGTATCCATAATGTAGGCAGAGTAATAGAAGGGTGGGATTTTCCTCTCGGTGACTCTGGTTTTGTCCCTAAACTCACGAATAGCTATGACCAACTTATCAGACAGAATAGTGGCCCAATCCATGATTATACTATTTACGGCCGCTTCCATTAAGGGGACCATATCAACATGGATATTAGCAGAGTCATGAAATCCCCACAATCTACACATCATAACTCCAGCATAGCAATAAGGTGAAGCCAAAGAAGCATTGGAGTACTTACCCGACATATCATGCTTGTGTTTAGCTGGATTCTGCCTCCAATCTCGGAGAGGTTCGGATGGTGATTCATTCTCTTTCGCGAACTTCTCCACAAAGGCTCTGTTATAGACTTGCTCGGGTTTGGGCAAATGATACATCCGTCTCAAGTCGTCAGGCTTGAAGGAACCGAAAATCCTTCCATCCTTAGTATGGAAGGTTCTTTCAGTGAGAGTAATTTCTTCAATTGCCCAGCGCACCTCATCAGTATAAGGCAGAACTTGTTCTCTGGCTGCTATTCTGTGCAGAAAGGAGTCAGCCAAATCTTTAAGAGTTGCCTCAGACTTTCTTAGTTCATCCACACTAGCCTCCGTTACTGTCTTTTCTGGTTGTTCTGCTTCTAGCAAATTGTATGTACCTTGCCATGTAGTGCCAGGAAGGCCAGTGCATGTAGTATCTGAGATTAAGCCTTTCTTTGAAACTATAGCAGCTTGGCCTGAGACAGGTGTCGTAGTAGAACCTGCCACCTTCTTGAACTTCTTTCCCATCATATTCTGACTTCTCTCAGTTGAATTCTACACAAATGCAAGAGAAATCGTAACAAGGAAATAACAATGACAATCCATAACGGGATAGATATATAACTTGAAGCGTGGTGAGATTAATTCTAAAAGTGGCTGCGGATCTAATGATTTGAGAAGGAACCGCAGATGCAATGATGGTGATTTTACAGCCTGCAGCTCCATAGATGACCATTACTTAAGTTATTAAACCGAATGACCCTTTAAAGCGTGCAATAGATTTTTTCAAGGTCTAATCGTAATTGTTCGCTAATTCGAAGGGGCAAAGCTTTAAATACGCATGCATTACCTTATCCCTTTACTTACCGGCATTTTGAAATTTGTGCTTTTGTCAAATCGGATTTAAATATAACTTTAAAGCTTTGAAATAATCACCTTTCAGGTCATCATTAAGAGTCATCGCATCGCATCGGGGGTGTGAGTGACATTATCATTTGGGAAAGATCTTGGCGAATGCCGATTGCGACATTGCATTATATTTAGCGTGCGAACATAATCCCTAAATGTATATCAATTGATTTACCGACTACCGATAGCGATATTACATCGCATCGGGAAAAGATCTGAACGTCTTATGAAGATGTATGGGATTCTGCTGACTGCCGATAGCGATATCGCATCGGGTCGAGGCTTAAAAGACTTTTCATAAGAGGCAGCGCCGATATTTGATCACCGATATCATGTCGCATCGGGGAAAAGGCCTGTGCTTTTTCTGTGTGTGCATTGGCTATCGCCGATGGCCGATAGCGATATCACATCGGAAAGAACCAAGGTAGCAAATGATCTTGCGATTGCTCTTTCGGACTTAACCAAAAATTGCTTATTATTTGTTCAAAAAAGGCTTTTATTGACAAATTCCATTTGATTATCATTCCTTTTCGAACAAATTCATTAATGCCAATTAAAATTTTAAAAGGGACCCATTTCATATGTTAATTGTTTGTGATAAAAAATGTTATGAAATGGGGGGTTGTTGTAGGGCACAACACCACCTGAGATCAATATAGAGCCTCAAAACCATGATGAAGATGTCGATGCTACTCTTATGGCCACAAATGTTGTTGACGCAGATGCCAAGGCACTTCATTTGGCAAGGGAGGAGTTGTTTAGCTATACACATCTCATTTTAGATAATCCTCCTACTACTTTGGCGAAGACAATCCAGTTGACTGATATGCTTAAAAAAATGTTGGATGAAGCCAATAATTTGCACGTTACTGATTTTGACTTCACACCTAGAATGGAATCTCTTGATCCATCTTTGAAGGGGAAGAAGAGTGTCCTTAGCCCCACAAAGAAAAGAAGAAGCAGCAGAAAAAACAATGGTTTGGAAATTGATTTAAATGTTGATCCATCAGAATATGAACCATTTGAGTTTCGGTACCTCAATAAGCAAGGACGTCATCGATCAAATAATGTCGTCTCTATGGTTCCAGGTTAGTTTCATGTGTTGAATAGAGTCATGATTTTAGATTTAAGTATTTAATCATCACTATTCTTTAACATGTGGTATGTTTATTTTTACAACAATGCAACAATCCCCAACCATGGCGATAACCCAAGACCAAAGGGAGATGCAAGACCATCCAACCTTACTTTCCATGCCAGGTACATTTGACACTCTTTCATTGTGTGTGCACATATACCTTGATGCTCTAGAAAATTTCTTTGCGATAACGTTTGATATTTTTCTAGGTAACTATAGAATAAGTGGAGAAGCATCATCTTCTACCATGACTGATCATCTAGAGAAGGACTTCAACTCTAGTGGGAATCAATGAGGTATGCACAAAGAATAGATAAGCTAGGTTATTATGGCATCGTCAGGTGGCCCTTTATCATATGATAAGTATATTTATGTTTTCCCATTGTTATGTTGTTATAAAAATACCTTTTTCATAATCTGTTCATGGACATAATCTGTTCTCTTAAAGTTCATGAAACTTTGTGTTTTGACATGGAATGTTGGGTTGTTTCAGAAGGCTCTAGGTACATTGAGAACATGGGTGCCTGCAAAATTTGAGGAAAGTTTGAGCCTTCATCAGTGCAATATTAAAAATATGGGTGCCTGATGAGCACCGAGGAATGTTTGAGCCCTCATCAATGCAAAAGTAAAAGTTCAATTATATGCCACTACTCTCCTGAAGTTTCATGAAATTTTGAACTTTGACATGGAATGTCGAGTTAATTCACATGACTCTGTAATTGTTCGACAAATTGAATTGTTGGTTCTTTTTATTGCAATGTTTCTGTATTTTCTCACGTAATTGGTCTAATACTGCAGACTAAGCTGTAACAATGTTGTATACACACCACAATTTGTGAATGAATTAGTGTTTTGGACATCAATCTAAATTGTTCTTCAAATATATTCTCAAATGTTAGATCTGTTATATGATCAAAACAAATCTAATTTTATTTACGGTGTTCATATTTAAGAAAGAAGCTCTTGGGTTCATAGCATCTTGATGTGCAGTTTTCTGAACCTGTTGCTTTTGAACCAAGTCAACCTGAAACGTGCATTCTTATTTATTCTAATGCTTCAATTATGAACTCTGTTACCAACTGCACAACCAACTTTTCCATGAGTTCTAAAAACATGAAGCAAACAAGACACAAATCAAACCCCTTATTTGGAATTTTGAAGCCTGATTTGGTACTTTTGAAGAAGATTACAAACTTGCCCATGCCCAGGTCTGATACCACTTGAAAGCTTGGTATTGCATATTCAAGTGTCAATGTTTGATAATTGGGTGCTTGTGTGAATTTATTATCTTAACATCATGGATCTGCATATCATATCTTTGTTTAGATGGAAATAATGAATCACTCCTAGAGGCTACAGTTTCTTTTTTCTCCTTGTAAACAAATAAACCCTTACATCCATACCAACCAATACATTATGCATTCTGTCCTTACTCTATAACCTTCAATGCTTACATAAATACAAGTTTGTAGTTTTATAAAGTACACAAATAAAAAATATGTCCATACCAACCAACACATTTGTCTCCTTTACATAAGAAATCATGGTGTTGTCCATGCTTTTGATGCATTCCTCCTGTCATTTGTGCTGTAGATGATCCATCCTCTTGTCAATTAATGACTTGAACCACTAACTTGACACTACTTCATTGTGCACTATGACATTTTTATCTAACTTCTTCGGAAAATGAGGAACTGATGTATACAAGCACTGTATATGCAAGCACTGTATATGCAGAGTATACAAGCACTGTATATGCAGAGTTTAGGGCATTAGTGGCTTTATAACTTATGCTACAAACAAATGACAAAAAATAATTTTAGGGAAGAAAAATTTGGCTGTAAGTTCTAATAATCAAAAGCAAATAGTTTCTATTCTATGAAGCCTGATTTGGTACTTTTGAAGAAGATTACAAACTTGCCCATGCCCAGGTCTGATACCACTTGAAAGCTTGGTATTGCATATTCAAGTGTCAATGTTTGATAATTGGGTGCTTGTGTGAATTTATTATCTTAACATCATGGATCTGCATATCATATCTTTATTTAGATGGACATAATGAATCACTTCTAGAGGCTACAGTTTCTTTTTTATCCTTGTAAACAAATAAACCCTTACATCCATACCAACCAATACATTATGCATCCTGTCCTTACTCTATAACCTTCAATGCTTACATAAATACAAGTTTGTAGTTTTATAAAGTACACAAATAAAAAATATGTCCATACCAACCATCACATTTGTCTCCTTTACATAAGAAATCATGGTGCTGTCCATGCTTTTGATGCATTCCTCCTGTCATTTGTGTTGTAGATGATCCATCCTCTTGTCAATTAATGACTTGAACCACTAACTTGACACTGCTTCATTGTGCACTATGACATTTTTATCTAACTTCTTCGGAAAATGAGGAACTGATGTATACAAGCACTATATATGCAAGCACTGTATATGCAGAGTATACAAGCACTGTATATGTCTCAGATTTTATGGAGAAGAATCAGCAACTGTGGAGTATATATCAGATTTCAAGGCATTGGGTCAGCAATCAACTGTGGATCTAATTCAGATTTGAAGCATTCCATTTCATCATTTCCAGATTTCCTGTAACATGCCAGAGATTGTTTTATTTTTAGTTTATTGTTAGGATTTCATTCCTTAAAGCTAGTAGCTTTATTTCTCTGTAAAGTTGATCATTTTCAATGTAATAGGGGTTGGCTTTCGGGCCAAAGGGAGTAGTCTACCAAAAATCAAAGAAAAGGGTGTTGATTGCTTTGCTAAACAAAATCTAACCCATGTAGCATGCTTACAATAAATCCTCACTTAATTATATTATATGACTTGTCAAGATCAAATTCAAGGAAGTGAGCCTTCTTACTCATCTCCCTAGCCAATTTGATGCTCTGCAAGGTGATAATATTCTTTCTTATGATTTTGGAAGCTTGCGACTTGAATCATTTTCTTAAAATGTTTGTAATAACCTTGTGGGAGACATTGAGGAGGGTTATAGGCCTCCAGCCTCAAATTTCTTGGCATAGTAACATACTACAATGTTGACATCATCATAGTTTTATATCATCTCATGACACAAATGATTGGGAAATATAGAAAATATATTTTGTTAAATATTGATTGAATCTCATATCAAGGTTATAGTGTCTAAGTCACCTTTATGAAATTGTTGAAGTGATTTGCCTCTCCATCAACAAACTCTGGTTGATCAAAGACATGTTCACATATTTTAGAAACCTAAATGTGAGAACTAGATTGAGATTAAATGAAGATGTTCAATTCTGTGTACAATTTCACCCATTGCTTAAATACTTGTTTTAGTCCCTTTTAGCATTCAGTGAGTGAATTAGTGATCTAAGGTACCTTTTCTTTTCAATTCTACTTTGCCTTATGGACCAGCATTGATCTCTTTTATATTTGCCTATGAATGGCTTGACATTGGTAATTCAACTATATGAATGAGTTATAGCTCATATTTAGCATGGCTCTTATTGATTTTGTCTGTATATCATTTAGTTGTGGCACGGTAATAGAATACGGTTATTTTCTTTTCTAAAGCATTAAACAAAGAGAGTGATTTGGTCACAAAATGAGAAATTTTGAATAATAATTCTAACGGTGCATCCATTTTCTATGGCTTCATTTCAAGCTTAAAAAGTGTATGTTGTAAATTTGTAACTTCCTTTTGTATCTATACACTACATCGCTGGAAGGGCAGGAATGGAAGTGAACAGATTCCTGAAATCTGCAAATGAATCTTCAGAGGAACAAACAGTGTCGTAGTGGGTAATAGACTGTCAAAGGATTTGATAAAGTCTGCGGATGAACCAACGGTGTTTTGGAATGTATTAAGTGAAAAGCAAAGCTATGTGAGCCAGAGGGGAGCCGTCGAAAGCTAGACACACAAACCAGTGGCACCTCTATGTATTTTGAATCTCCTCCTTTGGGCACTCATTTTGTAGTTCATGTTTCAAAACCACCTGATGTTTTAAACAAGCAAAATGCTCGAGATTTAATTTGAGTTACTCTTCCTCAAGGGAGAATACTCCTCCTGGTAAAAGAAAAAGGTGTTGTGTGACAACAGATAGGTGGCAAAATTTGCGTTAAAGGATATCTAACAGATTTTCAGGGAACAACTTCATGTCTCAGATTTTATGGAGAAGAATCAGCAACTGTGGAGTATATATATCAGATTTCAAGGCATTGGGTCAGAAATCAACTGTGGATCTAATTCAGATTTGAAGCATTCCATTTCATCATTTCCAGATTTCCTGTAACATGCTAGAGATTGTTTTATTTTAGTTTATTGTTAGGATTTCATTCCTTAAAGCTAGTAGCTTTATTTCTCTGTAAAGTTTATCATTTTCAATGTAATAGGGGGTTGGCTTTCGGGCCAAAGGGAGTAGTCTACCAAAAATCAAAGAAAAGGGTGTTGATTGCTTTGATAAACAAAATCTAACCCATGTAGCATGCTTACAATAAATCCTCACTTAATTATAGTACACATTTTCAGGTTAAGTTTGTGTTATGTACTATCGATAATTGTCATATTTGTGCCTCTGGAAACATATTAATCTCGTTAACTGAGTTTCTTTGAATAAACAACTGTTAGTTTATTTTATCAGTTTACATGGAATGTTAAATTAAACAAAGCCATAGTAGCTTTAAACAGGTGCATTTTTCATTATTCATATACATTGTTGGAAAACACCACTTTGAAATCAATCTTTGTTTTTGTTAGATATGGATAATGACCTAGATGAAGCAATTCCCTTAATGACCTAGATGAAGCATATCTATGCCCTCTTAATTCTGACGTCATGGAATCTAGCTATATCTGAGCTCAGATAAATTTATTAGTCGTACAAGAAGAGTTCATTAATAAATCTAGGGACTTCAAGTTCTTATGTGTAGTGATTTCACATCTGCTTAATAGGGAACTATTTCAACAACTCTTTGAAGTTTATAGAGATTTGGTGTCTTTATCAATCAATAATACTTGATAGCCTAATTGGGTTTGATACATGTATGCTTTATGATTATTATTGCCAGGTCTTAAGGCTTAAGTTATGAAATCATTCATTTTAACTGTCATCCGAGTTGTAATCTAAACATGAGTGGAGAGGTTCACTGCCCTACTCAGATTTTGTGGCAATTCCTGTTACTTTATGCTCATCCTTCAATAGTACCTATTCTGCAGATGAACTACTTTCACACATATATTATAGCTGTTATCAATCAAATTGTGCACCCTGTTTAAGTTAGCTTCTCCTAACACATCCATTAACATAGAATTTGATATATCAAGACCAATCAAGGCCATGACCTTATCATTCATCTTGCCCCAGTCCTCCTACTTCACGATGTCAGACTTTGTGTCCTTCATACTGATTTCTACTCTCTTTCAATAAGCAAATATTCCATCTTCAACCTCCATAAATGGAAGTTGTGGCCATAGAATTTATCGATCTCTAAATGTCTAGATGTCATTTCTCCTACCACATATATCTTATTAGCCTCTCACTGAAGCTAGCTACCTCAAAATAATCACTACTACAACAACACAACATTGTCCAACTTGAGCTTCTTTACCTAGAAAATGAGATTTCTCTAGCTTTCTGATCAAGACCTCAAAACAAGGCTTCAAGAACACAAGATTCTGCAAACCAAGCTTCTTCAACTTGGCAACAAAGATGTCCCCCTTTAAAACCAACAACCACTTGATACTAAATTGTTTTACCTGGAGAGCAACCTATAGCAATTAGAGAAGAATCTACAGCAGAAAATTGTGAAGATAAATAGGAAATTCAAAATATTTAAAACTATAACAAAGAAGTACATAAAGCAACAAGGATTGTTTTTTTAATATAGAGGGAACAGATGATTGTTCACCTTTTTTTCTATAAGGAATGTACAAACATTGAAACAATGTCACCCCTAAAATCAGAAATACAATTGGGAAACAACTTTGTTTCTGAAGCACAAGAATGCAAGCCAGAGATTTCTTTATGCATTTCATATACAATGGAAACTGCTAGTTACACAGATAATGTAACTCGGCATATCTTCACACTTGAAAGAAACTCAACACACACTGTTATTTTTTTTTGACTTGTAAATATAATTTAAACATCAGAGAAGAAATTCTCCTCTAAATTTACACTCTATTGTATCAGACAATCAAGCCATTTGCTGAGATGAAAAACTGGGTCAACTGAAGAAAAATCACTACATTTTGTTGCATCAAATATTCTTTGAAGATTAGTAAAACTGCACACAGTTTGTCTACACTCAGCAATCATAGACTTCAGATCTATTAGCCTTTTTTTCTGATATATCAAAAGGAAAACTCCAAGCTCTGTATCTCTAGAACTCCAACTCTTAGTCTGTTTGAAGAGGAAGTAACTCATCATTGGCGAGTCCAATCATTGGCGAGTCCAATAAACAAGAAGACATGGATCATGCACCAACGGACCAAAATAAATATGTTTTTTCAACAACAGTTACTCCATGACTTGTTTTGATTACACACACCTTTCAAGCTGTTGTTGCTAACAGTGAAAGTGGTGATGTTCTATCCAGTGTGAAAACTAGCCTACCATCTGAGCTTCTGTTAGGATGTGAGATAGCAATAGATGAACCATGCTTGTATGAAGAAAATGAAACAATGAATTCGTCAAGATATTCAGTTCTTGTAGGTGTGTCTGCCGAAGGAGGTTCAGAAGGTGGCACAGGATGTGCTTTATCGCCTGCAAGCATTTGCACTACTTCTCTCATACTAGGTCGAGCTTCGGGATGAGGATGGGAACAGAGCAAACCCAGTTCAAGAACGAGCCCAACTTCTTCAACAGGGTACTCATTAAGAAGTCTAGGATCAATTGCTTCCAAAAGCTTTCCCTTGGAATGCAACTCTCGAACCCAGTCAACCAAAATTAATTCTTCGGGAGACATCTTCGGCTCAATGGGTCTTCTTCCACAAGCCACTTCAAGCAATAAAGCCCCAAATCCGAACACATCAGTGCTTGTTGTGGCCTTACCAGCACGAGGAAGCTCTGGAGAAAGGTATCCAATAGTTCCAACTACATGGGTGGTGTGAGGATTTGAACCATCTTCATATAAACGAGCAAGCCCAAAGTCCCCTAACCTGCCATTCAAATATGCATCTAATAATACATTGCTTGCTTTGACATCTCTCTGGACTACTAGCTGCTCCCATTCTTCATGAAGATAAAGCAAAGCCGAAGCAACCCCTTTCAAAATTGTATACCTCTGCGACCAAGTCAACATATTCTGTGTGCTCTCAAACAAGAGCGTTTCAAGGCTACCATTTGGCATGTAATCATAGATAAGCATAAGCTCTTCCTTATACCGACACCAACCTTGAAGCTGAACTAAGTTCCTGTGCCTCAGCCGGCCAATGCTTGCAATCTCTGCAATAAATTCCCTCACCCCTTGCTTGGATTCATGCGAAACCCGCTTCACTGCAACTTCCCGCCCAGTGCTGGGAATAACGCCCTTATATACCCTATCAAAACCTCCAAACCCCAGCAACTGTTTGTCCCTAAATCCCTTTGTGGCCACTTTAAGTTCATTGTAGGGGAATCTATGAGGACCATATTCAAGCTCCCATTCTTCAATCACCTCACTCTATCGAATCCCCCTAATAAGGTAAACTGCTGCCAGACTTGCAAGAACTGTGATACTTACGGCAGCTATGGATACCTCAACTATGAACCTTCTAGTCTTCACCATAGAATTTGCAGATGTAATCTGAGGAAGCTTTGAGAGTTCAAGGTCCTGTGCAGGCCCATTCATCCTGAAACTCCATCCGAGAAGGCGATGAGCACTAGAAAGCAGCCCTGTGGATGCTGAAAACCCAACATACATATAATCAAGAAGGACATCTGAGAGGTTAACATGAATAGATATCAATGGGCGATTAGGCTTGGTCATCCCCCCTGGTACAACACTTACATTAAGCCTATTCTCCGCACCATCAAAATCTATCCAACATTGAATACTCTTCTAATATTTCAGATTAAATCCCTGAACTGTCCCATTACCAGTTTTGTACCCAGCTGTCATGGACATATTTGATATCAGACTGTTGATATCGATACCCACATGGTTATCATCAATATCCCCAAACTCAAAATACTTAGCAGTATCAAACTCCACCGCAAATATATGATTATAATCCTTCCCATTGCTGGAAGCATTGAAGAGGTCGAGGTACTGACTGGTCAAAGTTCTGTGCAATTCCTTAAACGGGGACAACAGAAAGGCTATACCGTGACCTCCAAGAGTTGGGTACCGTGGGACAATGGACATAACAAAGGTCGTACTGAAAGAAAGAGTGGAATTATTCGAAAACTTCTTGAAGCGTAAAGGAAACGGATAAAGGGCATGGCCCAACATCAACTGTGTGACGTTTGTGAGCTCTAGGACTCCTGCAGGATTGATGTTCGCCATTCCATCCAGGTTGAGATTGCTGTTTCTGAATCCATTGAAAACAAAATTGTCGAATTGGGCCAATGCAAAAACAGAGTTCAAACAAAGAAAACAGAGCCATGAAAACATCCAGGGCATTCGATGAAACGGCTTTGCCTGATGAGATACAGGATGGTGGAGATACATGGATCGAAGCGCGGCTTGAAACGCAATGGCCCTGGCCACTTTGACGGCCGAGCTGCAAAGCGGAATCGCAGAGCGGTAAGCCAGCACAGCGGAATCGCAGAGCAGAGCGGGAAGTGAGCTGCAGAGCGGAATCGCGCGCGGGTGACCATTTCGAACCGGCCATAATACTCCCCCGCATGAATTCCAGCTCGTCCCTGATCGGTCAGGGGATGTCAGGCGCTCTAACTGCATTCAGATTTTTTTGTCAGGGAATGGCAGGGAATGTCAGGACTGTCAGGGGAGGGTGGCGGAGAAAGAGGGTGGCGGAGCTAGGAGATGGTGGTGGAGGATGGAGACATTCTCGGTGGCCGGAGCCGGACGATTTTCCGGCCGGTGCCGGAAAACGGGCCATTCTACAGCCTAGGTAGACTACTCCCCGTATGAATTCCAGCTCGTCCCCGATCGGTCAGGGGATGTCAGGCACGCTAACTGCATTCGGAATTTTTTGTCAGGGAATGGCAGGGAATGTCAGGACTGTCAGGGGAGGGTGGCGGAGAAAGAGGGTGGCGGAGCTAGGAGATGGTGGCGGAGGATGGAGAGATTGCCGGTGGCCGGAGCCGGACGATTTTCTGGCCGGTGCCAGAAAACGGGCCATTCTACAGCCTAGGTAGACTACTCCGAAGATGAGATCGAGGAATCTTCAGTGCTCGCAAGGCGGGGCCTTGTTTCCTTGAAACAGGAGAACGCACGGGACGGTTAGGTTTGTTTGTTAGTTGTGGCACACTGTGTCACGCTTTTCTTGGTTTTATTGCAATTCACTTCAAATCCAACCATCTGTGGAGATGCAGGTACATGCAACGCATCTCGTCGCATCCATCTTGAACCTCTCACTCTAAATTCTGCATTTTCCATGCCACTTCCATTGCATTGCTTCCAATGTGATCAAGTTTGATCAAGATTTGGAAGACTTTGAGCGTGGTTTCATGGAGTAGTCTACCTAGGCTGTAGAATGGCCCGTTTTCTGGCACCGACCGAAAAATCGTCCGGCTCCGGCCACCGGGAATGTCTCCATCCCCTGCCACCATCTCCTAGCTCTGCCACCCTCTTTCTCTTCCACCCTCCCCTGACAGTCCTAACATTCCCTGCCATTCCCTGACAAAAAAATCCGAATGCAGTTAGCGTGCCTGACATCCCCTGACCGATCGGGGACGAGCTGGAATTCATGCAGGGAGTAGTCTACCAAGGCTGTAGAATGGCCCATTTTCCGGCACTGGCCAGAAAATCGTTCGGCTCCGGCCACCGGGAATGTCTCCATCCTCCGCCACCATCTCCTAGCTCCGCCACCCTCTTTCTCCGCCACCCTCCCCTGACAGTCCTGACATTCCCTGCCATTCCCTGACAAAAAAATCCGAATGCAGTTAGTGCGCCTGACATTCCCTGACCGATCGGGGACGAGCTGGAATTCATGCGGTGGAGTATTATGGCCGGTTCGAAATGGTCACCCGTGCGCGATTCTGCTCTGCAACTCACTTCCCGCTCTGCTATGTGATTTCGCTGTGCTGGATTACCGCTCTACGATTCCGCTCTCAGCTCGGCCGTCAAAATGGCCAGGGCCATTGCGTTTCAAGCCGTGCTTCGATCCATGTATCTCCACCATCCTGTATCTCATCAGGCAAAGCCGTTTCATCGAATGCCCTGGATGTTTTCATGGCTTTGTTTTCTTTGTTTGAACTCTGTTTTTGCATTGGCCCAATTCGACAATTTTGTTTTCAATGGATTCAGAAACAACAATCTCAACCTGGATGGAATGGCGAACAACAATCCTGCAGGAGTCCTAGAGCTCACAAACGTCACACAGTTGATGTTGGGCCATGCCCTTTATCCGTTTCCTTTACGCTTCAAGAATTTTTCGAATAATTCCACTCTTTCTTTCAGTACGACCTTCGTTATGTCCATTGTCCCACGGTACCCAACTCTTGGAGGTCACGGTATAGCCTTTCTGTTGTCCCCATTTAAGGAATTGCACAGAACTTTGACCAGTCAGTACCTCGGCCTCTTCAATGCTTCCAGCAATGGGAAGGATTATAATCATATATTTGCGGTGGAGTTTGATACTGCTAAGGATTTTGAGTTTGGGGATATTGATGATAACCATGTGGGTATCGATATCAACAGTCTGATATCAAATATGTCCACGACAGCTGGGTACAGAACTGGTAATGGGACAGTTCAGGGATTTAATCTGAAATATCAGAAGAGTATTCAGTGTTGGATAGATTTTGATGGTGCAGAGAATAGGCTTAATGTAAGTGTTGTACCAGGGGGGATGACCAAGCCTGATCGCCCATTGATATCTATTCATGTTAACCTCTCAGATGTCCTTCTTGATTATATGTATGTTGGGTTTTCAGCATCCACAGGGCTGCTTTCTAGTGCTCATCGCCTTCTCGGATGGAGTTTCAGGATGAATGGGCCTGCACAGGACCTTGAACTCTCAAAGCTTCCTCAGATTACATCTGCAAATTCTATGGTGAAGACTAGAAGTTTCATAGTTGAGGTATCCATAGCTGCTGTAAGTATCACAGTTCTTGCAAGTCTGGCAACAGTTTACCTTATTAGGGGGATTCGACAGAGTGAGGTGATTGAAGAATGGGAGCTTGAATATGGTCCTCATAGATTCCCCTACAGTGAACTTAAAGTGGCCACAAAGGGATTTAGGGACAAACAGCTGCTGGGGTTTGGAGGTTTTGGCAGGGTTTATAAGGGCGTTATTCCCAGCACTGGGCGGGAAGTTGCAGTGAAGCGGGTTTCGCATGAATCCAAGCAAGGGGTGAGGGAATTTATTGCAGAGATTGCAAGCATTGGCCGGCTGAGGCACAGGAACTTAGTTCAGCTTCAAGGTTGGTGTCGGTATAAGGAAGAGCTTCTGCTTATCTATGATTACATCCCAAATGGTAGCCTTGACAAGCTCCTGTTTGAGAGCACACAGAATATGTTGACTGGTCGCAGAGGTATACAATTTTGAAAGGGGTTGCTTCGGCTTTGCTTTATCTTCATGAAGAATGGGAGCAGACAGTAGTCCATAGAGATGTCAAAGAAAGCAATGTATTATTAGATGCATATTTGAATGGCAGGTTAGGGGACTTTGGGCTTGCTCGTTTATATGAACATGGTTCAAATCCTCACACCACCCATGTAGTTGGAACTATTGGATACCTTGCTCCAGAGCTTCCTCGTACTGGTAAGGCCACAACAAGCACTGATGTCTTCGGATTTGGGGCTTTATTGCTTGAAGTGGCTTGTGGAAGAAGACCCATTGAGCCGAAGATGTCTCCCGAAGAATTAATTTTGGTTGACTGGGTTTGAGAGTTGCATTCCAAGGGAAAGCTTTTGGAAGCAGTTGATCCTAGACTTCTTAATGAGTACCCTGTTGAAGAAGTTGGGCTCGTTCTTGAACTGGGTTTGCTCTGTGCCCATCCTCATCCTGAAGCTCGACCTAGTATTAGAGAAGTAGTGCAAATGCTTGCAGGCGATAAAGCACATCCTGTGCCACCTTCTGAACCTCCTTCGGCAGACACACCTACAAGAACTGAAAATCTTGATGAATTCATTGTTTCATTTTCTTCATACAAGCATGGTTCATCTATTGCTATCTCACATCCTAACAGAAGCTCAGATGGTAGCCTAGTTTTCACACCGGATAGAACATCACCACTTTCACTGTTAGCAGCAACAGCTTGAAAGGTGTGTGTAATTAAAACAAGTCATGGAGTAACTGTTGTTGAAAAAACATATTTATTTTGGTCCATTGGTGCATGATCCATGTCTTCTTGTTTATTGGATTGGCCAATGATGAGTTACTTCCTCTTCAAACAGACTAAGAGCTGGAGTTCCAGAGATACAGAGCTTGGAGTTTTCCTTTTGATATATCAGAAAAAAAGGCTAACAGATCTGAAGTCTATGATTGCTGAGTGTAGACAAACTGTGTGCAGTTTTACTAATCTTCAAAGAGTATTTGATGCAACAAAATGTAGTGATTTTTCTTCAGTTGACCCAGTTTTTCATCTCAGCAAATGGCTTGATTATCTGATACAACAGAGTGTAAATTTAGAGGAGAATTTCTTCTCTGATGTTTAAATTATATTTACAAGTCACAAAAAAATAACAATGTGTGTTGATTTTCTTTCAAGTGTGAAGATATGTCGAGTTACATTATCTGTGTAACTAGCAGTTTCCATTGTATATGAAATGCATAAAGAAATCTCTAGCTTGCATTCTTGTTCTTCAGAAACAAAGTTGTTTCCCAATTGTATTTTTGATTTTAGGGGCGACATTGTTTCAATGTTTGTACATTCCTTATAGAAAAAAAGGTGAACAATCATCTGTTCCCTCTATATTAAAAAAACAATCCTTGTTGCTTTATGTACTTCTTTGTTATAGTTTTAAATATTTTGAATTTCCTATTTATCTTCACAATTTTTCTGCTGTAGATTCTTCTCTAATTGCTATAGGTTGCTCTCCAGGTAAAACAATTTAGTATCAAGTGGTTGTTGGTTTCAAAGGGGGACATCTTTGTTGCCAAGTTGAAGAAGCTTGGTTTGCAGAATCTTGTGTTCTTGAGGCCTTGTTTTGAGGTCTTGATCAGAAAGCTAGAGAAATCTCATTTTCTAGGTAAAGAAGCTCAAGTTGGACAATGTTGTGTTGTTGTAGTAGTGATTATTTTGAGGTAGCTAGCTTCAGTGAGAGGCTAATAAGATATATGTGGTAGGAGAAATGACATCTAGACATTTAGAGATCGATAAATTCTATGGCCACAACTTCCATTTATGGAGGTTGAAGATGGAATATTTGCTTATTGAAAGAGAGTAGAAATCAGTATGAAGGACACAAAGTCTGACATCGTGAAGTAGGAGGACTGGGGCAAGATGAATGATAAGGTCATGGCCTTGATTGGTCTTGATATATCAAATTCTATGTTAATGGATGTGTTAGGAGAAGCTAACTTAAACAGGGTGCACAATTTGATTGATAACAGCTATAATATATGTGTGAAAGTAGCTCATCTGCAGAATAGGTACTATTGAAGGATGAGCATAAAGTAACAGGAATTGCCACAAAATCTGAGTAGGGCAGTGAACCTCTCCACTCATGTTTAGATTCCAACTCGGATGACAGTTAAAATGAATGATTTCATAACTTAAGCCTTCAGACCTAATCATAAAGCATACATGTATCAAACCCAATTGGGCTATCAAGTATTATTGATTGATAAAGACACCAAATCTCTATAAACTTCAAAGAGCTTTTGAAATAGTTCCCTATTAAGCAGATGTGAAATCACTACACATCAGAACTTGAAGTCCCTAGATTTATTAATGAAGTCTTCTTGTACGACTAATAAATTTATCTGAGCTCAGATATAGCTAGATTCCATGACGTCAGAATTAAGAGGGCATAGATATGCTTCATCTAGGTCATTAAGGGAATTGCTTCATCGAGGTCATTATCCATATCTAACACAAACAAAGATTGATTTCAAAGTGGTGTTTTCCAAGAATGTATATGAATAATGAAAAATGCACCTGTTTAAAGCTACTATGGCTTTGTTTAATTTAACATTCCATGTAAACTGATAAAATAAACTAATAGTTGTTTATTCAAAGAAACTCAGTTAACGAGATTAATATGTTTCCAGAGGCACAAATATGACAATTATCGATAGTACATAACACAAACTTAACCTGAAAATGTGTACTATAATTAAGTGAGGATTTATTGTAAGCATGCTACATGGGTTAGATTTTGTTTAGCAAAGCAATCAACACCCTTTTCTTTGATTTTTGGTAGACTACTCCCTTTGGCCCAAAAGCCAACCCCTATTACATTGAAAATGATAAACTTTACAGAGAAATACAGCTACTAGCTTTAAGGAATGAAATCCTAACAATAAACTAAAATAAAACAATCTCTGGCATGTTACAAGAAATCTGGAAATGATGAAATGGAATGCTTCAAATATGAATTAGATCCACAGTTGATTGCTGACCCAATGCCTTGAAATCTGATATATACTCCACAGTTGCTGATTCTTCTCCATAAAATCTGAGACATGAAGCTGTTCCCTGAAAATCTGTCAGATATCATTTAAACAATGCAAATTTTGCCACCTATCTGTTGTCACACAACATCTTTTTCTTTTACCAGGAGGAGTATTCTCCCTTGAGGAAGAGTAACTCAAATTAAATCTCGAGCATTTTGCTTGTTTAAAGCATCAGGTGGTTTTGAAACATGAACTACAAACTGAGTGCCCAAAGGAGCAGATTCAAAATACATAGAGGTGCCACTGGTTTGTGTGTCTAGCTTTCGACGACTCCCCTCTGGCTCACATATCTTTGCTTTTCACTTAATACATTCCAAAACACCGTTGGTTCATCCGCAGACTTTATCAAATCCTTTGACAGTCTATTACCCACTACAACACTGTTTGTTCCTCTGAAGATTCATTTGCAGATTTCAAGAATCTGTTCACTTCCATTCCTGCCCTTCCAGAGATGTAGTGTATAGATACAAAAGGAAGTTACAAATTTACAACATACACTTTTTAAGCTTGAAATGAAGCCATAGAAAATGGATGCACCATTAGAATTATTATTCAAAATTTCTCATTTTGTGACCAAATCACTCTCTTTGTTTAATGCTTTAGAAAAGCAAATAACCGTATTCTATTACCGTGCCACAACTAAATGATATACAGACAAAATCAATAAGAGCCATGCTAAATATGAGCTATAACTCATTCATATAGTTGAATTACCAATGTCGAGCCATTCATAGGAAAATATAAAAGAGATCAATGCTGGTCCATAAGGCAAAGTAGAAAAGAAAAGAAAAGGTACCTTAGATCACTAATTCACTCATTGAATGCTAAAAGGGACTAAAACAAGTATATAAGCAATGGGTGAAACTGTACACAGAATTGAACATCTTCATTTAATCTCAATCTAGTTCTCACATTTAGGTTTCTAAAATATGTGAACATGTCTTTGATCAACCAGAGTTTGTTGATGGAGAGGCAAATCACTTCAACAATTTCATAAAGGTGACTTAGACACTATAACCTTGATATGAGATTCAATCAATATTTAACAAAATATATTTTCTATATTTCCCAATCATTTGTGTCATGAGATGATATAAAACTATGATGATGTCAACATTGTAGTATGTTACTATGCCAAGAAATTTGAGGCTGGAGGCCTATAACCCTCCTCGATGTCTCCCACAAGGTTATTACAAACATTTTAAGAAAATGATTCAAGTCGCAAGCTTCCAAAATCATAAGAAAGAATATTATCACCTTGCAGAGCATCAAATTGGCCAGGGAGATGAGTAAGAAGGCTCACTTCCTTGAATTTGATCTTGACAAGTCATATAATATAATTGAGTGAGGATTTACTGTAAGCATGCTACATGGGTTAGATTTTGCTTAGCAAAGCAATCAACACCCTTTTCTTTGATTTTTGGTAGACTACTCCCTTTGGCCCGAAAGCCAACCCCTATTACATTGAAAATGATCAACTTTACAGAGAAATAAAGCTACTAGCTTTAAGGAATGAAATCCTAACAATAAACTAAAAATAAAACAATCTCTGGCATGTTACAGGAAATCTGGAAATGATGAAATGGAATGCTTCAAATCTGAATTAGATCCACAGTTGATTGCTGACCCAATGCCTTGAAATCTGATATATACTCCACAGTTGCTGATTCTTCTCCATAAAATCTGAGACATATACAGTGCTTGTATACTCTGCATATACAGTGCAGAGTATACTTTGCATATACAGTGCTTGCATATATAGTGCTTGTATACATCAATTCCTCATTTTCCGAAGAAGTTAGATAAAAATGTCATAGTTCACAATGAAGCAGTGTCAAGTTAGTGGTTCAAGTCATTAATTGACAAGAGGATGGATCATCTACAGCACAAATGATAGGAGGAATGCATCAAAAGCATGGACAACACCATGATTTCTTATGTAAAGGAGACAAATGTGTTGGTTGGTATGGACATATTTTTTATTTGTGTACTTTATAAAACTACAAACTTGTATTTATGTAAGCATTGAAGGTTATGGAGTAAGGACATGATGCATAATGTATTGGTTGGTATGGATGTAAGGCTTTATTTGTTTACAAGGAGAAAAAAGAAAATGTAGCCTCTAGAAGTGATTCATTATGTCCATCTAAACAAAAATATGATATGCAGATCCATGATGTTAAGATAATAAATTCACACAAGCACCCAATTATCAAACATTGACACTTGAATATGCAATACCAAGCTTTCAAGTGGTATCAGACCTGGGCATGGGCAAGTTTGTAATCTTCTTCAAAAGTACCAAATTAGGCTTCATAGAATAGAAACTATTTGCTTTTGATTATTAGAACTTACAGCCAAATTTTTCTTCCCTAAAATTGTTTTTTGTCATTTGTTTGTAGCATAAGTTATAAAGCCACTAATGCCCTAAACTCTGCATATACAGTGCTTGTATACAGTGCTTGTATACTCTGCATATACAGTGCTTGCATATACAGTGCTTGTATACATCAGTTCCTCATTTTCCGAAGAAGTTAGATAAAAATGTCATAGTGCACAATGAAGCAGTGTCAAGTTAGTGGTTCAAGTCATTAATTGACAAGAGGATGGATCATCTACAGCACAAATGACAGGAGGAATGCATCAAAAGCATGGACAACACCATGATTTCTTATGTAAAGGAGACAAATGTGTTGGTTGGTATGGACATATTTTTTATTTGTGTACTTTATAAAACTACAAACTTGTATTTATGTAAGCATTGAAGGTTATAGAGTAAGGACAGGATGCATAATGTATTGGTTGGTATGGATGTAAGGGTTTATTTGTTTACAAGGAGAAAAAAGAAACTGTAGCCTCTAGAAGTGATTCCTTATGTCCATCTAAACAAAGATATGATATGCAGATCCATGATGTTAAGATAATAAATTCACACAAGACCCAATTATCAAACATTGACACTTGAATATGCAATACCAAGCTTTCAAGTGGTATCAGACCTGGGCATGGGCAAGTTTGTAATCTTCTTCAAAAGTACCAAATCAAGCTTCAAAATTCCAAATAAGGGGTTTGATTTGTGTCTTGTTTGCTTCATGTTTTTAGAACTCATGGAAAAGTTGGTTGTGCAGTTGGTAACAGAGTTCAGAATTGAAGCATTAGAATAAATAAGAATGCACGTTTCAGGTTGACTTGGTTCAAAAGCAACACGTTCAGAAAAATGCACATCAAGATGCTATGAACCCAAGAGCTTCTTTCTTAAATATGAACACCGTAAATAAAATTAGATTTGTTTTGATCATATAACAGATCTAATATTTGAGAATATATTTGAAGAACAATTTAGATTGATGTCCAAAACACTAATTCATTCACAAATTGTGGTGTGTATACAACATTGTTACAGCTTAGTCTGCAGTATTAGACCAATTACGTGAGAAAATACAGAAACATTGCAATAAAAAGAACCAACAATTCAATTTGTCGAACAATTACAGAGTCATGTGAATTAACTCGACATTCCATGTCAAAGTTCAAAATTTCATGAAACTTCAGGAGAGTAGTGGCATATAATTGAACTTTTACTTTTGCATTGATGAGGGCTCAAACATTCCTCAGTGCTCATCAGGCACCCATATTTTTAATATTGCACTGATGAAGGCTCAAACTTTCCTCAAATTTTGCAGGCACCCATGTTCTCAATGTACCGAGAGCCTTCTGAAACAACCCAACATTCCATGTCAAAACACAAAGTTTCATGAACTTTAAGAGAACAGATTATGTCCATGAACAGATTATGAAAAAGGTATTTTTATAACAACATAACAATGGGAAAACATAAATATACTTATCATATGATAAAGGGCCACCTGACGACGCCATAATAACCTAGCTTATCTATTCTTTGTGCATACCTCATTGATTCCCACTAGAGTTGAAGTCCTTCTCTAGATGATCAGTCATGGTAGAAGATGATGCTTCTCCACTTATTCTATAGTTACCTAGAAAAATATCAAACGTTATCGCAAAGAAATTTTCTAGAGCATCAAGGTATATGTGCACACACAATGAAAGAGTGTCAAATGTACCTGGCATGGCAAGTAAGGTTGGATGGTCTTGCATCTCCCTTTGGTCTTGGGTTATCGCCATGGTTGGGGATTGTTGCATTGCTGTAAAAATAAACATACCACATGTTAAATAATAGTGATGATTAAATACTTAAATCTAAAATCATGACTCTATTCAACACATGAAACTAACCTGGAACCATAGAGTCAGCATTATTTGATCGATGACGTCCTCGCTTATTGAGGTACCGAAACTCAAATGGTTCATATTCTAATGGATCAACATTTAAATCAATTTCCAAACCATTGTTTTTTCTGTTGCTTCTTCTTTTCTTTATGGGGCTAAGGAAACTCTTCTTCCTCTTCAAAGATTGATCAAGAGATTCCAATCCAGGTGTGAAGTCAAAATCAGTAACGTGCAAATTATTGGCTTCATCCAACATTTTTTTAAGCATATCAGTCAACTGGATTGTCTTCGCCAAAGTAGTAGGAGGATTATCTAAAATGAGATGTGTATAGCTAAACAACTCCTCCCTTGCCAAATGAAGTGCCTTGGCATCTGCGTCAACAACATTTGTGGCCATAAGAGTAGCATCGACATCTTCATCATGGTTTTGAGGCTCTATATTGATCTCAGGTGGGTCATTGCATATGTTATCCTCTACATGCTGATGAAGCAATGGATTTGAATTATCCGATTGGAAATACAACCAATTAACCTTTATGGCATGCTTGCAAATGTTTCCACGGATAGACCATGGACATTCACACGTTATAAAATCCTTACGATACAAGGTGGCAAGGTATTTTTTACCTCGATCTGTCTGACTTCTCACCCAATAAGCACGGGTTATGTTCTCATGAGGACAACAATCAGTATCAATAATTTTTCTTGCTCGTTCCACTGATGATTCTAGCTGCTTTTCTCTCTTGTAGTTGTTTAGAAATCCTTCTTCTTTTAAGATTTCCTTGAACCGATAACAAGGTTCAACTGTTGTTAGTAGCATATGCAATAACCAATCCATCCTCTGGGCACATTTTTTCCTTCTATCAGATAGAAATGTTGTTTTTAGGTAACAATGGTATGACTCAACAACATTATTGGTCTCCTGATTTGCATGAGGAAACTCCCGACAACCTTTCACCCACATACCTAATTGCAAATAGAACGATGTCAGTCTCACTATATCACCTTTATAAAAGAAAAAAATGCATATAATATGAAAAAAAATGTTTACTTACGAATCTTATCTCCAGTGACCCAATTCTTGTTGAAATAGTCTAAGAACTTCTCTTCATCTGCAAACTTGATAAAAAAATTGATTGATTTCATCTTCCACTTCATAATTGAGAGTGTGTTTCATGATGAAACCTAACTCACTGAACATCTCTTTGGCTTTTATGGAACTAGTGGCCAACCGATTGACATTTTTCAACCAAGCCCTCCGTACATGCCAAACGCATAAGATCACATCACAACCTGTGATCCTCCTGCCATATTCAATGCATTTTAGTGTGGTATTTTTAGAAAAAATGCAAGTTTGGTTATATCATGACAATGTTAAAGTTACCTCAAGGCACTGATTTCAGCCAGTGCATCATCAACCATGAAAGCATTGACTTTCCAATCAGGACGGGTTTGGAAACACTTGCGCATGAGCTGCTCCAGCCATATTGCAATATCATCTGATGTGTTTCGTGATGCCACGACCCATGCAACAAGCACCCCGCTTTGTTGTTCATCAAATGCCACGAGTGTATACAACTGATACTGTCATTTTCAACGTTACATAAATTCAAATACAAGTTATTTATCATTTTGAATGGATACAACTTAAATAAATATATTCAATAAATCATTGGCATCTGACTTACCCCATATTTGTTTGTGTTAAATGTTGAATCCATGGCTATTAAGCTATTGTGCGATAGCTTGACCATTGTCTCCAACATCCACTTGTTTTGAATCCCTATTATAAAAGGGACCTCCACACCATTGGGCTTTATAAAAGAAAAAATCTTCCCGATGCTTTTGATACCAAAGGTTTACACTCATTTCATCCTTTTTGTGAAGTTGATAATTTCCCTTCGCTAACCTATTATAAATGTTTACAATATCTTTCCTGCATAAGAAGAAATCTCTATCTCGAGCTGCCACATCGATGTCAACATGTCTCTTAATGTGTGTTCTATACACTACATCAATAGGCACTCCCAAAAAGAAACAACTCTCTACATATGCAACAATGTCCCTCGAAAGCTTTGGCCTAAGCAAGGCCCTGGTCTCACCTGAAGTGTCACATTGACCATGACAAGCCCAACCTTCCCCATCTTCATGTTCATACATATTGAAAGTTAATATTGCTCTATCAGGAATTTCATGCATAACTTTCACAATAAAGTGGCATTGGCAACCCCTCTTCTGCACAAATGAGGTCCTTCGTTTAGCTGAAAGATTTCCTCTTTTGTCCTCTGGGCCAAATGAACAATGATAACTAAACCAAAAATTTAAATTGTTAGTACATACAAAGAAAGATAACCGTGGTTTCAAAAGATCTAAACAATATATATTTTAAATACTCACATATCATATTGCAATGCAGCAGTAGATCTTTCTTTTGGTTTATTTGTTTTTGGTACGAATTTACATGGAGCAATAGGATTTTCTTCCTCTCCTTTGATAAAGTCAGCAACTCGTCGTAACGGGATTACAGCAACACGATCAATACCATTGTTTTTTGTATTTATTTCTGCCCAAACCAAGTCTTTAATAGAGAAAGTCATTTTGCCTTTGAGGTCTTGCACCTCGAGATCCATGATATATTGCCATTTCTTTCGCTTGCCCATTTTGAACTAATCTGGTCAAACAATATGCAAGGACATCAAAACCAAAATTTCAATCTTAGCAAGTTATTCAACATATATATAAATATAAAACCTCTTTTATGCTTTTTTTGAGGTCTAAAATATCAATCACTCAATAATGACAAAAATAAATAGCACAAAAGGATGCAAAAAATTTGGGATGCAAGCATTTCCTTTAAGATGTTGCTTCTTGCCTCATTCACTTTCAACAAGGCATTCCTTAAAGGAAAGATTCCTTTGAGAACATGAATTCATGCAATCCAATGAATGTTGGCCATGTTTTTTTAGGGTCACCATTCGCTAAGCAAGACTAGACTTGAATGAAAGGGCTTTCTACAATGTACGTTTACATCACAACTCTACAAACATGAAGCAAAGAAGACACAAATCAAACCCCTTCACGTCACCACTCTTATGCATTTTGATTGGCATGCGAATTAAGACTACTACTCCTCTCACTGTTGTACTTGCACCTCATTTTATATCTTCTATTAGCTAGACACTTAGATTTAAACTAGTCTCTTAGTTCTTTATTGTTAATTTTAGGAAACAATGGTATGTTCTATGCTTTAGAGCAATTTTACTTCAATTTCTTTATTAGCCCAACATCAATATCCAGATTAGCAATCACATCAAGTAATGTGTCTTTATATGCAAGTATAAGTAATGGCATGTTGAGATATATGGTAAAATAGAATGAGTATTGTTTGTGTTCTATGAGAATAACTAGCTAGCTTTAATGGCTCCTAGAGGGAGCAGAACTCCGAGTGTGGAGATGGTTACAAGGGGCCTTGAGGAGTTCCATACAGGCCAATGGAGTTCCATCTTTCCTTCTGGAAAAGCAAGAGAACTGAAGAAAGATCCCCTGGTTTGTAAAGACGACTGACGCATTTTAGTCTTCACAGAGCACCTGAAACAGAATTCATATTAAGCCACTTATGAAACACAAATCCACTCTGAGTCTTTGCACTGGAATGATAGCTATGGGCTATCAGTTCAATAAGTTGAAACCTCAGGCTTCATTTTGGACTGTAGCCATTCTGGACAGCTCTGACTGACCAGGGAAGTCTACCAGGTATAATGGAGAATGGAATTATATCTCTTCAATTTGTTTTCATGACTGCTATAGGTATTGATGTAAAAGCAATGACATGAGCTTAGATGCATCCCTTACTCTTTATAAAAAGGAGACTGTGTGTGTACTTGGAAAGATACCCGTAACCTCAATGGAGTAGAAAGGGTACTTGGTACGCTACACACAGGGGTTCCAGGTTACAAGTTAAGGAGCATTTGGTATTTAGGTTGATTACATCTCTTTATGGTTTAAAACAAGTTCCAAGGACCTACTATAAAATATTTGACAAATATCTTATACTATCAAGATCCAAATCTCTAAAGAGGCGATGTTTTTGCCCTGAAAATAATGTTCGAGCAAGGTTCGAGGTCTCTACTTCCGGATAGGTGTTCTCCACCATCTATGCACTTGACCGGAGGGGAACAACATTGATTGCACTCGGCCGATTCAAGAAGGTTTGGAAGGACAAGATCCGCCTATACCTGTCGAAAGGGGTTTATGCCTGATCGAAGTTTGCCCGGGCAAGCAAGAAATTCCTCTCCTTATATTGAGAGCGATGGCGGCCAGTCGAGCGTTCGTTACCTCTCCCATAGGTCGAGAGTTCGACAGGCTCACCCTCACCCTGCCGGGGGCATGATGGCGGCCCGTTGGTCGAGAGTTCGACAGGCTCACGATGGCGGCCTTAACAGTCGAGTACCTAAAGGTCCTTATGGTCGAGCACAAATTCCTTGGTTGCTTGAACTCTTGTTGCTTGAAATTCCTTGGTTGCTTGAGAATATCCCTGCAAAAGTGAAGGGTTGTTCAACGAGTATAGAGACAGCATGCAATGAATTTCCAAATGGATTGCCACCAAAGAGGAAGACTGCACATGAGATGGACTTGATTCTAGGTGTGACATTGCCAAATCAAGCACTGCACAAGATGAGTACATTGAAAAGCATGGAATTATATCAGCAAGTTGGTGAGTTGTTGTCAAAGGGCTTTAATGGAGAGATTGTGAGCCTGAGCACGTTATCAGGTCTGATGACATCGAAGAAAGATGGGCAGTGTAAGATGTGTACAAACTCTAATTCCATTACGAATTCTGAGCTTGGCAGAAAAATTATAAAGCATGCTGAACTAATGATCCATGTATCAGAAAAACCAGCAAAACTAGCAGAATCAGAACAGCACAATGCTGAAGGTTTGGATGCAATCTTGGTTGAAAAGATCCATGTGCCAGAAAGAGAACAGTTAACTCCCACAGGAGAAAAATATACAAAGATGCATCAGCCAAAATCAGGATTGTCCAAGAAACAAAGCATGGAAATTGATTTGAATCCAGTAGATGGTATTGACACTGAATATGATAAAGAGAACAGAGATACAAATGTATTTTCAACTGAGAATAAGACACTCGAAATGAAGAGCAAATTTGATATTCTGAACATCAACAGCCTGGATAGTGACCTCAGTACTATTCCCCTGGAGCATGTAACTGAGCTTGAACAAGAGATTCTTGCAGTGAAGAATGCCTCCGACGTTGTTGAGCCAGTGCAGAGAAAGCAAAACCACCATAATGAAAATAGTGAGGAAGGTCTAGGTAAGATTTTGGTCAAACGTGTCTCAAAACTTGAGAAAGAGAAGTTGGCAGCAGCAGCAATGTCAAATGAAGCATTTGGTAGTCCGCAGCGAAAGAAACAACTTCATTGTGTGGAGAGTTTGGAGAAAGACTTAGTCAAGCATATTTCAAAGCTTGAGAAAGAGAAATTAGCGGCAGCAGTATTGTCCAATGAAGCATCTACTGGCGTGCAAAGAATAAAACAACACCATTATGTGAAGGATGACGAAAGTTTGGATAAAGTCTTAGTTAAGCATATCTCAAAGATTGAGAAGGAAAAAATGGCAGCATCAGCAGCATTGACAACAAATTCAGTGCAGAATGTAGGCAGAAAACATCAATCGCATGATACAGTTGAGGATAGTTTGGATAAGGTATTGGTCAAACATATATCGAAATTGGAGAAGGAGAGACTGGTAGCATTACCATCTGATAAAGAATCATTTCAGAGGGTGCAAAGAAGTCAGAATCACTGTGACAGGAAGGATGGAGAGAGTTTAGAAAATATCTTAGTCAAGCGTATCAAAATTGGAGAAGGATAAACTGGCAGCATTAGCATCGGAAAAGGAATCATTTCAGGGGGTACAAAGAAGTATGAATCACTATGATGTTACCGGAGAGATTTTAGAAAATGTCTTGGTGAAACATGTCTCTAAGCTGGAAAAAGAAAAAATACAAGCAATGCAAGAAGCATCTGAGAGGGTACAGAAAGGCCAACGTGAGTGTGATGCAAAGAATGAAGATAGTTTAGATAAGGTTTTGGTGAAGCACGTCTCTCGACTAGAGAAGGAGAAAAATATGGCAGCAGCACAAGAGACATTTCAAAGGGTTCCAAGAAATCGATGGCGCCATCAACCTGAACAGTTGTTTGCCCTCGATGGCGCCATCAACCTGAACGGTCATTTTCTCCCTTTGCTGGTGGTCCAAGTAAGTTATGGTCTCCTAAATCGTCAAATTCTAAGTTCGTTCTGTCGGCTTTACCAGTACTTCTCACTTTTTATGTGGAGCTCTGATTTCTAGATAGGCTTTGTCCCTATCATATAGGCATAATATTCTTACCTCTCTTACAAATTCACTGATTTTCTGCTTGTGTTTTTCATCCTTATATTCTAAATTTGATAATGATCAGGTAACGAAGCTGAGAGATGGTGTTGCGATAGGTTTTACAATCAACCATGCGGTCGTGGACGGGACTTCACTCTGGCATTTCATAAACTCATGGGCCGATCTCTGCAGAGGAGTGGCCACAATCTCTCACCCGCCACTTCACAGTCGGTGTTTTGATACAAAAGGCTCCCGCATAGCTCTGAACCTGCCTAAAACTCAAATGATCGACAAATTCTTCCCGGCTGCTCTGACCGAAAAAATATTTCACTTCAGCCAAGAGACGATCTCGAGGCTCAAGGACAGAGCTAACCAGAAAAATTCGAAGGAACCACTTATAATCTCCTCGTTCCAGGCTCTTTCACTTCAGCCAAGAGACGATCTCGATGCCAAAGTGATGAGGGTAGTATTGAGAGTTTAGATAAGGTCTTGGTTAAGCATCTCTCTCGGCTTGAGAAGGAGAAGCAGAGAGAATCATCAAAAGGTTCTGAAATTCTGCCACGGAGTTCAAAGTCTCAGACTAGGGTAAGTTCTTTAACTAAATGTGCAAGTACAGTCAATCGAATTGCAATGAGACAAACTAAACATACTGATATTTTACTGTCATTCAGGCACGATAATAACAATAACAATGTATGTTATATAAATGAAAAGAAACCAGAGAAGATGGTATTCCTAACTGAAGTCACGCCTGTTGTTCGTTAAACTCGTTTCAGAAACCAGAATTAGCTGTTCCAGAAGGCTGTTGTAGAATTTATGACCAGAAGAATTGACCGGCTAAGGTCTGGTTGTTCAATTCAGTTATGGTATATCGCTGATTCTCCGGGTCAGCGATTATGCATTGCAATCTTGGCGATTATGCAACAGGGTTATGATTATGAATACCAGCGCGCGGGTGACAATTCGAATTGGAACCGGATCGGAGTAGTCTGTCAGGGGATGTCAGGCCCCATTCCCTGCGATCCGAATCCGATTTTTTGTCAGGCCGTGGCAGGAATGTCAGGATTGCCAGGGGAGGGTGGCGGAGAAGCGGAGAAGGAGGGTGGCGGAGCTTCAGGAGGGTGGCGGAGCTCCAGGAGGGTGGCGTAGGGCAAAGACATTCCCGGTGGCCAGAGCCGGACGATTTTCCGGCCAGTGCCGGAAAACGAGCCATTCTACAACCTAGGTAGACTACTCCAAAAACAACCCCTCAAATTCTACGTTATTTGCACATCACCCCTTAGAAACCATCAGTGGGACATTATTGCTCAGTTTGAACCGTCAAACATCAGTTCGAATCCCAAAGTGCATTTATATATTCTTGGAATCCCAGAGTGTATTTATATATATTATAAGTTCCAATCCCAAAGTGTATTTATATATACAATTTGGAATAGCAGTAGTTTATATTTTATAGGTTTTTGGAGGTTTTTTTAATTTATTTATGATTTGGTAGAGATTTATTGGAATCCCAAGTTTGAATTGTTAATTTTCCACTATGTAAATATTTTTCAAAATGCCAAATCCATATAAACTGAAGAGCGTATTTTTAACCACAAAAATCAAAATTTCATCAAAATCTTTTTCACAAAATTCAAACCAAAAAACTTCAAAAACTTATAATATGTATATACACTAAAGAATTAGAGGCCAAATCTGTGAAATTTCCATGTCAACCCACGGTTAAATTTCCACTCAAAATGAACCCCACATGCAAGATGGCGACAAATATGTAGCTTGCCAATAAGTATTAAATGAAAATAAGTTACATATACCCACTGTTACATAACTGGCTTGCCAAAATCCAATAGTGGGCATATACAGTCCCCCACTCATCTAATGCCTATTGACAAACTACTTATTTTCAACAGGCTAGAAAACCCAGATAAACTTTATTCCATAGTGCTAGCCAATGAAATACACAATCATCACTACTACCAAAACAATGAAAATAGATGCCACGTCACTGTCAGCTTTCTACGATGAAAGAAAAGAGACCACAACTAATGGATCCATTACAATTTTGTGTGGATAATAACGATAAAATTAGGGGTGAATACGATTTAGCGTTGCTAACATCGATAAAACATTAAATGACGTAAACATGGGTTATGGGATACCATCACATGTATTACTAGCAATGTCGTATTCTAACTGGGTTTCAAATTTGTTTGGAAAATCATATAAATTTTGATAATATTTTTATATTTTTTTTTGTAAATTTAAATTATAGTTGTCAAGTTACTTTTAGTGTTTCAAAATTTTGATTCCAACTATTTTGACTATCCAAACAAATTTACCAACTCAGTAAATAACGCCCACCGTGGTTGCCCACCAATCATTTGTAACGTTGTGTACCTTACAAGGAATACACTAAATTAAGCGAAAAAGAGAACATTGACAAACTTTTAGCGAACGTGTGCAAGTCTGGCTTGTCTTGTTGTTTCTTAATGTAATGGGAAGAATAATAGAATTGAAGCCTCATTGCTGGACCTTTCCTCATGCTTTGATTTCTCGTGCTGGTGTGTTATTTGGCAAGATCCGAAGAAGCTTAATTATTCAGTTGCCCATGTCATGGTGATGGGATTATGGAGTAACCTACTCTTAAAAAATAAAAACTCTGTGTTTTTTTTTATAGGATAAACACAATCAAAATAACACACAAAATTAAGTATAAGCAAAATTTTATCATTATTCAAAATGGAACTTGTCCAAAGGGTTTTGGACAATTTTGAATGAACCTAAAAATTCAATTGAATTAAAACTTGGACAATTTTGAATGAATCCAACAAAATTCTAAATAATTAAAATTTTGATTTTTTTAGACAAGAGAACTAGCAACTTTCCTATAGATGTTTATTTTTCCAATCTAACTTTACTATGATGCCTATATCACCAAATACTTCAATCAAAATATGTCTATTTTTCCAACCCAAATTTATTATAATAAGCTATATCACCCAAACTTAAACCTGACATAAAAAACCACTCTCCCACTTACTCAAATTAAAAAAAAAACAAAAAGAAGAAAAGAAAGAAGAAAAAATACTAAAATGTTTCCATAATGTCATAATTACAATGAATAAAAAAGAACGAACTTTGCTCGACTCGGGTGCTGTGGCACTAGACTAGTGAGAATACACTACAACTAGCGTAGATTCAAGTGTCATTTTATTTGGGAACACTTCAATAAAAGGAGTTTATGTTTAGATTAAAGTGTCAATTTGTTTGGGAATAAGGGAGTTTCAATCTTCTTAAATTTAAAATGTCATTTTATTAATAAAAAGAGTTTCAATTTTGTTTAAATTTAGAAAGCTATTTTATTTGGAAATATTTAAAATAAAAAGAGTTTGAATCTTATTTAAGTTTAAAATTGGATTGTTTTAGAAAAGAGCTTTATAAAGTATTATTTTGAGATACACAAAGAGAAATAAGTAAAATAACCTGAAGGTTTGTACAAATTTGTATAGGCTAAGTTTTTTTTTAAATGAGAGTGTTTGTGGGTGCACATTTTACTTGTATGCTTGTATTTAAGTTTCACAATGAAAAATATTTTGAAAATAAATATTTTTTATTAAATTTTTTGGGAAACTATTTATTTATTTTTTTATAAAAAAAATTAAATTAAAAACTTAAGATTTCAATTTACAACCCTTTAATAAAAATAATATATTATGTTTTATATTTAATTTTAAATACTCAATTTTACAAATTCAAACTAAAAGCAATAACATTTTTATTAAATTTAAATTCATCAAACGATTCACAATAAAGTGAATGACTTCTCCTGGAGAGTGGGGTAAAGAACATATAACGTAAAGGAAAATATTAAAATTTGGAGATACCCCTCCCACTAAAGTTGGCAAGTTGCCCAACTATAAACATCTAGATAGAAAGTATTTATGGCAATATATATTATATATACATGTAGTTGGGTCCTTATTACTTCTTGATAAAATAGGGTACTGTACCATGTTATATATAGGTAGGTTCAAATCTTAATAAATACAATGATTATAAAAAGTGAAAATTAAAATTACATTGACAAAAAATAAGTATGTATTGTGAAAATTAAAATTACATTGACAAAAAATAAGTATGTATTGTATTTATAAAAACTGAAAATTAAAATTACATTGACAAAAAATAAGTATGTATAATTGTAATAATCATTGTTTAAACCTTTTTTTTGTTGTGTGAAGGAAGGTGGTTGATGGTTGAAAACGTTTTTTTAAGTATAAAAAAGATTAACATATATTTAATATTTCAAATTTATTTCAGTGAATATTCATGCGGTATTTTATATTATATTTTATTTTTATAATATAAAGATATAAAAAATGTATTTATATGCTTAAATTATTAATGAATCATTTATTTATTAAGATTTACATTTTAACATTACTAATGATAAAATTTAATTTAAAAATCTTTATAATTCAAAAATGTTATAGTTGAAAGTGACACTTTTCTATTTCTACCATTTCTTTTTGGTTTTTTCTTATTTTAGCATAACTAATTCTTTCGCTAGGAACAATTGAAGTTTCTATCAACAATGTTGTTTTTGTTTTCACAGGCCACTCCTTGGTCTGAATAATACATTTCATGCATCCATTTACTTTTTACTAAAGATTTTTCCCTATAATGAGATCAATGGAAAGATAGTTGTATCTAGAATGATGATCATATTGATGCCTTTTCTTCATCTTTTTTTCCTTAGTTTCTCCTTGTTTTAGTGTAGTCAGCAATTTAATTGGGGGCTACTAGATTTTTTAACAATATGCTTATAAGCCCCTCCCTAGCATAAATAATTTAACTCATGCTTCCTCTTACCTATTTTTAATGAGATTCCCTACAACGAGATTAGTGGAAATGGAGTTGCCTCTAGAATCATGATCACATCGATGTCTTTTTCACCTTTATGGAGATGGAACAATGACATTTATTGGGTTGTAGGAGTAGGTTTCTCTAAGGTCTTGCTCCTCCTTTCCCAATGGTGGGTTATCCTTGAAGCTTTCCACCAAGAATAACTTAAAATCCTTGGTTTAGTAATCAATGAAGACTTTTCTTTCAAACATGTTTTCATCACATCTCTATGATTGAAACATAATTTGCAATGGAGACAAGCTTCCATAGTCTATAAATTATTTCCAACTTTGATCTCAAATACCAAACATTTATTGGTCAAAAGAGTATTTACTTAAATCAACACAATCACATATTTATACATAAGTATAATAAGCAATGATATGAGTTTTTGAAATTAGTTATCCAAAACATTGTAATACTTTATAGAATCTAATAATATCAACATCATAGAAGGAAACTTAGCAATCTACTCCACAATAAGTTTTTATTCATATAAGCCTCTTGGGAAAGTAGTTAAAATACAATTAGAGGTAGTATTTAATTTCATGTATGAGACTTAGCCTAGAGGTAGCTTTAGTGATAACCACCAAGGAACTTCTTTCTTGCAGATATTATCTAAGATGAAAACACTTTTTGGTCATGGAGTAAGGCATAAAATTTATTTTCTTAGCCAATAGCTTTTCTTCCTTAACCATGAGGAAACATGTGAATGGCCCAATACCAAGAGGCATTTGGTAGAAGTGGAAGTTTACCCCTTATGGACCAATATTAGATAATTTTAGGTGTTGTGTTTTTTTTAATAGCAATGATGAGTTCACATGCATTATTTAATAGTAAACAATAATGATTATTCTCACTATTTATTAATAAATTGATCAATGACCACAAGGGTCATTGCCTTTCTTGTGGATACTATCTAGGCAGAAACCACCTTTTGGTCATGGAGTAAGACCTGGAATTGCTTTTGATTGGATAAGGTATTTTCTTCCTTAAACATACAGAAACAATTTAATGGCCCCAAACCCACAGGATTTTGGTAGGTGGGGAAGTTTGCTCCCTTATGGATCACTAATGATCGTTTAGGTGGTGTGGTTTTCCTTGAATAATGGGAATGAGTTAGCCTACATTCACAAATAGTAGCCAATAATAATTATTCTCAATGTAACTGATTAACAACTAAGTTATGATAATTTTTTCCACCTATAAAAAGAAAAAATGATATATATATAAACACCAAAGCATCGTAACAAAATCCATACCCACCATGGCCTAGGGCCCTCACATGTTTGTTATTGTTTAATTTATGTTTTTTTTGTCATAATAAGTTGGTACTCATCACCCTAAGAGGGATATGATGTTTGGTTCACAACACCATGAATGCCTCACTTGTGAAACATTGCACATACTCTCTCGAGAAATGTAAAACATTATAAAAACAAGTGCCACTGTAGTGGTGATGCATATGCTATTATTAGAATTTAAATAATTAATATATATTGTTGAAGTGTGGAAAGAGGCCTTATAAAATGACCCACAACCCAAATAGTTAATGGGTCCTATTGGATTTTTAATCCTTGATAGTGATACATTTCCCTACAAATGATCAAGTTGTATACATTTTGACAATGTCTCTTACAAAAATGAAGTATATGTAGTGTTGATCACTAAAATATGCAAGAGTTTGTCTTTCTCTCTAATTATAGTCACAAAAAGTTTTAAGAGTGGGATCATTATATGCAACCCCTAGAGCTTCTCTAGAGACATAAAATTTAGACACAAAAAAAAATAAAAAAATATGTAGGACGAATCTTAGAAATAATAACATATATGCATTAGTCATCCTTTAGATTGACTTGAAAATATTGAAGTAAATGTCTAAGTGTTTTGAACTTAGCTAAACAATTTCTAGTGAAAGACAAAGTTGTGGGTATATATTTTGAATCCATATTGTTTGCATATTTTACTATGGCCACTCGAAGTGAATTTTTTCTTACCAAAATTCCTCTAATGGGAATCCCATATGAAAGATGTGTTGATTTTTCAAGTGCAAAAGATACAAGAACTTATTTCTGAAATACTGATAATTACTTCTAATGATGTAGATCTTCTTTTATCAATTCTAGTTTATCATTAAGCAATTACAATTCAGAAATTCAACCATAAATGCATAAGGACAATAGAGATCACAATACACAGAGAACACAAGATTTACCCTGGGAAAACCCACTTGGTGGAAAACCCAATAAAATTTTCCTTGGATAAATTCTTTAGTTCAACAAGAGATACACCTAATATAGCTAGTCAGCTATGACCAACAAATATATGGTCAAATATGTTCAAACGAACCCCTTGTCAAGTCAAACTTTTGCCCTTCAAATTTGGCCCTCTTTGAACTTCCTAAGATGAATTAATCCTCCCAGAATAGGCCTAGAAACTTAGCCCTATTGTCCAAAATTTCTGCCCTGTTACCCATAAAATCGATCTGTTGCCTATGCAAAAATCCACATGTGCGAAGGAGAGAGAGAGAGAGAGAGAGAGAGAGAGAGAGAGAGAGATGAATTCGTCCTTCTTTTCCTTATTCATTCTTCTTTTCTTCGTTTGGATTCCCAAAATAATACTTGTCTTGTAAGAGATCGAATGGTGCCTTGTGGATGAGGTTTAACTCTCTATATATAATGTTCTTCCTATCATAACGGGCTAAACATTCAAAATTAAAAACTCGACAAGTTTGGAGCCAAAAGTTCAAAATTTAAATTTCAAAATTTTCTCTTTTGAATCCAACATGAAGAAAATGTCTTATATTAATTCTTTCAAGGGAAAAAATGACATGAAGAACATGTCTTACAATTTCAATATATATTTCAATGGCTTAAATGTAAATTATGAAAACTGACCATAGCTACAAAAATTCAACACTCCCGCTTTGCTAGGGAGGTGTTCATAATGAATAAACAGATGTTCTTTTTATTGACAAATTTACTAAGAAAAGATTATAATGAATCATCATCATTATTCTATTACCATGAATAGGTGAGCAATTTTGACACATGGTAAACCAATAGCATCCACTAATTACCATAATCTGGTCAAACATCTTTGAAACATGGTAAATCAATAGCATCATCTAGTCACCACAATTTAGGTCGGCACCTCAGACCTATGGTATATCCTTATCATAATTTGGGTTGGTACTTCAGACACATGGCACATCATTTAACATCAATTAGGCACAAAAATTTGGGTCTATCTGATGCCTGGTATATAGACTAATCTTGGTTCAACATTATTTGGGTCAAAAACCTTTGACACATGGTGAATCTCCAAAAGCCACATTCTATCTGAATAATTTGGGGCTTGATGCTAAACAAACATGATGCTCCAAGACCATTCTTCCTCATTTGGGTCATCATACTTGACACAAGAAGAATGAATTTACTTTGTTTGACTATTATCCCTAATTTGAGTCAATATACTTGACATAGGGAGAATGATAGTCCGTGATGCTTGTTGAACCCCAAAATTGCCTCTTTTTGATAACCTTCTTATACTCCATTCTCCCCTTTTTGACCTTTATAACTCTAATTTGGGTATCAGTTTACAAGGTTTATGGCATATCAAGTACATAGTCATCTTCTATTTCATAAATATCATTAGTATTTATTATTTAACTCAATATTTACCTGAGCTACTGAATTACATCGATTTTGTAGCTAATGTATGATTTTGTAGCTAAGTCCAAGGTTTGATGGGGTGCGAAGCTTCAGCCAAAGAACAGGGCATATCGGAAGGTGGAAATTAGCTAGTACAACGATTTTTTCCTACCTTCACAACTTGGATCGATAAGGAGAGAACCATAGCAGCTCGGTCAAAGTGGAAGTCAACCACCGAGGAAGGCGAATCAAGCAAGCAAGGAATTAGTGAATGCAAATATTCAGCCTCATGATTTGCTTCACTAATAGAAAATCATGATATTTTATCTCTTAATGTTAATTTTAGCTAGTGTCTATTAGCGTAAGGCGTAATACTCTAAAACATATAATGCATAGGAGTTTTATAAATATGCCTCTTAGCATAACAGACATAAACTTGGAATTTTATGTTCTAAACACTCTGTTTTATATATAAACTTTGTTTCATTCTTATTTCTTTGTTGTGTGATTCCAAAGCATGGTTAATCATCTTGTGAAGACATCATATTGATACCTGATTCTCATGGGAGGGCCCCCTCGAGATAGTAATGTTTCCTTTTAATTGTGATTTAGTATTTCGTTCTGTGTTTTATGTAGGATTTTGTTAATTTTAATTTTAATTTTTATAACTTTAAGATTGTTTTGTAGTAGGTTCATTTAATCATTTTATTGTTAAGTGAAGCGAGATCTCTTATGCACATGGACATAGCATAAGTTTACATTGATTGGTAGCATAGTTTTACATTGCAGTTATATAGATAGGATTTTAATTTGTAGAGATAATCCTTCTTTTTGTCAAGAGTAGATTCATTTACAATATTAAGGTTTCATTTCAAGAAAGTGTGATTTTGATTTAAAGTAAGTGTGATTTCATTTAAAGCAAGAGTGTGCATTTGAATCCATTTCAAGGAAAGTATATGTGTGATTTTATTTAAAAGCAAAGTGTGTGTTTGATTTTACTTTGAGTAAGTTTGAAGTAAGTGTGAAGAGTGTGATTTTTTCATTTAAGCAAGAGAAATAGAATTAATTTCATTTTTTTTACGAGTTATTTATTTACTTACATATATGTAGAGAAACATGTGCATTTCAATATCTCAAATTAACTTAGGAATTGTTTGAGTAATAAGGACTCCTAGCACAAACAATGCACATACATTTCATTAGTTTACTAGCCCTGGTTGATAATTCATATAAGTAATTTAACACCAATTAAATTACCAAACATTTACGCATCATTGCCGAGGAAGTGTATATAGGAGTCTTTTTATTTTTCTTTTCATTAAAAAAAATGATATGCATAGGGAAAGAGATTCTAGAGGTAGATTTGTAAGTAGAGGTAGGAGTTTGATTCCAACATCACCACTCACCCCACCATGACCTCGTAGTGCCACACCATCCACCCAAACTCATATTCCATCAATTATAGGCAAACATAGACTTCCTGAGGTACTTAGATTTGAAATCCAAATTAAAGATTCACCAACTTCTTCAACAGAAACTATAATAGAAGAAGAAGATCATGTATCCCCAATTGAAGGAGTATTTTTTCTATCTTCAACTAGAGAACAACTTCTAGGACAAGAACTAGAAATTCCTAGTGAAGAGGAAGAAGAAGAAACCTATTTTAACATTCCATTGATAGAAGAACCATAGGAGCTAGAGGAGGAACTATAAAATAAAATTGTGGAACCTTACATTAGTTCTGAAGAATCTACAATGGCAAGAGAAGGGGAAGGGGAAGTACATAATGTGAATGGTGAACAACCTGGGATTGAAGCTAGAAGAGGGGGTGGAAGAGGTGGAGGGAGAGGAAGAGGTATTGGTAGAGGAGGTCCAGAACCTTTTAGATTTCCCATCCTCGATGAAGGTACCACAACCATAGTGAAAAATATGTCACCTTCCATCCTTCTTAATTTTCATGGATTAAGAAATGAGGATCCTGAAACACTTCTATTTGAGTTTGAAGTCTTGTGTAGATATTATGACTACTTGCTTGATACTCAAAATTTGAAATTGTTTCCAGCCACTCTTAATGATGCAACATTAAAATGGTTTATGGGCTTAGGAGTACATTCTATAAGAACATGGGAAGAAATGAAAATTGCATTCTTAGAAAAATACAAGGATTATTGTATTCCTCATAATATTAAAGATGAAGTATTTAAAATTATGCAAAAAGAAGATGAAAATCTTGAATATTTCATTGAAATATTTGCTTATAATGTAAAAAGGGCTAAAATGCATAATCTAGATGAAGAAACTTTGAAATCTCTCTTACTAAAATCTATCATAGATGAGTGGATAGATCTTCTCAATTTGATGGGTAAAGGAGATATTTCTTAGTTATCATTTGGATATATTTGTGAGTTATGCATAAACATTTCAAGAGGAAAGGCAAGAACTAGGAAAAATCCAAGAGATCTTGTTATGTCTAGGATTAATAAATCTGCAATTGGGACAGTAAGTAGGGCTGAAATAGGCAATTTGCTTGACAACTTTAAAATAGATATTTTAGGGAGTCTTAGTGAACAAATAGATACCCTTAAGGTGCAAAATAATTAAAAGGCTAAAAATGTTGCATTATCTATCTTTTGTCCAAAATATAAAAAGAAACATGCCTTGAGGGAATGCCCTCTTGACTTAAAAAGTGTGGAAACCTGTGTTATATGTGCAGAAAATAATGATACAAAGGAATGCCCTTCAATACATGGTCTTAAAATATGTCTATCAAGAGGAAGCAATGTCAAATCAAGTAGAACCTCTTCGTTTTATTGCCAAGAGACCATGGCAAAATCCACAATCGAATATGACCTCAAGGTTTCAACACTCAAACATATGCACAACCATCACAAAGTAATGGGACTACACCCATGCCTTGGAAACCTTGGCCTCATCCTTGGGCACAAGGATGGAAAAATCCTTATGGCAAGTGCCATCAATATCCTCAATATCCTCAACCTTACCCTGTTTTTCCACCATAATATTTTCCTCATCTTCTTCAACCCTCTCGACCTCAAAATCTAACCCCACAACTTTCACTACCATTTCCAAAAAAGCCAAATGAACTACCTACTCAGCCACTTCCAAATCCAAATAATAAAAATTCATAGTCTGTTTACAACATGGAGGGACAAAATTTCCAAGCTTACATGATAACTCCATTAGATCTAAATAATGTCCAACTCAGATCTAGTAGAGTATCGAAAAAGAAGTCACCATTATTTGTTATCCAGGAGTCTGAAAAGGATGAATTCTCTGAGAAAGAGACATTTTATCATCAAAAGGAAAATTCTCAAAAAAACCACCCCCGTACATTCTGATGATATTCCAATAAACTCAACTCCCATTATATAACAACCTTTAGTCTCTATTCAAAATCCACCTTTTCCTAAAAGATTGAAAATTGACAAAGGAGTAGAAAAACATATTGTGTTGCTTCATTATGATATGATAGATGAACTGAAGAATGTTTGTATAAAAATTCCTTTGTTACAAGCTATCAAAGAAATACCAATATTTTCAAAGACAATCAAGGAGTTAAGTATTAAAAAACCAGGAAGAAAAAAGAAAAAAGTTAAAAGAATCTAGTTAGTTGAAAAAATTGCAGATATCATGATGGGAAAGACAACAGTTCAAAAATATTTAGATCCAGGAAGTCCCATTGTGAAAACACACATTAATGGTCTTGAGATTCCAAACACATTTATTGATCTAGGAGTGTCTATCAACATCATGAGTAAACAAACTATGGATCAATTGAAGCTTCCTAATCTTCAATATACACCTACACTATTCCAATTAACAGATAGATTCGTTATCAAACCTGATGGTGTGTTAGAAGATGTATTTATATCCTTAGATTATTGGGAATATCCTGTTGACTTTTTTATCTCAACACCCAAGAATAATCTAGGAGGACACCCATTGATTCTAGGAAGACCATGGTTAGCTACAACTGATGCTTTTATAAGTTGTAGATCTGGTGATATGTTTATCTCTAATGGAAGTTCGACAAGAAATACAAATTATATCTTCTTGCAAAAACAATGATAGAATTAGAAAGTGAAGCATTGTTGGGACGAGGTCCCCTGGGGTCAAATTTTGTAAAATATTGTAAAGTCTTTGCATTTTGAGAAGCGGAGCGCGAGTAGCACGGGTCGATAGGAGTCAAAGGAGATTTTTAGAAGGTAAAAGCCCCTTAGTTTGTTAAGAGTAGTTGTTTTGAGACCCACCCATGGTTCACGGACCATGTTATTGTAATGAAGAATGATATAAAAGGGAGTCATAGAAGATTCATAAAGATATCTAAGAAAGAGCATAGAAGTGCAAGATTGGGGTCCATTTTTTTGGTTTTGTACTTAGGTCAAGGGGGAGGCTCCTAAAGCTATGTGTGTAGGGTTGAAAAGACTGTAATTGAAGATCTAAAGCATAATAAAGACTTATTTTGGAGAATTATCTGTGCATTTGTGTATTACTTCTTATCTATGAATTTATTGTATTTTTGATCTATTGAATGAAATCAATCAGCAAAAGTACTTAATAGATTTGTGAAGAAGTAGATCTGTTTATTTACATGATGTTATAAATGTTTAGCACAATCGAAGAAGGGTTTAGATCTGCTAACTATTAGTTGTTGTAATTTCCAGGTTTTAAGGGTTAGAGTTCGTGAAGGTCAAGGTAAAGCCCTAAGTTTGTTAGAAACACATCACGTAGTCCTTTGGATGCAGAAACCTAGTTCTAGCATCCCCCAATACTGCCTCAGGTGAGACTAAAACCTGCACTAAACTGGTTGCTGCTGAAAGGGCTAGTAGTGTAGGGTTTTTTTGGTTAGCGCAACCAACTCTGAACCTAGGTCCAAGCCCCCTCAAGCCAACAAATGGTTCTATTGTTGGGACCAGGATCTATCTGAGGAATGTATTATGTGGCATAAGTGGATACCAACTAAAAATGAGATTGAAAAGTGGATATATCAGAAGTTGTACGAGTTTGCAACCCAAGAAACACAGGAATCTGCACCTGTCAAAAATAGAGTGGTTGCAAAGATATCTATATACAGAGGAACACAAAGTTTTCTTCTTCTCTTTTTCGTGTGAATTATACAAATGGTTAGCTAAATTGGTGGATGGTCAACCTACCTTGAAGCTGGATAACCCCATTGTGTGGACTCCAGAGTTAGTGAAGCACCTGGAAGAATCATAAAACAAGATCATGAAGGTTGTCAGTTATTGGATCGATAATAATTTGGTGGATTTATTACTGAGTTTGCGATTGATACGTCTGTCAGTTATAGAGAAGTTGAATGCCAATTCTTCAAAGGACCAAGAGGTAAGTATCTGAAGTCTCTGAAAACTTGGATTAAAATTCTATTGTGTGAGAAACAAGTTATGCCATTAAATTGATGTTTAGACGAGACTTGACGGGAACTACGCGAAGTGGGAGACCATTCAGAAGAGATCTAGAGTACAATCCTCTGTTGAGATAATCTGATAGCGACAAAGAAAGTTATAGTTTGAAGACATCTCAAGGTGTGTCGTAGACGATAGATCAGGGTATTGTGGGAATACTGTATTCATCCACTCCACCTCTGGCATCACCTCCACCTCACACACCTACACCTCCACCTCCACCTCCACCTCCGCTATTCAATATGGTGAACACTATGAAGATGCTTATTTTCAAAGGTCTATGGATAGAAGACCCTCATCAATTCTGGTTTGTAGTAGATGTTGTGTGGAAGTCACAACAGATAACAGATGATGATCTGAAGAAAGTGCAGTGGGTCACAGTGTTGCAAGACAGGGCGTTGAGCTGGTATATTAAGTACAGTACGACTCATCTAGCTGCTTCATTGAAAGAAACCAAAGATGCGTTGAATAATGAATTCAGAAAGCCTAAGTCTCAAGCCTAGTATGTGACTGAGGTCAAAGAGATTAAGCAAAAGGTTAATGAATCTGCATGGGATTTTGGTCATGTTTAGAAATGGAAATAAGAGATTCCAGTTTATTTTTTCCTTGAATTAAACTAGAAATTAAATTCGAATTCTATTCTCATAGAAACTTAAAATAGTTAAATTAAGTTTATTAACTTACTTAACTTAGGAAATTCAAGTTGGAAGCCTTTGTTTCGTCATGTGTATGTTCTCCCTACTTTGTAGGAGTCAAGTATGGGTTAATTGTGAGTTGTAAAATAGAAGACTCAGTTTCATGAGTCGGCTTAGTTAAATTAGTTCTCAAACTGATTGAGAGAACTAATAGTGAGTTAACAGTCAGTGATGTCACTAATGAACTCCACCAGTGCTACTCTAGTTAACTGAATATTTACTCATCAGAAACTCATGCATGTCGATTCTGAGAAAGACCCAGTTGAGACTAGAGTGAAGGGACAGTGTGCTATTTTTTTTATCTTTTTCTAAGTTGCATTGACAGTGCATGCATCCTTAAGGGATTGCGTAGTTTTTAGAGGCTTTATTTCCCTTGAAACACAAGCTATCCTCCATAGGAATTACACTTTGGAATAGCGACTTGGAGAGCTTGTGAATTGGCTAAGATTTGGCCTTGAGCTTGCTTATGAGTTGGAAATTGAATTTGCTGAGTGCTGGGATTGTTCTAGAGAGAACACGCATTGTAATTTCATCTTGATTTTCCATATTAATACAAAACAAATAGTGGGGTTTTGAGTTGTGGCTTTCCCCAGATATTTATTGTGTTATGTACCTTTGGTTCTCTTCCTCTATTGATTATTGTTTTCTCGATGTTTATGGGCTTCTGCTGTAAAGAGTACAAGTATATTCTTGTCTCTTGCTTTAGAAAATTGCATTAGCTTGTGAATCTACAAGATTTTCTACATGGTATCAGAGCTAAGCACAATATACTAGAGGAGATTTCAAGTTTTGAGTTTCTCAGTTACAGGTGAAATTCTAATTTGCAATACATACTTCAGGATCAACAGATAGCGTTGCATGGATTGAGGCTTTAGTATGCCTTGGAAGGCAACTCGAATTTCATAGCCTCGAGGGACAGGATGGAGGTTGTGATAGAGGACAATGGCTTGAAGGAATTTGTTGAACAAGAAATTCCTAAGCCAATAGCTAGTGATGCATAAAACTTGGTCAAGTGGAAAACGTGTGTGGTGAAGGCAAGGCGGATAATCCATGAGGGAGTTCGAGATCATATTGCCTCGAGTCTCTGTGGAAAGGAAACCTCGCATTCTAGGTGGAAAACATTGACAGACGTGTATCAGAATAACAGTGATCAAAGGAAGTTGGCACTGAAGGATAAACTTCGTAAAATCAAGATGGATAAAGGCAAGACGATCCCAAAGTACTTAACCAATTTCACCCAACTATGTTAGAGAGACACAACACGGCGGGACATGCACAGCTCTCGGCGAAGTAGTCCACATGGATGCGACAGTTACAAACACAAAGTGAATAGATAACACGCACAACATCTAGCAGAATAGTCCACACGAGTGCGATGGGCGTTATAACAAGTTTACAAGAATGAATCTATTGAGTGTCCGGTGGAATAGCCCACGCAGGCAAGACATCGTTAGAAACTGATACAACACATTTCCAACAACATATGTACTAAAACAACCGAAATAGTTCAATTGTCTTAATATAGGTTAAAGAAACATGCATTACAAGTGTCCAATGAATATTTTTACAAACAAATACAATACATGTTTGAAAATGCCTGTTACTAGGCTTCTGAATTAAGCAAAAGTTCCAAGACACATCCATACAACATTGCATCACCAACCCCAATAGTGGGGCATTGGAGCCACTACTCTCTTCTCAAAGAAAAGATTACAGACTCTCAAGGATATGCAGGAGGAGCCAAGGTGAAAATTCATTTCCATGTACAAATAAGGGGTATATATAGCCAAGGGTGAAACTGACCCTTGTGACTGTTCGACTTCCCTCATGACTAGTTGACTTAAATGACTCTTCAACTTTGCATGACTCTTCAACTTTACATGTGGGTGTCTTTGACTTCCACGTTACATTACATTGATTACAACAGTATGGCCCACAGTATTGATGTGGCTGAGATGACTCATGACATGACTCGACACAACAATGTTGTCATGTTCATGCTGATGGCGATGTCCATGTCAAGCTGCAATGTCGTTGAGTGATGAGTGTGCTCTTGGTGTATCATAGCTTCACCTCCACATGTTAAGGTGTGCGATGTCTTTTATGATCTTGGTGTTTGCTTGATAGTTCATGCATGCGCATGTGTATCCTTCGCTTGCTACTTGGTACACCTCATGTGTTCGTCCATTCACGAATAAGTCTCCTAGCATGCACTCCTTGTTCATCCGATTCATCGTCGTGCCATGTCTCATTCATGTACCTGTATTTGTAATCACTCATGACGAGACGACATTAAATCCATAAATCTCCTAATATACCATGATGCATCATCTTTCTCTTTCGGGTGCAGGTGACCAGGAGAGAGGACAAGGCTCTAAAATTGCGCAGAGCACATTTCGGGCTAGGATACGGGCTTCGTGCACTATCAAGGAAAATTTTGCAGAGGTCACTAGGAGGTAGAAATGGGCAGTCTAGATCAACAGTGACTGTCTGAGGGATCTGGCTTAGCTGAAGGGTAGAACTGTGCAAATTTTCTAGGGAGGCAGTGCAAGCAGTAGCGAGGACACTCACAGTGAAAAGTGCGTAGATTCTTCAGGGAGGTTGGCAGTAGGCTGCGGGAGCTTGCTAGCCAAAACTGTGCAGAAATGGGAGGCTGAACGGGGTGTCGGGCAGCTAGATGACAACCTACGAAAAATTTGTAGTTTTCAGGAGGAGCAGCAGGTCGACTGATAGGGTGATTGGCTGACAGAACTGCACAAATTTCGAGGACAGTGTAGTGACAGGCAACGGGTGCCTGTCCTGTATGTCTGCGTAATTTCTTTAGTTAGTGGAGGCGAGCATGCTAATAGCTTCTGCGCCATTTTTTGGAGGAGTGAAGCCCGAGGTCACTGCACGGTCAAATTCTGCGGTTGACCAGCGAGAAGCTTGATAGATTTTCTTACGGGCAGCGCAGATTGAGATGACTTGCTGAGAAAATTTTGTGCTTTTCTGGGTGATAGTCAATCATGTTGATTCCAGGATTGCACAGTGCAGAATTCTTAGGAGGCAGCCTCAAGATCTATGCAATTCTAGGCTGCAGTATATGATCGTTGAGGGTTGGGACTGGTCAGTGCAACTCAGCGGAGGTTCAACTGTTGGAGGGTGATCCGGTCGACAGAGTTTCAGCAACATGATTAAGTGTGTGAGCGAGTGAACTCGTGACGAGTTTCAACAAAATGACTGAGTGTGTGAGCGAGTGAAATCGTGAATACATGACCTTTCAAACACACACTTGACATGACTTGGCGACAAGACACCTCAAAGCAACAAGACAACATATTCTCAGTGTGACTGACTGCGAGACTATCTAATGGTGAGAGAGACAAGTGTGACACTTCAAATAGAAATCCAGGAAACCATGACGACACTTGTACGACAGTACTTACAACATTGTGTGTGAGTTCACTAAATGTTTACATAGCAAACACAACTCAAACACAACCTTCAACATCACCAAAATGAGGTCGCAAGGATGACATAGCAATCAACACGTCGAAGACAACAATTGGTCAAACGAGTGAAAAGGAAGCAAGACGTGTAGAAGAAACACATAAAATGACTTTTCAGGTTTACGCACATGCATGTTACTAAGGACATGATGATATGACAATGACAAGCAGTACTGCAAACTCAACTAAGAGGTGTACTTCGAAAGGTGTTCTTTACTTACCATACTTACCCTCAAGATGATCATGCATCCAATGGAGTTTTCATGCAGTCTTGATCTCTTCCATTACTTGGTTTCTTGGTCCTTCTCCTCAACTCCTTGGGGGTGATCTCAGCATGTCACCTTTTCCTGTAGTCACTGGGCGATGGATCAATGCAGTTTCAACAGGAAGTGACTGCTGCTCGGATGATACCATGGGAGGCCCATATGTGGAGTTTCTGCATGGAAGACCGACAGGACAACTTCGATAACAATGCGTATTTTTGAGGCATAGGACACTACTTTAGGATGGGGGTCCTTGGAGGACGCCTCTGTTCAGTTTCTGAATGGAGGGTTGTTGGACTGCTCTACGCATTTTTGGAGAGTAGTGTTGGTTGCCTAACTACTCTATGGGCTGGGGGGTTTCAACAGGCAAGGGAGGTTGGGATCTCTACACATTGTGGGGTTTCAACAAGCAAGGGAGGAAGCTTGATGGTTGTAGAAGCAAAGTGCACAGTTCTGGGAAGCTAGATGAGGCTAGGCTGTTCGGGAAAATGGCTTAGTGTCAGACCAGTGAAACATATGTAAACATTGATAGGACTTGACTATCATCGCACATGGACACTTAGTGACACAACGTAGACCATCCAAAATTCATAAGACATTTTTCTTGATGCAACAACCTTCGTGACAAAAGTGCATGAAGTAAGTGAGAAACATGTCCATGTGATGACACCCACTCATACACACACAATTCCCTTGAATTAAGACAACATTCCCTTTTCATGACAAACAACAACCCCTATGTCCAAAGATGACACATGTTGCATAAATATGAGAACACGGATAACTATTAAGATCAAGGAGGGGAGTTTGAAATCATCATCTTACCAACAAGTGACCAAGGGTGACTGATCGCAGGATCCAAGGTAGGCTCCAAAATTTGCATGCGAGCTAAAATTTTGGAGGGTTGTTGTAGCCACTGCAACACTTGGCGACACACTAGTAGAACTCCAGCTCTCTTAATGGACCTTGTTTCATGAAAAGAGAGTCTAACCCTTCCAGAAGTATTGTTAGATTCTTTGATCATTGTGGTTTCCACACTAGCTTCATTGAAAGATGTAGCACCTACCATGCTCTTGATCGGTCAACACACATTCCAATCCAAGTCAACTCAGTTGTTTCAATTAGGGATGAGGGGTATATTGATGCACAAGTAATATAGCTGTCAGAGTTTAAGTTTCATCTCTGGTGTTGCTCCATTGCCAGCGGGCCTGAAGAGTACCTGGGCAGAGTCATGCAGGAACATAAGCATCGCTCTGCTGCTAGCGAGCCTAGTCAGTACCCCGTATAGTTACTTTCATCACCTCTCTGCACAAGAAGCCTCTCTCTTCTTTCGCCTTATTAGTTTTTCCATTTTCATTTTTTCATTTTTTTCAAAAAAAAACTGTGAACACACACTTATTTATCTCAGAGGCGGAAGAGGGATCCCAACTTATTGAGAGAATAATAGGTTGTTCCTTCATAGAGGTATGTTTTATATACCTTTGACATACTTGTTAAGGTTTTTCCCCCTCACCTTACTCTACTTGACTGAGCTGACAAGTGTTAACCCAAAGAACTGATTAGAGTAGGCGGTACTAGTTAACAGTGCAAGCGTTGCATTTTCACCAAGACTCACTCTAAACAAAACATATTTTCCATCAAGACACCATCGACTAAAGACAAAAAGTTCTTCATAAAGAGAGAGGACAATAGATAACCATATTTTGATAGTTGTACAAGCCCTCTTAGATTTTCCCAGCTTATCTCAAGAGCCAAACGCAGTTTCATGAGAGGCTAACCGATGGGTACAAGAAAGCAAAGAAAGAAAGAAGAAAAAAGAAGAAGTAAAGTGAAAGCAAAACAAGTAAGCAAAGCAAGCAAGAAAACCAAACCAAGTAAGCAAGCAAACAAACATGCAAACCAGAAAGAAAAGTAAATCAAAGAAGCAAAGAAGCAAAGACTACTACTACTCCTACGCTAAACAGTGCATGGGCCTACTCACATGAAGTGATATTTCTAATGAAACCACTCGCGCATTGGCTGGCCCATGTTGGTGAAGAAATGGTTCGCGAAAAGCACAGTCAAGCGAACCAGAAAACATGAAAGATCTAACAATGAAGACTAACGCACACCGATTTTAAACACATCCACAGAAAATAAAAGAGTGAAAGCACAAGACAAACACTTTGTGGACTTACCATGGTGTTGTGACACACTGCATACAACTGATAGGAATATGCACTCTCTTGACTGTGACAAACAAGAAAACATGAGAAAAAGAGACAACTTACGCTTTGCAAGTGTTCTTGTTGTGAATGATTCCTCTAGTGCGTAAGTGATGGGATCATGTGATTCCGGTGGAGGAAGTGAATTATGTGTGTTGGATTGATCTTCAGTGCATATAGATCAGTGATGAGGAGCCTTGGGTGTTTCACAAATTTTCTTATTGGAAGTGGAACTAACCTCAGGATAGCAAGGGCCTGACATAACCATCATCTCAGGCTAAACTGCCTTGATAGCCTGCAAGTTTTCCACTTCGTCAATAGATAGATCATCAGAGACCAGTGGATTAGAAAGATTAACAGTGAGTGAATCAACATCATGATCAAATGAAAAATTACAGAGATCATGACAACCGTAATCAGAAAATTCGGGATTCTCATCAACATCCTCATGATTTGATGAATCATACAGAGGGGTAGATGAGAAGAAAGAATGTTCAGCCTCTGCATTTCCAGAAAAAGTAGATGAAAATTTGAGTGAATTATCAATGAAATATTTGTCCTCTCCACTATCAAGTTATGGACTGACATCAGGTGTGTTCTGTGAATGATCGAAGCATATGCATCTATGGATTGATTTACACAAGGAAAATCAGAGATAATAGAATCACCATAGATGTCAGGAAAAAGTGGAGGAGGCACTGACAGAAGGAGGTTATCCTTTACCATGGGTTCATGTTCAGATTCCTACACACACTCATCATGAATGATAGTGCAGGTTGGCTGCACAATATCAACTCCGTTGATGGCTCGATCCTCGTTCACAACACATGTGGAGTTCAGAACATAAGAACAGAAGACAATGCAATCCAGAGGAACAACAGAACGTGAAGACAGATGTTGAGGTGACAAGTGTGTATGACAACCCATGGGCTTCCCAACCAAATCTACACAGAAATTAAGAGTGGTGACAGTGGGAGGATGTGACAGTTGAAGAGACGTGTGTGCATGTTCTCCCACATAACTCTATGGGGGTGGAGTTGTTTGATGAGGGGAAGGTGGACATTCATTTGTGACAGCGACTGTGTCCACTTGTGATTGCATAGATCCATCACTGAAGTATGCTAAGCAGGGTTTGAACTTTATCTTCATTTTGGGACAGAGTGATTTGGTAAGGAAATATTCAAATCTGTCCATAAGATATTGGAATTTCATCTGAATTTTCAGAGCTTCAAAAATAAATAAACAGAGGCACTGCCAAAAATCCAGAGCGATTCATGCAGGGCCTTCCATTGTTTTAACATTTTTTTTCAAGAGCTTCAGGATCAAAATGATGGAAAACAGATTCGATTAGATCACTGAAGTGCTTAAATGAGTACACTCAATTGTGAGGCAAGTTGCGCACCATTGTTTGGGCGATTCGTGAAGTGTGTATGCAGGCAGCATGTTGGCCTCTACTTCATCAAACTCTTCCTCACTCCCCAAGAATGCAAGGAAGTCATGTAAGTTCTCATGCCATACCACTTCGCCTTCACCATCATACGTGAGTTCCGAAAAGAGATCAAAGAAGTAATTCGTGATTTCAAAGGAATGTTCATTGTACAAACATCATGAAGGGTTAACTACAACAATATCCATGATAGATGTGTGAATATTCAAAATAGGATGTGAGGACTCAGCTTGTCATCTGGCCCTCCTTCTAGCACCAAAAATGTTAACAGTGTTGGATCCGCAAACATTCAGGGGATCTCCCCGGTATGAAGTCCCAACTAGACCTCACATCATTTTTTGTAGGAGTCACATCCAGTATGATGTCCCAGTTGTCATTATCTTAAATATTTTCCTTGGCTCTTGCTTGTCAGCACATGAGAGTGGTTTACTTTGTCTTCAAACAGTGAGGTTCACGTGCCTAGTGAGTGCTTAGTGTCGCTTGTGTCAAGTTTCTTTCAATGTAGAGGGAGAGGGTGAGAGAGTCTCAAGTCAAAAGGGAATAGTTCCAACTCTGTTAGAGACACACAACATGGCGGGACATGTGCAGCTCCCAACGGAGTAGTCAATACGGATGCAATGGTCACAAGCACAAAGTGAACAGATAGCACACATAACATCGAAAAGAATAGTCCACATGAGTGCGATGGGCATTATAACAAGTTTACAAGAATGAAGTTGTCGAGTGCCCGACGAGATAGCCCACATGGGCGAGACAGTGTTAGCAATTGATGCAACACATTTCCAACAACATATGTACTAAAACAACCGAAATAGTTCAATTGTCTTAATAGAGGTTAAAGCAACATGCATTACCAACGTCCAAAGAATATTCTTACAAATGAATACAATACATGCGTGAAAATGTGTTGGATTTTTAACAGGCTTCTAAATTAAGCGAAAGTTCCAAGACACATATGTACACCATTACATCACTAACCCCGATAGCGGGGCGTTGGATCCACTGCTCGCGCCTCAAAGAAAAGATTAAAGACTCTCAAGGTTGTGCAAGAGGAGCCAAGATGAAAATTCCTTTGCATGTACAAATGAGGGGTATATATAGCCAAGGGTGAAACTGACCCTTGTGATTGTTCGACTTCCCTCATGACTATTTGACTTACATGACTCTTCAACTTTACATGTGGGTCTCTTGGACTTCCATGTTACATTATATTGATTACAATAGTATGGCCCACAGTAGTGATGTGGCCGAGATGACTCATGACATGACTCGACACGACAATGTTGTTATGTTCATGCTAATGGCAGTTTCCATGTCGAGTTGTAGTGTTGTTGAGTGATGAGTGTGCTCTTGGTGTATCATAGCTTCACCTCCGCATGGAAAGGTGTGTGAAGTCTTCGATGATCTTGGTTTTTGCTTGATAATTCATGCATGCGCATGTTTCTCCTTTGCTTTCTACTTGGTAAGCTTCATGTGTTCATCCATTCACGAACAAGTCTCCTAGCATGCGCACCTTGTTCATCTCGTTCGTCGTCACGCCATGTCTCATTCATGTACCTGTATCTGCAATCATTCATGATGAGACGACTTCAAATTTAGAAATATCTTAATCTAACATGATGCATCATCTTTCGCTTTTAGGTGTAGGTGACCGAGAGAGAGGACAAGGCTTTGAAACTATGTAGAGCACATTTCAGGTCAGGATGTGGGCTCTGTGCATTGTAAAGGAAAATTGTGTAGAGGTCACTAGGAGGCTGAAATGGGCAACTCGGATCAGCGGTGATTGTTTACGGGATTTGGCTAGGCTGAAGGGAAAAACTACACAAATTTTCCATGGAGGCAGTGCAAGCAACAATGAGGGACACTAGTAGTGAAAACTGCGCAGATTCTCCGGGGAGGCTGGCAACAAGCTGTGGGAGCTTCCTAGACAAAACTACGTAGAAATGGGAGGCTGGATTGTAGGAAATCTCTTCGTGGTTTCTGGTCTAAGCGGGGTTTAAGGCACCTAGAGGACATCCCATGAAAAATGCACAGTTGTCAAGAGGAGAAGTAGATCGACTGATAGGGTGACTGGCTGACAAAACTGCACAAATTTCGAGGACAATGCAGTGACAAGCAGTGGGTACCTATCCTTCACATCTGCACAATTTCTTCAGTCAGCGGAGGCAAGAATGATGGCAGCTTTCGTGCAATGTTTTGGAGGAGTGAAGCCCGGGGTCACTGCATGGTCAAATTCTCTGGTTGACTAGTGGGAAGCTTGATAGATTTGCTTGCGGGCAATGCAGATTGAGATGACTTACTGAGAAACTTCTGCGCTTTTTTGGGTGACATTTAGTCAGGTTGATTCCAAGATTGCACAGTGCATACTGCCTAGGAGGTAGCCTCAAGCTCTATGCAATTCTAGGTAGCAGTACATGATCTCTGAGGGTTGGGACAACTCAATGCATTTCAGCGAAGGTCCAATTGTTGGAGGGTGATCCAGTTGACAGAGTTTCAGCAAAATGACTAAGTGTGTGAGCGAGTGAACTTGTGAATACATGACCTTGTGAACACACACTCGACATGACTTAGCGACAAGACACCTCAAACCAACAAGACAACATATGCTTAGTGTGACTGACTGCGAGACTATCTAAAAGTGATAGCGACACTTCATATAGACATCCAGGAAACCATGATGAAACTTGCACGATAGTGTTTACAACATCGTGTGTGAGTGCAATAGATATTTACATAGCAAACACAACTCTAACACAACCTTCAACATCACCATAAAGATGCCGCAAGCATGACCTAGAAATCAACATGCCGAAGAATATAGTTGGTCAAACAAGTGAAAGGGAAGCAAGACATGTAGAAGAAACACATAAAAAGAATTTTCATGTTTCCGCATATGCATGTTACTGAGGATAGGATGATATGACAATGAAAAGCAGTGCTGCAAGCTCGACTAGGAGGTGTACTTCGAAAGGTGTTCTTTACTTACCATACTTACCCTCAAGGTGATCATGCATCTGACGGAGTTTGCATGTGGTCTTGATCTCTTCCATTACTTGGTCTCTTGGTCCTTATCCTCAACTCCTTGGGAGTGATCTCAACATGTCACCTTTTCTTGTAGTCATTGGGCAATGGATCGACGCAGTTTTAGAAAGAAGTGATTGATGCCGGGATGAGGCCATGGGAGGCCCATCTAGGCAGTTTCTACATGCAATACTGACAAGACAACTTGGACAACACTGCGCAGTTTTGAGGCGCAGGACACTGTTATGGGATGGGAGTCTTGGGAGGAAACCTCTGTGCAGTTTCTGAATGGAGGGAAGCTAGACTTATCTGCGAATTTCTGGAGAGCATTGGTGGTTGCCTGACTACTCTACGGGCTATGGGGTTTCAGTAGGCAAGGGAGGTTGGGGTCTCTATGCACTGCAGGGTTTTAGCAGGCAAGGGAGGAATCTTGATGGTTGCAGAAGCAAAGCACACAGTTTAGGGAAGCTGAATGACACTAGGTTGCTCGGGAAAATGTCTTAGTGTGAGATCAGTAAAACATATGTAAACATTGATAGGACTTGACTGTGATCACAAACGGACACTTAGTGACACAACGTAGACCATCCGTAATGCATAAGACATACTTTGCTTGATGCAGCAACCTTTGTGACAAGAGTGCATGAAGTAAGTGTGAAACATTTATATGTGATGACACCCACTCATACACACACAATTCCCTTGAAGCAAGACAACATTCCCTTTGCATGAAAAACAACAACCGCAATGCCCAAAGATGACACATGCTGCATAAATATGAGAACATGGATAACTCTTAATATCAAGGAGGAGAGCTTGAAATCATCAACTTACCAACATGCGACCAAGGGTGATTGATCGAAGGATTCAAGGTCAGCTTCAAAATTTGTATGTGAGCCAAAATTTTGGAGGTTTGTTGTAGCCTCTACAACAGTCACTTTAGTGTTCTCAATTTAGTGAGGAGAATGGATGGTGTCTTGTCTTCAGTGAACTTATAAAGAAATGTTTTCTGGAACTCCTCCCAAGTTCCTATTGATGCCATAGGTATGAAGTGATACTAGGTCATGGCTTTATTTTTTAGGGTATGAGAAAAGAGCATGCATGCCACACCATCATATTGCACTCTCATCATTTGTAGGGCTAGGTAAAAATTGGTGATATGGTCCTCAGTTGTGGTTCCCTTTTCGGAGTCAAACTTTGGAAGGTGTTTCTCAGGGTGACGTGGAATATCGTGAAGAGGGGCTTAGATGCCTAAACGAGACTTATCCAACTAGGCTAAAGGTATTTTACAGTTGGCTCTTAGTGGCAAACGGAATATTACTTGGTTGGCATTGCCCTCATAATCACTTTCATTGCTAGAACTAGACCCTTCACTAGTGTGGGGTGGTTTTCTACCATTACCTTGAGGTGCCCTCAAATGTCCTAAATCTCTGAAGTTCCTGACATTTCTGAAATTTCCCTCATTCCTAGGGAACCTAAAAGGTCACTCATTATGGGGAGGATCTAAATTTTAAATATTAGTGTTCTTTATGATAATCTCATGATTTCCCTACCCTAGGGGCACCTAAATGTTTCCCCTCAGCGATTGATTGTTAACCCGAGTATTTTTCAGCACCAGTTCATTATTTTCCCGTGTATCCTCCTGCTGCAATTGATTATTACCTCCCGTGATTGTGCCTCTTGGGCCTTCCCTCTTAGATGCTACTGAGATTTCCAATCCTTCAATAGAGATTCTTTCAACAATGTCCACATAGTCATCCAAAATCATACCAATAAAATGCGGTATCAAATTAACGAGGATGCCTTGATGAGTATGGTGAGGCTTGGAGGTGTGTGTGTTAGGTAGGGAGCTAGTGGCAGGGATGCACTTCAAAACTTTAGCGAACTACCAAGTGATAGGGCGTAAGTCTCTTAACTGATCACATGTGAATTCATATAGAGGAGATTTCTTTCCCACTAGGGCATCTTCAAGCAGAGGAGGTTAGGAGTCCCCGAGGTTGAGATCTCTAAAAGGCGGGAGAAAGGGAGGATGGAGAGGCATTTCAGGGGAAGCAGGGCGGGGTTGACTACTAGCTTTATGGGAATTTTTTGTCCAAGGGCATGTGTTTGTGTTGGCCATTAGGCCCTCCTTCTAGCACCAAATTTGTTGACGGGCTAGAATTTACCACCAATGGCTAGGGAATCTCCCCATTATTGTTAAATTGGAAACTAGGGCCAAACTCCATGTGGGTTAGCTTATTTCTGGCAGCTGATATTTTTATTGGATCCCTCTCGTCGAGAGGTGTAGGATTGATCCAAAGATCATCCGATTCCGATAAGTATTTATGGAGATATGAATTTATTTTTTTTATGTAATTATTATCAAGCCGACCAGCACATATGTGGGCTCTAGAAGCCCAACCGACGTGTCTATTCAACCTCTCCATTTTTAGTATAAATAGATGAGGATTTTATGTTATTTAAACTCACATTCTTGAGTGATCTCCTCCTCTCCACGTCTTGGGTTTTTGGAGAAGGAGTGATACACCAAGAGTGATATGTTGGCCTTATGAAAATGCCCTAGCCGCTGTACAACGCAGTCATGGTAAAACGTTGGTCATGGTAAAACGCTGTTATACACTCTTCATGTGATTTCCTCTCCACGTCTGGGTTTTTGGAAAAGGAGAAACGTTGCGAGTATATGCTAGTGTATAATGCCCTAGCTGCAGTACAAACATGCCCTAGCCGCAGGTCATAAAGACAGGACATACGCTGGTCTTTGAGACACTAATACACACAGCAAGGAGCCATAATCTGTTGTCAAGTGATTCCCTAACATGCTGTCTAAAATAATCCCTTACGCATTCAAAGATGGAGACATTCATACGCAGTCTCGTAGACTCCTTATACACAGTGAAAGGCAGCCACAGTAATAAAGAGAAGGCTGCAGTCAATCCATAGTCCCGCAGGTATAGATGGTAGCCACAGTAATGAAGAAAAGGCCGCAGTCAAGCCACAGTCAGCCACAGTGATAAAAGGAACAGCCGCAGCAAGCCGCAGTCAATGGAGGTTAAGGAGCCACAGATCAGTGGGCTATAGAGAGCCTAGGTATATGAAGCCACAGGGATAGAAGAGCCGCAGTCAGGTACATGGAACCACTGTAAAGACAAGTAGCCACAGTTATCTGCTGTCATGAAGAAGAACCGAAGTTACACGCAATCAATAAAGACATTCATACGCAGCCATGGAAACATTTATATGCTAATCTTAACACTTGGCCTCCAAGTATAGTAGCCATAGTAATGAAGGCATCTCAATGCAATCAATGAAGCTATCTTACACGCTGTCCTTGAAGACACTTATGCGTTGTTCTTTAAGGAATATTCTTACGCTAATCATGGAAACCTATATATATAGTTCATGAAGAAAAAATATACGTTATTCATCATAAGGATATTCTAATGTAAATAGAGACATACACGTAGAAGTATGTAGCTGTAAATGGAAACATATACGTTGATATATATAGTCACCTATTCCGCTGTAAATGGTAACACCTTATACACAAGCAGAGGAAGGATTGCTGTAGGTAATAGCATGACAAATTAGGTCTGCTGGCAGCATGATGTATGAATGGACTGCATGATGTATAATGATGCATGATGACATGGAAAGCATCTTGATGAATGAGATAATGAACATGGGCAGCATGAAGTTGAATGAGAACATGGACATGATGGACAGCAGCATGATAAGATCATGAACATGAAGGGCAGCTTGATAAGATCATGGACATGGGAAGCATGATGATTATCATGATTAGTGCAGCATGATGCAGTATGCAGTGGTGCAGCGAGAGGATCAGATGCAGCACGATGATAGGTGGAGTCACCTTGAGAATCAGTTGAAGAAGAATGTCTTCAACTGATCTCATCATTATAGGAGATGATCTATGCTTAGATCTAGAGAAAGTCAAAGTGTTGACTTATGTTGTAAATGTACTCTCTCTCTCTCTCTTTCCCTCCTGAACTTTGAAGAACATAAAAGAAGAATTGATCAAGGGTTTCCCCACACATTGTGGGGTTTTTCCTTGGCTTGTGCCACATCCTGTGTCCTCTTGTCTTGGCTTGTCTTTTGCGTTTTATATTTATGTTCTATCTGCAGTTTATCGTAATGCTGATGTGATTGCTAACTGTGAAAATTTAAATAAATTGCTCTAGAATAGAACATACCTAATCTTAACATGGTATCAGAGCTGAGGTGAAGACAATGCCCAAGCAAGAGTGAAATAGCAATCACCGAAGACAGTTGGGACAAGACAGAAGGATCAATGGGTTCCTCATAATTCACCTAGGGTGAATTCAAAGCAAAGAATGTTATCAGAATGGCGCAGCGGAAGATTTTGATGGTCCATCTTAAGATCACTTCATTGGGAAGTTCGGATCTAAGGGTTGAAGGAAAGGCAGATGCCTTGTTGAAATAAGTTCAGCCGTTATGCGAAGGAGTGTCCGAATGGCAGAGACACATCTCTTGATGAAGATAACAATCATTCCTGGGACATCTTCAATGATCAAAAGAATGACTGGTAATGGAGGTCATCAAGGAAATGGTCGACTCTTCCACGAAAGCAAGGAACCCCAAAATCTCTTTTATGTACCTGATCGAACCTGATGTCCATCTCAGAAATGGAAGTCAAAGGTTGCAGGGTGGCACTTATCGATGGAAAGGTACGTGTTTGAAAATAGATCTTTTAAAGATGTTTTTGAGTTCAGGGTTGTATCAAGTTGCAGGAAGTCCACTGGGGACCATGTCCATTGACTCAGCTCTAGAGGTCTGTTGGGTCCCTATAATACTAGTGATTACCCCATTACTATTGTAGTTATACCCCTTATTTATATTGATGTACCCATGTAGTGCCCATATTGTTACTATTGTGCCACATAGAAGCCCACTATTGTTATTGTTGTGCCCTACAATATTATTGTTATGTAGGCTTTGATTGTATTGGGACCACTTAGACTCCTATATATAGAAAGGAGGTATTTTCATTTGTATCATCCAAGAATTGTTCATTTATGTAATGTAAAGGAGGTTTCCCCCTTGAAGAGGCTGAATTCTAAGTCGTGGATCTCTCTTTTCTATCTTTTTGTGAGCTGGTTTCATAACATTTGGTATCAAAGCTTTGGATTCTAGGGTTTCGCTTCTCCAAACAGGTCATCGTGGCATTTTCGCTATAACTTTTCTTCTGTGACGTTTCAGAAGTCGCAAAAAAAAACCCATTTGAGAAGAATTGGCGCTGAACCTTGGGTCTGAATTTCAGAACTTTTCTCGCGACATTTTCGGAGAAATGATCTGAGGAAGTTGGTCTTTTTGCAGACTCCTGAATTACATTCAAAACAGGTGACCTGGGGAAAATCGTCATAACTCTCTCTCTGAGGATCGGATTGAAATTTTGTAAAAAGGTACATAAAGAGGACGGACTGTAGTTTCGTGTGGGTGAGTTTCAGATTCAAAGGTTGAAACAGTGACTCGTGGCACGTCGTACAAGTTCGCTCTACTGAACCAGTCTAAAAGCAAGTCACTGTGGGAGATTTCACATAACTCTTCCTTGGAGAATCCAATTTGGCTCAGACTTGTGGCATTGGAAAGAGGACGCAGAAGGCTACTACAGATAGCAATTTCAGAACTGGATGATCCGAAATCACAGAGATACATCAGATTCAATATTAGGCTTCTATAAAGTGAAAAAAGGTGTGTAGTTTTTTTTTAAATTTTTGTGTAAGCTTGGTTTAACGGAATTCAAAGGGCATAGTAAAGCATTATTATCGGTAACTGATGCCCCGAGGAAAGAAAATGCAAACACCTAGTAAGGAACCTGAAAGCTCTAGCATGACTCATGAAGAAGAGGAAGAAATGCTACATGATATATCAAAATTACAAGAACAAGTGCAACAAATGTCACGCTCACAAAAGCTAACAGAAGCTAAGATAAGTGGCGTGGAATCTAAGATAAATGGCGTGGAATCTAAGGTAAATGGCGTGGAATCTAAGATAAAGGGCATGGAAGCTAAGATGGATGGCATGGAAGCTAAGATGGATGGCATGGAAGCTAAGATTGACGCTAAATTTGATGGCATGGATGATAAGATGGATGAATTGAAGAAGTTGCTACAAGAAAGGGTCACTAATGGTGAAAAGGTAGTAAAGGAAACTCATGATGAGAACAAAAGAAATGTTAATCATGATTCCATAGACTCTAATGTTGGATCGAAGACTCACCATGTTCCAAAAATCGATATGAGGAAGTTTGATGGCAAGGATCCCGCCACATGGATATTACAGATGGAGCAATTCTTCGATCTCAATAATGTGCAAAACACACAAAAGGTACGTATGGCAACTTTATATTTGGAACCAAATCAGTTTGTATGGTATCAATGGCTTTGTTCTCGTAAACAATTTATCACTTGGGCAATTTTTACGGAAGAATTGATAGCACATTATGAGGATACAAAAAGCAACACTTTTTTTAGCCAATTGATAAGTCTCAAACAAAAGGGTTCAATAATGGAGCACATTGAGGAGTTCCAAAAATTGAACATAAGGGTAAAAGATATTCCAGAGGAGCATAGGATTGATGTGTTCATAGGGTCTTTAAAGGATAATATCCAACATGATGTGCGCCTTTGGGAACCTGATTCATTAGAGAAGGCATTCAGGTTAGCAAGAAAAATGGAAAGCAAAATTATGGCAACTAGGAAGCATACCATTCACAACTATAAAGATGGAAGTGTTGTTGCCCATAGTCTTCCACAACCTACAAGGTTGACACCACAACAATTGGAAGAAAAAAGAGCAAAAGGGCTTTGTTACAATTGTGATAGCAAATACACAAAAGGTCATAAGTGTGCTGAGAAGAAATTATTCTACATAGATTGTGAAGAGGAAGAAGAAAAGGAGCAAGAAAGGTCAAAAGAAGAGGATATATTCCAGGAACAAAGCCTAGATGAAGAACAAATAAATCCGACCATATCTTGTAATGCATTGGCGGGAATTACCACTCCTCAAACCATCAAGATAGAAGGACAAATCAAGAAGAAAAAGGTAATAGTGTTGATTGATTCAGGAAGCACCCACAATTTTATTCATTGTAGGGTAGCAAAAGAATTGAATTGCTTCCTATATCCAGCACCAGAGTGTCAAGTGATGATTGCAAATGGAGGAACAATAAATTGCTCTGGAAAGTGCCATAATATCAAGCTATCCATGGGAGAATATGTATTGACTAGCCCAATGCTTTCCATTCCAATGGGAGGTGCTGATGTTGTACTAGGAGTCCAATGGCTACAATCCTTGGGTACAATAGCTTTTAATTTTCAAGAACTTTTCATGAAATTTTCTGTGGAAGGAAAGGAAGTTGAATTAAGGGGTATTGCAGGGAAACCAGGAAAGATAATCAGCTCTAATGGTATGACAAAGCTTCTAAAAAAGGAGCAAAGAGGTGTAATTGCACAATTATGTTCGCTAGATGTTTCCACATTGGAATCATCTATTTCTCCAGATCTCCAAAAAGTCCTGGACAATCATTCCAAGGTATTTGAGACTCCCAAAGGTCTCCCACCTATGCGTGATCATGATCATGCTATTCATCTGATTCCAGGAAGTGTTCCTCCAAACATCAGGCCGTACAGATATCCCTATGTCCAAAAAAGTGAAATTGAACGTATGGTTGCAGAAATGCTAGAGGCTGGTATAATTCAACCGAGTCAAAGTTCTTTCTCTGCTCCAGTAGTATTGGTGCACAAGAAGGATGGATCATGGCGCATGTGTCCGGATTATAGGGAGCTCAACAAGCTCACTATTAAAGATAAGTTCCCCATTCCTGTCATTGATGAATTACTGGATGAATTGCATGGATCAATTTACTTCACCAAGTTGGATCTTCGTTCAGGATATCATCAAATCAGAATGAAGATTGAAGACATTCCGAAAACGGCATTTAGAACTCATGAGGGTCATTATGAATTTTTGGTCATGCCTTTTGGCCTTACCAATGCACCTTCAACATTTCAAGGTTTGATGAATTCAATTTTCAAACCATTCCTTAGAAAATTTGTGTTAGTATTTTTTGATGATATACTAATCTACAGCAAGTCTTGGAAGGATCATGTTGAACATGTTGACAGGGTGCTACAACTATTGGAGGAGAAACAATTATATGCAAAAAGATCCAAATGTTTCTTTGGAGTCCAGGAGGTGGAATATTTGGGTCATATTGTATCTCATGAAGGAGTTAAGGTAGACCCTAGCAAAATTAAAGCCATTAAGGAATGGAAAATCCCCACATCCATAAAGCATCTGCGAGGATTTCTTGGGTTGACAGGGTATTATCGCAAGTTTGTTAAGAATTATGGGAGAATAGCAGCACCTCTAACAACATTATTGAAGAAAGATGCATTTTCATGGACTCCGGAAGCAACAAAGGCCTTTGAACATCTTAAAGAGGCAATGTGCCAAGCACCGGTCTTAGCTACACCGGACTTCACAAAAACCTTTATTGTGGAATGTGATGCTTCAGGAAATGGAATTGGTGCTGTTCTAATGCAAGATGAAAGACCCATTGCTTTTGAAAGTCGTCCAATCAAGGGAAAGTTTTTAAGCAAAGCTATTTATGAGAAGGAAATGTTGGCAATACTCCATGCACTTAAGAAATGGCGACCCTACCTAATGGGAAGACACTTCAAGGTAAAAACGGATCATGATAGCCTTAAATACTTTTTAGAACAAAGATTATCCTCTGAAGAGCAACAAAAGTGGGTCACAAAGATGTTGGGTTATGACTTTGAAATCATCTACAAAAAGGGGAAGCAAAATGTGGTGGCAGATGCACTCTCAAGAAAGGATGAGGATGTGGAAGCATTGTTGTGCGCTATTTCTATTATCCAACCAGATTGGATAAATGAAGCAAGGGAGGAATGGAAGAATGACGAAGAAGTGTGGGCACTTATTCGAAAGCTACAACAAGATTCCAGTACGTCTGATACATTTAGCTGGAAAAATGATTCGTTATGGTACAAAGATCGCTTATACCTCTGTAAGAATTCCCAGCTAAAACAAAAGATTCTTATGGAATTGCACACTTCTCCCTTAGGAGGGCACTCAGGATTTTTAAAAACTTACCACAGGGTTAAGAAGGAATTTTTTTGGGATGGCCTTAAATCAGATATTCAAAAGTTTGTGGCAGAATGTTTGGTTTGCCAGCAAAATAAAGTTGAAACAATTAAGACACCGGGTCTATTACAACCTTTATCCATTCCAAGCCAACGTTGGGAGGAGGTTTCAATGGATTTTATCACAGGTTTACCCAAGTCTGAGGGAAAGAGTGTCATCATGGTGGTAGTTGACAGACTTACCAAGTATGCACACTTTTGTGCATTATCACATCCATTTAAAGCCAGTACAGTTTCTACTGCATTTATGGAAACAATTCAAAAGCTACATGGAAACCCAAAGATTATTGTAAGTGACAGAGATCCCATTTTCACTGGAAATTTTTGGACAGAATTATTTTCTTGTCTTGGTACTCAGTTAGCTCATAGCTCATCTTATCATCCTCAATCTGATGGGCAAACTGAGATAGTAAACAAATGTTTGGAAGGATATCTTCGTTGCTTTGTATCTGATAAACAGACACAATGGGTCAAATGGTTGCCTCTGGCTGAATGGTGGTATAACACTTCCTTCCATACAGCAACAAAAATGACCCCATTTATGGCACTTTATGGGTATCAACCACCATCCATCACATCATATTTAAGAGAAAATTCTAAGGTTCAGGCAGTGGAACATCACATCGAACATCAACAACAAGTTCTCTAACTCTTAAAGGATAACCTCGTGTTGGCACAAATAGAATGAAACAACAGGCAGATCAACATCGCAGTGAAAGAATTTTTGATGTAGGTGACTGGGTATTCCTACGACTACAACCATATAAGCAAATGTCCCTCAAGCAAGCTAAGAAGGATAATAAATTATCACCAAAGTATTATGGTCCGTACAAGGTGTTGCAAAAGATTGGTACTATGGCATACAAATTGGAGCTTCCTGCAGCTTCTCGATTGCACCCAGTTTTCCATGTTTCATGTTTAAAGAAGGTTATAGGCGACAAGCTCCCAGTTCAAACAATATTGCCAGAACTTGACGAGGAAGGAAAAATTATATTGGAACCGGAAGCAGTCATAGAAACAAGAACTCGACAGCTACGAAATCGATCAATTTCAGAGTATCTTATCAAGTGGAAGAACTTATCCGCTGAAGATTCCACATGGGAGGATGAGAATTTTATGCAGAAGTATCCAGAACTACTCAAGCGTTGAGGACAACACTTTTTTGAAGGAGAGGGGCATGTTGGGTCCCTATAATACTAGTGATTACCCCATTACTATTGTAGTTATACCCCTTATTTATATTGATGTACCCATGTAGTGCCCATATTGTTACTATTGTGCCACATAGAAGCCCACTATTGTTATTGTTGTTCCCTACAATATTATTGTTATGTAGCTTTGATTGTATTGGGACCACTTAGACTCCTATATATAGAAAGGAGGTATTTTCATTTGTATCATCCAAGAATTGTTCATTTATGTAATGTAAAGGAGGTTGCCCCCTCGAAGAGGCTGAATTCTAAGTCGTGGATCTCTCTTTTCTATCTTTTTGTGAGCTGGTTTCGTAACAAGGTCTGTGAGTCAGATGGTGACTAGGATGCCTGAATTCAAAAGGAAGCATGAAGGTACATATCTGAAATGTACCAAAAGAAAATATTATAAGGGTACCATTCCCCTCATGCAGCAGGTTCACAGGTTTGGAACAACCCGAGGAGTTTGAGAATCATGATCAAGGAATCTCATATATACAGGTGGAAGAAAGCCCTCTATGGCTTGAAGAAAAACACCTCAGGCATAATATGGGAAGATTGATAGCTGTCTAATGCAGCTGAGATTCACTAGGAGTGAAACCGATCCAAACCATTACTCGAAGGTTGTGGATGATAAACCTCTCGTACCGGCACCTATGTCTGACAGGTGCAAACCCTCTCATTTATAGGAGACAGAGGGAGTTGGATTTTGAATGTGGGAAGATAAGATGCAAGCTTGTGACTGCCTCGAGGATCTTAACTTTCAGAAGTTATATGGTAATGATGTCGGACCAAATTTGGGAAATGCCTCTGAGTTTCATAAACTCATTCGCGTTGATGTTCTTGGAGAACCTCCGTCCGGACATCTGTGTTGCAGTTAGCATGGTGGGCTCATATTTGGTTGAGCCTCACTAGATTGGTGCCAAGAATCTTCTAAGATATCTTCAGGGCACAATCTCTCATGAATTGAGATACACTGCCGGAAATATGAAACCACATGATTATTCGAATGATGAGTGGGCAGGAAGTATGGAGGATCACTAGAGCACTTCTCAGTGCTGTTTGGAATTTGCCTTGATATCCTGGATGAGCAGGAAGCAGAAGTCGATGACTCTGAGCACCACCAAGGCAGAATACATTGCTGATAGTATGGCCTTCTGTGAGGCAGTCTGGTTGTTGAAGCTCTTCAGTGAGTTGTTTGTACACATGATGAATACCACTGTTATTCACTGTGACAACTAGAGATGGGATTTGATTATTGAGGAATCCCGTATTTGACAATTGCTCCAGCAGATAGACATCAATTACTACCTTATCTGGGATATGGTAAGTCGATGATCAAGGAGGCTCCATCACACTGAGATGATGTACAGGACAGAGCCCTGAGGAAAGATCAAATTTGTGATTTTCCTGAACGACTTGGAGTCGTCGAGAGACCTTTGTAAAAGGGTCCTGCATGCTGCATACATTGAGCTCTAGGAGCTTTGGGGGGCTTGCAGTTCTATTGGAGCAACATACGACCACAGGGTGACTCACCCTCCCCTGGTGGTGCACACTGAAACAAGATGATTCGCTCTCTTGTGGGACAAGATGATTCGCTCTCTTGTGGGACAAGATGATTCGTTCTCTTGTGTAGCAGGATTGATGTGTTCTCCTGTGAGGCCTGGATTGATGTGTTCTCCATGACGATTGTAGCAGGATTGATGTGTTCTCCTGTGAGGCCTGGATTGATGTGTTCTCCATGGCGATTGTAGCAGGATTGATGTGTTCTCCTGTGAGGCCTGGATTGATGTGTTCTCCATGGCGATTGTAGCAGGATTGATGTGTTCTCCTGTGAGGCCTGGATTGATGTGTTCTCCATGGCGATTGTAGCAGGATTGATGTGTTCTCCTGTGAGGCCTGGATTGATGTGTTCTCCATGGCAGCCTGGATTGATGTGTTCTCCATGGCAATTATAGCAGGATTGATGTGTTATCCTGTGAGGATAGGATTGATTAAGTTCTCCTATCGAGGCATCCTACCCATGCAATCTGGGACTCATGGGAAGTACCTCTCATCTGATCAATGAGCAAGGAAATGAAGTTAGGGACCATAGTAGTGTCGATGGACGCATCGTTGTATCTACTGTACTCCCTACGCTAGGATGTCTTCCATTAATCTGGGATCAATGATACTGGTCTGGGACCAGTGGTAGGAGTTTTACATACTATGACGCTGACTTCGGACCGGCTGAGACTGGCCTGGGACCAGTGGTACATACTCCGAGACTGACTTTGTGTCAGTGCAGGACTGGTCTGGGACCAGTGAGAGTGGTACATACTATGACACTGACTTCGGGTCGATTGAGACTGGTCTGGGACCAATGGTACACTCTCTGAGACTGCGATACTGGTCTGGGACCAGTGGTACACTCTCTGAGACTGCGATACTGGTCTGGGACCAGTGGTAGGAGTGGTACTTACTATGAAGCTGACTTTGGGTCAGTTGAGACTAGTCTGGGACCAGTGGTATGCACTCTGAGACTGACTTCAGGTTAGTATGACTCATTCTCGATCAATTCTTCTTCTTCATAGTTCAGCGGAGATAAGCAGCGCAGAGCAGAGCCAGCAGAGCAAAGCTAGCTGAGCTGAGCTGAGCAGAGCAGAGCGAGCAGAGCTGAGCAGAGCAGAGCCAGCAGCGCTGAGCAGAACAGAGCTAGCAGAGCCAGCAGCGCTGAGCAGAGCATAGCAGAGCCAGCAGAGCTGAGCTAGCAGAGCCAGCAGCGCTGAGCAGAGCAGAGCTAGCAGAGCCAGTAGCGTTGAGCAGAGCAGAGCCAAGCCAGCAGAGTAGAGCAAAGCCAGCAGAGCTAGGTAGAGTAGTGCAAGGCACTAATGGCAGAGATAGTACAGTCGTACATATGGATCAGCGGATGGAGTTCTCCCTAGTTGAGAGGGAGTGTTAAATTGGCAACTAGGGCCAAACTCCATGTGGGTTAGCTTATTTCTGGAAGCGGATATTTTTATTGGATCCCTCTCGTCGAGAGGTGTAGGATTGATCCAAAGATCATCTGATTCCGATAAGTATTTATGGAGATATGAATTTATTTTGTTTATGTAATTATTATCAAGCCGACCAACACATATGTAGGCTCTAGAAGCCCAACCGATGTGTCTATTCAACCTCTACATTTTTAGTATAAATAGATGAGGATTTTATGTTATTTAAACTCACATTCTTGAGTGATCTCCTCCTCTCCACGTCTTGGGTTTTTGGAGAAGGAGTGATACACCAAGAGTGATATGTTGGCCTTATGAAAATGCCCTAGCCGCAGTACAACGCAGTCAGGGTAAAACGTTGGTCATGGTAAAACGCTGTTATACACTCTTCATGTGATCTCCTCTCCACGTTTGGGTTTTTGGAGAAGGAGAAACGTTGAGAGTATATGCTAGTGTATAATGCCCTAGCTGCAGTACAAACATGCCCTAGCCGTAGGTCATAAAGACAGGACATACGCTGGTTTTTGAGACACTAATACACACAGCAAGGAGCCATAATTTGTTGTCAAGTGATTCCCTAACATGTTGTCTAAAATAATCCCTTACGCATTCAAAGATGGAGACATTCATACGCAGTCTCGTAGACTCCTTATACACAGTGAAAGGCAGCCACAGTAATAAAGAGAAGGCTGCAGTCAATCCGTAGTCCCGCAGGTATAGATGGTAGCCACAATAATGAAGAAAAGGCTGCAGTCAAGCCACAGTCAGCCACAGTGATAAAAGGAACAGCCGCAGCAAGCCGCAGTCAATGGAGGTTAAGGAGCCACAGATCAGTGGGCTATAGAGAGCCTAGGTATATGAAGCCACAGGGATAGAAGAGCCGCAATCAGGTACATGGAACCACTGTAAAGACAAGTAGCCACAATTATCTGCTGTCATGAAGAAGAACCGAAGTTACACGCAATCAATAAAGACATTCATACGTAGCCATGGAAACATTTATATGCTAATCTTAACACTTGGCCTCCAAGTATAGTAGCCATAGTAATGAAGGCATCTCAATGCAATCAATGAAGCTATCTTACACGCTGTCCTTGAAGACACTTATGCGCTGTTCTTTAAGGAATATTCTTACGCTAATCATGGAGACCTATATATAGTTCATGAAGAAAAAATATACGATGTTCATCATAAGGATATTCTAATGTAAATAGAGACATACACGTAGAAGTATGTAGCTGTAAATGGAAACATATACGCTGATATATATAGTCACCTATTCCGCTGTAAATGGTAACACCTTATACACAAGCAGAGGAAGGATTGTTGTAGGTAATAGCATGACAAATTAGGTCTGCTGGCAGCATGATGTATGAATGGACTGCATGATGTATAATGATGCATGATGACATGGAAAGCATCTTGATGAATGAGATAATGAACATGGGCAGCATGAAGTTGAATGAGAACATGGACATGATGGACAACAGCATAATGATAATACACATCTGCAAGGACAGCAGCATGATAAGATCATGAACATGAAGGGCAGCTTGATAAGATCATGGACATGGGAAGCATGATGATTATCATGATTAGTGCAGCATGATGCAGTATGCAGTGGTGCAGCGAGAGGATCAGATGCAGCACGATGATAGGTGGAGTCACCTTGAGAATCAGTTGAAGCAGAATGTCTTCAACTGATCTCATCATTATAGGAGATGATCTATGCTTAGATCTAGAGAAATTCAAAGTGTTGACTTATGTTGTAAATGTACTCTCTCTCTCTCTCTTTCTCTGCTGAACTTTGAAGAACATAAAAGAAGAATTGATCAAGGGTTTCCCCACACATTGTGGGGTTTGTCCCTGGCTTGTGCCACATCCTGTGTCCTCTTGTCTTGGCTTGTCTTCTGCGTTTTATATTTATGTTCTATCCACAGTTTATCGTAATGCTGATGTGATTGCTAACTGTGAAAATTTAAATAAATTGCTCTAGCATAGAACATACCTAATCTTAACAATTATAGAATCCCAATTAAGCTCTACACCATCTAGTTTAGGGATCATGTCTGGTATGTAGGCTCGGTTTCCGTATAATTGGTTGAAGTTAGCTTCAGACGAGAAAGGGAATACTGGCTAATCATAATGTATAAGCTTCAACAAACACAAGTGAATAACTTATGAATGCTTCATAAAACATATACCACAAATAGAAATATTAGAACTTCAAAGCATGAATCTTAAGTAAAGCATTGTTAGCAAAACTTCAAATAAGACCATGCATATCTAAAGGATAAAGTTATCAACCAATAATGAGTTCAAAAAAGTTAAGCATTCACAAACACAAGTGAGTGCACAATCTACAATAGTACTATGCCAATATCAATAAAATCATTTATTAACATAAGCACAGGGTCAGAAATTCATATACCATCCATGTGTTGCAAAGGAAAACCCATAGCACTAGAAGATACATGAGGAGATAATACACCAAAGTTCATAGGAACCTCCAATTCATCAAGCTAATAATATTCATGGCATAAAATAACAAAGTCTTCATCCAATCCAACAGTGGAAATCTAGTATTACTCACATTTATTAGAAGAGCACAAGTTCTGAAAACAATATGTACCAAAATAAGTCCAAAGCTAAAATTCTTGTAAAATATGCCATGAGCATGGATTTATAGAAAATAGGGTAACTTTTAGTCTACCCTTGACTCTTAGACTTCCTCAATACCTTTTGACTTCTTTATGACTTTTAGACTTCCTCATGACTCTCTAAATTCATATTTTGTTCTACTCTATCCTATCTTGCTATTCTCAACAAAATAAGCTAATTTTATCGTATCAATTTGGCAATAGATAATTCTGGAACATCTAAGTGTAGTTGCTCCATGGGGTAAGTGTACCAAAGCTTGTATTTGGCAGCTATTAGAGCTATCTTTGGTCGATCTTCATCATGCCTATGCAGACATTCAAGGGAATCTGGAATGAGATTTCTTCTTTTGACATTGACCTAATTGGTGAGAGTGGCTAGCGTCGTGTACATCCTCACCAGTTCCACCATGTACTGCATGATGTCTTCCTTTGTAACCTGTAATTTTGAGTTGGAATCTTGCCTAAAAGCGTCGATAAATTCCTAAGCCTCTTGTAAGATCTCCTCCTACTTCCTCACTTCTCCAACTGCCCCAATAAAAGGAACCCCATGGTTCTCGATCACTAACTCCAATCCACTCAGAAGATGCCTGTAAGATGTAAGAACTTTTTCCACATCTCTACCTAGCTTGTTGTTGAAGCTCAAAATTACCCTCTCCTTAACAACTTTTCTCACTTCTTTCCCTTGCTTTTCCATAAGAATATAGATCCCCATCACTAATAAATGATAGATTTTGTCTTAAGGAGGACATTAAATGACTAACATGTCATACTTTTATGTTTTTTCTATTTGAATAAGTTTTTGCAAATTAGCTACGAAACGCAGCCTATTCTGTAACTAACTGTGTGTTCCATAGCTACTTCCGTTGTTTGGTAGGTTACAGGTGTCAAAAGAAGAAACCGGCCACATGGGCATCTCTAGAATCGTCTCGACATGGATCCTATCCTAGTCACCCAGCCTAGATCGATAAAAAAGCCAACTCAAGATCATAGTTAAAGGTGGAGTCAAACATATGAAACCCAAAAGCAATAGGACTCTTTGTCTACCCTTTCATGGTTAATTAATAAATCTAACAGTTCTGTTGAAGCATTAACTCGGATCAACCACCTATGTTAACTGTTTCGTGCAACCATATTGCTCGAATTCAAGTCACCTATAGCTAATCAAACATTTACGTAGTCCAGTTGTGATACGTGTAGACCACCTGTAGCTAATTTTCCTCAAAAGATAGTTATGAATATTTTCTTTTAAATACCAGTTGTACAGAACCGGAAGGGGTTCGAAGTTTTTGATGTATTAAGCTCAGACTTGCAGCTCTGTAATTTTGGACTTTTTGTTCCTGTTTATAATATAAAGCCGTGTGTTGACCGATGATCATTTGAAGGAGCATTTTGAATTAAGTTAGCAGCTCAACCCAGTCAGTTGCAGAGGGCCCCTGCACTGAAGGAGGTTTTCTTTTCATTTGTTTTTCTGTTCAGTTTTAATTTCATCATTTGCTTTTAGCAGTGTTTGTAACTTAGGTTGATTTCTTGTAGTTTGATTTCTTTTAGTTCTGATCAGTAGCATAATGTTAGAATTCAATTGTGTAGTCTTGTTTCTCCAATCCATTTCATAAAGGAAATGACTTTGTTTCTAAACAGAGTAAGATTGAAAGTAATGAGGATGCATTCTTGATTAGTTTACTCACTGTTTTTGTTATTTATTTCCTAGTTTAGGTTGTCAATGCACTGTATTAATGAATGTTTTTTATCACCATTTCAAGATGATATCCATCCTAAACTATATGGTTAAACATTCACTTTACATAAGGGTTGAAACCAATCAGTTACCTTCTGCATTTTTTTATTTAGTTTTTTCTAGATCATGAAGTACAGAAGTTGCTTGTATTCCATCTCAAGAAGGTTATCTTTCAAAATTGAAGGTTAGAGTAACTAGAAGTACTTCAGTTAATTTCATTCCCTATATTTATTTCAACATGACTTACAACTTTACCTTTTGATTTTAAGAATTAGATTCATGACTTAGGATTAATGACAAGATAGGACAGATACTCTATTTTTCCTTCTTTTAACTTAGATTTTGACTAGTTTTAAGCTCTTGGTTCACCTTTAGGAAGTTTAGATTCAGTTTCTCATAGTTCAGATTGTACATCATTAGGAATCAAAGAACAGAAACCCCCAAAAACAATATAAAATACAAAACAACGAAGTAAGAAGGGTTAACTAAGCACATACAGTGCACTACACTTCATCAGATTAGGAACCTCGATTGATAATTTATGCAAGCAATTTAGGACACTAAATTGAATAAACATTTTGGCGTCATTGTCAAGGAAGTGTAATTAGGTAACCTTATCTCTTACATTCAAAAAAAATGATATGCATAGAGAAAGAGCTCTAGGGGTAGATTTATAGCTAGAGACAGGAGTTCAATTCCTACAACACCACCTACTCCACCAAGAACAAGAAGAGATACACCTCCATATCAAGCCCATACTCTTAGCCATATAACTCCTGAAATTCTAAGGTCAGAGATCTCATCAAAAGAATCTCCTACTTCATCTACCAAGGTAGTCCTAGAGGAGAAAAATCTTGGGTCTCCAACAGCAGGAGTAGGCTTTTTCACCTCCACAGGGGATCACATTTTAGTTGAAGAATTAGGAATACCTGGTGAGGAAGAAGAAGTAGAACCTCTCTCCCATATTCCATTAATAGAAGAACCAGAGGAAGAGAAAGTAACCTTGCAGGTTGAACCTTATATTGAATCTGAAGAAACTATAATGGAAGAAGAAGGAGAGGATGGAGAATTCATACTGTTGGGAGGACGGGGTAGAGGAAGAGGTAGAGGAAATAATGGAGGAGGTAGAGGAAATAATAGAGGAGGCAGAGAAAATAGGGAAATAGATAATTCTTTTGGATTTCCTATAGTGTATGAAGAAACAAATGCCACAATGAAAAATATCTCACCTTCTGTCCTCCCAAATTTCCATGGGTTAAAAAGTGAGGATCCTGAAACATTTTTATTTGAGTTTGAAGTCTTGTGCAGAACCTATGATTACTTAGAAGACTCTCAAAAACTTAAGTTGTTTCCTTCAACATTGAAAGGAGCTGCTTTGAAGTGGTTCATGGGGTTAGTCACTCAATCCATTAGAACATGGAATGACATGAAGAAAGCGTTTCTGGATAGGTATTTGGATTATTGCATGCCTACCAATCACAAGGATGAAGTGTTCAAAATGATACAAAGAGAGGATGAAAATTTGGAGGATTTAATTGAAAGATTCAACTATAACTTGAAAAGAGCAAAGATGGAAAATTTAGATGAAGATACCTTAAAAGCTCTTTTATTAAAAGCCATTAGAGATGAGTGGATAGATATCCTTAACATGATGGGGAAGGGAGATATCTCTCAACTCCCATTAAGTGACATAGGAGAATTATGTGTTCATCTCTCAAGAGGGAAATCCAAAACTGGGAAAGTTTTAAGAGATCCTTCTCTTGTTAGAGTGAATAAGTCTGCAACTGGATCAGTGAGTAGGGAAGAAATTGGGAATATGCTTAATGAATTCAAAACAGACATTCTAGGGAGCCTTAGTGAGCAAATAGACACCCTTAAGTTGCAAAACAAGCAAAAAATCGAGGTTGATGCTTTAGCTATTTTATGTCCCAAATGCAGAAAAAAACACGCTTTAAGAGAATGTCCTTTGGATGCAAAAATTATAGAGACTTGTATGATTTGCTCAGAAAAACATGAGACCAAGGGTTGTCCTTCAATTCCATGTCTTAAGGTTGTTTTTCAAGAAGAAAGAGTTCCAAATTTAGTAGAACCTCTTTGATTTCTCTCTAGAAGACCTTGGCAGGGGCCACAAAATCAGGGATTTAACAATCAAATGTATCTTCAGCCCCCACCAAATTGGAATTCTTGGCAGCAACCTTGGCCTCAACCTCAATCTCAATCTCAACCTTGGGCTCAAGGAGTACAAAATCCTTATGGGAGATTTTCTCAATATTATCAATATCCTCCATCATATCAAAATTATCCTTCCCCACACATTCCACAACAAAATCAGCAACCACAACTTCAAAATCAGAACCCTCAACTTTCACTACCATTTCCACAACAAAACCAAAATCCTCAACTCTTACTACCATTTTAGCAGAGACCAAATCAGCTACCTGCCCAACCATTACCAAACCCCAAAAATAAAAATCCTCAGAATACTTACATGGTGGAAGGACAACAATTTCCAACTTATATGATCACTTCTCTAGATCTCAATGATGTTCAACTAAGATCTAGTAGGATATTAGAAAAGGAAAGACCTTCTGTAGTTATTCGAGAACAAGACAATTCTGGGGAAGATTCTCTAGAGCCCAATAAAAGTTTTGAAGGAACATCTCTCCAAAACCAAAATACTGAAAATGAAAAATAGAAAGAACCAGTGAACTCAACTCCCATCATTGAGAAACCAGTATCTACTTCTGCACCTCCTTTTCCTGAAAGGTTACAAGTTGATAGAGGAGTAGAAAAGTAGATTATGTTGCCTAATTATGATTTTCTAGATGAATTGAAAAATATCTGTATCAAAATCCCTTTGTTACAATCCATTAATGAGATTCCAATCCTAGCTAAAACAATAAAGGAGTTGAGCATAAAGAAACCAGGAAGAAAAGCAAAAGAAACAAAAAGAATTCACCTGGTAGGAAAAATAGCAAATATAATAATGGGAAAAATTACCATACAAAAATTTGTAGATCCAGGAAGTCCAATTGTGAAAGCACATATCAATGGAGTTGAAATTCCAAATACATTGATTGATTTAGGAGCAGCAATAAACATCATGAGCAAACAAACCATGGAACAGCTCAAGCTTCCTAATCTTCTTTACACTCCTACATTACTACAATTAGCAAAAAGATCTGTAATCAAACCAAATGGAGTGTTAGAAGATATTTTAGTATCCTTAGATTCTTGGGAATATCCTGTTGATTTTATGATATTAACCCCCAAGAACAATCTAGGAGGACATCCACTCATATTAGGAAGACCTTGGCTAGCCACAACTGATTCTTTCATTAGCTGTAGATCTGGTGACATGTATATTTCTGATGGGAATTCAACAAAGAAATTCACTCTATATCCTCCAGCAAGAACAATCACAGAAATAGATGACAAAGAATGGTTTGATGATGAAAATGACATTCAGCCTCTCTTTACTATTTCAGACATTATTGAAGATAGTAAAATCTTAAATACAATGGAAATTTTGAATCATCTCCATAATATGAACATGATCAATTTCAAGAAAAATCCAATATTGAATATTTGTCATCTAGGTAGATGTCTCTTTATTCTATGGAAGAATTTGGTAGCTCTACAATTGAAATCTTTCGAGGGAGAACATTGAACATAAACAATAACTTGGAGAAATTACAACAGGAAAAGCTAATCAATACATTACAACAAAATTATGTTGCATATGCATGGGAATATACTAACATGAAAGGAATTAGTCCTAAGACTTGCATACATCACATCTACATTGAGGAAAATTGTAGACCTATCAGACAACCTCAAAGAAGGATGAATCCAAATCTTACAGAAATTTTGAAAGAAAAGTTGCAAAAACTACTGAATGTAAACTTCATTTACCCAATTTTAGACAGCCAATGGGTTTCCCCTTTGGTGATTGTGCCTAAAAAGAATGGTAAATGGTGGTTGTGTATTGATTACTAAGAATTGAATAAATCTACCCTTAAAGATAAATTTCCTTTGCCCTTTATAGATCAAGTGTTAGATACATTAGCAGGTAAGAAGTATTTCTCATTCTTGGATGGTTTTAGTGGTTATAATCAGATTCAGGTGGCACCTGAAGATCAAGATAAAACCACATTTACTTGTCCATGGGGAACCTATGCCTACCGAGTACTTCCTTTTGGGTTATGTAATGCACCTGCAACATTCCAAAGAGCAGTACTAGGAATTTTTTCTGATCTAATACATGATTGTGTAGAGGTATATATGGATGACTTTACAGTCTATGGGAATACATTTGAAGAAGCTTTGGAAAATTTGGAAAAAGTTCTTAAAAGATGTAAGGAAGCAAACCTTTCACTAAGCCATGAAAAATGTTTTATGATGTTTACAGAAGGGATTGTTTTAGGGCATCACATTTCAGGAGATGGGATTAAAGTTGATAAATCTAAAGTTGAAGTCATCTCTAAATTATCAATTCCAAATTGCCAAAAGGATGTTAGAATTTTTCTAGGATTTACATAATAGTATAGACGATTTATAGAAAATTTCACTAAAATAGCATCCCCACTCTTCAAATTACTCACCAAGGATTGTGAATTCAATTGGAATCCTGACTACCGGTTAGCATTTGAGACTTAAAAAAAAAAAAATTATAAAGAACCCATCTTGAGAGGTCCAAATTGGAAACTACCTTTTCACATTTCAACAGATGCTTCAGATACAGCTCTAGGAGTTGTATTAGGACAAAAATATTTGATTCCCTACACCATCTACTATACAAGTAAGAATTTGACTTCCACCGAGTTGAATTATACTATAATTGAAAAGGAATTTTTAGTTGTTGTTCATGCAATCAACAAGTTCAGACATTATATAACAGGCTATGAAACCTTTGTTCATATAGATCACTCTACAATTAGATACTTAATGAATAAACCTATTACTAATGGCAGAGTTACAAGATGGTTTTTACTCTTGCAAGAATTCAATATTACTGTGCTAGATAGACTTGGAAAACAAAACACAATTGCTGATTTCTTGTCTAGAATTCAAAATATCAAAGATGACACTTTGGTTGAAGATAAGTTTCCTGATGAATATCTTTTTGAAGTGACTACTCAAACTCCTTGGTTTGCAGATATTTCCAATTACTTAGTCACACAGAAATTGCCTTCACATTTGTTTCCTAGAGAGAAAAGAAAAATCATTTAGATAAGTACAAGATACTCATGGATCACTAATGAATTGTATAAAACAGGCCCAGATCTTATGATCAGAAGATGTGTTAGGGAAGATGAATTGCCTAAGATTCTTAAGGCATGTCATGATAAGCAGTGTGGTGGACACTTTTCTGACAAGAGGACAGCCTATAAAATCCTTTCTTTAGGATATTATTGGCCATCCATCTTCAAAGATGCCAAAGAATATGTCAGGAGGTGTGACAGTTGCCAGAGAGTAGGGAAACTTGCTCCTTCAAATGAAATGCCACTACAAATTTAGGTACTCATTGAACCTTTTGAAAAATGGGCCGTGGATTTTGTTGGCCCAATTAATCCTCCATATAAGCAAAAGAAGTATATATTGGTATGCACTGATTATGTCACTAAATGGGTAGAGGCCAAAACATTACATTTTGATAATGAAAAATCTATAGTTAATTTTCTTTTTGAGGACATATTCACTTGTTTTGGTGTTCCAAGAGAAATTGTGACAGATTGGGGATCTCAATTTACATCTAAAATGGTGAAGGGTCTTGTGGAAGATTAAAAGATCAAACATAGGAAATCTACTCCCTATCATCCACAAGCAAATGGTCAAGTTGAATCTACAAATAAGGTGATTGAAGCAATTCTCACTAAGACTATGCATCTACATAGAAAAGATTGGGCAGAAAGGCTTCCTAAAGCCTTATGGGCCTATAGAACTACATGGAGGAACACAATGGGACATACACCCTATGAATTTGTTTATGGGAAACAAGTCATGTTCCCTATAGAGTTTCAAATCAAAACCTTCAAGATGGCAGTCCAATTAGGACTGGATTTATCATAGGCACAGAAACATAGATTGGAGCAACTCAATGAACTTGATGGAATCAGGCAAGATGCAATTCAAGGAACCAGTATAGTCCAACAGCAGAGGGCTAAATGGCATGATAAATATATTAAGGAGAAGAAGTTTCAAGCAGGAGATTGGGCACTATTGTTCGATTCAAAGTTCAAAGATTTTCAAGGGAAGTTTCAAACTCATTGGCTTGGGCCATATGAGATTAAAGAAGTCTTTAGTAATGGAGTAGTAAAGATAAGGACATTATATGGAAGTAAAATACCTCTTCTTATGGTCATCGGTTGAAGATATATAGAAACCAATTTCAAGAGAGGAGTTCATTAAGATTTTCCAGAATAACTTTGAAATGAAGCTAGTGAAGAAGAATTCTTCTTCTCCACTAACTTAGTCTTTATTTTTCCTAAAAAAAATGATGAATAAAAAAAAAAAAAAATTGTATGAGGTTGAAAACCAATCATTGATTGGCATACTTATACATAAAAATATGGGGTGAAAATCAGAGATTTCTGACATCCTATATTTTCCATTTCCATTCTGTAATAAGTAGTGACAAAAAGCTACATTCATTTGCAGTTTAGAGTCTGCAAATTCATAATCTCATTCCATCTCATTCTGTTTTCATTTACAGTTCCACTTCATCTCACTGTCATATTTCATTTACATTTTATCTTTTTACAGTTTTACTCCATTTCACCCTATTTCTCATTTTATCTTACACCTCATTCCATCTCACTGTCATAACTCATTTCCATTTTATTTTTACACTCATATTCCATAGCCATATTTCACTTTTCCTTCTTTTCACATTCTGCAGCTGATTCCATTCCGCAGCTAATCTGATTCTGCAGCTACAACTTACTTATCAGCTCTGGCACAATTGTACAGCTCACAAATAAATCATGAATGTAGGGAAATTGAAGAATCAAGTTTTGGAGATCAACCATGCTCAAAGTACCTACAGATCAACACCAAAAGAATTATCAAGCAAAAGGTTAAGTTCTAAAGGTAAAATGCAAAATTTATTTCAAACAGCAAGTTACAAACATAAGTTATGTATAATATGAATGATCATATGTCTCCTTAACAAGTCATCATTTGATTTGACTGCCACTTCATGATACCACATCTCTGCCACATCTTCCACATTCGGTACCAAACAGTCTATAATAATTTCATCATACCACACCTCCACTACATTCTCCATACTCTGTACTTAAATGGTCCCTAATAACTCCATCTGTTAACGGTCAAAACTACGATGTGACCAACGTATTCACGTCTCTCCAAACCCTCACCGTCTACTTATTCCACGCAAAGCCATAGTTCTTTTTCACCATAATCGCAGTCAGTCCATTTCATAGACCAAGAGAGTAATTATGAAGGTTAGAAAATTCTATGAAACAGAAGCCATGCGACTCATTTTTAGGACAAAGCCCATAGGGGGAAAATATATGGAAGGATACCCACAACTCAAGGAGATGCTGCAGAAGGCTGGATGGCTCAATTTCATTGAAAAATTTGATGGCTATCACAAAGAGATCACAAAATATTTTGCTAGATCATTCGATGGTACAGAAGTAGAAATTGGAGACATTAAGTTTGCAGTAACAGAATCTTACATAGCAGAGGCTACAGAACTGCCAAGACTTGGTGAGAGATGGTTCAAAAATAAGGAATTTCATAGTGAATCATGGAAGGTAATCCTCAAGAACCCAAGTATGGATGTCACTATGTTTAGAAAAGGAATTCTTATTTCAACACTTAAAAATAAATGGAGAAGCAAGATTTTGATATTACAAAAATTTATTACCTGTGAGGGGAGATTCGGATGCATGTATGTCTATCATATATGTTTATTGATGAACTTTCTAGAAAATGGAGACATCAACCTCCCTTTCTTCCTTCTAAACAGTTTAAGGAGGATGGCTTCAAATGTACAGAAGAAAATAGAATTCATAGACACAACTATGTACCATCATGGGTTGGTAAAAATACTAGTTGAGTTTCATTTGAAAAGAATAGGAGATACTTGGGAAAACTTCTTGATAAGAAACTATTTCCAAGAGGCACCAGAATCACTTGAAGAGGGTAATGTCAGAAGGAGTAGGAGGAAAAAGACCAGTATGACCATTCAAAGCAAACCTGAGTCCTCCACACAAAAAAATGATGAAGAGCTAGTCTCTGAAAATTTGACAGAGATCAGGGAGTAGATCAAGCAAAAAGGGAAGATAAAAAAGAAAGTTGGTGGAATTACTGGAAACAAACCTGAATCTTCATTACAACAAGATGATGAACAATTAATCTCTGAAAAATTAACAGAGATTAGGAAACAAATCAAGAGAAAGGAAAAGATAGGAAAGGAGAAAAAGGGTACAAAGGAGGAGAACATAAGCCCCCTACAACTTAGAAGGAGCTCTAGACTCCGAGGTATGGTAAAGAAGGTATCATCAAAGGGAAAAAAGTTCATAAATATAGAAGAAGAAACCCCAGTACCATCTCTTGATAATGTTCCATTTACACACAGTCCTCAAAACTCTTCTAAACAATATTTCAAAGGCAGCCCCAGCAAAGGATCTCCAGGCAGAGACCCAGTGTAGCAACAAATTTATGATTACATAGAATCACTAGAGAAGAAAAGTGCCTCAATGGATCCAGAATCCTCAGCCAATCCAGAAAAACCTGTCAATCCACAAGAACCTCTAACTGACTCTCTCAAACAGGAAATCTATGAGTTAGAGATATTGAACAGGCATATCAAGAAAGAAAATGAAACCCTGAAGGAACAAAGAAAATTGGATAAATCCATTCATGATAATACAATACTGCACCTAGGGCTATGGTACAAGAAGAATAGGAAGTTGAAGAGGAAGAATAGAAACTTGAATAGAACAGTCATCAACCTTAAATACAGACTTCTCATGAAGAAACCTAGGATGGCAGTCACTTCAAAGAGGAGCAAGAGAAGAAAATTAGATGTACTAGCAGAGGTGTCTGAGCAGATGCAATAGGAAAGAAGAGTTCACATTTTTGGCAAAATTGCATGGGGACATGCAATGATTTTGTAGTGGGGGTATGTTGAACCTCAGAATTACCCTCTCCTTGACAACTTTTCTCACTTCTTTCCCTTGCTTTTCCATAAGAATACAAATCCCCATCACTGATAAATGATAGATTTTGTCTTAAGGAGGACATTAAATGATTGACATGTTATACTTTTATGTTTTTTCTATTTGAATAAGTTTTTGCAAATTAGCTACGAAACACAGCCTATTCTGCAGCTAACTATGTGTTCCATAGCTACTTCTGTGGTTTGGCAGGTTACAGGTGTCAAACGAAGAAACCAGCCACATGGGCATCTCTGGAATCGTCTCGACATGGATCCTATCCTAGTCACCCAGTCCAGATCGATAAAAAAGCTAGCTCAAGACCATAGTCAAAGGTGGAGTCAAACATATAAAACCCAGAAGCAATAAGACTCTTTGCCTACACTTTCGTGGTTAATTAATAAATCCAACAATTATGTTGAAGCATTAACTCGGATCAGCCACCTGTGTTAACGGTTCCGTGCAACCTTCTTGCTCGAATTCAAGTGACCTGTAGCTAATCAAACATTTATGCAGTCCGGTTGTGATACGTGTAGACCAAGTGTAGCTAATTTTCCTCAAAAGATAGTTATGAATATTTTCTTTTAAATACCAGTTGTACAAAACCAGAAGGGGTTCGAAGTTTTTGATGTATTAAGCTCAAACTCGCAGCTCTGTAATTTTGGACTTTTTGTTCCTTTTTATAATATAAAGTTGTGTGTTGACCAATGATCATTTGAAGGAGCATTTTTAATTAAGTTAGCAGCTCAACCCAGTCAGTTGCAGAGGGCCCCTGCACTAAAGGAGGTTTTCTTTTCATTTGTTTTTCTATTCAATTTTAATTTCATCATTTGCTTTTAGCAGTGTTTGTAACTTAGGTTGATTTCTTGTAGTTTGATTTCTTTTAGTTCTGATCAGTAGCATAATGTTAGAATTCAATTGTGCAGTCTTGTTTCTCCAATCCATTTCATAAAGGAAATGACTTTGTTTCTAAACAGAGTAAGATTGAAAGTAATGAGGATGCATTGTTGATTAGTTTACTCACTGTTTTTGTTATTTATTTCCTAGTTCAGGTTGTCAATGCATTGTATTAATGAATGTTTTTTATCACCATTTCAAGCTGATATCCATCCTAAACTAAATGGTTAAACATTCACTTTACATAAGGGTTGAAACCAATCAGTTACCTTCTGCATGTTTTTATTTAGTTTTTTCTAGATCATGAAGTACAAAAGTTGCTTGTATTCCATCTCAAGAAGGTTATCTTTCAAAATTGAAGGTTAGAGTAACTAGAAGTACTTCAGTTAATTTCATTCCTTGTATTTATTTCAACATGACTTACAAATTTACCTTTTGATTTTAAGAATTAGATTCATGACTTAGGATTAATGACAAGATAGGATAAATGCTCTGCTTTTCCTTCTTTTAACTTAGATTTTGACTAGTTTTAAGCTCTTGGTTCACCTTTAGGAATTTTAGATTTAGTTTCTCATAGTTCAAATTGTACATCATTAGGAATCAAAGAACAGAAACCCCCAAAAACAATATAAAATACAAAACAATGAAGTGAGAAGGCTTAACTAAGCACATACAGTGCACTACACTTCATCAGCTTACGAACCTCGGTTGATAATTTATTTAAGCAATTTAGGACACTAAATTGACTAAACACTTGTCTCGTGATTGGATCTTAATGCATAGCTGGAATTTATCGTTCTAGGTGGTGATCCAATATTTTCTTGGGAGAATCGTTGGTGCCTCTGAATACTTGTTTGTCCACTCATGAATATTGTCCAGAGCTGTAATGTCGTATTTTAGCATGGAGGATGTTTCTTTTGTGTTGGCCTGTATGGCTAGGATCGGGGCCATAGTATGATGCGAGTTTGACATCTCTTCATAAACCATTTCCATGGATCCTCTCAGGGTTTCAACCTCTTCATTGATTGTGGCTTATAATTCCTTCATGTTGGAGTGAGCTAAGAGAAGTGTTTTGTTCTCTTCTTCCATCTTCCTTTTATCTTCTTCTGCTCTGACGTCTCTTTTCTCAGATGCATAGAGCTTGTTTTAGAGTTTTATAATTTGATTCCTCATTCTGCCAACATTTATCTCATTCACAGTCGCAGAAGAAGTCTTAGCCGAGGTGGTCATCTTAGGGTTCACTGTAGTATCTATGTTAATCTCCTCCTCTGTGGTCACGGACAAAGGCTCTACAGGGTTCCTAGCATAATACTTCCTCCATTATTTCATGATCATGTAATTGACCTGATCAAAGGTAATCTTGGTTAGGTCTAGCATTTCATCCTCAACTTCATCAGGAATGCATATCTCTTTGAGAGGAAGATTCCCTCCGGTGATGGGAGTGGACAAGGGGGCATCTAGCGAAGGCATTTCAACTTTCTCATTGAATTGTTGTTTCTGTTCAGACTCACGTTGAGATTTCTTGTCAACATATTCCTGTCATTTTCTTAATTCCTCTTCTTCTTCTCTTTTCTTTTCTTCATTTTCCCTCGTCCTTTGTTCCTCCTCTAGCCTCTTCTTTTCTTGTTCTTCTTGTTCTTCTTGTTCTTGTTTCTTCTTGAGCTCTTCTGCCTGTCTGCATTTCTCCTCTTGCTCTTTATGTTCCTGTCTCTATTTCTCTTATTCCTCTTGGGCACTCTACTCCTTTTTCTTTTTCAACCGTTCCTCCTCTAGTTTTTTCTTCCTACTTTCTTCCTCTTTTCTCTTCTTCTCAAGCTGGTCTTTGGGTTGCTAGTCTCCTGATTTTTCTGACCATCTGAGTTCTTCTTCTATTTTTCACTTAAGCTCTTTCTTTTGCTTTGCCAAATCTACATTTCTCTGCTCCAATTTTTTGTCATCTTCACCCTCATCTTGGTCGTTCGAGGAATCTTTTGTCTCTTTGCCTTTGTATTTCTTTAGTTTCCCCGTTTCCTTTTGTTGTTCTTTCTTCGTCTTAAGTGAAGTTGACATTTCTTGTAAGCTCACATTTTCTTGGGAATGCCCAGCTTTCTCATCATCCTTTTCTTGTTGTTCACTAAGGCTAAACTCCCTGGCTTCATTGTACCAATTTCTAATTTTGTCTTCGTGAGTGTGCCTAGTGCGCGGGTATGACCAGTTGAAATTGGCTTTTTGGCACTGATCTGCTACTACTCTTTCGAGGTCATAGATGCGGTGCTTCATAGCCACAAAATGCAACCCCTTTATCTCCTTAGCTTTTGCCTCCATGTATTTGAAGTTTTCAACCATATAAGCCCCGATAGCAAGAGGGAAGGCAGGCCATGATTTCTTCTTCCCTTTGCTCAGCGTCTTTGAGAAGCCTTGGGTCATTTTAAAGCATACTTCCTACATGAGTAATTTATCTGTGGCAAATCGAGGAAGCACATGAGGGGTCTTGTTTGAGCCATAGACCCTGATAAATGTGCCCTCCTGGATGGGGAAGCAATCTTCCACTTTAGCGAGAGTCTCCATGGCCCTCTTCGACATGCAAGGAAGGTCTTCCCCGAAAATTAACTGGTATAATGGGGTGATGAATGTTCCAGATGTGGAGTCATGTACAATTTTGTAGCTTTTGTTCCATAAGATATTGTAGTGGTAGTGTATAGGCTCCGCTGCAACTGCGATCTAGTTGAAGCTCCAGTGATCGAAATGGCATCTCGCACAAACTGCATCCAACAGGTACATGGCCATGTAAAACTCTGACTATTGGTCCACCTCAAGATGCTTGGATGCAACTATTTTAGTCCTTAATGCAAAAGCTAAGATATTGGCCCAATCAAATATTGTACCTCTAGTGGTGACGACATACATGATAGGGACCCATGTCCCATGGAAGGTGTCGATGCCATCCCTGCCATACAACTGGTTCATCATGGCAGAAATAAGTTGTTAAACCTTTTTTGGACCCTCTGTCTTGTATACTTGGTTATTATTTACCCAGAACTTGGACAGGTCTTGCCACCAATCCTTCAGAATTTCCATGGTTCGAATTACAATATTCAACAACCATCGAGCATTAAATGATTCCTCCTTTTTCGGAAATATGTAGTAAGAAGTGATGTCCATCGAAGAGATGGTTGTGAATGCTTCACTTGTGTGAATCCTGACTATCCATCGATCTGTGTCTGCGTTTTCAATAATCCAGTTGATGGTTTTGGTACACAGAAATATAGGAGGATGTGAGGCCACTTTGTGGAGCCTAGACCTCTTGACATTGATATACACCTAGAATTCCTCATGGTCTTCTGGGATGTCCTATTTAGAAAAATCTGCATAAATATCAAAGCAGGAGAGATTGGTGAACTTGTTGAGGTTGCACACGGTGTCCCTATAGATAGGAGGTGATGGGACTTGGTAAATCTCCTGTATGATTCTTTTAGAGCTTTTATGAGAAGACTTCACTACCGGAGGTGCCATATCGCACAGAGAAAGAGGAAATTGAGATGCACTCAAGATTGATGTCACCTGGCATGTAAAACAAATAGTCCCACGATGAGAGAGATAGCATGAATAATTAAACCTAGGAGAAAAACTCATATCACAGTTTCAGACTTCCTGGAAAGTCCCCAAGAAATAATTCAGCCTAACAAGTCACAAGGTCGCAGGGGTCAGGGGGTTGCAGGGTCACGAATATGAACTATGAGACTTAGCGACTAGAGGTAAGCTACATCGCAGGTCAAGATAGGTCGCAAGATAAACAAGGTCGCATAAGTCGTAATTAAGGAAAGGTCGCATAGTTGCGAGGTCATAAGGACACAATGAAGGTGGGTCGCATAGTCGCGAGGTCGCAAGGTCACATATTTTTTCCTATCGTGGCTCTTAGCCGTGCGACCTGTCCCTATGGGAAGCTTGGCGAAGGGAACGAGGCTCAAAAAGAGTTCCTATGGACCCACTAGACTAGATAACTTAATCCCTAAGGGGGGGATCTTGTTTAGGGAAGATATGGGACTAAGTGACCAGGAAGAAATGTGTTTGGGAGGAAGAATAATTTGGCTAAGGGTTTCTCGGTAAAATGGGTCATTAAAATTGCAATTAAACCCCTATATTAGGATGATGCAAAGTCAGGGAAGAGGAAGGGGATAAATGGCAGTAAGTAATTATAGCTAGGAAGAGGAAGGGTCTCTTACTTGGCAGGGTCACACGCTTTCTCCAAGTCGTCGAGCCTCTTCGTCCCACGAGCAACCAAAACGAACTGATCAAATGACTGACGAGGTCATCCTATTTATAAAAAGGTTGCACGTGTGGGGTCGTAGAAGTCTCTTGGTCGCATAGGGATATGTTTTATACTTTTGCGACCTATCGAGCCATGCGACCCAGCGACTGGGGCAGGAGGTCACGAAGTCGTAAGGTCGCGAGGTCGCAAGGTGTCTACTTCGGGGGGATTTTCGACCTTGCGACCTTGTGACCTGATCAAGCACGAGGCCACAAAGTCGCAAATTTTTCCTTGTGACTTAGCGACTTGACTTGGCCAAAATTAAAGTAGGTTGTATGGTCGCAAGTTTTAGGCTGATGAGAGATTGACGTGATGTGATCTTCAACTTGGGCAGAAAAATAAATCTTTGATTCTCTAAGAGTTAGACTTGTGACGGGATCACAAGGGTTTTGGCAAACTGATGAGGTTTTGGAAGTAAGAGATAGACACAGACATAGTACGGGGGCTCCAAAATTTTGAAAAGTCAGGAATTTCGAAGGGTTGTTGCAGTGGCCACAACATAAAGCTTTTTGCACACAGAAAGCTCTACACAAGAAAATCTCCCCACAAGAGGTAGCTTGTTGTCATTTTATCAAAATCAGAAAGCATTAATGCGGGATAATTAATAGTTATAATTAAATGCACAATACCCTATTAATATTCAAGAAAATAATAGTTAAATGTAATAGTTATTGCAGGGAAGAGTTTAGCTCATTAATTATTAACTATTAATGAAAGTGTGAACATGTTTGTTTAATAGTAATAATAGGATAAGTTTCTCCCTTCAACACAATAGACTATGTTTTTAACACAAAATTTATGCATTTTTTTCTCGATAATGACATAGTTGCTTTCCAATAATAAATTAAAATAAAAACAATATTAATAAAATAATAGTACAACTTATTATGCAAAATTTAGCTCATTTTGTGGAGCTCTGATATTGAAATGTGTGGGATCATGGGCTATAAGTCTCACATTTATCTAGTACAATGTTTTCTTGGTAATGACGTATTCATTTTCGAATAATAAAATAAATAGCTTTGCACAGTCTAGCTTATGGTTTATATGAATAGGATATTTTGTGCAGAAGTGTGAACATTTTTTTTTAATAGTAATATTTTTGTTTTCGCTGTGCGGAAGTGTGAAAAAAATTGTTTAATAGTAATATGTGTGCTTTCATTGTGCATAAAAGTTGTCCTTGTAAAATAATTATCAAAAACAAAAAGCATTAATGCTAGAGAATTAATAGCTCTAATTAAATGCACAATAGTCTATTAATAGTCAAGTTAATAATAGTTATTGCAGTGCGGAGTTTAACTCATTAATTATTAACAATTAATAAAGAAAGTTAATAGCTATAGTATTACAATAGCTATCCATATAAAATAATTATCAAAAGAAAACATTAATGATGGAGAATTAATAGCTATCATCAAATGCACAACTACCTATTAACAATCAAGTTAATAATAGTTAAATGTAATAGTTATTGTAGTGCGGAGTTTAACTCATTAATTATTAACTATTAATTAAAATAGTTAATCGCTATAGTATTATAGGTTAACAAGTATAAAAATATAATGGTTTTAGGAAACTATTGTTGTTATTTAATTATTACAGGTGATTAATAATTATAGTTTATGTTTCTATTACTATTGTTTTGTTATCATTTATAGCTTCATAATTAACTTCAAATAACTATTAGTTATTCTTTATACTTTCATTTATATTTTTATTGTTAATGCTTTGTGCAGAAATTTTTGCTTTCATCTTCATTGTGCCGAGGCACTGCTAAAACGGTTAAGATTGAAATAAGCAATTTAAAAAGTCGAATGGCTGAAGAGTGTGCATTGGCGTCGGATGGTTGAAGAGTGTGCATTGGCATTGAAAATGAGTGTAGAGTTAGTAGTATGTGGAGCATTTCTTGTGCAAAGCTTTCCACACAAGAGGTAGTTTGTTGCCACTTTATCGAAAGCATAAAGTACTAATGTGGGAGAATTAATAGATAAAATTAAATGCACAATAATCTATTAATAGTCAAGTTAATAATAGTTAAATGTAATAGCTATTGCAATGCAGAGTTTACCTAATTAATTAATAACTATTAATGAAAGTGTGAACATTTTTGTTTAATAATAATATTTGTGTTTTTGTTGTCCTGAAAAGTTGTCTATGTAAAATAATTAATGAGAGAGAATTAATAGCTATAATTAAATGCACAATAGTCTATTAATAGTCAAGTTAATAATATCAAATGTAATAACTCATTAATTATTAGCTATTAATTAAAAAAATTCAATAACTATAGTATTATAAAAGTTGTCTATGTAAAATAATTATCAAAAGAAAGCATTAATGACAAAGAATTAATATCTATAACTAAATGCAAAATAGTATATTAATAGTCAAGTTAATAATAATTAAATGTAATAGTTATTGGAGTGGAGAGTTTAACTTATTAATTATTAACTTTAATGAACGTGTGAACACTTTTGTTTAATCGTAATATTTATGTTCTCGTTTACTAGTAATAGCTATAATTGAATGCACAATAGTATATTAATAGTCAAGTTAATAATATTAAGTTTAACTCATTAATTATTAACTATTAATAAAAAAAAGTTATAAAAGTTGCCCATGTAAAATAATTATAAAAAAAAAAAACATTAATGACACAGAATTAATAGTTATAATTAAATGCACAATAGTATATTAATAGTTAATAATAGTTAAATGTAATATTGCAGTGTGGTGTTTAACTCATTAATTATTAACTATTAATAAAAATAGTTATTCATTGTAGTATTATAGATTAGTATTTTTCCTTGTAATAGCTATAGTATTATAAAAATGTAATAGTTTCAGGAAACTGTTGTTGTTGTTTAATTATTACATTTATTAAAAGTTATAATTCATTTTTCTATTCATTTTGTTATTACTATTGTGTTGTTATCATTTATAGCTTCATAATTAACTCGGTGCAGCTAATTAATTAATAGTTATTCGCTATTATTGATGCTTTCATTTCTATTTTTATCGTTAATGCTTTGTGCAGAGATTTTTTCTCTCACTTACATTATGCAAAGGAACTTCTCTCACTTTCATTGTGGAGAGGCACTGCTGAAACAATTGAAATCGAAATAACCTATTTAAAAAGTCAAACATGTCAAGCATAGGCATTTCCTCACAATGCTCTCTACACAATGAAAACTTTCCCCACAAAACTCTCTATACAAGCTTCAACAACAGTTTAATTGACATTAAATGTTCTATGAAATTTTCAAGGAGGGGTATGCTTTTGGCAATTGTGATAGTCTTAGAGATATCATTTCCAATAGTAATGCAGAGAAGTTGATTAGCATAGCCATAATAAAGGATAAGATATTGTTTGCAGTAGTAGTGTAGAGAAGTTGATTGTGCGTTTCTATGCACTCCCGCACAACCATTCACTTGTTGTGCAATTAAATTTTTGATAATTTGAATATATAGTTTTATTTATGTTTTATAAATTAAAAAACATCATAAACAAATGATTTATAATGTCAAGCATAGGCATAATAAACTGTTAGAAAATTATATATTACGGAGCAATGGAACACATAAAATATTGCAGAAATATAAACACAGATAACGCACAAAAGAAGAGAGACACAGATATACGTGGTTCACCCAGTTTGGGCTACATCCACCCCGAACAGCCAGTCCTTCCTTTCTATTATCCAGCAAAATGAAGAGACACAACCTACAGCAAATCCGATGTAATATCCTCTGTTTTCTCTCACAGTGTCACCTCTATGTTTCTCGCTCACAGAATACACATCTATTTCACAGCCTCAAATACAATACCCTCATACAAAGAGAGGGGTTGCCTTCTAGGGCAAAAAACCCTAAACTAAACATAAGTTCTACCGTCAGATCATCCGCCTAATGAACGGCCCAGATTGACTAGAAATTACTATACTTTTACAAGGCAATTTTACATTTGTTTTAGCTTCGGGGGCGCTGCCCCCGAGCCCTCGGACCCCCCAGCCGAGGGGGATCGCCCCCCCCCCCCCCCCCCGGACCCCCGCGGGGAGGGGACAAGTCCTCCCCGCACCCCCCCTGTGTGGAGGGGTGTACAAACTTCCTGGGGTATACATCCGGCTGAAACAAAGACCTCTGAACAATCATGCTCCACACACAACAATCTCCCACTTGGAGAATGATTGTAGAAACTCCACCGCTGCTTCATTTGCTGGACAATGACTCCTGGACCTGGCTGTTTCTCATCTTCATCATCATCCTTGAAGACCAATTGAAACTGACCATATTCCCAGTTTCTCCCTGGTTACAACTTTTGTTAGCATATCTGGAGGATTCTGGCTAGTGTGTATCTTTTCCAGCTTCAACTCTCCATCTTCCAACACTGATCGTATGAAATGGTACTTGAGTTGTATGTGTTTAGTCTTGGAATGAAATGTTGAGTTCTTTGCAAGATGAATGGCACTTTGGCTATCACTGTATAACGTGCCCTTATCATGCTCCTTACCCAATTCACCCATAAAGCTTTGTAACCAAATCATTTCTTTACTAGCCTCTATAGCAGCAACATACTCTGCTTCTGTTGTTGAAAGTGCAACAACACTTTGGATTTTTGAAACCCAACTGACAGCTGTTCCTCCAACAGTAAATACATATCCTGTAGTGCTCCTCTTGTTATCTCTGTCACCTGCCATATCTGCATCAACATATCCCTGTAGAGAAATGTTTGAACCACCAAAGCATAATGCTTGATTTATGGTACCTTTCAAATATCTGAGAATCCATTTCACTGCCATCCAATGTTCCTTTCCTGGATTGTTCATGTACCTGCTTACAACTCCCACTACATGTGCAATATCAGACCTTGTGCAGACCATTGCATACATTAAGCTTCCAACTGCTGATGCATATGGAACTTTAGACATATAATCCATGTCTTCTTGCGTCTTTGGGCACATTTCCTTGCTAAGTTTGAAATGGCTAGCAAAAGGTGTACTAACTGGTTTTGCATTGTGCATGTTAAATCTTTTCAACACCTTTTGTATGTACTCATTCTGAGACAATGTTAATTTACGATTTTTCCTGTCTCTAGTGATTCTCATACCAAGGATTTGTTTTGCAGCTCCCAAATCCTTCATTGAAAATGAATTTGCCAATTTTCTTTTGAGTACATTTATTTCCTGCATGTTAGATCGTGCAACAAGCATGTCATCCACATACAATAACAATATAATATAGCTGCCATCATTTTGCTTTTTCAGATAAACACAATGATCAGAGTGACATCTAGTATAACCTTGTTCAGACATAAACTTGTCAAATTTTAGATACCACTGCCTTGGAGCCTCTTTTAAGCCATACAAGCTCTTCTTCAACCTGCACACTAGTTTCTCCTTCCCTTTCACCTCATATCCTTGTGGCTGTTGCATATATATCTCTTCCTCCAAATCCCCATGGAGAAAGGTTGTCTTTACATCTAACTGCTCAAGATGCAAATCTTCAGCTGCTACAAGACTTAAAATAGTTCTGATTGAAGTCATTTTAACAACAGGAGAAAATATTTCATCAAAATCAATACCTTTCTTCTGTGCAAACCCCTTCACCACAAGTCTAGCTTTGTACCTCTGTTTTCCTCCATCTTCTTCCTTCAGCCTATAAAACCATTTATTCTTCAATGTAGTTTTTCCTGCAGGCAACCTGACTAAATCCCAAGTCTGGTTATGCATTAGGGAGTCCATCTCTTCTTCCATGGCTACCTCCCACTTCTTCCTGCTTTCAACCTGCATTGCTTCTTCATAACATTCGGGTTCACCAGAATCAGTCAACAATAAATAATATAATGAAGGAGAGTATCGTTCAGGGGGTCTACTTATCCTGGTAGATCTTCTAACACCACTTTCAGGTGTTTGGGGTGCCTGTTGTTGTTGTGGTGGTTGCTGTTGTTGATTATTATTATTTTCAGGCACCTTTACTTTTTCAGTGATTTCATCAAGAACTGCGTATTCCTTGTTTTCTTTTCCTGTTTCTTTTCCTACAACTGATTCTTATACAAGACCTTTTCATTGAATATTACATCTCTGCTCCTAATGATTTTGTGATTTTCGTAATCATATAAGTGATAACCAAAATCATTAACACCATATCCAATAAAGGTACATTTCTTTGACTTTGCGTCAAGCTTTGTTCTATTTTCTTTATCAATATGGACAAAGGCCTCACAACCAAAAGGCTTTAAAAAAGAGTAGTGTACCTTTTTACCTGTCCATGCTTCCTCCGGAACACCACCATCCAAGGAACTTGAAGGCCCTCTGTTTATTAGATAAACAGCAGTATCTATAGCATCTGCCCAAAACTGTAAAGGCAATCCTGCATGCAATCTCATGCACTTTGCACGCTCCATGATTGTTCTGTTCATCCTTTATGACACACCATTTTCTTGTGGTGTTCTTGGAACTGTCTTCTCTCTGCGAATTCCATGCTCTGAACAATACCTATCAAACTCTTTGCTGCAATATTCACCTCCATTATCTGATCTAAGACACTTCAATTTCTTTCCTGTCTCAATCTCAACCAAAGCTTTCCATTTCTTGAAAGTATCAAATACATCAGATTTATTTTTAATACAATAAATCCAAGTTTTTCTAGTTGCATCATCAATAAAAGTAACATAATAACGAGAGCCACCGAGAGATGATACCTGAGTAGGTCCCCATACATCTGTATGCACAAGCTCTAATTTTTCATTCTTCTTTTCTTTCCCAACTCTGAGAAATCTGACTCTCTTCTGTTTTCCATAAATACAATTCTCACAGAAGTCCAAATCAACATTCTTCAAACCCAGCAACAAATTCCTTGAGTGAAGAATCTTCATCCCCTTTTCACTCATGTGTCCGAGCCTATGATGCCATAATGTTGCATCTGCTCCTTTGGAAGTTAAAGCGTTAACAAAGTTAAATACCATTGCATAAATACAATGTACCAACCTTTTCGCCTTTTGCTATTACCAGGGCTCCTTTGGTGACCTTCCAAGCTTTATTTGTGAAAGTTGTCACACAACCTTCACCGCCTAACTGCCCTGTTGAAATCAGATTTTTCTTTAGATCTGGAACATGCCTTACCTCCTTTAATAGCCATTGGTTTCCATTCTGCTGTTTTAAAAGAACCTTACCCATTCCAACGATTTTACAGGGTTTATCATCACCCAGACGAACTTGTCCAAAATCTCCTTGAACATAGTCATGAAAGTATTTCTTATCAGGTGTGGCATGGAAAGAAGCCCCTAAATCTACCACCCAGGAATCAGTAATATTTTCGAAAGAAAGAATCAAAGCATCTTGTAACACCTCACCTGTCACATTTGCTTCATGATTGTTTTCTTGCTGTGCATCTCCTTCTTTTCCCTTCCGAGATCTACAGTCTTTCTTTAGGTGTCCTTTCTTTCCACATTTCCAGCACACTATCCCCGATCTGGACTTGGATCTTCCTTTCCTTGATTTACTGCGATATCCTGAGCTCTTTCCTCTTTCCATTTTTCTTCCTCTAGACTCTGCACTCAAAGCATTTCCCGATTTCTCACCGGAGCTTTTCCGTCGCATTTCCTCGCTAAGGATAGCACCGACAACATCATCAAACTTTAAAGTACTAGATCCAGAAACGGAGTTACTAATGGCCATTACCAAACCATTCCAACTTTCTGGTAATGAGCACAAGAATAACAGAGCTCTAACTTCATCATCAAAGTTTACCCCTACAGAACTTAACTGACTTGTAACTGTATTAAAATCATTTAAATGGTTTGCAACAGATCCACCTTCCGACATATTCATATTAAATAACCGTTTCATAAGAAATACCTTGTTTGAGGCCGAGGGTTTTTCATATAGTTTCGACAACGTCTGCATCAAACCCTCTGTCGTGGTTTCCTTCGAAATGTTGAAGGCGACTGACGCAGCAAGGCACAACCGTATTGTTCCGAGTGCCTTTCTATCGAGAAGGTTCCATTCTTCGTCTTTCATACCCGTTGGAATCTTTGTTTTTCTGCCCAATGGTAGGTATAGATCTTTCTGATACAGATAATCTTCCATCTGCATCTTCCACAGTGAGAAGTTTCAGCCGTTAAATTTCTCGACCCTAAACTTACCATCTTCCACCATTGCTCCCACTCGAACCAGGAACCCTTCTTTCCTGTGAGTTTATCAGCCAAATAGACCTTCAGCTCTGATACCAGTTGTTAGAAAATTATATATTACGGAGCAATGGAACACATAAAATATTGCAGAAATATAAACACAGAAAACGCACAAAACAAGAGAGACACAGATATACGTGGTTCACCCAGTTTGGGCTACGTCCACCCCGAACAACCAGTCCTTCCTTTCTATTATCCAGCAAAATGAAGAGACACAACCTACAGCAAATCCGCTGTAATATCCTCTATTTTCTCTCACAGTCTCACCTCTATGTTTCTCGCTCATGGAATACACATCTATTTCACAGCCTTAAATACAATACCCTCATACAAAGAGAGGGGTTGCCTTCTAGGGCAAAAAACCCTAAACTAAACATAAGTTCTACCGTCATATCATCCGCCTAATGAACGGCCCAGATTGACTAGAAATTACTATACTTTTACAAGGCAATTTTACATTTGTTTTAGCTTCGGGGGCGCTGCCCCCGAGCCCCCGTCGGGGGACCGCTGGCCCCCGGACCCCCCAGCTGGGGGGGATCGGCCCCCCCGGACCCCCGCAGGGGGGACAAGTCCCCCCCGCACCCCCCCACGTGGAGGGGTGTACAAACTTCCTGGGGTATACATCCGGCTGAAACAAAGACCTCTGAACAATCATGCTCCACACGCAACATAAACGGTAAGATATTGTTTGCAGTAGTAGTGCAAAGAAGTTGATTGTGCGGAGAAATGTGTTTTCTCCACACTCCCACACAACCATTCACTCATGTCATGCAATTAAGTTTTTAAAAATTTGAATATATAGTTTTATTTATGTTTTTGAAATTAAAAAACATCATAAAGGAACAATTTCTCACGTGAAGCATATGTAGAATTTCCCACTGTAGATCACCAGATTATGCAATATGTTAAAGCAAAATACTAGATATACTTCTACAATCAAACTTTGTGGAAGCTTAATCAATTTGAGCTAGATCAATCATAACACATATAACAAGGAAGTAGAAATCATACACATGAAACACAGAAGTATACTCTAGGGAAAGCCTCAGCGAAAAACCCCAATCCCTGTATTATCATACAAGTGGAAATATGTCCGGACTACACAAAGCTTTAGCTCACAAGCTATCCAGCTCTCAGTACAATCCCTCTGCTACTCGTAGACAGTCAAAGGCTTCTCACAAACCTTCTCCTCTGCTCTCCAAGCCTCCTATTTCCTTGCGCAGTTTCTCCTGGGGTCCAATGCTGCCACCTGTGTGAATTCACCTGTCACACAACACATTAAACTCAATAGTAAGTGCACAATCCTGAAGGAGATAATTCCTTCTGCATGGATGAGTTGCCTATATAGGAAATTCCTACAACTAATAGTACATTATCCCTTCCTCTTATCTCAACTGGGTCTCTGACTGAACTGACATGCATGAGTTATTTATGAGAGAATATTCAGTTATCTAGAGAACACTAGTTGCATGCATGCATGCATTAAATAAATGAACTCACAATTAGTTCAACAAACTATTTGAACTAATCTAATTGGACTTAACTCAATTAATTGAGCTAACTAATTACAACTCAAAGTACAACTCATCCTGATCTCCTTTAATCAAGGGATAACTTCCTTAATCAATGGAGAAACTATTTCATGTCTTCACATAGACTTCATGTTTGATTTTCTACAACTAATTAACTCAAGATGAATTAATTAATTATTTTACAAGCAGTTGCTAAGATCAAATTCGAATTTTAGTTCAGGGACTAACTAAAATTGGAATCTATCCCGAAATACTATTTATAGCAATGCTATTTTTAGCACTTCCATTTTTCATTCCTTGTTGCTATGTCCAACACTGGTACCTGAGATGCTATTTATATCATTTCTATTTTTAGCATTCCTTGTTGCCATTTTCAACACTCCCTCTCAACAAGAAAGGCATTCAACTCGAATCTGATCCTAAACCTTTGGAATGTTCTACATGCAACACTTCTCCCAAGTGTTGTTGCTCCAGCAACTCTAGAAACAAAAAAACTCCCAACTGACCTCCCTGTTGGGCTAGAAACATCCTCTGATGCTGAAGCTTCCTCTGCCGCTGACAAGTGCTCCCTCTGTGACCTCTGAGATGCTAAAACACTCCATGCATCTCACACTGTTTCACACCTCTTTGTGCAATCCTGCACTGGTGCAACACTCCTGTGCCTCTCGCATTGTTGCAGCCTGCTAGCTCTGCGTTGTCTTGGGATTCCTATATTGTAGCTCTCTCTGCCACTCCATCCGCATCTGTCTCTACCCACTCAGCCAGTTCTGCTACTCCTCATCGGGGCTCCCGTAGCAAGGTCTAATCAAAGAGGTTGGGTACCTCAATGATCCTGCCCCTATTCCAGCCTTCTTGGGACTGTCACTCCACATCGCCCCAACTCCGACCTAGAGGTATGGATGCATGTGATCCTTCTACCCACTTGACTCAAAATTTCCCCCTACTAAAGGTTTCTGCATGAGTGGATGCCTCCACTCGATCTCCTCTCGACTTCTCCAATTGTGGCTGCCACAACCTTCTGAAGCTGCTTCACCAATTGTGGCTCCTCCACAATTGTCTGAGACTTCCTCTAGTGCTGCCTGTTGAGAGGTAATGTACTCTCCCTCTCAACCACCAAGTCTCCAACAGTTGCCTTGCTCCTCAAGGCTTTGCATGCATCTTGAACCTCAAGAGCATACAGGTTCTTGACTCGTGAACCAATCTGCTTCACCTGTCTCGTGGTGATGTGTCTAAGGAAAACCTTTCCCTTACTGAAGACTACATCATAGCCTTTGTCTTCCAGCATTGCGATCAATACCAAGTTTTTCCTCAGTCCTAGCACATACTTCACATCTGTCAAGGTAATGCGAGCTCCATGCTCCCTCTGAAAAACAATTGTGCCTACTCCTGAGACACTATACTTTTCATCATTACCCATCTCTATGAGTATCTAGAGATCTTTCTCCTCCAAGGTACTGAACAAACTCTTATCATCGGTCATGTGAAATGAAGCTCCACTTTCAAGAAACCAACCACATCCCACCATGGATGAAACTGTAGAAATTCCCACTATAAATCAACATATTATGCAATATACTAAAGCAAAATACAAGATCTACTTCTACAACAAACTTGTGGAAGCTTAATCGAATATGAGAAAGATCAAATAGAACACATATAACATATGAAGAGAAATCAGTCACACATGAACAAAAAAGAATACTCTGGGGAAAGCCTCAGCTAAAAATCCCGATCTCTGTATTATCATCCAAGTGGAAATATATTCTAATTACACAAAGAATCAGCTCACAAGCTATCCTGCTCTCTCTGTAATCAAACAACACAGCTCACAAACTGAATAGACACAAGATATGCCTTCCCTCAGCCCTCCAAGCCCCATATTTCCTTGCGCAGTTTTCCTTGGGGTCCAATGCTGCCACCTGTGTGAATTAGCCTCATCACACACTCACTAAACCCAAAAGTAACTGCGCAATCTCCAAGGAATAAATTCGTTCTGCATGCAAGAGATATCCTCCATGGAATATTCCTGCAATTGACAGTACACTGTCCCATCATTTGATCTCAACTGGGTCTCTGTCTGAACTGACATGCATGAGTTATTTATGAGAGAATATTCAGTTATCTGAAGTGTAGCAGTTAATGCATGCATGCATTAACTAACTGAACTCACAATTAGTTCAACAAACTATTTGAACTAATCTAACTATACTTAACTCAATTAATTGAGCTAACTAATTACAACTCATCCTTATCTCTTTAACTAAGGGATAAATTCCTCAATCAATGGGATAACTGTTGCATGTCCTCACATAGACTTGATGTTTGATTTTCTCCAACTAATTAACCCAAGATGAATTAATTAATTATTTTTCAAATAGCTACTAAGATCAAATCCGAATTTTACTTCTCTATTTTAGTTCAGGGACTAACTAAAATAGGAAGGTATCCCAAAATGATATTTATGGCAGTGCTATTTTTAGCACTTCTATATTTAGCATTTCTTGTTGCTATTTTCAACACTCCCTCTCAACAAGAAATGGATTATCAGTAACCCCAATCTTGTCTATGTGGAACTCGAACTTGCATTTTGACAATTCCTTAGTCAAAATATTTACATCTTGTTCCTCGGTTGAAACATATAGCAACAACATGATCCTCTTGACCACACAGTCTCGAAGATGGTGATACCGGATATCAATGTGCCTGGACTTGTCATGGAAAACTGGATTCTCAAAGAGTTTGATACAGCTCTGGTTATCGCAGTAGATCACAGTTGGATCCATCCTCTGACCCAACAATCCCACTAGAATCTTCGCATCCAAATGGCCTCACATGCAGCTTGACTAGTAGCCATGTATTCAGCCTCTGCTGAGCTAAGTGCAACTGACCTCTGTTTCATGTTGTACCAAGAAACTGTAGGTCAACCAAGGTTGAAGATTCCTCCAGAAGTGATCTTCCGGTCTGATGGACTCCCTACCCAATCTGCATTTGTGAAGCCCTGAAGCTTCACTCCCTCTGTCCGTCTGTACCACAATCCAAACTGAGATGTGCCTCTGAGGTATCTCAGCACATGCTTCGCTGCCTTCTAAAACATCTTGGTAGGTTTAACCATAGCTTGACTCAGCTAGTTCACCGCAAAGCATAAATCTGGTCGTGTGTTCACCAGATACATAAGTGAACCCACAAGCTTTTGATAAATAGTAGCAGCTACTACCTCACCTGAATTAGCATCCTCCTTCCTCCAATTCCCAGCTAGAGGAGTCTGCATGGGCTTACACTTCTCCATGTGAAAGCGCCTGAGTATCTCATTGGCATACTTGCCTTGAGACACAAATACTTCCCCATCTTTCTACCACACCTCCATGCCTAGAAAGTAGTGCATAAGACCATGTCTTTCATCTCGAACTCTCTTGCAAGGTCCTCCTTGCAAGCCTTGATCAACATATCATCACCTGTCAAAATCAGATCATCCACATAAAGAACAATGATTGATGGCTTACCTTCTACCATGATGTGGTAAAGGTTCGCATCTGCGTCACTCTTGGTGAAGCCCAACCCGATAAAATAACTGCCGACCCTAGTGTACCAAGCTCGGGGTGCTTGCTTCAGCCCATACAAAGCCCTCTTGAGCTGGCACACATGCAACTCATGATCGAAGGTCTCGAAACCCTCTAGCTGCTCAATGTACACCTCCTCCTCAATCTTCCCATTGAGGAATGTTGTCTTCACTTCCATCTGATGGATCTTCCAACACATCTGAGCTGATAGTGCCAACATTGATATGATAGATGAGTACCTTGCTACAGGAGAAAAGGTCTCATTGTATTTGATCCCCTCGACCTGTGAGAAACCACAGGCAACAAACCTTGCCCTATGTTTCTCAACACTGCCATCAGCTACCTGCTCTACCTTCTAAAGCCATCTGGAACTAACCACTGACTTGTCCTATGGTCTTGGGAAAACATCCCACACACTGTTCTGAATGATAAAGTTGTACTCCTCTACCATTGCATCAACCTAGACTGATTGCTGCATTGCCTCCTCGAATGAAGAAGGTTCAGACTCTACACACTCCCCAACCAGGGCCATGTACCCAGTGTACCGCTCAAGCGACCTCCACTATCTGCACTAAGAAGATGGTTGTCCCACATTCTCCTGTGCATCCAACATCAACCCGTCAGCTTCCCTTGAGCATTTCCTCCCATCTCTAGAAGTCTCAGCATGAGTGGATGTCTCCACTCCTGGATCCTCTACATGCAGTTGCTCCGCATCAATCTGAGGTTCCTCCTCCTTAGGAACTGAAAGTTCCTCCTCTACATGCAACTTGAGCTCCCTCTCAAGTGATACTCGCATGGCTTTCTGCTCATCGAACCTCAAATCCCTGCGTACCACTGTCCTCTGACTAGTAGGCAGGTACACCCGATAGTTGTGTGGTGTATCCGTGTACCACACAAGTATTTCAAACTCAGCTGTTGGATCTAGCTTCTTCTGGGCATCTTTGGTCACATGGCAGTAAATCGATGATACAAAGATTTAGAAGTGACTCACATCTAGTTGCTTCCTCGAAAATACCTCCATAGGTGTCTTCATTCCCAGTATACGGTGCGGGCTTATGTTTTGCAAGTATACTTGTATTGTATGCCTGAGCCCACAAATGTAGTGGTAGGCTTTGGTCATGCAACATCCCTCGAGCTGCTCCCACAATCGATCTGTGCTTCCTTTTGGGCACCCCATTCTGTTGTGGGTTATGGAGTGCCGTCAACTCCCATTTAATTCCTTCTACAACACAGAATTCCTTAAACTGTTGGGAGACATACTCTCCACCATTGTCACTACGCAAGGCTTTTATTTTCTTTCCAGATTCTTTCTCTGCCAAGGCTTTAAACTCACAAAACCTCAAGAAGGTCTGATCCTTCTTTTGCATAAAGTAGATCCAGCATCTACGAGAAAAATCATCAATAAAAATAACATAGTACCTTTGTTTAGCGGTGGAGGCTGTAGAGAATGGTCCACAAACATCTGAGTGAACTCGCTCCAGGATTGCTCCAGCTCTACTGTCTCGATCTGGAAAGGAAGATTTCACATACTTACCCAAGGTACAACCTTTGCATGTATCCGTCTGCTCCAGTTTTCCCTTGGGAAGTCCGGTAGAAATCTGTTGCATGATCTTCAGGGCTCCATGGTGCAAGTGGCCCAATCTTTTATGCCATAGCTTGCCAACATCTTGGCTCTGCACCATCTCAGCTTTGGAACTCAATGCAGCATAGTTGTCTACCTCCAGCTTGTAGATATTCTTTACTCAAATCCCAATTCGCTTGGTCTATCCAGTGCTGATATGCCTCAGGAATACCTTTCCTTTACTAAAGACTACATCATAGCCTTTATCTTCTAGCATAGAAACAGACACAAGATTCTTCTTCGAACCTGGTACATACTTTACATCAGTCAGGGTGAGAGGAGCTCCATGCTCCCTTTGAAACACAACCGCACCTTCTCCTAAAACACGGTACTTCCATCATTGCCCATCTCGATCCGCATTTGGAGATCCTTCTCCTCCAAGGTACTGAAAAGATTCTTGTCGCTAACATGTGGAATGAAGCTCCACTATCCAGGTACCACACACATCCCACCATGGATGAAACCATGCATGCGATAAGAGAGAAATCCAACTCAAACTGTGAGGCCAGTGCCTCACCATCAAATCCCTTCGAGGATCCCTTCTTGTATTTCTTCTATGGACAATTCGTAGCATAATGGCCCACTTCATGGCAATGGAAGAATCACATTTCAATTTGTCAAACTTCTTCCCACCATGGGAAGAACTGGATTTGGGATGGGATGCCTTCCCTTTCCCCTTCCTCACCTTACTTGCTAAGGCTAGATTTTCCTCATCATCTTGCTTTAATGAGGATCCATCTCTGGTGCTTCTTCTTATCTCCTCCTATATTAGATCCGACCAAAGTCGTTCCCAATCTGGCAGTTTTTCTCTTCCATTAACCGAGTCTTGGTAGCTATGCCAGCTCTTAGGAAGACCGAGGAGTGTAAGACTCACCATGTCATCATCAACTGTCGTGATCCCTACACTTCCAAGCTCATCCTTGCAGGTGGTGAGCTTGTTCAGATATGTAGAGATCGTGTCACCCTTTTCACAATTGATTTTCCGAAGCTTGTATTTCAGCGCCAGCTTCCTCTGATCGATGCTGTTCTGATATATATCTTTCAATGTTTTCCACATTGAAAACGATGTCTCCTTCCCATGGAGGCTCGAGACAATGTGGTCTCGAACTCCCTTTAGGAAGATTCTCCTTGCTCTAGCCACACATTTCTTCCATTCCACCAATTATGTAGCATTAGTTACTGCTGGCTTGGGTAGTTCTTGATCAATGAAGTCCTTTAGACCGTTGTCCTCTTATACTGCTTCCATGCGATCCTTCCAGGCTATATAGTTTGAGTTGCCATCAAGGGCATACTCGAGTCTTAAACCACTGAACGCCATTGGTGAAATTGAGATGTGATAAGAACTCGTTTTTTATAATCAGGAACTTGAAACTTTGAACTTCTCCCTTCTTGTATATTGTTCTTCGCTTTGATCACCTTTGCTCCAATACCATGTAGAAATTCCCACTATAGATCAACATATTATGCAATATACTAAAGAAAAATACAAGATCTACTTCTACAACAAACTTGCAGAAGCTTAATCGAATATGAGTAAGATCAAATAGAACACATATAACAGATGAAGAGAAGTCAGTCACACATGAACACAGAAGAATACTCTAGGAAAACCCTCAGCTAAAAACCATGATCTCTGTATTATCATACAAGTGGAAATATGTTTAGATCACACAAAGAATCAGCGCATAAGCTATCCTTCTCTCTCTGCAATCGAACAACACAGCTCACAGACTGAATAGACACAGGATATGCCTTCCTTTAGCCCTCCAAGCCTCCTATTTCCTTATGCAGTTTTCCTTGGGGTCTAATGCCACTACCTGTGTGAATTGGCCTCATCACACACTCACTAAACCAAAAAGTAACTGCGAAATCTCCAAGGAATGAATTCCTTCTGCATGCAAGAGATATCCTCCATGGAATATTCCTGCAACTGATAGTACACTGTCCCATCATCTGATCTCAACTGGGTCTCTGTCTGAACTGACATGCAAGAGTTATTTATGAGAGAATATTCAGTTATCTGAAGTGCAGCAGTTACATGCATGCATGCATTAACTGACTGAACTCATAATTAGTTCAACACACTATTTGAACTAATCTAACTGGACTTAACTCAGTTAACTGAGCTAACTAATTACAACTCATCCTTATCTCTTTAACTAAGGGATAAATTCCTCAAACAATGGGATAACTGTTGCATGTCCTCACATAGACTTCATGTTTGATTTTCTCCAACTAATTAACTCAAGATGAATTAATTAATTATTTTTCAAACAAATTCTAAGATCAAATTCGAATTTTACTTCTCTATTTTAGTTCAGGGACTAACTAAAATAGGAAGGTATCCCGAAATGCTATTTATGGCAGTGCTATTTTTAGCACTTCTATATTTAGCATTTCTTGTTTCTATTTTCAACAGAAACCATGCATGTGATGAGGGTGAAATCCAACTCGAATTGTGAGGCCAGTGCCTCACCTTTTGATCCTTACTTGGATCCCTTCTTGGATTTCTTCAGTCGACAATTTGTAGCAAAATGGCCCACCTCATGACAATGAAAGCATCACACTTTCGATTTGTCAAACTTCTTCCCACCATAGGAAGAACTCAATTTTGTATGAGAATCCTTCTCCTTCCCTTTCTTTTCCTTACTCGCTAAGGCACAATTTTCTTCATCCTCCTTGGATGAAGAACCATCTCTGGTGCTTCTCCTTATCTCCTCCTACATCAGATCCAACCAAAGTCGTTCCCAATCTGGCAGTTTCTCTCTTCCATTTACCGAGTCTTGGTAGCTATGCCAGCTCTTAGGAAGACTGAGGAGAGGAAGAATCACCATGTCATCATCAGTTGTCGTGATCCCTACACTTCCAAGCTCATTCCTGCAGTGGTGAGCTTGTTCAGATATGTAAAGATCGTGTTGCCCTTTTCACACTTGATTTTCCAAAGCTTGTCTTTCAGCGCCAACTTCCTTTGATCGTTGTTGTTCTGATATAGATCTTTCAATGTTTTCCAAATTGAAAATGGTGTCTCCTTCCTGTTAGCTCTGTTATAAGCTTCAGTGTTTAAAGGTCAAATTTGGGTATGGTGGTTGATTTATGTCGAATAGGAGCTTGTAGCAGTCGTTCCCCTTCTTCTCCGGTTTCTTGATACCCCATAGCCCAACCTTCTATGTTTCTTTTTCTCCTAAAACCTCTTGGTTCCCGATTCAAACGATCCATTTCACCTCTACATCGCCGTGTAGGCCTATGTTCTTTCGGCCCTGAGCACTAATTCTGAACCGCCATATGACCCGAGCATGTAACTCGGCGCTCTCTTATAACCCCCTGCTTTGATCTCCACCATCGACCGCATCACCTGATCCGACGGTTTCCATTATTTTATCGCACACCAAACCTTGTTTCTTTTCCCCACCATTGATTGTGTCCATCGCGAGATCTAACGGTTGTCGCATACCCCGATCGCGTGACCTGCGCACACGTTAACCCGCAGGGGTGGCGGTTTTCGTCCACCACACGTCGTAATGTTACGGGATCGCGCCATCACATACGGAAACCACCGAGCCCCCGTAGGCGGTGTGGGGAATACCGCCCACCCGCTATACCACTGTCCCCCGGCCGTTAACTTCCGTGCTCCTTTCGCGCCCGATCGCCGTCAGACCTACCTGACAGCGATCCAACGGCTCACATTCATTTTGCTTTCGCGTCACCTCCCGATAACCCTCATCACGCGATCTCTGCAGTTGATTTGTATGATCCGATGGCTGGGCTTCATTCCGTCGTTTAATCTACCTTCGCTATTCCGTCCACGCCCATAGCATGTTCTATGTTTCCAAAGGAAGAAGGCGGCCAGTGTTTCAGCTCCCAGCATAATAAATCCTCAGTAACCGCATTTAAAAGACAGAATGGGGAAAGGACAAAAAGGACAACCTCGAGAAGTTCAACCATTTATCAGTGATGGAGCATGTTCCATATTATACGCCACCTGCTCAGAGGAGGATTGCAGAACACCAGAAAAGGTCGATTTTGTTCATTAAAACACTGAGATTGCAGCAGAGGCCCATTTCGGATTGTAAATGTGGTTGGTGGTCAGTTATGACCCCTCCACGCATAGCCTAGTAGAGCAATTTTGTAAACAAACTCCATATATACCCAGAAAGAAGAGGGGTTAAGGTTTGATGAATGTTATTTTTGATGTAAAGTTCAACTTCTGGAGACTGTAACTACTGTGATACCTGCAGCGTCTGGTCTTCATTTTCAGCTAATGCAAGCTTCTTTTGTTGTTAATTGCTCCTTTCCACTTCTTCTTTGTTCGAGGCTATGCTTGTTATGCATTTTTCATGTGCTCTTGATGTTTAGCATTAGAGGGGCTGTCATCCCACCTCTGTGTTAGAATCTTGTTAGTATTATTGAATGTGTATGCAGGTTTCTGTTGTTTTAATGCCAGAGAGCTGTCATCCTATCTGTGCATTAGGAAATAGATTTACAGACCTTTTAACTGGTTGCAGCTGGCCATCACAGGGTCCTGTGCATCTACTGGTGTGATCAGTATTCTCCATCATCACATTTTCCTTAAACTGTGAGTAATTGGTGGTCTAAAGCCTTGTAGTCTGGGGGTGTTCACCCATGTCTGGGGTTAAGCATAGTAGAAGTGGTTATCTGGCTTGAATATGCATCATTCGTTCCATTCATCCACCATTTTCCAACATTTTTGTTGAGTTTGTAATGTTCCCGAGCATCTTTGATATACAACCTAGGAGAGTTTCTTGGGGTGATAACATTAATTGGCGTCGTTGCCGGGGAGAGGAGAATTGAAGCTCAGCTTCCCTGGGAAAACGACACAGTTCCGGATTTTGATGATAGACAAAGTCTGGGCACATTTCTAGTTGTAATCATCTATCTGGCGACTCCATTAGAGGAAGACCAACCTTTGGCGACTCACATTGTAGTCCTGGCTCAGTTTTTGAGGCATGCTCGAAGAAATACTTAGAAATCATCAGTTGAACCCGTGCCTGATCCTGAGAAGATCATTAAGCAGAAGAAAATCTCATAGAAAGGAGCATTAGGACCAAGTAAGCCATAGAAATTCCATGTATCTCTATTAGTAAAAATCACCTTCAGAGATTCATTAAGCTCCTTAGTCATTCATCTCCCTTGCGGATCCCAGTTCAAAGAAAGTAGCATCCATGTTGTCCATCGTTTTCCTTTGTCTCTGTCATTCTTTTCATTAATCCATTCCGTTCAGTCTACCAGTATCCTTTCATATACCCTAGCCATGGCAGGTCAGCAAGCCCTTACAAAAATAGAAAAAATTGTTGTTGCTAGATATGGACCCTTGGTCTTGCTTGTTCCTTTAAATGCCATTCCTGCAAGAGATTATCAAGAATTTATGCCAAAGTTTACTGGTACAGACGGAGTAACAGCTGAAGAGCATTTAGAAGCCTTTTATAGCTATGCTGATAACCTGGATACCAATGAAGAGGATGTTTGGATGACGGTTTTTGTCCAAAGCCTAGATGGGGAGGCTAGAAAATGGTTTAGAGAATTACCCCCTAGGTCTATTGCAGATATTGAGGCCTTAGATGATGTGTTCCTAAAACACTGGGGGGATAATAAAGATCTGCTCTTTTATCATATTGAATTTGGGAACTTGCAGAGAGAAGATGGTGAGCTGCTATCTGACTTCAACATCAGATTTAATCATATGTACAGCAGAATGCCAGCTGAAGTAAAACCCACCCCTACTTCTACTATGATTACCTATGCCAATGCCTTTGATTCTCAGTTCTGCCTGTTATTAAGAGAAAGGAGATGTGTTTCTTTGGCTGATATGCAAAATGCAGCGTTTGAAGTAGAAGCAAACATTCTAGCTGCAGAAAGACTCGAAGGTGATGCTAAAAGTAGAAGACAGGGAGGTGAATCCTTATCATCTATGAGCCTGAGATCGATGAATTAACCATGATGATAGAGTTTTTGGCCTCTGAAGTTTCCAAACTAAAGGCTGAGCAGTATTCCGACGAAGCAAAAGTTCCTTGTTCCTTTACTCTTTCAAAGCCAAATCCAAATAGAGGAGCACAGGAGTAATTGCAGATTTTGCAGAGAAACAGAGATGCAAACGAAGACCAAAGGGTGAAGACCCTTTGTCAAAATATAGTCATGGAAGAAGAGCATCCTGATGAAGAGGAGGAGGTCCATGGTTTGAAAGTTGCCCCTTTCTTAACCAGGGCTGCTTATGAGAAAGCAATATCCAGAGGCACTGCTCGTGAGTTTATTGTAGCTGCAGAACAACAAGCTGATCAACAGAAGCAGTCAACAGCAGGTCCCTTAATCCTCAAAGAACTTGTGCCTGAAGCTAGCTCATCTTCACATGGCTATGAAGATCTGCAAATTTTCCAGCCTGCTTTGACCCCCAGTCCAGTGATTAAAAAGGGAGAAGTAAGCTCCCCGTCATCTCATGTTTCTCTATCTGCTCAAATCAGAATCCCTCACAGTTTCCCCCTGAACTCTGAGGCAGGAAATAACTCCATTCTTAAAGCTGAGACTGATCACCTCAGTTTTGATTTTCTAAAACCTGCTCAGATGGCCTCCACACAAAATGAAAGGGCAGCTTATCAGATGACAGAGGAAGAGGGTGTACAGTTGTGGGACTCCTCCTTGGATGAGGATTGTTCAAAGAAAGATTCAGGAGCAGATAATGTTTTTGTGTCCCCTACACATGAACATATTGGTACACCATTCATATTTATTGTGCAGGCCACAGAAAACGCAGACAAGTACACAACAAACATGGTTATTTAGCAGGTGTACAAAGGCTCCCATGATGAAGATCCAAGGAGGAGAACACGCAGAAGGGAGGTGAAGGTTGATCCATATCTGCCTATTAAGCTCAAATGTCCTAAACTCTTTGAGGTAGAGGATCAAATAAATCCAATTTTGTTGATCTATGATGAATCGGTCAAGAGGAGAAGAAACAATTTTGGTGGCCCATCATTTGGCCAGCATTTATGTTGTTTAAGGTCCTCAGACCTTAATGATTGTAAGCATTTTCTTTACAGGTTTTAGTGTAGAATTAATTTGACTCCATGCCCAATGAATACTAGGCAACTATTTTTCAAGTTGGTTTTGTATGAAGGCATTGGTCTGCAGTTCTTGATACCTCACAAGGAGGATCCCATCCCCAGAAGGAGCCAATGTTAGCTCTTCTATAAGCTTCAGTGTTTAAAGGTCAAATTTGGGTCTAGTGGTTGGTTTATGCCGAATAGGAGCTTGTAGTTGTCGTTCCCCTTCTTCTCCAGTTTCTTCATACCCCATAGCCCAACCTTCTCTGTTTCTTGTTCTCCTAAAACCTCTTGGTTCCCCGTTCAAATGATTCATTTCACCTCTACATCGTCATGTAGGCCTATGTTCTTTCAGCCCTAAGCGCTAATTCTGAACCGCCATATGACCCGAGCATATAACTTGGCGCTCTCATATAACCCCCCGCTTTGATCTCCACCGTTGACCGCATCACCTCATCCAACGGTCTCCGTTATTTTATCGCACGCCAAACCTTGTTTCTTTTCCCCACCGTTGATCACGTCCATCGCGACATCTAACGGTTGTCGCATACCCCGATCGCGTGACCTGCGCACATGTTAACCTGCGAGGGCGGCATTTTTCGTCTGCCACATGTCGTAATGTTACAGGATCGCGCCATCGCATACGAAAACCACCGAGCCCCCTGTAGGCGGTGCGAGGAATACTGCCCACCCGTTATATCACTGTCCCTCGGCCATTAACTTCCGTGCTCCTTTCATGCCCGATCGCCATCAGATCTGCCTGACCGTGATCCGACGGCTCACATTCATTTCGCTTCCGCGTCACCTCCCGATAACCCTCATCACACGATCTCCGCCGTTGATTTGTATGATCCGACGGCTGGGCTTCATTCCACCATTTAATCTGCCTCCGCTATTCCATCCACTCCCATAGCCTATTCTATGTTTCCAAAGGAAGAAGGCAGCTAGTGTTTCAGCTCCCAACATAATAAATCCTCAGCAACCACATTTAAAAGACAGAATGGCCAAAGGACAAAAAGGACACCCTCGAGCAGTTCAACCATTTATCAGTGATGGAGCATGTTCCATATTATACGCCACCTGCTCAGAGGAGGACTACAGAGCACCAGAAAAGGTCGATTTTGTTCATTAAAACACTGAGATTGCAGCAGAGACCCATTTCGGATTGTAAATGTGGTTGGTGGTCAGTTATGACCCCTCCACGCATAGCCTAGCAGAGCAATTTTGTAAACAAACTCCATATATACCTAGAAAGAAGAGGGGTTGAGGGTTGATGAATGTTATTTTTGATGTAAAGTTCAACTTCTGGAGACTGTAACTACTGTGATACCTGCAGCGTCTGGTCTTCATTTTTAGCTAATGCAAGCTTCTTTTGTTGTTAATTGCTCACTTTCCACTTCTTCTTTGTTCCAGGTTGTGCCTGTTATGCATTTTTCATGTGCTCTTGATGTTTAGCATTAGAGGGGCTGTCATCCCACCTCTGTGTTAGAATCTAGTTAGTATTATTGAATGTGTATGCAGGTTTCTGTTGTTTTAATGCCAGAGAGTTGTCATCCTGTCTGTGCATTAGGAAATAGATTTACACACCTTTTAACTAGTTGCAGCTGGACATCACAAGGTCCTGTGCATCTGCTGGTGTGATCAGTATTCTCCATCATCACATTTTCCTTAAACTATGAGTAATTGGTGGTCTAAATCCTTTTAGTCTGGGGTTGTTCACCCATGTCTAGGGTTAAGCATAGTAGAAGTGGTTATCTGGCTTGAATATGCATCATTCCTTCCATTCATCCACCATTTTCCAACATTTTTGTTGAGTTTGTAATGTTCCCGAGCATCTCTGATATAAACCTAGGAGAGTTTCTTGGGGTGATAACACTTCCCATGGAGGCTTGAGAAAATGTGGTCTCGAACTCCCTCCAGAAGGATTCTCCTCACTCTAGCCACACATTTCTTCCATTCTGCCAATTCTGTAGCATTAGTTGCTGCCAGCTTGGGGACTTCTTGATCAATGAAGTCCTTTAGACTGTTGTCCTCTAATACTGCTTCCATGCGATCCTTCCAAGCTATATAATTCGAGCTGCCATCAAAGGCATACTCGAGTCTTAAACCATTGAACACCATTGGTGAAATTTGAGATGTGATAAGAATTCGAATTCTAATTCTATAATCAGGAACTTGAAACTTTGAACTTCTCCCTTCTTTGTATACTGTTCTTTGCTTTGATCACCTTTGCTTCGATACCATGTAGAATTTCCCAATTTAGATCACCAGATTATGCAATATGCTAAAGGAAAATACTAGATCTACTTCTACAATCAAACTTTGTGGAAGCTTAATCAATTTGAGCTACATCAATCAGAACACATATAACAGAGAAAATAGATCATACACATGAAACACAAAAGAATACTCTCGGGAAAGCCTCAGCTAAAAACCCTGATCTCTGTATTATCATACAAGTGGAAATATGTCCGGACTACACAAATCTTTAGCTCACAAGCTATCCAGCTCTCAATACAATCCCTCTGCTACTCATAAAAAGTCAAAGGCTTCTCACAAACCTTCTCCTCTGCTCTTCAAGCCTCCTATTTCCTTGCGCAGTTTCTCCTGGGGTCCAATGCTGCCACCTGTGTGAATTCACCTGTCACACAACACATTAAACTCAATAGTAAGTGCGCAATCCTGAAGGAGATAATTCCTTCTGCATGGATGAGTTTCCTATATAGGAAATTTCCTACAACTGATAGTACATTATCCCTTCCTCTTATCTCAACTGGGTCTCTGACTGAACTGACATGCATGAGTTATTTATGAGAGAATATTCAGTTATCTAGAGAACACTAGTTGCATGCATGCATGCATTAAATAAATGAACTCACAATTAGTTCAACAAACTATTTGAACTAATCTAACTGGACTTAACTCAATTAATTGAGCTAACTAATTACAACTCAAAGTACAACTCATCCTGATCTCCTTTAATCAAGGGATAACTTCCTCAATCAATGGAGAAAATGTTGCATGTCTTCACATAGACTTCATGTTTGATTTTCTACAACTAATTAACTCAAGATGAATTAATTAATTATTTTACAAACAACTGCTAAGATCGAATTCGAATTTTACTTCTCAATTTTAGTTCAGGGACTAACTAAAATTGGAATCTATCTCGAAATACTATTTATAGCAATGCTATTTTTAGCACTTCCATTTTTCATTCCTTGTTGCTATGTCCAACACTGGTACCTGAGATGCTATTTATAGCAATGCTTTTTATAGCAATGCTATTTATAGCATTTCTATTTTTAGCATTTCTTGTTGCCATTTTCAACAACACAGGCATAGTAAAAGATAAGATATAGTTTGCAGGAGTACTGCAGAGAATTTGATTATGCAGAGAAATGTGTTTTCTCTTCACTCCGCACAACCATTCACTCATTTTGCAATTAAGTTTTTGATAATTTGAATATAAAGTTTAAATCTGGATTGAGTTACAATTAAGTTTTTAATAATTCGAATATATAGTTTTTAACTGTAATGTGCGGGAAGCCAATGTGCGGAATATTTGCGTTCGAAGTTAGTATCTTTTTGGAGGCTTTTAATTGTTAATATGTCTTCACACAAAATTCAGTGTTCGTAGAATTGGTACTGTGTGGATGCAAGGGTGCAGAAGTTGTCTAAAACTAGTTTATGTGGATAATTGTAATGTGTGGGAAGCCAGTGTGAAGAGCTTTCTCTTTAGAAATGTACGGAGATTTGGTTCCCTCCCCGCAGTGTGAAGAGAAGTAGCAATTTCAAGAATAAAAAGTGCATGCATAACAGTGTCACTGTCAGAGCACTCACCAATGGACTAAGCACTCAAAAAAAAAAAAAATATATATATATATATATATATATATATATATTAAATGAATTGTCAGGGACTAATAAATACCAAAAATAAAACACTCTCCATCAGGGGAATTATGTCCCATCAAAGCTCACTGAGCCAATCGAAAATTAGAAATAAGATTTCCAAAAAATTGCAAAATTATTTTTGAATTTACAGGAAAATAGAAATATTGAGCATTTTCATGAAACTTTGGTTAAAATTGCAAAAAAATAGTAGATTATGCATAGTCAATGCACTTTGATGACGATGTGAATCCTATAGTCCCCAATGAGGCAAGGACTAATAACATTCATTGAAATATACATGCAGAGCTATAAAGTAATGAAGCTGGGAAGGTGTTGCATGGTGAACTACCAAAGCAACAAAAGGAAAATCAAAAGGACCAACATACAAACAATTATTTCCACAAGTATGAGCATTGCCATGTTGTGCCTTCCCAAAAACACAAATCTATATGAAAATTCGAAATTCTCTGAGACAAATCTTGTCATTATATAATACTTTGAACTTTAAATTTTGAATTCATGTTTTATAATTAAAATAAATATTTATCAAAATAACTCAAAGCAAAGTATTTTAGTCTTGATGGTTAGTTTAGTTGGTCGAGTCCACGTCATTAAAGAACCTCTCCTATTAAGAGGTTCTAGGTTTAATTCTCTCTACACTCTTGAGGTCAAGCTTCGTGGCCAAGATGTCAGGAAGTAATCATTTCATATATATCTAACTGGTACAATAATTTTGTGGACGTATCGATCACGGATCTCCATGAACTGTGAATCACATAGAAAAAACACACAAACAACAAACGCAAAAAAAATACAAAATAAAAGACTCTTACCACCACATGGTTATTAGTAGAAGGATTGATCATTTTCAACTTTGTAATTTTTTTTTTTTAATGTGTAAGTGTATCATGTTAAAAGTGAGGAGTTAAAAATATGAAAATTAAAATTAAAATGACCAAAAGTAAATGGAATAATTGGTCATAATTACTTTGAAATAATATTTATATAATAATTAAAAGATATAATTTGACATAATTATCTTGAAAAGGGGGAATGGGGGCGAGAATGGTTTCTGGTACCACGAAGTGAAATGCCTCTAGCTCCTCATCCTTGTCATAGTGGAATACTCCTCCTCATTGCACATGAGTGTTGTCATCCTATCATTTAGATCTATGCTCTAGCTCTATCCCACCTCTCTGTGAAAAGGTTCTTTTTTTATTCTTTTACAGGTGGACGCTTGTGGATTACGAAATTTATTTCCAAGTGGTAAAATATTTTGGTCATAGACTAACTATCCACTTCCTTATACTTTATTGTTGCTATCTACTGATAATGTCCCTCCATAACTTTTTAAGTTTTGTCAACCCATGACAAGTGATGATTTTCATGTCAACACTCTAGATTTCTCTATTACTATCTTTATTCCTTCATCCTCTTATGTTCCTCCTCCTACCTCATTTTCCTCTCCTCATGGATCTAAGGCACTACTAGTGGTGTCTTCTCCTCCATGTGAGCTAGTGCCCCCCATCCCTGAGCCAGAATGCTCAGTTTATTTGCATAGGAGGGGAAGTGCATCTACACACCTAGTGAGGCATTTTGTCTTATAGTGGGAAAGAACATAGGGGTTTCCAGGGTGATGGATTTCGAGGGTAAGAACTTGGTTGGTAGATTTGGTGTAAAACCTTGTTCAATCACATCTTTGAAGCATTGAGTCTCCTTTTCCTAGAGTCCTCTCTTAGGCTATGTTCCTATGTGTCACTCTCTAGCGAGGGGATGGGGTGAGTTTTTGTTCTAGTCAAAGGCAGATTGTGTGTACATATCTTCTCTTAGTTGGAGTTGGGGGTGAGACAACTTACTCCTTAAATCCTGGTCCATTGCATTTGATCTATTCCGGGAGCTAGTATATGCGCTAAGGGTTTGGTAAATATTGATGATGCTGCCTCTCCACTTCCAGAATAAGGATATCTTTTCAGCGATATGATATAAGATTTTCTCCTTTGCCAGTATGGAGGAAGGTTGGAAAGAAAAGGAGGATCGTTGAGCGACATGGTTATAGGTTGATGTTAGCCTCAGAAGTGGATTAGTAGTTGAAATGGAGTTCTCTATGGATGGTTTGGTGTGGGAGCAGAAGGTAGGTTGTTGGAAAATTTCATTCAGGTGCCATTAGTTTCATGAGGTAGCGCACCTTCTAAAAACTTTCCATAGTCAGGCTCCCCTTGGGTTAGATCGTGGTCTATCCCAACATTGAAAGAAATTTTATGTCAAAGACTCTCTTAGAATAGGTGTGAAGGTTGTACATTCTAGCTCAAAATCTCATGTTCCTTCCTAGGTCATGCATTTGACCAGAGACTATCTATTTGGTAACTATTCATCCCCTCCTCCATCTTCTAGTGGTTTTTCTATTTCCCTCTCCCATATCATTAGCCCTCCTTCCATTATTGGGCCATCCCTTGGGCCCCTTATCATGGCTTCCTCTCCCATCAATGGTTCAATTAAGGTCTCTTTCAATCTCTCCTGGTTCAGTCCCACCCCCTTCCCCTCCCCAGCGCCCCCTCTTATTCCCCACCTTGCTCTAAGGGAGAGAAAAAGAGTTATGCTTTGCATCCTAGGAGGAATATCAAAGAGAAACCTCCTTACTATGGAGGGATTGCTCTAGAAAGTTCCTTGTTTAATTCAATTGAAAGGAAATCAAACTTGCATAAAGTGTAAGAGAAATCTAAGTTAGAGATTAAGAAAGGAAAGCAAGTATCTATAGTTTGGGCCCTTAGAGAAAATAGAACCCTATCAAATGGGTCCCCATGATTCTTCTGTCTTTTAATGCGAGGGGAATTTGAGTGCCCATGAAATATTAACCCTTAAGAGATTAGTGATATCCCATAAACCCTAAATCATTATGATTTGGGAGACTATGTAGTTTGGCCAAAAAATCCCAAAAGATTCTTGAAGGATTGTTAAAAAATTGTTCTTGCAACCTTGTAAATTTTGATGGTTTTTTGGGAGGGAGGGGGCTAATCACTAAGTGGAGTCAGTATTACAAGGTTCTATCTTCTTCCCTTTTCCCTTCTACCATTCAATTTAAGTTTTCTTTTAAAGATCATGTGTTTCTAATTTCCTACTAAATGTCTATGGTCCTTATGTTGATAGAGAATCATGTTAGGAAGTGTTGGTTTCTGCAAGTTCCTTTGCAAATCGACACATCATTATCAGTGGAGATCTTAATTTTAATTTTGGACATGGGGAAGTTTGGGGGCCTAGTCCTCATTTGGACCCTCTTCATCAATAAATTTTGGGTTTTCTTATTACAAATCACCTTATGGATCTCAATCCTGTTAAGCTCTCTCGAGCCTAAATGAATGGTCATTCAGGAGGAAGAAAAGTATCTAAGAAATTGGATATATTCTTAATCTCCAAGTCTCTTATGTCCTTTGGGTTTTTCTTCAAATCTATGGTGGTGACTAGTGGTGTTTCTGACCATTCACCAATTTTAGTACAATTTCCTCCTTAGGAAGTTCCAAAAGTGATTCTTTTATGGTTCATTTATGCTTGGTTCAAAGAGAAGTATTGTTACTTGGTGGCTAGCCATTGGAACCATTTAAGTTCTTCAACATCTACATCCTATATGGAACAATTTGTGAACAATCTAGTCTCTATCAAGCATGCATCAAGGAAATGAGATCAGGAGCATTATGCTAAAAGGAAGGGTGAGGTTAGTGGAAGTGGAAGAGTATATTGTTGAGTCCTACTCTCTCATGGATGTTAACTCTATATAATCTGAGCAATTACACTTCCTAAAATCACTTGAGGTAGAAAGTGATTCTATACTTCTAAAGGAGAAAAAGTGTTGGAGGTTAAAAATCAGGGCCATCTGGCTAACCTTAGGCAAAAGCAATACAAGGTTATTTCATCATTATCCATATGGGATAAATAGGTTCAATATTATTTTGTGTCTTTGAACCTAATGGCTCCTCTCTTCACTCTTTTGGGACAAAGTGAAAGAAGGGGTTAAATACTTCCAAGCTCTTTTTAAGGCCCCATATGGATTTCCTATCCAAGATATTTTGCATATAGTCACAAAATTTCCCAATGTTATTATTGATCAGGTGAATGCTTTCCTCCTAGAGAAAGTTTCAAAACAAGAAGTTTTATCAGGTTTATCCTCTATGTAAAAGTCCAAGAGTTCCAAACCTGATGGGTTTCTACTGGAATTTCATCTGGGGTTCTACGAGTTTATTAAAGAAGACTTGCTAAAGACTATTAAACAATCCCAATCATTAGGTAATATGTTGGTTTATTTCAATTCGACTTTTCTCTTTCTTATTCCAAAGACCTGGGAAGGAGCTCCATTCATTGATAATAGGCCCACTACATGTTGCAATCTTATTTATAAATTGATTACAAAAATCATATCTAGGGTAATAAAGTCGGTTCTTAGCTCATTTATCTCTAAAGATAAATTCAACTTTCTTCATCATAGAAATATACATGATGTTTTGGTTATCGCCTAGGAGGTATTTCACTCTATGAAATGTACAAATCTAAAAGTTGCAATTCTAAAATTAGATCTTTCACAGGCATATGCCAAGGTGGATTGGATGTTCTTTCAACTAGTTCTTATCTAGATGGGCTTTTGACTTCAAATTGTCAATTAGATTATGGGGTGTAATTCAGTGGTGGTTTCTCGTCTTTTATTTGTTAACGATTTTTTTTCCTGTACTATGGGGGACTAATGAGACTTAATCTCTCTTAAATCTCTCTAGACCTCTTTTGCAGGGTCACATGGATGGAGATAAATGGTCTCAAACCTTGTATAGCTTACAATTGTATTTCTATAAAGTTTTTTTATTAGGTGAGGGAACTCTTTCCTTTTCCTATGAAGGACTTGGATAATAGCTTAAAATACTTAGGATCTTACATAAATCCAAACAACTATCACATTGTGGAATCAATGTGGATGGTTAGAAAAGTGGAAGCATGAATCTAGATTTGGTCCAAATCGATTTCTCTTAAGAGGATGATGTTTGATGTTAGTATGTATAAATAACTCGAAATTTGCAGTTGCTAATGAAATCAAACTGAGATCAATAGACACAAATTTATTCTACTCAATCTGTGGAAAGGAAAACATACAATAGAAACACATGCAATCATTCAATCACAATGAACACATTATTTTTACTAGGGAACCCAACTAGGAAAAAACCCTCCTTTGTTTGTATTATATCATATGAGACAATGATCAATTACAATGGCTGCTTCAGCCCTTGAAGCGCACTTTTCACTACAATACTGATATCTTGCTTTGAGTTTTCTCTGGCCAATACTTAGCCAAAATAGGCCTCCTACTTCCTCCTATTTCCTTGCACAATTCCTACTCCTAAAGAATAGGGAAGCTCCTATTTCCTTATGCAATTCCTGAGGAAATTAGCTCACCTACTGCATGAAAACTATGTACAATACAATAATGATTACATTGATACATTTTTCCTCTACTCAACTAGGCAATTCGAATTGCATGCATGACTATGGATATTTTTAGTAGATTGACTAGTTAACTGAGAGATCAATGAGTTAACAATAGTTACAACTACTCTACTGAACTCATACTGACTCTATTCATGACTAGAGCTCAGATAACTGAGTTTCACTAACTATAACTCCACTAGATTTATAGATCTTAGAAATCAACTCACGCACAACTCTACTTCTTTCCCACAAACTCGAATTAACTGTTTTAACTAAGTGACTTGGACATGTCACTCCTGCTAAATGCAACTCAATTCATCATGTTGATGTTTATTTTCGAATTTCTCCATTTGACTAAGGCACAAGTCAAATGAAGCCTTTTATTAATACAATTTAACGTTGTAAATTATGTAATGGAAAGAATTATTATGTAGTAGAATTTTTTTTATGGTTCGAAAGGGAGTCCTTAATTTGATCAAGAAGGTGAGCTTCCAGTTTCTATGGTCAGGTGCAAGTAATAAAAAGGGGTTCACTCTGGTAAAATGGGAGAGACTTGCTACTTTGAAGGATATTTGGGGGTGGGGTATAAAAAGAGATTCATTTATTTTTCAAAGCTTTGGTTGGAAAAAATATCTGGGGGCCATTACATGAATCTTCTCTCTACTTCAAAGTCATGAAATCGAAATATTTTCTAGGTATTTCCTTTGTGAAATGGTCCAATGTTCCCAATAAGTATTATAAAGGTTTGATAGTGTGGAAAGAACCGGTTAGGAATCTCCCTTTGTTTGGAAGGTGGACAAATTGGTGTGTGGGTGATGGTCATCAAATCAGGATTGGTTGTGACCCTTGGTTTGATGGTCGGAATGAATACAGACTCTCTGATCCTCTCTTACTTGAATTTGAATTGTCAAATACTTTCCTGTTAGTAGATGCCAAAGTTTAGCACCCTCAATCTAGAGGTTGGGGTGTTTGGAAGTCTGCTAGGGATTTGGGTTTGATGGGTGATATAACAAAAGAATGGGAAAATTCTATTGACCTTCTTGTCAAAAGCATGTGTTTCTCATAGATGATGCTCCAAATATGCCTTGTTCGTAAAAAAAAAGTCCACATATTGAAGCTTTCACTGCAAAAATTGGGTATAATCCTTGGTTTGAAGATCATTTAATGAATACAGACTCTCTGATCCTCTCTTACTTGAACTTGAATTGTCAAATACTTTCCTGTTAGTACATGCCAAAGCTTAGCACACTCAATATAGAGGTTGGGGTGGTTGGAAGTCTGCTAGGGATTTGGTTCTGATGGGTGATATAACAAAAGAATGGGAAAAGTATATTGACCTTCTTATCAAAATCATGTGTTTCTCATAGATGACGCTCCAAATATGCTTTGTTGGTAAAAAAAATCCCACATATTGAATATTTCACTGCAAAACTTGGGTATAATGCTTGGTTTGAAGATTGTTTTTTCTGAGTAAAAATCCAGTGGAAGAATTTCTTATGGGGAGTTAGTTCCCCCTTGAATTCCAAGCTCATTGCTTGGTTAGCTTTCATCTGTAAGCTTCTCACCTGGGATATGCTTAGTAGGTGTGGTTGGTCAAGTCCAAATCACTTCCCCCTTTGTAAAGAACAAGAAGAGTCTCATGAACACATTTTTTTGTGATGCAGTTACATGTCATAGGTTTGTGAATTATTATTGACAGAGTTAACTCCAAAATCCCTGTGGATGGGAGCATTACTCACAGATGCTTTCAAGGCGTGGTGGTTGGACTAAGATGTTTCTTCTTATAAATGTTTTCCTTTCCTATTAATTTCCTATGCTTGGTGTGCTCGGAACCTCAATATTTTTTAGGATAAGTTTAATCCCCCAAACATTTGCATAGCTAAGTTGGTTACCTTGGCTCAAGAAAATAAGGTGGATCCAAAACAACTCAAGGTAAGGAATATGTTTATGCTTGAAAATAATTTTAGTTTTCCATGGGGTTATTTTGATGGGGCCAACCAAGTCCCCAAGAGGTGGGTGACTCTAAACTTGTCGTTAATTGGGAAAACCATAAGGTCAATGTCAACATTCTAGGACAAAAAACTCTTGTTTCTGACATTGGGGCAATTGTTGGCTCTTTTGAGCACATATCCGCTTGACACATACTTTGTGAATTCAATATGGAAGAGGATGGTCTTTCCAAAGAAGCTCTTACTCTTCCTATTGGCTCTCTTGGATTTTATGATTTTTCATATGGAGTGGAGATTGATTTTATGGCAAACAATCTCTCCTTCTCGTTACTTTTTGTACATTTTTTGGTATCTTGTTCGAAAATAAGTTTCTGGATACGAGGGCGTCAACCCTCGAGTTTCAGTGGTATTTTTTGGGATGGATGGGAACAATCAATTTTTTGGTTTATGAATAATGAAGATTGAGAAAGTCAATATAAATTCAGAATATGAATATATTTATTTCTCATAAATATATACGATTTTTTCTTTGTAAAAATATATTATTTTGAAAAAATATTTATATAATAATTAATTAAATTAAAAAAAAAATTGTGATTTTTTTTAAAATATATATATAATTTTCCTTTTTGTAGGATTATATATGTGGTAGTATTAATCTCTTCATGGTTATAAATTAACATTATGAATTTCGTTTTAGAGAGACCCAAAATACAATGAAATGAAAACATTTTTATTGAAATGAAAAAAAATTGCAAAATATTTTTAAAAACCCACCACCACTTTATCAAGTTCTTGACTATGGGTCTTACAAAAAAAAAAACAAGATCTAATTCTTGAGTGTAAGAAAATGAATTATATAAATATGAATTCAAGGCCTTCGTTTTAGGCATTTATATACCCAAGATACCTTTTGAAAAAAGCCCTAATAAAGATGGAGTTGGGTTTGACATGGACTCAAAATGCAAGACCTTGGTAGATCGTGTTATGGAATTTTCACATTTGGGAGACTATTTATATCAATAAATATGGTGAAATCCCACAAGCCATTTGGAGAAAATGTGCTAAGAGTAAATGGGTGCTTCCATATAGACTCTTAAAGCTGACAACATTGTCTCCATGGCTACGTAATTGTAATAAACTAGAAGATATTGTAGGCATACCATAAACATATAGTGGGCATTCTTGGTCCCTTCCAAATAAATTATTTTCCTACCTAAATCAAATTAGTTGGATTGAAACACCTATTATAGATTCATGAATCAATCATGTTTTGGGTTATGCTCCCCCTTGAACATCATTATCATGGCCTTGGGGCTCCATGATTTTAAAGGTGGTAAGGGTTCTATAAAAAATAACTACTCGAAGAAACATGAAAAACATAGAAAGTTACATTATCTTTGGCCTTCAAGGGGATACCTATTTAAGGACAACAAGGTTTCCCAAAATGTAATCAATTGGTCGCATGTCAACATTTCTTAATGATTCTAGATTATCCTATCCTGTCATATAGGTTCAAGTCACCTTGAATGGGAAATCATTTTTAAACACTTCCTCTTTTATGAAAGATAAGTATCATTTCATAGGTAAAGTTGGTAGAGTTGAAGATGAGTTATAATGTGAAATACTAGTGAATGCATGTACTTCAATTGTCTAATAGTTATTCATAAACTCCATGGTGATTATCATCACATGCAATCAACGAGTTCACGTTCCTTCTCTTCAAGGATTGATAGATGAATGATCATTTCAATTGCTTGTTGGTCTTGGACCTAGTTCTCCATTGAAAATTTGTGCTCCCAGTCTCCCAACCACCTCAACTACTTTCTATATGATGTAACAAATCACAGTGTTCCTCTAAAATCAAGTCCTCATGCTCTCTTTAACTCCTCTTTACATTTATCGAATTACACATATTGCAATGACCTAATCAATGATGGTTTTCCATGGTTATCTTTAACATCAAAGATGAAAGAACTAAATAATTTGTCTCCTAAAGAGTCCATGAGAAATGAGGTTTCTCCTTAACCAAGCCTTTGACTGGGTAGATTAACAACTAGAGTACTCAATTATTTTCAATAACTAGGAGTGTTGGTGCTAGAGAAGCTACCAAAGCCACCAACCCAACATTCCATAGCATAATCAATGTTGCACATTCAAGGAGTTTCCTCGTTCTAAATATCTTAATAAATCCTTAATGCATTTTGGGTATAATAACAAATAATGCACCTACATGGTGTGGAGAAATGGAAACAAGAAATTCCAGTTTAATTTGTCCTTGAATTAAATTGAGAATTAAAATCGAATTGTATTCTCATAGCAACTTGTAAATAGTTAATTAACCTAATTATATTAGGAATTTCGAGTTGGAAGTCTTTCTGAAGTCATGTATATGTTCTCCCTAAGTTTAAGGGGTCGAGGATGAGTTTAATTGCGAGATGTAATTAGATCACTCAGTTTAATTGTGAGATGTAATTGGAAGCATGAATTCCTGTTAAATACGGGCTATTCATCCTAGGAATTATGAAAGAGATTAGGGGCTTAGAGAGCTGCAGAATATGATAAGGTTTTGGCTTGAGCTAGCTTGTGAGTTGAAAGAGTTGAGCATACTTGTGCGGAATTGTTCTAGTGATAACAAGCTTTGTATCTTCACTCATATTTCTGATATATGCAATACAGATAGCGGGGTTTTGAGCAATGGCTTTCCCCAGATACATCTTGTGTTATGTGTCATTGATTTATCTTCTTCTTGTTCATATTGTTTTCATCGATCTATTGGCTTCTGCTGGTTGAAAGTAGAAGTAGATTCTTTTCCCGTTCTTTAGTAAATTGCATGAGCTTGTGAATCTACAGGATTTTCAACATGATATCACAGTTGAAGACAGTATAATAGAGGAGATTTCGAAGTTTTGAGTTTTGGGTTACAGGTGAAATTCAAATTTTCAATACATACTTCAGGATCGGAAGATGGCATTCTACGGTTTGTGACTCGAGTATGCCTGGGAAGGAAACTTGAATTTTATAGCCTAGAGGGATAGAATGAAGGTTGTGCTAGAGGATAATGGCTTGAAGGAATTCATTGATTAAGAAATTCCTAAGCCAACAACATCAGATGCACAGAATTTGGTCGAATGGAAGAAGTGTGTGGCGAAGGCAAGGCGGATAATCCTTGAGGGAGTTCGAGGCCACATTGTCTCGAGTCTCCATGGAAAGTAAAATTCTTATGCTATGTGGAAAACATTGATGGACTTGTATCAGAATAGTAGTGACTAAAGGAAATTGGCATTGAAGGACAAACTTCGAAAAATCAAAATGCAGAAAGGCGAGACAATTCCAAAATACTTGACCAAGTTCACTCAGTGTCATGATGAACTTGGAAGTGTTGGATTCACGATTGCCAAGAATGATATGGTGAGTCTTGCTCTTCTAGGACTCCCAAAGAGTTGGCATAGTTATCAAGACTCTGTCAATGGTTGGGAGAAGTCACTAGATTGGGAATGACTGTGGTCGGATTTGACGCAGGAGGAGATCAGGAGGAACACCAAGGATGGCTCTTCATCAAATATTGATGATGAAGAGAATTGTCCCAGAGCGATTAAGGTGAATAAGGGGAAAGGGAAAGCTTCCCATTCCAAAATGGATTCTTATAATGGAGGTAAGAAGAAAGACATGATGAAACTTAAGTGCTTTCATTCTCATGAGTTGGGCCATTTTTCTACAAATTCTCCACTCAAGAAGCCCAAGAATAAGTCCTCATGAGGATCAATGGGTGAGGCTTTGGCCTCTCAATTCGAATTGTGCTTTTCCCTCATTGCATGCATGGTGTCATCAATGATGGGAAGTGTATGGTACTTAGACAGTGGAGCTTCGTTCCACATGACTGGCGACAAAGATTTATTCGGTGACTTAGAGGAGAAAGGTCTCTAGATGCATATCGAGATGGATGTGTTGGTCCTAGAATATTCCCATTTTTCCATCATACAAGACCACCCTTTATAACCTAAATTCTGACACTAGCATACTCATTTCACGTTATAATTCCATCATTTATCGCCAAATCACATCCTATGCCTCGTGGTTGATTATCATTAGTTTTATTAGATTTTATATGATTAAATATGATTATGCCATGATTTAATAATGACGGTTTCGCTAATTTCATTTTCACAGGGTTCCATCACCGAGTTTCTTCATAAGCCAGTAGAGTACGAAAATGACCAATTTGGGGCTTTAACACTTTCGGCATGCTTCCGGAGAAACTGAGAGAGGTTATTGTCAAAAATAATGTTTTAATACATTTCCATAACCTAGATTGCACCCAGGTCACTCATGTGGGTCTCTAGAAGGAAATTCATAAATTTGCCAAAATCTGTAATAATTTTCAAACTGCCCACTTCCGCCTCAATTTTCGTGCAGATGAAAGTGAATGAAGAAAATATGGCACATGGGTTTTAGTACCAATATATCCAAATTACTAACCCTAAAAAAATTTTCTAAAATTCCTTACAGTTTGGAAGATATGCGGATTTCTCTGAGGCCAATTAATATAAAATAGCCAAATTTGTACTTAACAGTCAAATTCGGATCTGTCTATTTTTATGCTGCAGTTACGGTTTGATAAGTTCTTTTCCTATGTTGGGATTGGTTGAGGGTTTTTTAGGCTAAATCGAATAGATTTTTCCAGCCACCCAATCTGGAAGAGTGATTTAGCAATCTAAGTTGTTAAATTTGCTATGTATGGTCCAGGTTGTTTTCAACTAAGTCGACGCCTATAAAAGGCTGCTCTGTAATAATCAGGAGGGTAACAAATAGAAGGATATACTGTCATTTGTAAATTTTATCTCCAGACATATATTTTTAATTAAAAGGCTGTTATGATGGCAATGTATTGAGTTCAGATCAATTTGTTGTATGGTTCACTATGAATTCATGAATTAGCTATGTTTGAATCTTTTCGTTTCCTATAGGTAAGTAAGCTCCACAGGTGTGGTTGGGCCCACCACTATCTGGGATCAACTTTGTATCATTTCCTAGAAACATAGTTATGCGATAGACATAACCGCTTCTCGTTTATCTTTGATTCATCAATTGTTTATATGTTGTGTGGAGATTTCTATTGAATTCAAATGATTTTAGTGTGCTGATTATGTTATGCGTTTTCAGATCCTTTACTTCAGTGATTTGAATGGATGGTTCTCGTGTGATTGACGCTCTTACTTCTAAGGCAGAGTCATACTCTGTTCTCTAAAACCACAAATCGTATTACCCTGACTGTGTTGTCATAGATACATATAAAACTTGTTCTAATCACATTGTCAATTGAATGCTTATGACGAGTTGGTCTATCTGTTGAGAACACAGAGCACCCCTCTAATGCCAAAACCGAGATAATATACTGAGTAATCAGAGTTGATAGGGTGTGAATATAATTATACATTGGATTGTGTTCAGTCAATTTCGAAATTGCATTTTCTTGTTTCTTTCAGTGATCGAATTGATTGGTTTCCTTCTAAATTGTTTCCATAGATGCATGTGGCATAGGAGTCTCCATTCTAGATTGGTTGATTAGAATAGTGTGACTTATCATGTGTTTGATCTAGTCTAAATTGATTGGTTTTCTATTAAGTTAATTGCATGAGTGTGTATGCCATAGAAGCATTGCTCTCCAGATTAATTAATTAAGATGGCTCATCATAGTTTGGGTTAGTTTTGTTTATCAAATAGATTCTCAATTTAAATGGAATCTGTGGATTGATTTTAGAGTGTAAGTGTGTGATTTAGTTTTAGTTTTCAGTGCAATTTCCCTTGCTTTGTTTGGGGTGCTTGAGTATAGTTCCATAGCTTATAATTTGGTACTATTAGTCAAAACTATAGCATGAGTTAATCCCCATCAAATGCATGCTTGATTGTATTTCGAAGACAGAGTGTTGGGTTGCCAGGATTTTGAATAGGTTTGCTTGAATTTAATTTGAGGTTTATACAACTGTAAGATAACTTTTTGAGTACAGTTTTGTGTGCCTGGTAGTAGTTCATAGTTGTTTCATTTGTTTGTCATTTTTTCGAATAGAGTTAAGGCTTGAAGCTTGTTCTTAGGGTTATGATAGATTAGGAATATGTATGCAGCTTAATTGAGTGCAAGAAGTTAAGTTTGCTTGGTTAAGTGTGAAATAGAGTATTCAGATTAGTGCCCAACATCAAGATCTTTTGTTTGTTGTCAAGCTAGTAGGATTCATGTGAAGATTTTTTGTTCTAGGTTTTGAATTAAAATAGTTATTGAGTGCAGTTTGATTGCTTAGTTAGAGTTGAATGACCATTGCAAGTGGAGTAGATCTTTAATTCTTTCAAGTGATAATTTTAAGAGTTAGAACTTAGAATTTGGGTTCTAAATGATTAAGTTATGTGTGGAGTCCACTTGATTAGGAATTCATTTTCATAGCCTGTCAGATTGGAATTTGTGATAAAGAACCAAGTCAACATTTAAGTCCAGATTTTAGTTCCAATTTCGAATAGGTTAAGTTCATAGAGATTTCAAAGTCTTTAAATTGAATTTGATTATTGATTATGCATGTGTTAGTAAGATGGATTGATTTCTTTTGAGTTGTGTGTTTATAAGAATTTGTGTGTTTCATTACTTAGCTAATCATCATAAAGGAAACATTAAAACTCTGACTAAGAACTGAATGTTGAAAGTGCAATACAACTCTTGTTTACAAGCCCGAATTGACATATAAATGCATGAGAATTATTACACCTATTAAATCTCTCAACATTTTGGCATCGTTGCCGGGGAGTTGTAATTTCTTATTCAGGTAACTATTATCAGAGTTTCAGGATCTTGCAGGGTTGTAAGAGGGCGGAGAGTGTACTGTAAGACGTTAGTGAAGAGCCACACATCCACTTTTGTGGGGTTGCTCCAAAGTCTGACCGATTAATGCTTGTTCTTGAGTTTTTATTTCCTTTTATTTTATGCATAGAAGTAAAGGTAGACCTAGGGATAGTAAAGGTAGATTCATTTCTAGTGTTAGCTTTCTTGCAATTAGTAGTTTAATTCAATATTTGAACGACAAAACATTTTTGGGGTGCTGTAAGAACCCCCCTCTTTTGTACTAATCCATGTTGCGAGACAGGGATCATCAACCAGCAGGAGAAATTCAAGAATGACTGAGATCTTGAAGAATGTCCCTCGAAGCACTTTCTCAAATCCTAGCAGTAGTTGGGGTATCTTCCTCTCAAGAAGAGTTCATCTTGACCACATTCAGGAAGTTATCTATTTCTCCATAGCCAAAAAGGATTTGGAAGCCTCCCTTGATTCCTCTTGCCTATCTACCAAGGAGATCGATGAATCATATACCAAATCTGATGGGGAGCATCTAGCTGAACCTGAGATCGAAGAACTTTCACCATGTCTAGCAACAAGCCTTGTATGCATTCTAGAGACCAATTATTCAAGTTTGCCTGGCACAACCAAGGAGGGCTTTCGGAGTGGTCCAAATGAAGAAATGAGCCAATACCACTAGGATTACATCAAAAATTGGTTCCAAGTTACAATTCAGTCAATGTACCACTTTCATATTCAAATACTCTTTGCATCATATCTTTCAAAGCTACTGATTGTTCATGCTCATGTACCATCTAGAGTTTATATGTTAAATCTGGGCATGATTATATCTTTGTACCTGATCCGCACATGGCTTCATTGGAAGTTCTCTTTCACTTGAAGGAAGACATATTTTCTCCAGTATAGTAGTAAATTTAGTATTGTAAATAAACAAATGAAAATAGTAAAGAGAAAAATAAGTCATTTTGTGAAAACCAGCTTGTCTGGCGCAACTGGACAGAGACTTTGCTTAAAAACCAGGTAACTGGCAGGAAAAGTTCCCAATAAATTTTGTAAATTTGTATGAGTTCTTCAAATCATGTATCTTTCAAGTCATTATGTTTATACTCAAGTTGGTTGATGTGGGATTCCTTAAGGCCCACCTGCCAACAAGCCTTGTCCCATCGACATCAGCACATCATCTGGGACCAAGGTTAGGGTTAGATAAGGTACCTGGGAGCCTGCATGCCTTAATGGTAGGTATCCTTGTCCTCTACTAAGGAAATACATCAATGTTTCTTGGTGGATGAATTCTGCATTCCATTCATCTTCGAGAAATCTATTCATGGCTAGTAGAATGTACCTAGTGCCTCAATTCCCATTGAAATCAAAGGTGGAATATATCGCATTGGTTAATGACTTCTTCAATGGTTAGTAATCCAATGATTCTTGCTTATGTTCGACATCGACACCATCTATTCACATAAGAAGGATTACACATGGTGTGTAGCGGTTGAAGACTATATGGTTTTGTGATCTTAGTATAGATTTGCAATAGTGTGGACATTTGTAGCAGCATTTCCTTTTCCTGTAGTAGTCATCTTGTTTCAATAAAGGTTTCCATATAGCAGCTTGATCATCATTTGCAGCAGTCATCTTCCTTCTTTGTTTGGGGACATACAACTCCTCAGGCATGGGGGAGAAGGGGACCTTCATTTTTCAGCCTCCTTTACTATCTCCAATTCAACCTTCTTCGGCAAATCCATATACACATCAGCAACAGTGATTCCAACTCCAACTTTCAACCGTGTTCTGGTTCATCTTTCACTTCATCTTGCAACACCGGGCATATGAATGATAAAGGTAAAACTTGAGGTAAATTTGGCTTATGATTCTCTAATTCATTAGAAGGTTAAATAAACTTAATGATTCACCACTTCTCATTCCATGCATTTCATCTTTCATAAACCATCATTCTTTTATTATCCTTCCATTCACTTCGCATATACTCTAATTACAATACCATGTTAAAAGAAAAAAACTTATGGTGAATTGATAAAGTAGCCTCTATGATGTCTTCTCCTTCCATGATGAAAAACATTAGGATGAAGTCATTATTGCCATGAAATGATAAAGGAAACAGCCTATAGACATTTGTCTTACGAAGACAAAGTATCAATCGCCCATTCACCATCTCCATCACTCATCTCTCCTTCACTTGTCCCTTTTTTGTCCTCAATTTGTATTGCTTAGTAAATTAGTGTGACCTATTAAGTATGAAGAGTGTTGCACCACAAGAACCAACACCTCCAAACATTCAAGTAAGTGTTCTTCCACAAGAACCAGCACCTTCAAATATCCAAGTAATGTTGTCCCACAAGAACCTATCAAAGAGCAAGAGATTTGTTTGCATGAGGACATGCGAACCCTCAGGCATGGGGGGATTTTGGGCCTCGAATATGCCCATTTTTCCATCATACAAGAGCACCATTTATAACCTAAATTCTGACACTAGCATACACATTTCACGTCATAATTCCATCATTTATCGCCAAATCACATCATATGCCTCATGGTTGATTATCATTAGTTTTATTAGCTTTTCTATGATTAAATATGATTATGCCATGATTTATTAATGATGGTTTCACTAAGCTCATTTTCACAGGGTTCCATCGCCGAGTTTCTTCACAAGCCAGTAGAGTATGGAAATGACCAATTTGGGGCTTTAACACTTTCGGCATGCTTCCGAAGAAACCGAGAGAGGTTATTGTCAAAAATAATGTTGTAATACCTTTCCATAACCTGGATTGCACCCAGGTCACTCATGTGGGTCTCTAGAAGGAAATTCATAAATTTGCCCAAATCTGCAATAATTTTCAAATTTCCAACTTCCTCCTCGATTTCCATGCAAGTGACGGAGAATGAAGAAAATTTGGCACATGGGTTTTGGTCCCAGTATATCCAAATTACTAACCCTGAAATTGTTTTCTAAAATTCCTTATGGTTTGGAAGACATGTGGAGTTATCGGAGGCCAGTTTATATAAAATAGCCATATTTGTACTTAACAGTCACATTCAGATTTGCCTATTTTTATGCCACAATTACGATTTGATAAGTTCTTATCCTATGTTGGGATTGGTTTAGGGTTTTTTTGGCTAAATCGAACATATTGTTCCAACCACCCAATCTGGAAGATCAATTTAGCAATCTAAGTTGTTAAATTTGCTATGTATGGTCCAGGGCGTTTTCAACTAAGTCGATGCCTATAAAATGATGCTCTGTAATAATCAGGAGGGTATCAAATAAAAGGATATACTCTCATTTGTATCTTTTATCTCCAGACATATATTTTTAATTAAAAGACTGTTATGATGGCGATGTATTGAGTTCAGATCAATTTGTTGGATGGTTCACTGTGAATTCATGAATTAGCTGTGATTGAAGCTTTTCGTTTCCTGTAGGTAAATAAGCTCCCCAGGTGTGGTCGGGCCCACCACTATTTGGGATCAGCTTTGTATCATTTCTTAGGAACGTAGTTGTGCGATAGACATAACGCTTCTCATTTATCTTTGATTCATCAATTGTTTATATGCTGTGTGGAGATTTCTATTGAAATCAAATGATTTTAGTGTGTTGATTATGTTATGCATTTTCAGATCCTTTACTTCAGCAATTTGAATGGATGGTTCTCATGTGATTGACGCTCTTACTTCTAAGGTAGAGTCATACTCTGTTCTCTAAAACCACAAATCGTATTACCCTAACTGTGTTGTCATAGATACATATAAAACTTGTTCTAATCACATTGTCAATTGAATGCTTATGACGAGCTGGTCTATCTGTTGAGAATGCAGAGCAACCCTCTAATGCCAAATCCGAGATAATATACTGAGTAATCAAAGTTGATAGGGTGTGAATTTAATTATACATTGGATTGTGTTCATTCAATTTCGAAATCGCATTTTCTTGTTTCTTTCAGTGATCAAATTGATTGGTTTCCTTTTGAATTGTTTCCATAGATGTGTGTGCCATAGGAGTATTCATTCCAGATTGGTTAATTAGAATAGTGTGACTTATCATGAGTTTGATCTAGTCTAAATCGATTGGTTTTCTGTTAAGTTAATTGCATAAGTGTGTATGCCATAGAAGCATTGCTCTCCAGATTAATTAATTAAGATGGCTCATCATAGTTTGGGTTAGTTTCATTTATCAAATAGATTCTCAGTTTAAATAGAATTTGTGGATTGATTTTAGAGTGCAAGTGAGTGATTTGGTTATAGTTTTCAGTGCGATTTCCCTTGCTTCATTTGGAGTGCTTGAGTATAGTTACATAGCTAAGAATCTGGTACTATTAGTAAAAAACGTAGCCTGAGTTAATCCCCATCAAATGCGTGCCTGATTGGATTTCGAAGACAGAGTGTTGGGTTGCCAGGATTTCAAATAGGTTTTCTTGAATTTAATTTGAGGTTTATGCAATTGTAAGACAATTTTTTTAATACAATTTTGTGTGCTTGGTAGTAGTTCATAGTTGTTTCATTTGTCTGTCATTTTTTAGAATAGAGTTAAGGCTTGAAGCTTGTTCTTAGGGTTATGATAGATTAGGAATATGTATACAGCTTAATTGAGTGAAAAAGTCAAGTTTGCTTGGTTAAGGGTGAAACGAAGTATTCAGATTAGTGCCCAACATCAAGATCTTTTGTTTGTTGTCAAGCTAGTAGGATTCATGTGAAGATTTTTTCGTTCTAGGTTTTGAATTAAAACAATTATTGAGTGCAGATTGATTGCTTAGTTAGAGTTGAATTTCCATTGCAAGTAGAGTAGATCTTTAATTCTTTCAAGTGAGAATTGTAAGAGTTAGAAATTAGAATTTGGGTTTTGAATGATTAAGTTATGTGTGGAGTCCGCTTGATCAGGCATTCACTTTCATAGCCTGTCATATTGGAATCTGTGATAAAGAACCAAGTCGACATTTAAGTTTAGATTTCAGTTCCAGTTCCAAATAGGTGAAGTTCATAGAGATTTCAAAGTCTTTAAATTGAATTTGATTATTTATTCTGCCTGTGTTAGCAAGATGGATTGATTTCTTTTGAGTTGTGTATTTACAAGCATTTGTGTGTTTCATTAATTAGCTAATCATCATAAAGGAAACATTAAAAATATGAATAAGAACTGAATGTAGAAATCGCAATACAACTCATGTTAACGAGCCCATATTGACATATAAATGCAAGATAATTAATACACCTATTAAATCTCTCAACAGGGTGACGACGGGAAGTATAATGTTACTAGATTGGGAACAATTACTTTTCAGAGGGAGCATGGAGCTCCACTCACCTTGAAGAATGATATGTATGTACCCAGGCTGAAGAAGAACTTGGTGTCTATTGCCATGCTTGAGGATAGAGGTTATGATGTGATCTTCTCAAAAGGAAAGGTGTTCCTTTGACACATAGCCACGAGTCAAGTAAAGAAGATAGGGATTTGGGTGAAGAACCTCTATAAGCTAGAGGTAGAGGAGTGTGCTACTTTGAGCACAAAAGCAGAAAGGGTGCAAAGCAGAGATGTTGGCTCATTGTGGCACAGGCAATAGGGCCACTTGCATCATGGGGCTATGAAGATATTGCAGCAGATCTCTACCGGTCTTCCCAAAGGTACGCTTGATGAAGTTGATGCATGCAAGAGGTGTACTTTAGGACAATACACCAAGTCTTGTTTTCATGACAAAGACAATCAAGCAGAGGTTATTCTAGAGGGAGTCCATTCAGATGTGTGTGGACCGTTATTGACAGAATCCATGGCCAAACACAGGTATTATGTTATATTTATTGATGACTTTTCTCGAAAATGCTGGATATTTTTCATGTAGAAAAAGGATCAAACCTTCACAAAGTTTTGTGAGTTTAAAGCATTGGTGGAGAAAGAGTCGGGCAAGAAGGTTAAATCTCTATAGAATGATAACAGTGGTGAGTATTTCTCAAACAAGTTTAAAAACTTTTGTGCAACGGAGGGGATTAAACGGGAGTTGACGACACCCCATAACCCTCAACAGAATGGGGTGGCCGAGAGGAAGAACATAAGCATAGTAGGGGAAATGAGGGTGATTTTGCATGATCAGGGCCTACCACTACACTTGTGGGTTGAGGCATGCAACATAGCAGTTTATGTTCAGAACCGTAGCCCACATCAGATACTTGAGATGAAGACACCAGAGGAGGCTTATTCCGGTAAGAGGCCAGATGTTGGTCACTTCAGGATTTTTGGGTCATCAGTATATTTCCATGTGACCAAAGATGCACAGAAGAAGCTTGAGCTGACAGCAGAGTTTGGGATATTTGTGGGGTACACTGATACACCTCACAACTATCGAGTGTACTTGCCGACCAGCAGGATGACAGTGGTTTGTAGGGATGTCAGATTCGATGAGGAGAAGGCCATGCAAGTTTCCCTTAAGAGGGAGCTTGAGCTACATGTGGATGAGGAGCTTTTAGCTCCTAAGGTTGAGGAGCCTCAGATTGATGTGGAGTAGCCACATGTAGAGGATCCGAGAGTGGAGACATCCACTCAGGCAGAGTCTTCCAGAGAGGGAAGAAAGTGCACCAGAGAGGCTGACAGATTGTTGCGTGATGCATGGGAGAATGTGGGAGCACCCACTTCTCAGTGCAGGTAGAGGAGGTCACCTGAGAGGTACACTGGATACATAGCTATTATGGGTGAATGTGTTGTGACAGAGCCATCTTACTTTAAAGAAGGAGTGCAGCAGCTGATTTGGGTTGATGCCATGGTGGAGTATGACTCCATAGTTCGTAACAGTGTTTGGGATGTGGTCCCAAGACCACAAGACAATTCAGTGGTGAGCTCCCATTGGATTTACAATGTAAATCAAGCTGCAGATGGTAGTGTGGAGAAGAATAAGGCTAGATTTGTGGCCCATGGCTTTTCACAGGTAGAGGAGATTGACTATGATGAGACCTTTACTCATGTTACAAGGTACTCGTCGATCAGATCTACATTGGCACTACCAGCACAAATGGGTTGGAAGATACAACAAATAGATGTGAAGACATCCTTCCTTAATGGCACGATTGAGGAAGAAGTGTACATAGAGCATCCTGAAGGTTTTGAAACCTTCGACCGTGATTCACATGTGTGCCAACTCAAGAGAGCATTGTATGGGCTGAAGAAAGAACCCTGTGCTTGGTACACCAGGATAGATAGCTACTTCACCAGGTTGGGCTTCACGAAGAGTGAAGCGGATGCGAACCTATACCACATAGTGGTGGAAGATAAACTGTTGATCATTGTACTTTATGTTGATGATCTCATACTGATAGGTGATGATCAGATGATTAAGTCTTGCAAGGAGGACCTTGCAAGAGAGTTTGAGATGAAGGACATGGGGCTCATGCATTACTTTCTTGGCATGGAGGTATGGCAGGGAGATGGGGAGTTGTTTGTGTCTCGGGGAAAGTATGCCAACGAGATACTCAAGAGATTCCACATGGAGAGCAGTAAACCCATGGAGACTCCTCTAGCAGGTAACTAGAGGAAGGAGGATGCTACTTCGAGGGAAATGTTATTATTTATAGGAAGCTTGTGGGTTCACTCATGTACTTGGTGAACACACGACCAAATATGTGTTATGCAGTTAACCATCTTAGTCAAGTGATGGTTAGGCCTACCAAGCTGTATTGGAAGGCGAAAAAGCATGTGTTGAGATACCTCAGGGGCACTTCTCAGTATGGATTATGGTACAGATGGATAGAGGGAGTGAAGCTTCAAGGCTTCACCAATGCAGATTGGGCAAGGAGTCCATCCAACTGAAAGAGCACATCAGGAGGGATCTTCAGTGCTAGGTCGGTGGTAGTTTCTTGGTACAACGGGAAATAGAGAACGATTACATTCAGTTCAACAGAGGTAGAGTACATGGCTACGAGTCAGGCAACATGTGAGGCCATCTGGATGAGGAAGATCCTCGTTTGTTTGTTTGGTCATCAAATGGATCCAACTGTGATTTACTACTATAATCAGAGTTGTATCAAACTCTCTAAAAATCCAGTTTTTCATTATAGGTCCAAGCACATTGATATTCGATATCATCATCTCATAGATTATGTATTGAGGCGGATCATGTTGTTAGAGTACATTCCCACAAAGGAGCAAGATGGTGACATTTTGACAAAGGCATTGTTAAGATGTAAATTCGAGTTTCACAAAGACGGGATCAAGGTAGCTGATAATCCCTTTCTTGTTAAGAGGGAGTGTTGAGAAATGGCAATAAGAAATTCCAATTTAATTTGTCCTTGAATTAAACTGAGAATTAAAATCGAATTCTATTCTCATAGCAACTTGTAAATAGTTAATTAAGTTTAATTAACTTAATTAGCTTAGGAATTTCGAGTTGGAAATCTTTCTGAAGTCATGTATATGTTCTCCCTAAGTTTTAGGGGTCCAGGATGAGTTTAATTGAGTTGTAGTTAGATCACTCAGTTTACTTAGTTATGTTCAATTAAATTAGTTCCAAACTGTTTGAGGAACTAATAGAGAGTTAACAGTCAGTTGGTGCACTAGTGCATCCACAAGTGTCACTCTAGTTAACTAAAGATTCCCTCATCAGAAACTCATGCATGTCGATTCTGAGAAAGACCCAATTGAGACTAGAGTGTAGGGACAATGTACTATTAGTTGTGTGATTTACTGAGTTGTAAATATCATGCATGCAATCAGAGAAGGACCTATGTTTGGATTGTGCAGTTTTGGAAACATGAATTCCCTTTAAATACAGGCTATTCATCCTAGGAATTACGCAAGAGATTAGGGGCTTTGAGAGCTATGAAATAGGCTAAGGATTTGGCTTGAGCTAGCTTGTGAGCTGAGAGAATTGAGCATACTTGTGCGGAATTGTTCTAGTGAGAACAAGCTTTGTATCTTCACTCATATTTCTAATGTATGCAATACAGATAGCGGGGTTTTGAGCAGTGGTTTTCCCCAAATACATCTTGTGTTATGTGCCATTGATTTATCTTCTTCTTGTTCATATTGCTTTCATCGATCTATTGGCTTCCGCTGGTTGAAAGTAGAAGTAGATTCTTGTCCTGTGCTTTAGTGAATTGCAAGCTTGTGAGTCTACACAATTTTCTACACATGGGGGCTTTATCTTTTGCTCCGTGTTCAAGCTTGGATTGACATTTGCAATTACAATGGATTGTCATGAATTAAATGTTGGATTATCATGAGAACGAATAGAAAATCGTTCCTCCCTCATTTAGTTTCATCACTCATTCTCCTAGTTCAATTGTCAAATTGGCTTGTGAATCTACACTTGAGTTGTATTTGTGTAGGACTTGGACAAAACAAACAACTCTTCTACAATGATTTGGTTTTGAAATGAGTCTTGCTAGATGGACATCATGCAAAATTGTCTTGCAATGCAAGTAATGAATCACAATAGTAGAATCCCCTATGATGGGCACAAATTTTATTCCCCTCTCCTTAATAAACACCAAACTTTGATATACTAATAACACCTCAATAAAGGTATTGCTCAGGTAAATTGGTGAGGTCAATTTAAATTTCTAGGTTCTCCTTCCTCATACAGTGGTTTAAATTTATAGGTTCTCCTCCCTCATACAATAGTTTAAATTTGTAGGTTCTGCTCCCTCATGGTGAGGCTAAGGGTTTAAACTTATGGGTTCCCCTCTCTAATTCAATAGATTGAATTTATAGATTATAATGCCCTAATTTTGGTTGTTGGTTTAGAAATGTATATTTATATGTGTGAGGAATGACGAAGGGCCAAGTGATGTAAAATGTAAATATTGTAAATAAAATGTTAATAATAAAAATACATCATTGGTTGCAAATAGAGAAGCACAAAGCATAGGGGTTATGTTTCCACAAGATAGGGAGGTAAATGGACTTAGGGGGTTGAAAGGGGCCAAAGCCAGGTACAAGTTTTTTATCCTAAGCCTAAGTCATTGGTCTTATGATATCCTAAGTCATATCAACCATGTGATGAGTTGCCAAGGTAATTATATGGGCTTCTTAGAGAGCCACATGGTTAGTAATGGGCATGTAAATATGACCCATGGTTATTGCTTTTGTAAGAGATTATCCATTATTGGATGGGGAAACTTGGTCTGAACTAAACTACTATGCCATGCTTGTAATGGAATTACGGAAAAAAAACCCTTGTAAAGAATTATGTCTATGTATATGGAAAACTATTGCAATTAAGAAAAATTAACTATACCATATCTATAATAAAATTATGAAAAAAAAATTGTTATGAAAAAATATGTATATATGCGTGAGAACTATTGCAATTAAAGAAAATTAACCATAGCTAGGAATCCTTGAGTTAAGAGCATGCGTTATACAATATTCACTCTTAAATGTGTGAACACAAAAGTCCAATAGCATAGGTAGTATATATACTCCACATAATCTAATATTAATACTTCGTAGCACGGCGAGAATTTTACGCTGCCAAGCCCAATCCCAAGCCTAGCCTGTGATCCTACGACACTGAGCACTGTGTTTGAGGTGACACCATTTAACAAATATAATAACACCTCAAATTCTACGTTATTTGTACACCATCACTACGGCACTGAGCACTGTGTTTGAGGTGACACCATTTAACAAATATAATAACACCTCAAATTCTACGTTATTTGTACACCATCACTACGACACTGAGCACTGTGTTTGAGGTGACACCATTTAACAAATATAATAACACCTCAAATTCTACGTTATTTGTACACCATCACTCCTTCGAGATTATCAGTGGGCTCGTTGAACTCCAATTCCACATTGCTCAGATTGAACAGTCAAACATCAGCTCGAATCCCGGGGTACAATATGTATATACTTTAAAGAAAGAGATACCCAAATTCCCCGGAGTTATATCCAAAGAAACTCAGAGTTGCTGGATTACCTTTATTCTATTGTGCTCGCCAGTGGGGTACACAATCATCAGCAATACCAAACCAGAGGAAAAGCAATTAAAAGCTGCCAAATTGTTCGACTTGCACGGCCTTGCACATGTCTGCTCTCGCCAATCATTTTTATAATGAATGCCCAACCTGCAATGCATACACTAAAAAAAAAAAAAAGAAAAGAACATTGACCAACTTTACCTAACGTGTGGGAGCCTTGCTTTTTCTTAAGAGAAGGCATTGACTGATTGATTTGAAATGAGAAGAATAATAGAATTGAAGCCTCATACCTTTCTTCTGCTTTGATTTGAAATGAGAAGAATAATACAATTGAAGCCTCATACCTTTCCTCCTGTTTTGCTTTTAGTGTTAGTGTATTCATTAGTGGGATTGGGCGAAGTTTAATCAGTTGCTTAAGTAAAGGTGGTATTATTCATATAAATTTATTTTAAGTACAGATTTAATATGAATCTAGAGTGATCAAATTTCTTAAGTACAACCTTAGTTTAGAATGTAAAATACAATGTGTAAATTTTCATTCTTTAAATTGTATTTTTAAATGTTATATAGAATATATAGTTTATATATATATTTTGAAACATTTTTGAAAAATATAAAGTTTAAACATCTTAAACACACATTCTTTTTACTTCTAAATAATTTACATGAAATTATATTACATCATATGAACAACTAAACATATATTCATTTTTATTTTTTTAATATAACGGGCATTGATTTTATATTTGGAGAATATTTTATTTTTATTATTTTAAGAGGGATACATGTCAGCTCCACATTGAGCATGGACATATTTACCCATCTCCGTAGCGCGTTGTAGAATGAGCCTCTCGGCTCAATAATAGATAACTCTTTTGTTTTCTATGACCAACATAGATCCATCTTAAGATTTTATATTTGGAGAATATATATATATATATATATATATATATATATATATATATATATATTTATTTATTTATTTATTTATTTATTTATTTATTTAAGAGGGATACATGTCAGCTCCACATTGAGCATGGACATAATTATGCATCTCCCTCATACTTTGTTGTAGACTGAGCCTCTTGTCTCAATAATAGAAAACTCTTTTGTTTTTTTATGACCAGCATAGATCCATCTTAAGTACAAATCTAACATAAAAGGATCAAATTTCTTCAAGTGCAAACTTTTTTAGAGTGTAAAATACAATGTCTTATTTTTCATTATTTAATTTGTATTTTTGAATGCATATATGGAGGACCAAATAAATGTTTTAACCATAAAAACTTAGTTTTTTCATAATATATACATACTTTTTTTAAATGATATATAATATATAACCATTTGATATTAAAATATATTACATAATATATAAATCCATACATTTTATGACGCAAATTAAAATGGTTTTTTATTATTAACATATTTTTAAGTATATGTCAATATTAATTCGTATTAAAATATTTTATCAATACCCAAATTATAAAATTTAAACATCTTACTTGCACATTTTTTTTACTTCTAATTACTTTACAACATATTCATTTTTTTATTATAGCCAACATTTTTTTTATATTTAGAACATAATTTTTAACTTCTATTTTTATTTAAAATGGGAACTGATGGATGGAAAAACTTACACATCCCCTCATACCCAGTTGTAGAATGAACCTCTCAGCTCAATAAACACAATTAAAATACCATACAAAATCAAGTATGTGCAAAGTTCTATCATAATTCAAAGTGGAAATCTTTCTAGAGAAGGAAAGAGCCATCCTTTTCATTATAGAGAAAGAGTACAAAGTCAAAATGGTTGTCCCATTGAGCACCAAGAAGCCAAAGAAAACAAAGGTAAACTCGATTGTAGTATACGTGATGTTCAACAGTGCCCGACAGATTACATAAGATATAACTAAGGGTTGCAAAGGAGTTTCACCCATGATACAAAATGTAGTGAACATAGAAAACAATTACAAAAAGATAGAATGTCCTAAAGCATAAAACCAACAAGATATCTTGATAAACTGGAGTTGTTCGAAGCAAGAAATAAAGGGAATAGTCCAGTAGAAAATTATGAGAAATCACAAGCCTGCTGAAGGCCACTGGGAAATGGGAAATTCCCACTCCTCAATAGTTGAATACCCTTACGTTTTTCATAAAATATTTGACCTTCCTCCATAGACAGGGCATGTTTGGATAATTTGTGAGCCTGGATATTCCATTCACGATGAATATGTTGAAAAGAAAGAGAATGGAAATGTTACTTGAGAAGATTGAACCTTTCCATCCAATGGTGAAGAGATATCACTTGGATGTGGCTTCTTCCAACTAACCAGACAATTACACACTTGGAGTCCCCATAAACCTGAAAAGGGTCCATGTTCATCGAGGCAACAAAAAAAAGAAAATCCCAACATGTTGTATCCTATGCTTTGGTATTGGATCCTGATCCAACATTCAACCAAATCTGAAAAGACAAGTTTTGAGGGCTAAAAATGAAAGCACCCCCTCCACAAATACCATCTTGAGAAGTGTCATCAAAGAAGCCTATATTACATGAATGTGGGCTAGGAGGATAAAAAAAATAGTGGACCAATGAATGATTCAAAGGTTGAATAATATCATTAAAGAAGCCAAGAATCTAGGGCAGGATACATGAAATATTAACAGGCTGACCCTCAAAAATGAATTTGTTGTGAACCTTCCATATGCCCCATGAAATTAAAATGGGCAAAGATTTAAACATTCCCATCTTTTGATCCCACCAAAGAAGACAAGACTCGAGGGGATATAAATGTCCTTCTTCAATAATATTAAGAGATCCCACAACAACAATCCAAAGGGCGTTTAAGAAAGAGCTTTGGAAAAATAAGTTGTTAACAGTTTAGCTTCCTTTGAACAAAGGACACAAATATTAGGCCCCTTAAAACCCTTTTTTGAGTAAATTACCCCAACTAAGAATCTTGTTCTCCAAGACCAACCAAATAAAACATATGAGCCTGGGAGAAATGGGTCAATGTCAAATCTTCCTATACCACTACTTTAGCCTAGGCTATAGTGAACTAGAAGAAATAACATTATAAGCTAGGGTGGTTGTAATTTGACTAGAAGAATGATTCTAGCACCAGGCAATGGTATCCTCCTCAGAAGACATGATAATACCATTTAAAACCAGCTTGTTGAAATAATAGTCTCATTCCTTAGCCAGAGGACTCAGAAGTTCCATATCAATATAGGATTTCCATCTGCTAGTGAAAGTGTTTTGCGAGAAAGGTAAGAAAGCATGATAGAGCTTGGTAACACCTGATGAGCCTCAGTATTGCAGCAAGGATGTTGCAACTCCTAGGGCTACCAACTTTACTTTATCAACCCGCAGTTTCATACAAACTTGGGGGTGACAATGTTATATACACAACAGATGCATCATTATACTCATGTCACTTCTCAATTGGGGCGCTTGACCATTAGGGTTCCAAACCAGTCCTCTATTGACTAAAAGAAGTTTGAATACTAACAATGAATGTAAAGCTAGTTATAATGTAGGAAAGTAAATGCTTGTCTATTCAGGAAAATAAAGCTTCCAAGTGGTAAATGTTATGTAATTCCATAAATCATCTAGCTATGGAATGACACAAACCATTTTGCAGAAAGGAAATTATGTTAAGCTTGCAATTGATCATCTAACTATTAGGACTGCTTAGAAATAGAAAGTTACTCTATCATCTCAGAATTCACACATGCATGCATTAAATATCTCATTTACATATGCAAAGAAGAAGAGTCTTTAAGTGCTAACTTCATAAATATAAATGCCAATGTTATATTTTCTTGCAGGAGGGAAAGGAATGGGAAGGCTGCTCTCATGGGCATGGGATCCAAGTTGAGGGGTTAACCTACTCCTATACTAAGCTATCCTACAATTTCTTGTCAAAACAGGGTGAAAACAGGTTGTTGCAGGAGATCTTGTAGGTGCTATAGGAAACTGCTACAAGATGTCTTGAATTGCTACAGGAAGTTAGTTGAATGGTTTTGCAGGGAAAGAATAGTGAGATGAGGTGTTGGAGGGATGTATGATAGTTGTAGAAGGTGCACATTGTCCAAGGCTAAGCCCAGCCCTCCAAGGAGGTTGGATTTCCCTAAGGTGGCTGCTCACGGTGGATGGAAAATAGAGGTTCGAAATATGGGCTAGTATGCCTCGACATAAGGTGGATAAGACCTAGGTGAAGCTGGTAAGATGAGTCCCTTCCTGTAGATCAACAATCCCTACAACAAAACTTGTTCCTGTTTTCATTTATGCATCACTACATGTCCACATGGAAAAGATGAATTGAATTTGAGGAAGTTGATCTATCTACTATTAAGGACTAGATATATGATATGGACTGCTTGTTAAGCTACAACAAACTTAAGAAAACAAGATAACAACTACAGGTGCTTCTAAGAAATCATAAACAATGATCTAGCTAAGAATGAAACCTAACATATGCAATGATCGAAAGACGACTCTTTTTTTGGGGCTGTGAGAGTAGGGTCACCTGGTCATGATCCCATGAGGGAGATGATGTAGGGGGCACTATCACCAACTTTTTTAGTATAATTTCTCCACTAGACTGTAACACTAATATACCTATTCAAACTAATGGAAACAAGGTTGAACAAAAATTTAAGTACTTGTTAAGCTAAAAAAAAAACTTCAATAGATAACTATCATTCTAAGCTAAGAATAAAAATACAAAAATAGGAACTTCTGCTACTAGGGTTGGGCCCTAACCCAAAAGCTTCAACCCTCTAAGTCAACTCGGTGTTGGATCAAAACAAAATTTCTCATTATCATAAAAATGTCAAGTACATCATAACAGTAACAGTCAAAGTGTTTTAGCTCAAAAATGACCTATTGGCTACAACAAAAAATCGAATCATATTGAGTCCCTTGGCTTTCTTATTTATAAAAAAATGGAGCTACCAACATCTCCCTAGAAAATAGGGATACTTGGCTCCCTAACTCTAGAATAACTCTTCTTTGACTAGCACTGGCTTGGATTCCAATGAACTCAGTTTGCTTGGTTACCAGTGACACTGAGCTGATGATATATGGTGGAGGAATCTTCGAATGATTTGAGGAGTTGAGGGAGACCAACTCCTAAAATATCTCTTGCTTGCTTACTCTGAATTCATGAACTTAAGTCAACCCAAAACTACTCCAATTCTTGCATTTAACACACATTAGGCCACATGACATAGTAACTCACCTTTACTCTTCTCACTAAGAAAAATACAATAAAATATGTAAACAAATGTGAGAAAATTCAATTTAATAAGATGGAGAGTGGCATTGTGACCCATATAGTTTACCTATTAATGAGCCTCATCAACACCCTGAGACTTAATCTAGAAGTGAGACCAACTAATAATATATAAAAGGATGAACCCCTATGAAAGGGTCTTTCACCAATCTAGTGAGTTGACCCTTTCTTGCCTTCCACATGAGCCATTCAGTAAAGTTAGGGAATAGAGGCCACCAGACCCCTCCAAATATTTGAGTTTGCGATGTATTTATGTGACTCATAGGACTAAATCCATTGTATAGCAAGTTTCTTATGAAGATATTTCTTCGATATAATATTACTCTAAATACCAGAACCTGTAATAGATCGCTAGAAACTTTTCATGGAAAGAGAAAGGAAAAACAACTATAAGTTTTTGAACCCCCAGCCCCCAAAACATTTGGGCTGAGAAAGAGAATCCCACTTGACCGAGTGATAACTAGCTTGAACCTGCTTACCAGACCAAATAAAATTACACATGCACCGACAAATTTTCTTGATAGCGGATTTGGAAATATTTGAAAGAGAGATCCAATAGAAAGGAATGCTCTCTAATACTGATTTTACCAATGTCATCCTACCACCAAGAGTGAACCATTGGTAGCACCAATTATTTATATTTCTTTCAACTTTCTTAATTAATCAATTCTAGTCCTCCACATTATTGCAATTAGGCTTGAGATAATAACCCAAGTAAGAGAATCCTAGGTCCAAAGGGGCCACCTTGTAAGGGAGGAAGGACACAATGGAGGAGATGGAATGATCATAAATGTTATTTTTATAAAATCTTGATTTATGTTAGATAATCAACATTCATGTAACAAAACAAATGATTGAAAAAATACAACTGAGGGTGTTCCACTCTACCACTGATCCATCACCAAAGATAATGACATAATCAATGTACAAAAGATGGGTTAAGAAGATAGATTTAGTCACCTTTACCCCTTTGATGTGCCCATAACTCTTTGCGAAGACAATCATCCTACTTAAGCCTTCAATAAGTAAGAGAAATAAAAGAGGAGAGAGGGCACCCCTACCTCAATCCTCTAGAAGTGGTGAAAAATATTGATGGGGAACCATTAATGAGCATAACAAAGTTTGAATACATTATACATCCCATGATCCCATTGGCCACCAAAGAGTCTAGACCAATATGAAGAAGAACTAATCTAAGAAAACTCTAGTTCACCTGGTCATACAACTTCACCAAGTCCATATTAAGAATAACAACACTTCTCTTTTTGGTCTTGATTGTATGCAGGACCTCTTGATCCGACCCAATGGTATCATGAATCAGGTGACCCAGAAGAAAACCAAATCGCTCTCAGGAGAGAGAAAAAGAGAGGACATCCTTCAGACTACTTGATAGAACCTTGTCAATCACTTCATAAATGATATTACAAAGAGAGATTGACCATTAGTCATTAAAGGATTGGGGCTTGGAATATTTGGGAATAAGAGCTAAAAAAATTAAGTTGATAGTCATTGACAATTTTCCTTTCAATCTAGGCTCCTCCACAACACAAATCATATCATTCCTAATCAAGTCAAAAAAGTTCTAAATAAAATTCTATAGGCCAACCATTAGGCCCAGGACTCTTGTCCTTAGAAAAATATTTGAGAACCACTTTTATCTCCTCCAACATGACAAGATCACCAATTCTAACATAATCATTGTCTGAAAATATTCTAGGAATATGTTGAATAACTTGAAGTTGGTCCTAAATCGGAGCATCTCTAAAGAGCCCAGAGGAGTCAACCCTATCAATCCTTTCCAAGTCTTGTTAGGAGCAATGAGACTTACCCTCATCATCCATTTTATCCCAAATAGCATTCTTCTTCCTGCAATGAGAGGCAAACTTGTGAAAGAATTTAGTATTCCCATCACCCTCCTTTGCACAATTTCACTACATTTGAGGTGCTAATGTTCCTCTTCTCTAATGATATGAGATTTCTTTATGTTAAAGATATCAACTTACATTTCAGAGCATCCAAAAATCTTGAAAAAATGAAATATGGTTCACATGATTTATTAATGGACTAAATGTCTTCCAAGTCGCATTGTTTCTCACGAATAAAAGAACAGGCCCGGTGTTGGAAATAATATTGAGAGGGGGGGTGAATCAGTATTATCAAGTTCTTTTAATAAATCTTCCTTATTTATACTTTGAATTATTTTTGCATGTCAGTACCATAAAAATAATGAGCATGAACAAGAAAAACAGATAGTCACACCAAAGAACACCAGATATAAGGTGGAAACCCAATGTGGGTGAAAACCACCTGCTGCAATATGTCTCTATCTTCTTTCAAATTAGAAACTCCTTTTACAATGGTTTTGTACTGGTGCAGTCCTTTACCAGTACGCAGGCTGCAACCTGCAGAGAGCTACAACTCTCTCTCGTTTTCCAGTCTCTCCTGGAAGGGAGCTACAACCCCCCTACTTCTTTTCTTTCAAGGACCACTTTTCATAAATTTTCAAACTGGATCCATAAACATCAAGAGATCATCAAGTACAAGTAAATCACCCAGTCAACTGCAGTAACCAGATCAATAGTAACAGTAAACTAAACCCATAACACCTTATCAACAGAGAAAAGTCAATCAAATAAATGCCTTAATACAGATACGCAGTTTTTCTTTCTCTGGCATGCGTTGCTACGCACTTCAGCTTCTGCACCTCTGCGTATACCCGCAGAGATCCTTGAACTGCTCTGCGTATCAACGCACTGTTCCTTTAAATGCGCCTTGTACCTTTACTGTACCCACGCACCCACTGCTTCTATCGCGCCGCGTACTGCTACTGTGGCCACGCACTCTCAGATGCTATCGCGCCGCGTATCTACGCACCTGCGGCTTCTGTAGCACCACGTACTTTCACTGTGCCTCTGCACCTGATCCTCTGTCGCGCTGCGTACCCACGCACTGCGCCTTCTTCTGCTCTGCGTACCCACGCAGTGCGCCTTCTTCTGCTCTGCGTACCCACGCAGTGCGCCTTCTTCTGTTGTGCGTACCCACGCACTTGCACTGTTAATCACCTGCGTACCTCTAGTTAGGGCCGAATTGGCAGTCCCCCAGTGTGCCACAGATAGTCAGATGCCCAGATCTGATCATGCGCCCAAGAGATCACCCTTCATAGATTCACCTTCAACTTCACTTTTATATAGATCAAGCTTTTAAACTGATAACCCAATATTTCAGATCTTAAGATATTCAATTTGCAAAGATGCCTTAGCCAAGTGATCTCCTTCCCTATTTATAGTTAAGCCCTTATTCACACCATGGGACAAAACCATCAATAACCAATACAAGGGATCCAAACCGGGGCTAAAATAGATCCTATACCATGGGCCAAAACCATAGAATCAAGAACGGTGGGCTAAATACCACGGGCCAAACATAAGAAACCCCACGTGAGCGCGCTTCTCTGCCTTGAAGTGAGTGAACTGGGGGTACGCACCTCATGAACGGGTAACCTGCGGGTATGAACGCACTTCCTGGCCGGCGTACCTGCGGGTACGCACCTTTTGAACTATTCTCCTGCGTACCTCTTAATTTCCAACATTTTGAGAGCCTGATCAGAGCATTGCCACCTGTATGAGTTGCCATCAAGTACAACACATGAATCATAGAGCCATACCAGAAACATAATGCCAACAATCTCCCCCTTTGGACTTGATGGCAACCTCAAAATCTTCAACGTCATTCTCCCCCTTTGACATCAAGGGCAAAGGGTTATGCTCCCCCTAAGAACATGCTCCCCCTGAATATAAACCAGATCTGCAAAGAAGAACCATAATCCACCAAACACCATAAATGACCATGAAAGAGATAGAGACATATTGCAGCAATATTCAGACCAGCATCCATGATGTACTTCCTCCATAATGCCAACAATGCATTATATGCTCCCCCTGAACCTGTGCCATTCGATCTTCGACCAATCCGAAACCCAACAAGTGTACGCATATACCCCAGATGAACCTTGTGTACAACCGTCAATCAAAAGAGATTCAACAACATGATGATGCATCAATAACCCCCAGCTTTTGCCTGAGGTATTCAAAGGTCTCCCTGGGCAATGGTTTGGTGAGTATATCAGCAACTTGTTCCTTAGAAGGAACATACTCCAACTTGACCTTTTGTTCAAGTACTTGTTCCCGGAGAAAATGATACTTGATCGGTATGTGCTTGGTCTTTGAATGCATGACTGGGTTCTTTGAAATGCTGATTGCACTTGTATTATCACATAAGATGGAGATGGGTGGTATACAAGTGATTTGAAAATCCTGCAAGGTCTGCATCATCCAAAGGAGTTGAGTGCAGCAAGATGCAGCAGCAACATATTCCGCTTCAGCTGTAGACAAGGCAATCGAACTCTGTTTCTTGCTGAACCAAGATACTAATCTGGAACCCATAAAGAATGCACCACCACTTGTGCTCTTCCTGTCATCCACGCTTCTGGCCCAATTTGCATCTGTATAAGCATGAAGTGTGAGATCTGTATCTCTAGGATACCATAAGCCATAGTTTTGAGTTCCTTGAAGATATTTGAAGATTCTCTTTACTGCCTGAAGATGAGTTTCCTTTGGATTTGCCTGAAATCTTCCAACTATTCCTACTACATGCATTATGTCTGGTCGGGTACCTGTCAAATAAAGTAGACTTCCAATCATAGATCTGTAGGTTGGTTGATGCACTGCTGTTGATTCATCATTTGCACTGAGGCTACATCCTGTGACCATGGGTGTACATACTGGTTTTGCATCTTCCATGCCATATTTCTTCAAAATCTGCTTGAGATACTTGGTTTGAGACAAAAAGATCCCTCCTTCTTTTTGTTGGATTTGCAAACCAAGAAAATATGTCAGTTCTCCCAGCAAGGACATTTCGAATTCTTTCTGCATTACCAAGGCAAAGCTTTGACTCATAGCTTCTTCATTGCTCACAAAGATAATGTCATCTACATACACAACAAGTATTAGCAATTTGTCGTTTTCAACTTTTATATAAAGATTGCTATCTGCTGATCCTTTTGAAAAACCTTGTTGATGAAGATATTTTTCCAAGCGATAGTACCAAGCCCTTGGAGCTTGTTTGAGACCATAGAGAGCCTTTTTCAATCTGCATACAAGATTTGGATCATTTCCAAGAATGAAACCATCTGGCTGCTCAATGTATACTTCTTCTTCCAAGTCTCCATTCAGAAAGGCTGATTTCACGTCCATTTGAAATACTTTGAAGTTTTGAAAGCTTGAGAGAGCAAGGAACATTCGGATGGCCTCAAGTCTTGCAACAGGAGCAAAGGTTTCTTCAAAATCTATTCCTTCTTGCTGTGCATACCCTTTACAAACAAGTCTGGCCTTATTTCTAATTACTTCTCCATTTTCATTCAATTTATTTTTGAAGACCCATTTTGTCCCTATAACATTCTTATCCTTTGGTCTAGGAACCAGCTCCCAAGTGTTGTTCTTTTCGATCTGCTCAAGTTCTTCATCCATTGTTTTGACCCAACATTCATCTTTGCATGCCTCTTTCACATTTTGTGGTTCAGTGGAAGAGAGTAATGCCAAATAGCTTGAAGCTTCTGCAACTGTTCTTCTTGTTTGTACACCTGCTTCTTTCTGCCCCAAAATCTGAGATTCTGGATGATTCTTCTGAACATATCTGGATGGAGTCTTCTCTTCTATCCTTATCTGCTCCTCTGGTTCTTCTTGAGGTTCTTCTTCTTCATCATTCTGTTTTTGAGGGTAGTCTTCATCTTCTTCGATATCTTCATGATTTACTTGCCTAGGAATGTATCCCTTCTCATCAACCACTACATCAATGCTGTCAACAATTCTTCCAAGTCTTTTATTGTAGCACTTGTATGCTTTGCTGTGTGGAGAATAACCAATAAGAATGCCTTCATCTGCTCTAGGTTCAAGTTTGCCAAGTTGCTCATCAGTATTCTTAATATAGCATTTGCTCCCAAAGATTTTGAAGTGCTTTACCGAAGGAGTCTCACCATACCAGAGCTCATGAGGAGTTTGAGTGTTGTTCACCCAGACATTTGTTTTGTTGAGAATAACAACCGCAGCATATGCAGCTTCACCCCAGAAAGTTGCGGGAGTTCCAGACTCATCAAGCATAGCACGAGCCATTTGTTGGATTGTTCTGTTCATTCTTTCCACTACTCCATTTTGCTGAGGAGTTCTAGCTGTAGAGAATTCTCTTCTTATCCCATGTTCTTCACAGAAATCGAAAAATTCATTTGAGGTAAACTCCCCACCTCTGTCGGATCTGAGGCACTTAATTTTGTATCCTGATTCATTTTCAACCAAGGCTTTAAAGGATTTGAATTTTTCGAATGCTTCATCTTTGTGCTTCATAAGTCCTAACCAGACAAACCTGGAGAAATCGTCAGTGAATAATATCAAGTATTCTTCTCCTTGAGGTGTCCTTTTCCTGAATGGTCCACATACATCTGTATGTACAAGATCAAGAGGCATGCTAGCTGATCCTTCCTTCTCTGGAAAGTTAGTTCTGGTTTGCTTTCCAAACTGACATGATTTGCATATGGTGTTGTCTGGAATTTTGATATCTGGAAGACCGCGAACTGCCTGATATTTGCATGCTTTCCTTATTTGTGAAAAGCTTAGATGCCCCAACCTCCGGTGCCATAACCAGTGTTCATCATCCTTGCTTAGATAGCATTGTTGTTGTCCTTCTTCAAATATGTATAGATTATTTGGAGTTCTTTTACCTTTGATCACCGTTTTAACTGTATCAAGATCATGAACAAGACATCCATTTGATCTAAATATCACCTCGGTTCCTTGATCACACATCTGGCTGACACTTAGAAGATTATGCTTCAATCCATCAACATACAAAACATTTCCAGCTTTGACCTTTTCTTTTAACTGAGCAGTGCCTTTTCCTTTTATAGCTGCAGGAGTATCATTTCCAAAAGAAACTTTCTTTCCCTTTTCTAAAGCAGAATATGGTTCAAGTTTTTCTTTATCACCTGTCATATGCTTCGAACATCCACTGTCAATGTACCATAGATTTTCCTATCCCTCTGCATAAAATGCTATCCCACATATTTCTGTTTGTGGTTCCTTTATTCTCCATGTTTTGGTGCTTGAGGCTTGTTCCTTTGTCTGCTGAAACCTGCTCCTGCATTCAGAATCTTCATGACCAAAGTTATTGCAAATAGAACATTCAACTTCATTTTCAAGAACCGAAAAGTTGTTATAGGTCCTTTTTGTAATCCCGGTCATACTTCTTTGTTTTTGAGCTTCTCTAGTCATGATCATTTTATATGCAACACATTGAGCTGCTTTGTGACCAAAGTTATGGCAAGAGAAGCATTGTCCATTGAAGAAACTTCTGCGATTATCAAATCTTCCGGCCAAACAATTGTAATTTCTATTGTCATTCATTCTTGAAGCAAATTGAGAGGATTTTACCTGTGGCTGCTTGTAGCTTTTGTTCATCCTTAAGACGGATTGCCCCTGGTTTACCTGATAGTCTTTGTTTGTAATTGGTCCCTGCTTTACCTGGTGATCTCCATTGTGCTTTTGCTCATTCCTTCTTGCTGCATCAAGATAACTCTTTGAGGTGGATGCTTGAGAAGTTTCTCCATTATACCCCAGACCTGTCTTGTTTAGTGGAGAGCGCTGTACATTGATGATCTCATCCAGAGTTTCAGATCCTTTGACAAACTTAAGATTAATAGCCTTTGTTTTCTCAATCTCTTTTCTAAGACCAACAATTTCACCTTCTAACTTTTCAAGATATTTTTCTTTTTCATCAATCTGAAATTGTAGAGTATCAATGATCATATTCTTTTCTTCTATACATGTCTTGAGTCTAGAAATTTCTTCATGAAAGCTATCCACATCTATAGTATCCATGTAATCATCATCTTCAAATGCCATTAAAAGTTTATAGTCATTACCTTGTTCATCTTCATCACTATTTGATAGACCATCACTATCTTCATGAGTGTAGTAGCTTTTCTTATTTGCATTCTGTTTCTTGCTCCATCTAGCAGGTTCCTTTCCTTTGTCAATCTTATCCTTATGAGGACATTTCGCAGCATAATGACCTACTCTTCCACAAGCAAAACATTTAAAAGGTAACTTACCTCTGAACCTTCCAGTACCCCGTTGAAGATTTCTGACAAAATTTGATTCTTCTTCTTCTTCTGGCACGTGACTTGCTTCATAGTAGTCTCCTTTGCCTGAAGCCTTGAAAGCAGCTTCTCTCCTGTCTGATGGACCTCCCTTTCTCATTTCATAAGCAGTTAGAATTCCGTGTAGCTGAGACATAGTAAGAATTCGTAGATTTTCCTTTTCTTCTATTGCAGACACTTTAGATTCAAACTTGGGGGACAATGATCTTAAAACTTTTTCAACCACAATAGCCTCTTTTATTTCTTCACCCAATTTTTTCATGCAATTAACAATCTCGTCTACCCGAAGAAAATAGTTAGCCACACTTTCATCATTATACATTCTGAGATTCTCATACTGAATCCTGAGGGTTTGAAGTTTAGCACGCTTTACCTGTTCATCTCCTTCGTAGCTCAAGACAATCTTGTCCCATATTTCCTTTGCGGATTTATATTGCATAACCTTTACGAATTCTGTTTGAGATAAGCATCCTAGCAGAGTATTGAATGCTTTAGCATTTGTTTCATATTTCTTCTTCTCGGCCGAATCTGTAGGAGTAGCTGAAGGAAAAGTGTAGCCTGTATCTATGATATCCCAAACTTCTGTACCAAGAGATTGAAGATAGGCAGTAACTCTTACCTTCCAATAATTGAAGTTTGTCCCATCAAAGATTGGTGGCCTAATTGATGCTTCCCTCTCGTAGTTGCTCATGATGAATGATCTTCCTTCAAGCGATCAAGCTTCTCTGAAGGACCTGCTCTGATACCAATTGTTGGAAATAATACTGAGAGGGGGGGGGGTGAATCAGTATTATCAAGTTCTTTTAATAAATCTTCCTTATTTATACTTTGAATTATTTTTGCATGTCAGTACCATAAAAATAATGAGCATGAACAAGAAAAACAGATAGTCACACCAAAGAACACCAGATATAAGGTGGAAACCCAATGTGGGTGAAAACCACCTGCTGCAATATGTCTCTATCTTCTTTCAAATTAGAAACTCCTTTTACAATGGTTTTGTACTGGTGCAGTCCTTTACCAGTACGCAGGCTACAACCTGCAGAGAGCTACAACTCTCTCTCGTTTTCCAGTCTCTCCTGGAAGGGAGCTACAACCCCTCTACTTCTTTTCTTTCAAGGACCACTTTTCATAAATTTTCAAACTGGATCCATAAACATCAAGAGATCATCAAGTACAAGTAAATCCCCCAGTCAACTGCAGTAACCAGATCAATAGTAACAGTAAAATAAACCCAGAACACCTTATCAACAGAGAAAAGTCAGTCAAATAAATGCCTTAATACAGATACGCAGTTTTTCTTTCTCTGGCATGCGTTGCTATGCACTTCAGCTTCTGCACCTCTGCGTATACCCGCAGAGATCCTTGAACTACTCTGCGTATCCACGCACTGTTCCTTTAAATGCACCGCGTACCTTTACTGTACCCACGCACCCACTGCTTCTATCGCGCCGCGTACTGCTACTGTGGCCACGCACTCTCAGATGCTATCGCGCCGCGTATCTACGCACCTGCGGCTTCTGTAGCGCTGCGTACTTTCACTGTGCCTCCGCACCTGATCCTCTGTCGCACTGCGTACCCACGCACTGTGCCTTCTTCTGCTCTGCGTACCCACGCAGTGCGCCTTCTTCTGCTCTGCGTACCCATGCAGTGCGCCTTCTTCTGTTGTGCGTACCCACGCACTTGCACTGTTAATCACCTGCGTACCTCTGGTTAGGGTTGAATTGGCAGTCCCCCAGTGTGCCACAGATAGTCAGATGCCTAGATCTGATCATGCGCCCGAGAGATCACCCTTCATAGATTCACCTTCAACTTCACTTTTATATAGATCAAGCTTTTAAACCGATAACCCAATATTTCAGATCTTAATATATTCAATTTGCAAAGATGCCTTAACCAAGTGATCTCCTTCCCTATTTATAGTTAAGCCCTTATTCACACCATGGGACAAAACCATCAATAACCAATACAAGGGATCCAAACCGGGGCTAAAATAGATCCTATACCATGGGCCAAAACCATAGAATCAAGAACGGCGGGATAAATACCACGGGCCAAACATAAGAAACCCCACGTGAGCACGCTTCTCTGCCTTGAAGTGAGTGAACTGGGGGTACGCACCTCATGAACGGGTAACCTGCGGGTATGAACGCACTTCCTGGCCGGCGTACCTGCGGGTACGCACCTTTTGAACTATTCTCCTGCGTACCTCTTAATTTCCAACATTTTGAGAGCCTGATCAGAGCATTGCCACCTGTATGAGTTGCCATCAAGTACAACACATGAATCATAGAGCCATACCAGAAATATAATGCCAACACCCAAGATTTACATGTACTTTTAAATGTTTCATATTAGATACCCATGAATACGTATCCGAAAAGGATCCGAAAAGGGGGGATCACCCGGTTAGTGCTTCCAACAATCATGAACCAAAGAAATAAAAGATTCCTCCTTGAGCCAAGAGTGGTTGAATTTGAAGGGAAAATTCAAGAGAGGCATTGAAATCCAATTGTAAGAAAATAGGAAAGTGGTCAGAGATGACCTCCTTACTAATCTAGGATTAATATTTTCCTAGTTTCGAAATTAGAGACAACTATTAAATTTTTTTCTAGGTGTTTAGTGATGCCATCATCTCCAAAACACTTGTTTCTCCATGTGGCACCAAGGGGAAAAGGTAAAATATCTAATATATTTGAATCAAGGATAATTTGGGATATTTCCTAGGAAAAGGGGTTCACACAGGAATTCACTCCCCAAGTTTCACAAACAGAATTTGTGAAGTTTAAATCATCTCCCAAGATAAGGGAATGCTCACTAAGTAAACCATTTTTGGCACCATGATTCCAAAACACCCCCCTATTTTGGTCAAGGCCATAATAATATACCAAAATGAGAGGTACATCAAGACCCTTCAAGTGTCCTTCCAGAATGATTCCATCCATGGAGAAATATGGCTGAAGAGATGCATCTCGGGGGTTCCAAATAATAGCAAGACCCCCAGATCTTCCTTTTGCATCCATAGAGCATATGCACCACTCTAGAAAAATTTTGTGGAGAGTTTCCCTATCCTTCACTCCAAAAACCATGGTTTCCTAAAAAAATAATTGAAGGGTGGTGTAGGGATACTAGCCTTCGAAAGGGAACAGATTTTAGGAGGGCCCCCAACTCCCATAATGTTCAAGGACATAATAATCATGGGGAACCATTAAGGAAGGACAACACAACTCCAAGGTACCTAGCAAATTCAAATTCATTTGATAAGTTCGTAGGAGGAACACCCTGAGAAACAGAATCACGAGTGATCTCTTTTCTATTTGGATTTTTCTTCTAGATTGTAAAACTGTTGAATGAGATGAGGGAAATATTAGGGGAAGATAAATGGGCAAAGGAGAAGGAAAATATGGGATGACTACAAGGTTTAAGGAGGTTTATAAGAGGGGTATAGAGAGTAATATGATGGGTGCTTATAGATCCCCACCATGGCTCTAGTAAGTGGCAAAGGTTTAGTTTAAGCATTTTGTGAGGTTTTTTGAGTAGCAAAGATTCCAGTAGAGGAGGATTTGATATTAGTTAATTTGGTCCTAAAAAGGAGGATCTAGGGGCAAAAGAGGAGTGTAGGATATGGTTAATACGATGGCTCGGATTAAGAGGTTGAGAGGTAGAGGGATCATGAGTTACAACTATGGGAGGTGAATTTTACAGTAAGATTCTAAAGGAGGTAGACTATTAGACAAGGGGTTCAGGGAAGAGTTAGAAATGTTATCCAACAAAATAATGTCATAAATTGGGAGAGATTGGATGAGCTTACTAGATAATGTGCCCAACAGAGGCTGAGAAATCCCAAGATGTGGAGAAGAGGGACCTGGTCAAGAGTAGAGTGTCAAAAGTGGTTCACACGAGCCATCAGCCATAGACGTGGAGATGAACCCTCCAGCAGATGTTAATATTTCCTTAGCCGCAGAAGCCAAAGGAGAAGGATTATGATTCATCTTCTTCGGGACCCCCTCGATGTTCTTTACCAACAATTTGAATTCATTACAAGCGGTTCTTGGATCATATAATGAATATCCTTCGCAAACCCTGGGCGAGGCCTCCACCTCAGCTCGAGAAGCTAGAGGATTAAGATTTCACTTGGGAGGGAAATTGAGCATGGTGCCCTAGCTAGGGTTTGAGAAACCGCTCAATCCAGAGAAGCAACAAGATGCCTTGAGATGGCCTATTTTGTGGCATAACAAGCATTAGGGCTTTCCAAAAGTCCAGGCGTCGTGTGAAAGACAAATCTCCCAAAGAAATCTCAATTTTAGCAAGAAGGTCATTAGCCATATCCATTTCCACCAACACCTACATAAACTGCTTGTCAAATTTTACTAAGGACATGTCATAAAAATAAACTAATCTTCTAATACAGTTGGCCACCTTCACCACTATCTCCCTGGTCCAGAGTTCTAATGGAAACCCAACCAATTTTACCCACAAATAGATTGATTTTGGTTTGTTAGAAAACAGATTAAACCAAACTTTCCACCATTATAGCCATAAGAGTCCTCTACCTATAACCCAGGCCCTCTACAAAACCTCAGAAAGTCACTTTCATCCAGAAAGTGAAAATGAATCCAATTATTCATAAGTAGGCTAAAGGTGGGACGATAACCCAACAATGAATTCCACTGTAAGGATACCCAAGCAAGCATCTGAGATCTAGATAGGGAAATGTACTATAATCTACCTATACTAAGCATGTTCAAATAGACTTGAGACCCTGCTAATATCAACATCACTGCGAATCAAAGCTTTGTAATCTAAGGAGTGTATGTTCTAAGGAATCATAAAATGGTATAAAGGGACCTTGGGTGTTCCCAAGACTTTGTTAGCCATAGGATCAGGTTGCACCCCGAGGCCCCATTTCTCCTCACCCAAAGTAGAGACCGAAGAAACCAACAACATGGAGAGAGGAAATCACAGAAAACAAGAATACTATAAAGTTGTGTGGTCAGAAAGGGAAGAGCAATTCAAAATATCTTGAAAGTAGGGAGATCGGAGGGACCCATTTGAACCTAGAAACCCTTTCAACCCCAAATCATATCGATGGACAATCGACAATCAAGGGTGCCTAAGAAAACATGAGAGAAGTCCACTTACCATGGAAATAGCGGAAAAATATTATAGAGGGTACCCAAAAGACTGCCATTCCCACAACTGTACTGCCATTTTCTTTTGGAGTGTATTCAAAGTGGAAAGTTATCCAAAAGGTTTTGCATAATTTTGAATCAACCCAAATGTTCAATTTAGTTGAAACTTTGGAAAGTTTTTAATAGAATGCTCTATAATGTCATGGTTACTATGAACTAAGAAGAAAGTCCTTTCTTTGAATGGGGCATTATCGCAATAGGCTAGTGAGAATTCATCACAACTAGCAGATTTAATTGTCATTTTATTTTGGAATACTTAAATAAAAATATTTTTAATATTATTTAAGTTTAAAATGTCATTTTTTTTTGGCATACTTAAAATAAAATGGGTTTCAATATTGTTTAAGCTTATATTGTCATTTTATTTTTACATGCTTAAAATAAAAGGAGTTTCAATATTTTTTAAGCTTAAAACTAGATGGATTATGAAAAGAGGTTTATGAAGTCCTATTTTTGGGATACACCATAAATAAATCTGAAATAAGTAAACAACATGAGGATGTGTACAAATTTGTAAAGTCTAGTTTTTAAAATAACTTGGTTGGTTAGTTGTATACTTGTATTTAAGTTTGAAAATGGGAAATCTTTTGGGAATAAGTAATTTTTTATAATTAAAAAAAAAAATTAAAGGAGAAAACTAAATTAGAATCTTAAAATTTCTATTTACAAAAATTTAATAAAAATAATATGTTATTTTCTATATTCAATTTTAATTATTATTTTTTTCGTAAGTTTGGTAGGACTACATCTTCATCGTGTCTATCTTCTCACCCCGATCAAGGAGGTAACACAATATTTAAACCTAAGACTTCAGGTTCGGTGAGACTTCATTTCCATGGCCATTTCCAATTGAGCTACCCCAAACTGGCACTTAATTTGGGCATTTCACTTGACTCACCTGAAGTAGTAACTAAGTACATTGGATCATTACATAGTTACCTTGGACATTCATTATTATTGTTTGAACCAACTACTATTAACTTGTCCAGTGTAAAGGCCATCCATCTTGAGAACAAGGGTAAAAATGAAAGAGATGATCATTTCAAGAAACCACCTTTCAAACCTCCAAATGGCAAACCCAAAGTGAAAGGAAAAGGAAAGGAGAAGAGGATGGAATCAACCAAGAAAGATGAAGGAGAAAGACCTAATTTCACTCACTACAAAAAGGAAGGTCATGATGACGATCATTGTTGGAAACTATACCCAGAAAAGAGACCAAAGAAGTATGGAGGAAAAGGCAAGCAGAAGACAGTGGCAACTGTGCAATAAGACCTTGGATCCGATTCCGGAGATGAAGCATTGATCACAACAACAGGAACAAAAGGTACTCTTGCACCTCATGTTAATTTTGAATCACATGAAGGCACTAGTTCAATAGATGAGTCTCTTCCAAATGAACGAAAGAGAATTGAGCAATTTCATATTAGAATTATCATAAATCATACAAAAGTAGAAACTCTATTTGATACCAAATCCCAAGCAAACTTAATTTCAGAGTCCTTGGTAAAGAAGCTAGGCTTGGAAACCAAACCACATCCAAAACCTTACCCACTTGGATGGATACATGATAAAGAAAAACTAAATGTAAGTAAGCAGTGCAAGGTTAAATTTGTGATTGCTTCTAAGTTGGTGGATGAGGTAAAACTTGATGTGATACCATTGGATATCTGTGGCATGGTGCTAGGGAGTCCATATCTATATGATAGAAAGGCAATCTTCTTCCGTCATGAAAACAAATACCAAATCACAAAATATGGGGTAGAATATATTGTAAGGGCTCATCAAACTAAAATCAATGCCAGCCTTGTAAGTGCAGGACAAATTAAGAGGTTGGTGAATTCCAGTAAGGGTTGCATGCTTATGGTTGTAAGGGGGAAAGATGCAGAATTATCTGATGCTTTCAAGGGCTATGATCATGTGCATAAAAAGGAATTATGTGAATTAATTTCTAACTATGAAGGAATCAGGAACCCAGGGGATTACCTCTGAAGAGGGAAATCCAACATGAGATCCATTTGTAGCATGACACTCCTTTACTGAATATTGGCATGTACAGGATGTCAACCATTGAGATGGAGGAGATTAAAAAGCAGTGGAGGAACTATTGAACCAAGGGGTCATCAGACCAAGCACTTCTCCATGCGGCTCACCAATTGTCTTAGTGTTGAAGAAAGATGGCACATGGAGGATGTGCGTGGATTATCGAGCACTAAACAAAATCACGGTGAAAAATCGTTACCCTCTTCCCCGCATTGATGACTTATTAGATCAGTTAAAGAATGCTATCTATTTCACCAAATTGGATTTGCGTAGTGGTTATCACTAGGTCCAAATTGCAGAGCAGGATGTGTGGAAAACCACCTTCAAGACCAAACAGGGGTTGTTCGAATGGATGGTGATGCCATTTGGACTTTGCAATGCTCCAACCACTTTCATGAGGGTCATGAATGATCTCTTTAGGCCTTTCATTAATGAATTTGTTCTTGTATATCTAGATGATATTCTTATCTTTAGTAAAATTTGGAATGAACATGTATGCCATGTGAAGAAAGTGCTTGATGTATTGAAAAAAGAAAAACTCTATGTAAAATTGTCAAAGTGTGAGTTTGGGAAAACCTCTTTGGTTTACCTAGGTCATATTGTTGGTCATGGTTAGCTAAAAATTGATCCTTCTAAAGTTGAAGCAATTGTAAATTGGCCTAAGCCTACTAGTGTAATCGAGGTTCGCAACATTTTGGGTGCAGTACAGTATTGGAGAAGATTTATTTCTCTATTATTGCAGCACCTTTACATGCATTGACAAGTGTAAAGAAAGTATTTCAATGGGGAGGAAAGCAACAGAAGTCCTTCAAAACATTGAAAGAAAAGATCAGCACTGCACCGGCCTTGGCCTTACCAGATCTCCAACAGCCATTCGAGATCGAGACAGACGCCAACGGATATGCCATGGGAGCTATACTGATGCAACAAAAGAAGTCGATTTGTTACCATTCAGAGAATTTCTCTCAAGATGTGATAAACTATCCCACTTATGACAAGGAGTTATATGCCTTGGTCTAGAGTGTGAAAAAGTGGAAACACTACCTGATCGGCAAGGAGACCATCATCCATACGGATCATCAGCCCTTGCAGTACTTTAGTCACAAACCAAGTTACAGCAATTTCGTCATTTCATGTGGATGGGTTTTCTTCAGTAGTTTCATCTGGTAATAAAGTATAATAAGGGCACTAGCAACAAAGTGGGCGATATGCTATCTCGCCCTCCTATTTTTCCTTCTGTTATTTTGCATAATGCTTCGTTATCTTTTGAAAGTTACATTGAACAATATGTTAACGATGATGACTTTAAGGAGATTTATGCGAAACTAACCCATGGTTCACAGGTGGAAAACTATCACTTGCAGGGGAAACTGTTGTATCACTTTGGCAAATTGTGCATACCCACAGGAGAAAGGGTACATCTAATCCGAGAGGCCCACACCTTCCTTGTGCCTGGTCATTTTGGCATTGAAAACACTTTGTGTACAAAGATTTTGTTTTTGGCCTCATATGAAGAACATTATGACTCGCTATGTAAAGGGATGTGTGATGTGTTCTGTTTCAAAGCCCTCTAATAGAAAACTCGAGCTCTACACACCACTCCCTATTCCGAGTCATCCATGGGAAAGTGTGTCGATGGATTTTGTAGGAGGTTTGCCTTTGTCTAGGAAAAGTCACGACTATTTGTATGTCGTCGTTGACCGTTTTAGTAAGATGTGTATTTTAATGCCTTGTAAAAAGCAGATCACTGCAGAGCAGACTGCTTATCTTTTCTTTCAGCATGTTTGGGTCCATTTTGGGTTGCCCACATCGATTGTGTCAGATTGGGACTCTCACTTTCTCGGAGAGTTTTGGACCAGCTTGTGGAAGATGATGGACACCAAGTTGAAAAGAAGCACGACATTTCATCCACAAACTAATGGACAGACAGAGGTTGTCAACCGCACCGTGGTACACTTGTTGCGAGGCTATTGTGGGAAACATCCTAAGTTGTGGGATGAGCATATTCCTTATGTGCAACATTCCTACAATCAGGTAGTAAACTCATCTATGCATTGTTCGCCATTTGAGACATGTTTTGGCTACCTGCCAAAAGACTATTTTTATATGGTCTTTGGAAGGGAAGATGACTCCAGTGGACATGATGACAGGGACAAAGCACAACGGTTCATCCAACGAATCCAATTGATTCACCAATTGGTACAAGAGTAGTTGGAGAAAAGTTAAGCCCGGTACAGGCTCGACATGACAAACACCAAGTCGACCATCAATTTCAAGTGGGCGACAAAGTGTGGTTCCATATCAGTAAGGAAAGGTTGAAGAGAGAAGGGAAGAAGTTGCAACCAATCCGGTATGGTCCATTCACCATCTTGGAGAATATTGGAAACAATGTCTTTCGTCTCGATTTGCCGATATATATGCAAATTTACTATGTAGTGAATGTGGAGAACTTAAAGCTATATGAGCCACCATTGATTATGGACATCGAAGAGGTGGGCACAGTTCCTATAGTTGATGACTTTGCAGCAGAATATCTCGATGAGTTACCTGAAGACATCATCCTTGACAGAAGAACCAGGACTTCACGACAGGGAGATGTGGAATATCTTCGAGTTGGTTTCAACGGGATGCACCCTAGTAAGGCAAAATGGTTGGAAAAAGAAAGAGTGAGGGAAAAATTTCCTCACTTGCCAATTGAATGATAAAGCTTTTGGCGATCCAAAAGCTTCTCAATGGGGAGGATTGATCCAGGTGGATCTCCAGACACTAGTGGCATGGAAAAGGCTCAAAATTCAAAGTGGCGGAAAGATGATGAACTTGACATCATATCGAAGTGCTCGTCGCCTTGATTTCAACAGTGTGTATGACACTCTAATCCGAGTCCGGATGAGGAAGATAGAGGTAGTCAAAGTTGGGTTGACTTTTTGCTGACTAGGCAGGATTAACAAAGACACAATTTGAAATTTTACGGTGGACAAAATCCGACCAACTTCGGCCAGATTCTGGGCGAAATTGTCACCTAGATAAAATGACTCCTTCGGTCAAAAATCCGATTTTTCAAAAAGGGGCATATCGTTTATTTAACAAAAAAAAAAATTAAAAAAAGGGGTGGCGGGCCACCAACCCTGCCACCAAAATCTTATCCACGTATATATATGTGGAGGGGCGGGCCACTACCCTCGGCGCCTCCCACAGAACATTTAAAATAGCGCGGGAAAGGTGAGCCGGCCCTTGGGGCATGGACCCAACCTTCCACCCACCAACCTATTTTTTTAATTAAATATTTTTGTATGCAAAAGAAAGGAGGCGGGGTTTGACCACCCGACCTCCTCTGTAACAAACGAAACTCAAACCAACTGCGCCACAACAGGATTCTTGTAAATCCCGTCCAATTTTTTATTATTTAGACGCAGTGCGCCCAAGCAAAGGAGGGAGCGCACGTAGTTCAAGGCAGATTTTTGCAGGAGGGCCGAATTTTCACTTTGTCAGATTTTGACAAATTTTATATGGTTTCAGCATTTCTCGATGCCACGAACGCAATGGCGTTGTCCATTTCTCCATCAGAGTTCTGCATTTTTCAGCCATTTTTCAGTATGGAGGTATAAAACTCCTTTTTTGTAACTGATGCTTGTACTCTTCTTTCTCATGCCACTTAATGAATGAAGGCCTCCCCATTGATCAAGTAGGGAAAACATGTAATTTTAAAGTATTAAGATACAGCAAAGCATAGCCACAACAATGAAGGTAGATGCCCTACAAATTATGTCCTGGGTGCAAGTATGGAGGCCCTCCATTACATGTTGTTCCAACCAACTTTCATGTTGTTGCAACGTTAATTCTCCTCTAGCAACAACCCCTTATTAGAGCATGTTTGTAGCCTCTTATGAATATATTGGCCAGTTACGAAGAAAACTCACAAGTTCTTAATCTTTCACAAGCAGAGCATTAGTTGTTGCAATGTAGTGTTAAGTTTTTCATAAGTAGGAACACCATCATACACCTGTAAGTGGAAGTTGCCAAGTACGTAAATACATGTTTTTTCATTCCATTTCCTTTGAAGTATCTCATGGCAATAAGACACAATGCCACAATGCCACATAATCCAAGTAGAATTTTAGAATAAACATTTAACTATCAAAAATAAAATTATTTCCAATCAAAACTATACAATTTCAAAATGATATAACTTCATCCAAAACCATCATCTTCAAATATGTGGAAGAAGATTGTGTAAGTAAAATTTTAGAATAAATATTTAAATGATCCAAAATAAAATTATTTCTAATCAAAGCTATACAATTTCAAAATGATATAACTTCATCAAAAACCATCATCTTCAAATATGTGGAAGAAGATTGTATAGGATGAATTTAAAAGATATCGTTGACCTTTAAGATCATAAATTTTTTAGTTAAATTCTTTATTTTCACCTTTGTGCATCATTTTGAACACTTAATGGTTGATTTCAGGCCACCAACATAATCTCGAAAAACATTAAATATTCTTGGATAAATTCACAACGCCTTAAAATCAACTTAATCAACTTAATTATGTTAGTTATATATATATATATATATATGTTTTTTTAAATGAAGAGGTAATTATAATATGTAATTATCTCTCATTATGTATAACATTGTAAACTTAATTATGTTATAAAAAATATATATGTTTTTTTTTAATGAAGAGGTAATTAGAATATGTAATTATTTCTCATTATCTATAACATTGTATTGTTTTGATTATAGTTTTTTGGTTCTTTATAATAATTTATAAGATTGTTGAAATGAGGTTTTTGTGATCCATATCAAGTTATGAGAAGATTTTTTGGCATAAATCACATTATGATACATTTGTCGATGTGTTTCGAACCAACGAGTGTGGTTCATCATCAGGAAAAGTTGAAGAATCAAATTATGGATGCAAGTTAAATAGGGAGAGCAGATCTTCCAACAACGAAGTTTGACTAGGAAACAAATATATGGGACTGGGTAATTAGATCGGACTAACGGCTATATTTGACTGGCCAATCGGACGGGATTGGATCAAGGGATAAGGATATGGACCAAAATTCTATTAATACTAATATTTAATTATAATAATTTTATTAGATAAATTTAATCAATGAATTAATACATATTATTATAATATATTCTAGGTTCTGAATGTTAAAATAACAATTTTATGAATATTTCTTTTTAATATTATAATATTTAACTAAACTTATAGTAAGAACAGTTATACGTAATATTAATATTAATAATTAAGTAAAATGTTACTATATTTATGTTAAAATGTTTAATAGTGATTAATATTAATAATAGTATGTATTTATTACCCTTAATATCCCTATAATTTATAGTGATTAATATTAATAATAGTATATATTTATTACCCTTAATTTATAAGATTTCATATAATAATTCAGAAATTTAAATGTAATTAAATCACAATAACATTATTAATCTTGATCTCTTAAATTGTTTATTATTTAGCTATTATTATTAATAAAATAAATAATTTAAATTAATAGTAATCAACAAATAAATATATATATAGATATATTTTAATTTTTTTAAATAAATAAATAAAAATTTGGCTAATTTGTAGTATTTTTTTTTTAATTTAAAAGTATAATTTATTTAACATTTTTACTTATTCTTTCACTCACTCTGAAAATTTTTATTCAATGAACTTTTCTGTGGATTATTTTGATTGTTAATATTAATTTAAAAAGTATATAAAAATAATTCTTAATCTTATATAAACTTAAAATAAGTGGAATTGGTAGCTTCTCTAGTACCATAATTCTTAATCCTATGTAAACTTAAAATAAGTGGAATTGGTAGCTTCTCTACTTATACTATAATTCTTAATCTTATGTGAACTTAAAATAAGTGGAATTGGCAGTTCTTCTACTTAGTACCTTCCTCTTATTCTTAATCTTATGTAAACTTAAAATAAGTGGAATTGGCAATTCCTCTACTTAGTACCTTCCTCTTATGGATAAGAAATTCAATTATTATCATTGGTTTTTGTAAATTAAAATATTTCTTGCAAAAACAAGAGAGATACAAGCAACATCTTAGGTAGTCACTGCATTTACCTAGATCTCGTTTGATACTTAGCTTTAATTAAGAAGTTATTTATTCATAATTTCATACAATGAAATATTGTCCATAAGAGGATAAAAGTTGTAAAGAAACTAGTAACTGCTTTGGGATAGAGCATGCCTGGGCATTTTCATACAATTTTTGCAATAACTAGTGACATGAGATTACTCTCTCTGCTGACTTTGCTTTTCTTAGTTTTTTTTTATTCCAGATGTTCTTTGATTTCAATCTTATTCACTTGCTTTGTTAGTTAGTTTAGATATCAAACTGCTCATATCATTGACGTTATCTCCTAAAGCCATAGCTTAGACTACATGGCGAGCTATTGGACTATGAATGATGTGATTTGATTTTAGCTTTATTTTTCTACAATTAGATATCAAACTACTCATATCATTGACATTATCTCCTAAAGCCATAGCTTAGACTACATGGCGAGCTATCAAACTATGAATGATGTGATTTGATTTTAGCTTTATTTTTTTGCAATTAGATATCAAACTACTCATTTCATTGACGTTATCTCCTAAAGCCATAGCTTAGACTACATGGTGAGCTATCGGACCATGACTGATGTGATTTCATTTTAGCTTTATTTTTCTACAATTAGATATCAAATTCCTCATATCATTAACGTTATCTCCTAAAGCCATAACTTAGACTACATGGCGAGCTATCAGACTATGAATGAAGTGAATTGATTTTACTTTTATTAGTTTGCAGTTTTTGACTTGTTTGAGTGCAGTAGCTTAACTTATTTTTTCTGTATTTAGATGAGAAGCAGAAGTAGTGATTTCATGATCAGTAGTTCATCATTTATTTGATTTTACTAGCAGTACATTTCCATTCTTGTTTAAATGATAGTTTCATTACTAGTACGTTTTGAGATCCTCTGAAGTGTTGAGCTCTGGAAATCTGCATAAATGACATAATTGCCTTAAAATCTATATCCATACTTACCTTCTGAAGTATTCTTAAAATTTAGGAATAGGATTTCCATTCACATTAGGAGATAAACGAAGATAAAACCCCCAAAACAAAACAAAAATTGAAAACAATAAAAAGTAAGAAAGAGGTTGTCTTGCACATATAGTGCACCACACTTTGTTAGTTTACGACTCCCAGTCGATAATTAATGTAGCAATTTAGGACATACTAAATTGACTAAACATTTTGGCACCATTGCCGGGGAAGTGTAACTAGGTAGCCGATCTCTTACATAAAAAAATAAAAAATAATAAAAAATAAAAAAATAAAAAGGGAAAATTGATAACTTCTTGAAGTATGCTCTCCTCTTGCACCTAGTGTGATCTGGAGGATCAGAAAAAAGAGTTATTAGTTCAATAATTTCTTGATTATGCTCTCTTCTTGCACCTAGTGTGACCTGGAAGATCAGAAAGAGAATTATTAGCCCGACTTGAAAAAAAATAAAAATAAAAAAAATGACATGCATAGAGCAAGAGATTCTAGGGGAAGGTTTATAGCTAGGGCCAAGAGTTCGATTTTCACAACTCCAGCTACTTCAAGGCATAGACAAGATACACCTCCATCATCTCCGACTCATACTCCCAGCCTTAGGATTCCTGGAATTCAAGGGGCAGCAACCGAATTAGGAGATTCTTCCACACTATCTACTAAATCTGATCTAGGAGAAGAACCTTTCTTCACTTCTACAGGGAAACATATTGTAATCACAGAAGTAGAATCACCTGAAGAAGAGGAGGGAGAAACTCTTCCTCGTTCACCATTAATAGAAGAACCAGAAGACTCTGAGGAAACTATCATGACAGAAGAAGTAGTAGATGGATTTGGAGGAGGGGGTAGAGGTAGAGGTAGAGGAGGAGGAAATAATGGAGGAGGTAGAGGTGACAATGTGGGAAATAGGAATGGAGATAACTCATTTGGATTCCCTATAGCCGATGAGGAAACTCATACAACAATGAAAGACATTTCACCATCTGTCCTCCCAAACTTTTATGGGTTGCGAAGTGAGGATCTTGAAACATTTCTATTTGAGTTTGAAGTCTTGTGCCGAACCTATGACTATATGGAAGACTCTCAAAAACTCAAACTGTTTCCTTCAACATTGAAAGGAGCTTCTTTGAAATGGTTCATAGGATTAGTCACTCAATCTATTAGGACTTGGAATGATATGAAACAAACATTTTTGGATAGATACCTGGATTATTGTATGCCCACCAATCATAAGGATGAGGTATTCAAAATGATGCAAAAAGAAGATGAAAACTTGGAGGATTTACTTGAAAATTTTCAATACAACTTAAAGAGAGCAAAAATGAGTAATTTAGATGAGGAAACCTTGAAATCCCTTCTATTGAAAGCCATTAGAGATGAATGGATATATATTTTAAACATGATGGGGAAGGGAGATATTTCTCAACTTCCACTCCATGACATAGCAGAACTATGTTTCCATCTCTCAAGGGGAAAATCTAAAACTGGAAAAGGGCCTAGAGATCCTTCTCTTATTAGAGCAAACAAATCTGCAACTAGATCAGTAAGTAGGGCAGATATTGGGAATATGCTTGATGAGTTCAAAACTGATATTCTAGGGAGCCTTAGTGAACAACTAGACACCCTTAAAATACAAAACAAGCATAAAACATAAGTTGATGCCTTGGCCATCTTTTGTCCAAAATGTAGAAAGAAACATGCTCTAAGGGAATGTCCCTTGGATGCAAAAGTTGTAGAAACATGTATGATTTGTTCAGAAAGCCATGAGACCAAGGATTGTCCTTCAATTCCTGGGCTCAAAGCTGTCTTTCAAGAAGATCCAAATTCAGTAGAGTCCCTTTGTTTTGTTTCAAAAAGACCATGGCAAGGGCAACAAAATCAGGGATTTAACAATCTTATGAACTTTCAGCTCCCGCCAAATTGGAATTCTTGGCAACAACCTTGGCCCCAACCTCAAAATCCATATCAATCATGGGCACAATGGATGCAAAATCCTTATGGGAGATTTACTCAATTTTATCAATATCCTCCATCTTTTCAAAATCAACAAAATCCACAACTTCCAAATCAAAAGCCACAACTTTCATTACCATTCCCACAACAACAACCTTCTCAACAAAATCCAAATTCTCAACTCTTGCTTCCATTTCAACAAAATACAAATCAACTACTAGCTCAGCCAAAAAATCCTCAGAATGCTTACATGGTAGAAGGACAACAATTTCCTACCTATATGATTGTTCCTCTTAATGATTTTCAACTCAGGTCTGGTAGAGTTTTAGAAAAACCTTCTATAGATGTTCAAGAACAAGGTACTTCTGAGGGGGATTCTCTTAAAGTCAATAAAGGTTCTGAGGAAGCATCTCTTCAAAACCCAATTATTCAAAAGAGAAAAAAAAAAGAGTCAACCCCCACAACTCCTATAGTCAAGCAACCTGCATCTTCATCCACGCCTCCTTTCCCTGAAAGATTACAAATTGACAAAGGGGTGGAAAAACAAATCTTGTTTCCTGACTATGATTTTCTAGATGAATTAAAGAATGTCTGTATCAAGATTCCCTTGCTACAAGCCATTAGAGAGATTCCTATTCTAGCAAAAACAATAAAGGAGTTGAGTCTCAAAAGACCAGGAAGGAAACCAAGAGATACAAGAATAATCCACCTGGTAGGAAAAATTGCAGATATCATGAAGGGAAAAATTACCATGCAGAAATATGTAGATCCAGGTAGTCCAATTGTCAAGACACATAAATGGGATAGAAATTCCAAATACTTTGATTGACTTAGGGGCTGCTATCAACATTATGAGTAGACAGACTATGGAATAGCCTAAACTTCCTAATCTTCTTTTTACACCCACCTTACTGCAACTTGAAGATAGATCAATAATCAGAACAGATGGTGTATTAGAAGATATTTCAGTCTCCTTAGATTCTTGGGAATATCCAGTAGATTTCATGATTTTGACTCCCAAGAGTAATTTAGGAGGGCACCCACTCATCTTAGGAAGACCTTGGCTAGCCACAGCTGATGCTTTCATTAGTTGTAGATCTGGGGATATGTACATTTCTGATGGTAGTTCGACAAAGAAATTCAATCTGTATCCTCCAGCAAAAGCAATTATAGAAGTAGGAGACAATGAATGGGTCGATGATGAGGACAGTATACAACATGTCTTTACCATTTCTGAAATTAGTGAAGATAGTCAAATTCTGAACACATTAGAAAATTTTGAAACATCTTCAGAATATGACCACACACAATTTCAGTTAGATTCTGACATTGAGTATTTATCATCAAGACAAATGTCTCTTTACTCTATGGAAGAGTTCGGTAGTTCTACCATTGAGATTTTTCCAGGTAAAACATTGAATATCAACAGAAATTTGGAAAAGTCACAATAGGAAGGGCTAACCAAAATCTTGCAAAAACATTCTATTGCATTTGCATGGGAGTATACTGATATGAAAGGTATTGACCCTGAGACTTGCATCCATAATATCTATATTGAGGAAAATAGTAGAATCAGACAACCTCAGAGAAGGATGAATCCAAATCTTAGGGAGATAGTGAAAGAAGAGCTCCAAAAACTACTCAATGTAAACTTCATTTATCCAATTTCAAATAGCTGATGGGTTTCTCCTTTGGTTATAGTACCTAAAAAGAATGGTAAATGGAGGGTATGCATTGATTACAGGGAATTGAATAAAGAAACTTTGAGGGATCACTTTCCTTTGCCCTTTATCGATCAAGTATTAGATACATTAGCAGGCAAAAATTACTTTTCATTTCTGGATGGTTTTAATGGTTATAATCAAATTCAGGTAGCACATGAAGATCAGGATAAAACCACATTTACCTGTCCATGGGGAACTTTTTCTGATCGATTGCTTCCTTGGATTATGTAATGCACCTGCAACATTCCAAAGAGCAGTACTAGGAATTTTTTCTGATCTAATCCATGATTATGTAGAGGTTTATATGGATGATTTTATAGTTTATGGTGATTCGTTTGAAGAGGCATTAGAAAATCTGGAAAAAGTCCTTATAAGATGTAAAGAAACAAATCTTTCATTAAGCCATGAAAAATGCTTTATGATGTTTACTGAAGGTATTGTTTTAGGACATAATATTTCAGGGGATGGGATTAAAGTTGATAAATCAAAAGTCGAAGTCATCTCCAAGTTGCCTATTCCAAATTGTCAAAAAGATGTTAGATTTTTCCTGGGATTTACTGGATATTATAGAAGATTTATAGAAAACTTCACTAAAATAGCATCTCCACTCTTCAAACTACTTACAAAAGGCTGTGAATTTAAAACTTTGAAAACAAGAATATCTGAAGCACCCATCTTGAGAGGACCAAATTGGAAACTTCCTTTCCATATTTCTACAGATGCTTCAGATACAACTTTAGGTGTTGTGTTGGGTCAAAAAGATTTAGTTCCTTATGCCATTTACTATACCAGTAAAAATTTAACTCCCACTGAGTTGAACTATACTGTGACTGAAAAAGAGTTCTTAGCTGTTGTTCATGCAATCAATAAGTTCAGACATTATATAATAGGCTATGAAACTTTTATTCATACTGATCATTCTGCAATTAGATATCTAATGAAAAAACCTATTACTAATGGCAGAGTTACAAGGTGGCTCCTACTTTTACAGGAATTCAATATTACTGTGTTGGATAGACTAGGGAAACAAAATGCAGTAGCTGATTTCTTGTCTAGGATTCAGAATACTAAAGAAGATTCTCCTGTAGAGGACAAGTTTCCTAATAAGTATTTATTTGCAGTAACTACTAAGACTCCTTGGTATGCAGATATAGATAACTATTTGGTTACAGGAAAACTACCTCCACATTTATTTCCTGGTGAAATAAGAAAGATTATTCAGGAGAGTTCAAAATATTCATGGATTTCTAACGAATTGTTTAAAACAGGGCCAGATCTTGTGATCAGAAGATGTGTTAAGGAAGATGAAATGCCTGATATCCTCAAAGCATGTCATGATGAACCATGCGGCGGACACTTTGCTGACAAAAGGGCAGCCTATAAAATCCTCTCTTTAGGATATTATTGGCCATCCCTCTTCAAAGATGCAAAACAATATGTCAAAAGGTATGACAGCTGCCAAAGAGTACGGAAACCTACCCTTTCAAATGAAATGTCATTGCAGCCACAGGTACTCATCAAACCCTTTGAAAAATAGGCTTTAGACTTCATTGGACCTATTAACTCACCATCAAAACAAAGAAAGTATATATTGGTATGTACTGATTATGTCACTAAATGGGTAGAAGCCAAAGCATTATTTTCTACTGCTGAGCATTCAGTTATTAGTTTTCTTTATGAGGATATTTTTACTTGCTTTGGTGTTCCAAGAGAAATTGTGACAGATCAGGGAGGTCAATTCACATCCAACCTAGTGGAGAACCTGATGGAAGAATACAAATTAAAGCACAGAAAATCTACTCCTTACCATCCGCAAGAAAATGGTCAAGTGGAGTCTACAAACAAAGTTCTTGAAGGCATCATTACCAAGACTGTTCATCTACACAGAAGAGATTGGGCAGAAAGGCTTCCTGAAGCCTTATGGGCCTACAAAACTACATGGAGGAATACAATAGGACATTCTCCCTATGAACTTGTTTATGGGAAAGAAGTCCTGCTCCCCATTGAGTTCCAAGTCAAAACTTTCAAGATGGCAGTTCAGTTGGGAATGGATCTATCAGAAGCCCAAAAGCATATAATGGAGCAGTTGAATGAGCTAGATGAGATCAGACAAGAAGCAATCCTAAGAACTGATCTAGTTCAATATCAAAGATCTAAGTGGCATGACAAATACATCAAGGAGAAAAAGTTTCAAGCAAGAGATTGGGCATTGCTATTTGATTCCAAGTTTAAAGATTTTAAAGGAAATTTTCAGACTCATTGGCTTGGACCATATGAGATTGAAAAAATCTTTAGCAATGGAGCGGTAAGAATCAAAACCATTGATGAACATCAAACTCCTCTTATTGTGAATGGCCACAGATTAAAGATCTATCATAAGCCACTCTCAAAGGAGGAATTTGTTAAAATCTTTCAGGATAATTCTGCAATAAGGCTGGTGAAGAAGAATCCTTCTTCTCCACCAGCCTAGTCCTTGTTCTTTTTCTGTTTTAAAAAAAAAAAAAAAAAACTTTGTATAAGCATGAAAACCAATCACTGATTGGCAATCTTATACAAAAGATACAGGGCGAAAATCAGAAACTTCTGATGCCCTATATTTTCCAAAAAAAAAAAAAAAAAATTCTCATTTCATAGTTTCATGTCACTTCACTTCATTTCACTCCACTTAATTTCACTTCACTTCACTTCATTTCATTTATGCCAATAAAAGCCCTCTCATGACCAGTTTTCATTCACCCAGTCATCATTTATCCATCTCCATTCAATAATATGATCACTGTGTCAGTTTCCGCAGCTGAACCTAGTTTCTGCAGCTAAAAGCTAATTCCGCAGCCATCACTCTGTTATTCAACACTGACAGTCAGATGTTAGTTAAATGATAATGAAAACCAAATGCAGGTATGGAAAAGGAAGATATTTTGAAGATATAAAGCACCAAGAAGCATCATCAGGAAGCAGCCAATCAAAGGTCAGTGGACGGAAGTGGTAAGTTCCAAGGTATGAGCAAAGTTCATTTCAAATAGCATTTTAAAGCACATTTTACATAGTTATGAAACCACCGGCTCCATTATATGTAATGATTCGCCTTGATAGCTCCATGGCCTTTACATAATTCCACCACGAACCTTGCATTAATTTTTAACAGCCTCATGATCCATCTCCGAACTTAACTCGTGTTTAATCATACTTTGACACTCCATCTGTTAAACCGGGTAATTATGAGGACGTAATCGATTTGGTCACGGCTCTTTCCTGCCGCACAAATTACGCAGCCATTTTGTGAGCATGCTAACGTCTATTCCTCAGCTAGATTTTGAAAATAGTCCTTCTCGGCCAAATATTGATATCAGTCCTTCTCAGCCAGATTTTTGGGGACAACCCAAGAAAGACTACACCTGAGATAGATCCAACCCAACAAGAAATGTATGATTATATTGATCGTTGGAGAAGACTGCCACAGATCAAGGTACTTCATCTGCCTAGCCTAATACAGCCAAAGAAGATCAAATCCAATCACTAAAACAGGAAGTCTTTGAGCTGGAGGTCTAAATAGACACATCAAAAGAGAAAATGAAACATTGAAAGAACATGGTAGGTTAGATAAGATTATTCACGACAATACCATGTTGCATCTTGGGCTATGGCAGAAGAAAAATAGAAATTTGAAGAAAAAGAACTGGAGGTTGAGCAGGGATCTCATCAACCTAAAATTCAAGTGCCTAATGAGGAAGTCGAGATGAAAGTGGTCCCAAGAAAGAAGAAAAGAAGGCTGGATGTATTGGCAGAGGTCTCAAAACACATGAACTGAAAGAAGGATGGTCAAAGTTTTGGTTGCATGGGGACATGCAACACCTTCACAGTGGGGGTATGTTGAGCTTTGAAACTACATCTCTCCTACCCATTTTCCTAGACCTTTTCCCCTCACCAGTACCCCATAAGCTATCAAAGAACATTGCATATTGATTCTAAAAGAGAATTTAAGTGGTTTTCTAACTATGTTTTTATGTTTGTTGTTTGACTTAGATTTATCTCATTAGCTATGGAATGCAAACACTTTCCGCAGCTGATTCAACTTTCCGCAGCTGTTTTTTTTAAACTCTAGGTTGCAGGTGTCATCATGCAAAACAAGGCATGTGGGCAAGATAGAAATGACCTGGACATGGATCAAGTCCTATTGGTTTAGCCGGATTCATTAAGGAAAGCCGTGATCAATGGTGGTCAAATGGTGGTCCAATGTAGGAATCCTACAGCAACCGGACTCTGTTTTCAAACACGTGAAGGATTCGTGGCCGTTCCTAGATCTCTGGGGTCATGTTGACACCTGTAGACTGCCCCACGATGTGAATCCAATAGCCATTCTTGATAGATTGAATAATCTCGGCAACCAGTATGCTAAGATTATGGACATTGTCCTTTTACGTGTCTTCAGTTAAAGATATTTCATAGGAAAACAATTATGAATTTTTTGTTATAAATAATGTGTTTCCAAACGCATAGAGTTAGTCTTTGTTTTGTAATTTTGTTGTTAATTTTACTGTGCTGTGACACTAGTCCCACTGTGGTAACGAGAGGATTCTTCCTCTATTTTGAAATATAAAGAAGACTATGTTTTATATGACTGCGTAAGCATAATTCTGGACTGATAGTCTATTGACCAAGGCTGTGCAAAGGGCCCCTGCACGCTGAGGTTTCGTTTTCCTTATTGCTGTAAAGTTTTTTATGCATTGTTTCTTTATTTCCATTGCACATATTTCATAGTTATCCACCTATGTATATTTCATTTGCTATGGTATTAACATTTCATTCTTGTACATGATTTTTCAAGCTCTTTATATTGTTGTTAACACTTATCAGTGTGTGTGTGTTTCAGGATAGAGTAGGCCCGGGCATTTTCATACAATTTTTGCAATAACTAGTGACATGAGATTACCCTCTCTGCTGACTTTGATTTTCTTAACTTTTTTTTTATTCCAGTTGTGCTTTGATTTCAGTCTTATTCACTTGCTTTGTTAGTTAGTTTAGATATCAAACTTCTCATATCATTGACGTTATCTCCTAAAGCCATAGCTTAGACTACATGGCGAGCTATCAGACTATGAATGATGTGATTTGATTTTAGCTTTATTTTTCTGCAATTAGATATCAAACTATTCATATCATTGACGTTATCTCCTAAAGCCATAGCTTAGACTACATGGCGAGCTATCGGACTATGAATGATGTGATTTGATTTTAGCTTTATTTTTCTGCAATTAGATATCAAACTGCTCATATCATTGACGTTATCTCCTAAAGCCATAGCTTAGACTACATGGTGAGCTATCGGACTATGAATGATGTGATTTTATTTTAGCTTTATTTTTCTACAATTAGATATCAATTTCCTCATATCATTGACGTTATCTTCTAAAGTCATAGCTTAGACTACATGGCGAGCTATCGGACTATGAATGAAGTGAATTGATTTTACTTTTATTAGTTTGCAGTTTTTGACTTGTTTGAGTGCAGTAGCTCAACTTATTTTTTCTGTACTTAGATGAGCAACAAAAGTAGTGATTTCATGATCTGTAGTTCATCATTTATTTGATTTTACTAGAAGTACATTTCCATTCTTGTTTAAATGACAATTTCATTATTAGTACGTTTTGAGATCCTCTGAAGTGTTAAGCTCTGGAAATCTGCATAAAGGAAATAATTGCCTTAAAATCTATATCCATACTTACCTTCTGAAGTATTCTTAAAATTTAGGAATAGGATTTCCATTCACATTAGGAGATAAACGAATATAAAACCCCCAAAAAAAAACAAAAATTGAAAACAATAAAAAGTAAGAAAGAGGTTGTCTTGCACATATAGTGCGCCACACTTTGTCAGTTTACAACTCTCGGTCGATAATTAATGTAGCAATTTAGGACATACTAAATTGACTAAACAAGTCTTATGCGAACCAAGAAGATTTCACGCAAGTGTGGTGAAAAATTATGGAGGAAAATTGGTTTTGACCATTGTAACTG